>JANAVB010040818.1:15576023-15874645 GCA_029216955.1 Iris pallida
GTCAGCCGTCAAAATCCGCAGTCACGACGCTCGAGAAGATTTTGTCAGTTATGGGAAGATATGGTGTACCAAAGAAGATTGATGATAGCCACGTGGCAACTTCTCCAGTGAGCGTATCAACTCATGATTCCTTGTTTACCCAGTCAAGTGAGCGTATCGACCTCACATGACTCCTTCCTCACACAGTCAAGTGAGCGTATGGACTCACATGATTCCTTGCTAAACAAGCGAGCGTATGACCTCACATGACTCCTTGCCCATAAAGTGAGCGTATGGATTTCCTATGGCACTATGCTGTCCAAGTCAGCGTATGAATTCTCCTTCAAAGAGGCAGCGTATTACAGCAACCATATCCAGGATTACAGTCAAACACACGTTCTCACATGTCCTGTACAGTTATCCACTTCTTTAGAAGTTATGCAACGTGGCATCCAGGCCATCAATCTCTCCTGAACATGCTCCACTACTTTCAACCAACACACTAATGGTCTCTATCAGAATTCGCCACGCGTCCCTGCAGTTATGCACACGTCAAGTAATACCTGAGCGTATGCTTAAGGACAGTTATCCTGAACTCTATAAAAAAGAGTTTCTTCACATTCATCAGAGACTACAAGTCATTTTCAGAGAGAACAGAGAGATTGCCCAGTTGCTGTCCAAGTTCTTCAAAGTTCGAGTTTTCTTCATCGCATCGTCCAAGGGATAAAGTAATCGTCTTCTAGATTAGATTCCTACAGTTGTAATTTCTCAGATACAAAATAAATAAAGTGAATTTATTTATGGAAAACAAGGTAATTATTAGTGGATATTAGTATGTGATATACATACAAAATGGTGTCCTAAAACAGGCCACAAACGTGTCCAAGCATCACACAAAACTCAAACACACAGACTGGGTTCAGTCGATAGTTCCCGTGTCCAGTGCGGGCCAGATTCCTCACCCGACACGAAATATTAGGACACGAGGCCTTGGCGATGTCATGACAGACATTGCCCCATCCCGCGTGTCCAAGCACACGCAACCAAGTGTCCTGTGCACTGAGCACGAACACACTGGTAGCAGGAGAATGCTACCCGTGCGCGCGTGGTGCACCCCACATGTGCACGTGTCCAAAACGACTTGACACGAGGAATGTTAAAACTAATAACCATCTGACCTCGAATAGTACATCAAAGAGCCGACCTCGAAGAAATAAATTAATAATCGCTACTATCGGGGTATTCCAGAATACCCGATCAAAAGTGAAGATTGCATCAACAGTGGGGCCAGGGGTAGCCAGACCCTGACTAACCATCATAATCCCTCGTTCCAAGAAGACGACATCTATCAAGGAATAAATACTAATGCACCAGGGGTAGCCAACTCTCTTACTAGCAATGAATCAAGTCTAATGAGTGGCCTAAAATCTAGGGCTCTTTCCTAGTTAAGTTGCAACCACTCTACTTAGCTAAACATAACTTAAACCTATTATCCAATACTAACTAATTCTCAATGTGGCTAACTAGGCTAGCTATGGCTAATGTAGGTTAGGTCCAATCTAGGTTAGGCTAACCAAAACCACATGGCAATAAATAAACTAGTATTTAAATCACACCATTCAAATAAATCATTTTAAACTCCTAATAAAATATATTAAACTTAAATAATTCAAAAATGACAAAATACCCTCAAACTAGAAATGTGGAAGTGACAGTTTCTAGGTTAAGGCTTAACTAATTAGATTAACACAATATTTAATTAATACAATTTACAATTTCACAAAATTGTCAAAATGACCCAAATACCCTTAGGCTAAAAACTAGTAATTAGTCATCCTAATCACATAGCTAGGCTCCCTTGGTCATGGTTAGTCTCTGGGCTTAGCCAACTTTAGGGTTACACTAGTCAATCATCAAAATCACAAGTCATAGTTTTAAATAGTATTAAATTAACTAAAAATCACCAAAAATTATAACATGGTTTAAATATCATTATAAATGATTATAATTATAAAGTTTTAAATTTACCATCATTTTAGAAACTAGGTGCTACAAGTCTCTCCTCATACGATTTACGGGATATGGTTACTCACAAACGTAAAGCGAAAGAGATGACTACTATGCACAACGCACCTCTCGCAGGTCATAATTGTGCTACTATCATCATCAATTGTTGTTGTTGCAAAATAGTGTCCCTACCGCCAAGACAGTCCATGTTCCAGCGACTACAACCTGCTGTACCCGTTCGACATTGTCTCGAAAGGAGGGTGCCAATTGAAATGACGAAGAACTCCTGGTCGCTTTGTGCCATGTTATTTCCAATTCTCTTGCTTCCAGGAGGAATGTTAAAAATAATAACCCTCTGACCTCCAATAGTACATCAAAGAGCCGACCTCGAAGAAATAAATTAATAATCGCTACTATCGGGGTATTCCAGAATACCCGATCAAAGTGAAGATTGCATCGACAGTGCGGGCCAGGGGTAGCCAGACCCTGACTAACCATCATAATCCCTTGTTCCAAGAAGACGACATCTATCAAGGAATAAATACTAATGCACCAAGGGTAGCCAACTCTAGGATTCAGAGGAGGAAGCCTTGATGTTGACTTTCTCATAAGACAGCGAGGCTGAAAGTGAAAGGTCTATTGTTCTGTCTATTTCACCCCACGTTATGCCTGTATATATGACAGAGGGTGGAAATGAAGAAGAGGGAGAAGCTTCAGCCCCAACTATATTATAGCATCAGCACATTGGAGACAAGGCTTCAAACTCTCACCAACTCTATGCAAGCCTTGACACAAGTCGTATTAGACATCCGGACTCGTTAGGCTGCCCAACCTCCGACAAGGGCTCCTATATCCGTGAGTCCCGACCCAGGAACCAATGGGGAATTAAATATACCACTCCAGCGTATACCCTCAAGAACAGAACATCATACCTTGCATCAGTCGTCCGCTCCAGCCTCAACCGAGGAACTATTTGAGCTTGTGAAGGACCTACCCACTCGCGTAGAGGAAAAAGATAAACAGGAATAGCGTAAGAAGCTCGAGATCAAATAGCATTATTCTCCTGAGTGGAACAACGTGGTTTATCCCCCCAAGTATAAGCCACGGATGCTGACCCCATTTTGTCACTAGTAGTTTTCAAGATTAAGGGTAGATTTGTCTTTTTATAAATTATATATTATGAATATTTATTCGGGAATATTGCATTATTTGAGATTAGTTAGTCGGGTTAGAGGCTAGTCTAGTTTCGACTTGTGTTAGTGACCCGGTTAGCTTAGACACTAGCCCAGATCGCAATAATTAGCAAGGCATGGCTCACAGACCAACTTATTAGGCTAGTACAATTAGACTAATTTTTATGACCATTTAGTTCATTTAGAGATTAGGTCTTTGTCCAAATTGACCCCAAACCCTTGCATTTAAATTGTTTAGCCAAATGACAAGTTAAAGGACTTTTTAGACATTCTAATTAATGTCCTAACCTATAATTTATGGCCGGCCAAGAGAGGCCTATTCTCTACACTTTATTTATTACACCCCATTGATATTAGCCTCGATCTTCCATTTCAAGAGCTCTTTCCAAAAAAAAAAAGAGCTTCCCTCCATTGATTCCTCTCTTAATCTCACTCTTTTCTCCACCATTCCTCACATTCTTTTAAGAAGAAGGAGCCTACAAGAATTGTGGATCTAGGAGCAAGGAGGAGAGTCCTTTTGCAAAGGATTTTCGTGTCGGGTTCTTGTCCATTGGATTGTTCATTGGAAAACAACTCCCAATAGGTATATCACTCTCTAACCATGTCTTTTTGATTCAAATTTTGGTATTGGACCCATAGGAACTCACCCATGTAGGAATGACCCTTAGGAAAGGTTTCGAGGCAATATTGAGTCCTCATTTGATAGTTTGGGTAGGTTTTGTGCCACTCTTAGAAGAAATCCGAGAGTGACACACTAAGTGTTTGTAGGAATGCCTCATAGGTATTTGGGGCTTTGTTTTTCAGATTTGAGCATGTGTATAGGTAGGCTATCCTTAGCTAGGCTATATAAATGTCTTTCTAATTATTTCTTATATATATATATATATATATTATATATATATATATATATATATATATATATATATATATATATATTGTATGTTAAAAATATATATATATTATATATATATATAATATATATATTGTATGTTAAGTGTTTAGGTTTGTGTGTGTGAGTGAAATTAGGAGGCTATTGTTTACTGATAAGTGAACAGTGGAAGATGGGGAAGAGTGTCCACTGTCTAGTGTGTGTGTGTGTGTGTATGTATTTGTATAGGAGCATGCACTTGTATCCCTACCTTAATATATGGACACATAAAAGAGGGTATAGATATAACTCTATAGAATATATGATGATATTAGAATGGGGATACCACATACCTAGGCTCTGTTCCTATCTGTTCTCTACTGGTAAGAGCAGAGGGGACACTCAAAGTAAGCATATACACATGTATATATAGCATATATTTGTAGATTGAACATCTGTATAATATTATATTTTGGATGTTGTAAAGAGGATGCATAGGTAAATATGTTAACTACTACAGGAAGGGGATTTTGGGGTCTGTATTTGGGAGTTGCAGCAGTATTATGCTGCAGTAGCAACAACAGGGTTGGGCAGTGGCCACTTTGGCCAATTACCTGTACGTATCAGAGTTTTGGTGGACTACTAGGATGAGTCCAGGTTTGGAAATGTTATAGGGGTTCAGAACAGAGAGAGTTTTAGGGGGTTGTGTTCCTGATACATCATGTATCAATTGGAATTTCAACTGATCTTGAGTATCAAATTTTTACCAACTGATTGATTGCTAAGTATCAAGTTGGGGTTTGAGTATCAGAGTTTGGGTTGTGGGTTAGAGTAGCATAGATTTTAGAATATTAGGATAATAGGTTTTAGGATATGTTGTGATGTCTGATCCTTTGGACTAACCATGGATATATGTCCAAGTTCACATGTAGGTCGGGTATAGTAGGGGAAATGGTACTTCTCCCATGGACTGAAGCATGAAGTAGAATTGGGGGCTGATATGGAGAGGTGAGGTTTAGTTCATAGATGAACTGAACTTAGGATACCAGTTTGGGGGTGACGGGGTTCACATGAGCAAAGCCTATATACAGTCTCTTGTCTGATATGAGCCTTTGTGACTGTGTGAAAGATTGATGTGTGGATGACCCCCTTTTTGAATCAGTGATGCACATTGTGTATATACATATTACCTAGTATAGTATCTTTATGTGTGTTATATATATATATTTTTTTATGTGTGTATAGTATCTTTATGTGTGTGTGTGTGTATAGGTAGGTTATTCCTAATATTCTAAAATCTACCCATAGGAACTCACCCATGTGTCTGATCCTTGGACCCATAGGAACTCACCCATGTGTAGGAATGACCCTTAGGAAAGGTTTAGAGGCATATTGAGTCCTCATTTGATAGTTTGGGTAGGTTTTGTGCCACTCTTAGAAGAAATCTGAGAGTGACAAACCAAGTGTTTGTAGGAATGCCTCATAGGTATTTGGGGCTTTGTTTTTCAGATTTGAGCATGTGTATAGGTAGGCTATCTTTAGCTAGGCTATAAATGTCTTTCTAATGATTTTTTATATATATATATATATATATATATATATATATATATATATATATATATAATATATATATATATTGTATGTTAAGTGTTTAGGTTTGTGTGTGTGAGTGAGAAAATTAGGAGGCTATTGTTCACTGATAAGTGAACAGTGGATGGGGAAGAGTGTCCACTGTCTAGTGTGTGTGTGTGTGTGTATGTATTTGTATAGGAGCATGCACTTATATCCCTACCTTAAGTATATATGGACACATAAAAGAGGGTATAGATATATAACTCTATAGAATATATGATGATATTAGAATGGGGATACCACATACCTAGGCTCTGTTCCTAACTGTTCTCTACTGGTAAGAGCAGAGGGGACACTCTAAGTAAGCATATACACATGTATATAGCATATATTTGTAGATTGAACATCTGTATAATATATATTGGATGTTGTAAAGAGGATGCGTAGGTAAATATGTTAACTACTACAGGGAGGGGATTTTGGGGTCTGCATTGGGAGTTGTAGCAGCATTATGCTGCAGTAGCAACAACAGGATTGGGCAGTGGCCACTTTGGCCAATTACCTGTACGTATCAGAGTTTGGTGGACTACTAGGATGAGTCCAGGTTTGGAAATGTTATAGGGGTTCAGAACAGAGAGAGTTTTAGGGGGTTGTGTTCCTGATACATCATGTATCAATTGGAATTTCAACTGACCTTGAGTATCAAATTTTTACCAACTGATTGATTGCTAAGTATCAAGTTGGGGTTTGAGTATCAAAGTTTGGGTTGTGGGTTAGAGTAGCATAGATTTTAGAATATTAGGATAATAAGTTTTGGGATATGTTGTGATGTCTGATCCTTGGGACTAACCATGGGTATCTGTCCAAGTTCACATGTAGGTCGGGTACAGTAGGGGGAAATGGTACTTCTCCTATGGACTGAAGCATGAAGTAGAATTGGGGGCTGATATGGAGAGGTGAGGCCCTCCAGCCGCGAATCCCCGCCGCGCTTCCTCCCTCCGCGGATGCCCTTCCCCCTCTCGTCGCCCAGCCCGCCGCCGCCTATTCCTCGGCGACCCCCGTCCCGACTTTGGCGGGTACCCTCTCCCAGGACCCTTCGCCCTGGCCGTCGCCCTGGCAGCCGCCCTTTTCCGGGCGTTTCCATCCCCGCCTCGCTCTCAACCCAGGCGCCTCCTCCCGCCTTGGGCTCGGATATCTTCCCGGAGCTCCCGTCCCCCGCCCTCCGCCTTCCTCCCGCCGCTGATCCCCTTCCCTCTCCTGTCGCCCAGCCCGCCACCGCGTTTCTCCCTCCTCGGCGGTGGGGGGTCCTACTGTCAGGACCCAGCCACTTTTCGGTGGTACTGGGTGCAGGCCGGGTGATCGTCGGGGCCTCCGCCGGCTCCTCCGCGGTGGGCCCCCAGCTCCCCCCGGTGGATCATCCTCTCCCCCCACTGTGGCGTCGATCCCGGCAGCCCCCTCCCTTCCCCTTCCTTGCAGTGTCTCCCGCCGCCCTCTTCATCCCCCCGACGGTGGTGATGTCCCCCCCCAGCGGTGGTGATGGCTCCTCCATTTCCTAGCCGTGCCGGTGCTACCGCCCTCCACTCGCCGTGACGGATCCCCCACCCTCTTCTCCCGCCGGGGCTTCTCCATCCGCCTCTGTGCTCGCCGGAGCTCCCCCTTCCGCCTCGTCCGCCAGGGATGGCCTTCGCCACTCTGAGCTGTGCCCCCTCCTCCCTCGTCGGGACCTCTTCGCAGTGGCCCCTCTTGTGCTGGCCGGCCTCGGGGAGTGCGCCCCTGCGTGCGCCTCGGGCCAGGCGTTCCCCGGGTTACGCGTTGGCTCGGTCGCCTTGGGCCCTGCTCCCGAGCGGACCGAGCTTCCCTTGGGCCACGCGCTTGTCCTTTTCCCCCCATTTTTCTTTTTGTTTTCTCTTTTGGATTCGAATTTTGTGGGAAATTCGTTATGTTGTGTGGGTGTTTTGTTGTTTTGTTTCCTTTCAATAGATTCCAGTGTTTACTCAAATATAAATATATATATATATCTATATATATATATATATATATATATATATTATATAATATATATATATATATATATATATGTGTGTGTGTGGTGTGTATATATATATATATATATATATGGAGAAGCGAAAGCAAGCGGGTGGCCCTATCCTCGCCACCCCGCCCTCCCCCCTCGGGATCTGGTGGCTTGGATGGCCGGTCGGTCTCCCGGCCCGGCGGCCCTTCGGGTTTTTCGTCCCCCTCGGAGGCACCCCCTCACCCCCAGGTCGGCCGGGCTCTGCCTGGCCTTCCCCACTGTGGAGTTTCCTCCCCCACCTTGTCGACCTCCCACCGAGCGGCCTCCCCCTCGTCCCCCACTATCTTCCCCCCACCCCCTTCATCACCGGCGTCGACGTTGTCCTCGACGGCACCGGCGCACCGGTTTAGGAGAGGCCCCCGCCGGTCGTCCTACCCGAAGAGCCACCCGTTCCGGACCCCCCTGTCGTCCCTCTCGATGCTCCGTCGGGTGTGCCTCCCCCCATCCCGGCACGTCCTCTCCCGGAGCTTCCCCCCATCCCGGCGCCTCCTCCTCTCGCTCCCCCCCTTTCGTGGCTGGCGCCCCCTCTAGCAGCGGCGGCGCCCCCTCCAACTACGGTCGCGTTCCTCTCGCTCCAGTGGTCGGCGTGCGTCGACGGCCCTGGACCGGTCCCCACTCTACCTCTCCATCCTCTTTGGCATTCCCATTTCGTCGGAGGCCCCCTCGTGGGCTATAGTGGCTGCGCAGCGTCCCTCGTGCTTGGCTCCGGTTACCGCGCAGTGGCCAACCGCCTACGTCCAGCCGGCACCGGTCGGTGGATCCACTCCAGCGGTGGCACCGTCCCCATCCGGCCCTTTCCCCCCACCCACCGATGGACTCCGACGATCCCTCTGCCTCATGCTGGAGGAGCCTCCCCGTAGCCGGTGGTAGGCCCGTCGACAGACGCCGAGTGTCCGCTCCTCCAGGCGGCCCCCCCTCTCTCGGCCTCCCCTCGTCAAAGCCATCTACCCCCTTTGGCGACGCCTACCCCCCCTTTCTGCTCGCGTACGAGTCGGGATTCTCTTCCTCCGAAGTCGTTCTTCCTCCACCATCCCTGGCGGCGGCATCCTCCTCCCCGCAGAGTCGAGCCTCATGTCGGCGGCTCCCCTTATGGCCGGCTCGGACATGCGCGCAGGGCCGCCCCGCTCGGAGGACATACGCCTATCGGCGGACCCCTTCCCCCCTCTCGACCCCGCGCCGGAGCAGTCCCCCCTCGTCCTTCTCTCCCGCCGGCCTTCATCACCGGTGTGACCCCCCGGGCTTCGAGCTTTTCGCTAGGGGGGCGAGGAGTCCTCGTACAGCGTACCCCCATGGGGCAGTGAGCCCCCTTGGGACGTGAGCCTCCCTCGGGCTGAGCGCCCACTCATCCCCTTGTTTTAATTTTCGAATTTTCGTTTCGGTACAATTAGGTTTTTGAATTTTCGAATTACTTTGAAATTTTGGGTTCCGAAATTTTGAAATGTTTGTGTTGCATTTCAAAACTTGGGTCCTCTGAAATCTCGAATTTTTGAATCCCCGCCTTTACGTTTTACCTTGCTTAACAGGTCCCTTTTGTTTAATGGCCCTGCACCAGTATGTAAGGCTCTTCCTGAGCCCCCTTTTCCTTTATCAATAAAAATGTCCGTTCCTAATATATTATATATAGATATATAGAATATATATATATATATATTTTATATATATTATATATATATAAATATATATATATAATATATATATATATATATATATATATATATATTATATATATATATATATATATGTTTTATATATATATATATATATATATAAAAATATATATATATAATATATATATTATATATTATATATATATATATATATATATAATATATATATATATTATATATATATAGAGAGAGAGAGAGAGAGAGAGGTTAGAATGGGGTTTTGATGGTTAGCCTAGGCTTTGGGTATAATATGGGTATGTTATATAAAATACCTTGAATGTATATGTTGTAGGGGGAGGTTTTGAGATATAGCAATTGGATTGGGTTCAAGGAGGTAGTTGGTTGAGGTAGAAGTATGGAAAGGGTTCTGTATATATACATGTAAGGAAATACTATTTAGGATATTACCTAGGTAATCATCATGTATAGAGGTTATAGCCAAGAGCCTACACTATACTATAGAGCTACAAAATGCCTAGAAACTTAGTGTGTAGACACATATAACCTAGATTTGACCAATTAGACCTAAAGTTGACTAGGTTTGACTACTGACCTAGAAATGCCCTATTGACCTAGAATTTGGCTAATTTGACTAGTTCTCAATCTCAAACTTGATTGATGCAATATTACCTATTTAGGTCTTCGAGGCACCGTATCGGACATCGTCGATACTGCACGCCAGTTTGCAGACGAGTAATTCTCTAATAATTTTCCATTTATGATATTTACTATGTTTCTTGTATCTAGTGTAGATATTCAATTCTTGACACATCGATCACACGGGTTTGGTATTTATGGATCCTGATATGAGATGTTATTCCTGTTTACCTTGGTGTATCTTGTACAAGTCCTGTTGTAGTTCTTGTGCAATATATGGACATCGATTCTCGAGGAGACTTGATACCTTCTCGTAGAATTCTGTGTCGTACAGTGTCTTATTTTGATCCACTTACCAGTCGGGGACAGGGAGTAGTAGTGTAGACATGTGACCATACCTTCCCGTGCATGATATTATTTTCCCGTGAGTGTTAGTCATACATTGCACGTCGACTAGCCAGGCCATATTTTCGTGCATGTTCCTAAGCCGGTCACATGTTGAAACTAGTACTCACACCATAGATAGATGATTCTTGATTCGTATATACCATAATTAGTTCTTGTTCTTGTTCTAGTTTGTTGCTTTACCCTTGCCATGCTATTTCCATTATATTCAATTTTCTCTGTATATTCTCTCTATTACTATTCATAGCACTTGTCATTTATTGGAACTGTTGTTGGAGGATTGTGCTCGTTCCATCCTGACTAGATATATAAATATTTTTCAGACGACGGCGAGGACGAGTGTCCTACCTACTATGGTCCTCATGACATAGTAGGCATTGACTAGGAGACCCTAGTCCAGCAAGGGTTAGCTCCAGCTGAGGAGGCTCTAGTAGTAGCTCAGTTAGACTAGGTTTTAACTGGACTCTGTCTCCAGCTTAGCACTTTATGCTTTTATATTTATTCAGACTTGTATAACCATATTGTGACTCTTTTTGGTTTGTGTTAGATACTTGCACTCTGTGGTTCATCTCTATCTTTTATCGTGCCTTATATCTTTATGTTAGAATTGTGATTGGGATTACATATTTATCATTCTTATCCTCCGTTCGGAGATGAGCTACAATGACAGGTTATTATATCATTGTTAGATAGCAGACCTATACAGCATTCTATGCCATTTTTGCGCGTATGATGGGCATTGTTGCGCATTCGTGCCCTTATATCGGGTGCGGGTCGTGACATGCTTTGAGTGGTGGCCCATACAGGTCAGAAGTAGCAATTACTGCGATGTCGTAGTGGCAGTCGACTTATAGTGCTATTACGAGCCTGTTGTATATACATAGGATATAGGCTATAGGCTAAGGATACTCAATCACAAATAGAAAAAACTTCTAACTTATTGCTCTATACAACTATCCTTTCTTGATGCTGAATATTTGCACCTAACTGTCTTCCTTTGATATAATCTATCTTGTGCCATATTGACTTTTTCTTTCGATCTGCCTTCATGATGGTGATGACTCAATCCCAGCGCTCGGAGCCTGCCGATACTGAGAGGTCTGCTACATCTCGTGGATCGGATCCAGTTGCATCTACTGCAGTCGGAGTATTGTAGCAGCATTCGGGGGTACTCCTCCGCCAATTATGAGGACCGTTCAAGAGGTTTTTGTGGTTGCTCCTACCACAGTACCAGATATGCGACAGGGGCTATCGTAGATGTTCTTTCTCTCCTACACAGAGGACTCCTCCGTCTGTAGCTGAGGATCTGCCTCCTCCGCCTCCACTACCTACCGACATGGGGCAGATGTTCGCCTTCTTTCGACAGATGTTAGAGACCCAGCGAGCCCAGACTGAGGCTCAGTAGAGGCAGACGGATGTGATACGTCGGGGTATAGAGGATGCCCACCAGCTCGCTCTAGCAGCCGTAGAGCGAGGAGCTCCAACACAGGGAGCGCAGCCGAGGCCGGGCAATATCCAAGACTTCAACAAGTTGGGGCCTCGAAACTTTAGCGAAACCGAGGGCATTGTCTATGTAGATGACTGGCTCGAAGATATCGAGCGTCAGATGAGGGCTTTCCATCTCGCAGATGACCTGAAGGTCGAGGCGGTTAGACTACAACTAATAGATATCGCTCGTACTTGGTTCAGGAATGAGCCGTCTCTTACAGGAGAGGGCTATACGTGGGCGGAGTTCAAGGACCTCTTCAAGGAGAAGTTCTTCTCCCCCACGGATAAGATATATCTGGCCAGGCAGTTCCAGAACCTCCAATAGGGAGGCAAGTCAGTAGAAGAGTATGCTGTAGAGTTCGGCAGGCTGACCCGATATACAGAGTACATGGTACGGGACCCTGAGATCAAGGAAAGCCATTTCAGAGAGGGGTTGACTTGGGATGTGAGGGTCCTCAACCCCTCCTTCTACTCGACGTATGCTGAGATCCTTGCGGAGGCACGTAAGGTAGAGCGAGAGTTAGTCTTAAAGCACAAGAGGGACCGAGATTTCTTTTCGGGGACTACTAGTAGCGCGGGGGCTGCTAAGCATCCTCATCTTCAGTACCGTTCATTTCAGGAACCGCATCATCAGACCCCATCCAGGGCGCTCGTTCAACAGGCACATCATCAGCAGTAGATGCCAGCTCAGAATGCCACTTCGTGCCACTTCTGTAAGAAGCCTGGCTACATTTGGAAGGTTTACAGAAAGGGGTTGGGTATGTGCCTCTATTTTGGTACCGCAGACCACAAGATAAGGGAGTGTCCCGTGAACCCTCATATTACTGGTGCAGTTCAAAGGGCACCTGCGGCACCATCGAGGGGTCTGATACTTTCGACACAGCAGCAGCATTTTGTTCAGCACCAGCAGAGGGGTGCTCATGGCAGAGCATTTGCATTGGCAGTTGAGGAGGCAGAGCCCGTCGGCGATGTTATAGCAAGTTCTGTTCTTCTCGATTCATTTCCAGCTTTAGCTTTGTTTGATAGTGGTGCATCACATAGCTTTGTATCTATTTCTTTTGCTCTCAAGCATAGTATACCTACTGAATCTTTGGATAGGACTTGCAAGATCATGATCGGAAGAGGTATTATCTTGGTTGGTAATATTAGCAAGGGGTAGAGTGTTTCATTGGAAGGTCGGGAATTGAGTGTGTGCTTGCTCATGATGCCACTACCGAGCTACGATATTGTACTCGGAATGGATTGGTTGAGTAGGCACTTTGCTAGTATATATTGTAGAGGAGGTAGGGTTGTGTTCAGCCCTCCAGGGGAGCTAGTATTTAGTTTGCTAGGAGAGCAGCGGAGCAAAGTGATGGTGCTATTTGTGAAGATATAGTTGAAGAGAAGGAGCTGTCTCATCCTTTAATTGTAGAGTTTATGGATGTCTTTCCAGAGGAGTTGCTGGAGATACCGTCGGACAGGGATATTGAGTTCTCTATAGACTTAGTGCCAGGCGTAGAGCCCATCTCACAACATGTCTACGGAGAAGCTGGCAGAGATGTATGTATGGCAGATAGTCAGATTACACGGGGTTCCAGTGAGCATAGTCTCGGATCGGGATAGTCGTTTCATGTCCCACTTCTGGAGGAGTTTGCAGGTAAGCTTGGGCACTCAGCTCAAGTTCAGTACCGCGTACCACCCCTAAACAGACGGGCAGTCGGAGGGGACTATTCAAACTCTTAAAGATATGCTTCGTACCTGTGTTTTAGATTTTGGAGGATCTTGGGAGAACCATCTCTACTTGGTAGAGTTTGCTTACAACAACAGCTACCAAGCCAGTATAGAGATGTCACCATTTGAGGCTCTATACGGACGGAGATGTCATACTCCCTTATCTTGGGACGATGTCGACGAGAGGGTTTTGCTTGGCCCAAAGATGATTGTGGATGCAGCTGAGAAGGTCAGGCTTATCAGAGATAGACTTCTGGTGGCGCAGGACAGACAGCGGCATTGGGCCGATAGCCACCAGAGACCTTTGGAGTTTGAGGTATAGTTTAGATTTTCTAGTGTTTGTGTCTGATTTTGATTGTTGTTTTAGATCAAGTTTATTTATGTTTTTTGATAGGTTCGTGACCTTGTGTTCCTGCATATTTCTCCGATACGGGACAGGATTCGCTTTAGTGGAGGCAGGAAGCTTAGTCCACGATTCATCGGACCTTTTCATATCCTGGAGAGGGTCGGTGAAGTGGCTTACCGACTAGGGTTACCGCCTGCACTAGAGGGAGTGTACAACATGTTCTACGTGTCACAGATAAGACGGTATATGGAAGATACCAGTCATGTTTTGGACCACTCCGAGATCAAGGTGGGATCGACTCTCAGTTATCCAGAGCAGTCGGTTGACATTTGGATCGTGGGGAGAAGGTGCTCTGTAACCAGGTCATTCCTTTAGTTCGTGTTGCATGGAGGCATCACCCTCCGGGTGAATCTACCTGGGAGATAGAGGACGACATGTAGGAGCAATTTTCTTATCTCTTCAAGCCTTAAGGTAATAGTCTTTCTTTGTTCTGATCTTGTTTGTTGTGTTAGTTTTGCCATTAATTTCGAGGATAAAATTATTTTAAGGGAGGTAGACTTGTCACTACTAGTTTTCAAAATTAAGGGTAAATTTGTCTTTTTATAAATTATTATATATTGTGAATATTTATTCGAAAATATTAGATTATTTGAGATTAGATAGTCGGGTTAGAGGCTAGTCTAGTTTCGACTTGTGTTAGTGACCCGGTTAGCTTAGACACTAGCCCGGAGCCCAATAATTAGCAAGGCATGGCCCACAAACCAACTCATTAGGCTTGTAAAATTAGACTAATTTTTTATGACATTTAGTTCAATTAGAGATTAGGTCTTTGTCCAAATTGACCCCAAACCCTTGCATTTAAATTGTTTAGCCAAATGACAAGTTAGAGGACTTTTAGAAATTCTAATTAATGTCCTAACCTAGAATTTGTGGCCGGCCAAGAGAGGCCTATTCTCTACACTTCATTCATTACACTCCATTGATATTAGCCTCGATCTTCCATTTCAAGAGCTCTTTCCAAAAAAGAGCTTCCCTCCATTGATTCCTCTCTTAATCTCACTCTTTCCTCCACCATTCCTTACATTCTTTTAAGAAGGAGCCTACATGAATTGTGAAGCTAGGAGCAGGGAGGAGAGTCCTTTCGCTAAGGACTTTCGTGCCGGGTTTCTGTCCATTAGATTGTTCATTGGAAAACAACTCCCAGTTGGTATATCACTCTCTAACCATGTCTTTTTTATTCAAATTTTGGAATTGGACCCATAGGAACTCACCCATGTGTAGGAATGACCCTTAGGAATGGTTTAGAGGCTTTATTGAGTCCTCATTTGATAGTTTGGATAGGTTTTGTGCCACTCTTGGAAGAAATCCGATAGTGACACACCAAGTGTTTGTAGAAATGCCTCATAGGTATTTGGGGCTTTATTTTTCAGATTTGAGCATGTGTATAGGTAGGCTATCCTTAGCTAGGCTATATAAATGTCTTTCTAATGAATATATATATATATTTTTCTAATATATATATATATATATATATATATAATATATATATATATATATCTATATATATATATATATATATATATATATATATATATATATATATATATATATATATGAGTTACAAGTTATGTATATCTATTGTATGTTAAGTGTTTAAGTTTGTGTGTGTGAGTGAGGAAATTAGGAGGCTATTGTTCACTGATAAGTGAACAGTAGAAGATGGGAAGAGTGTCCAATGTCTAGTGTGTGTGTGTGTGTCTATTTATATAGGAGCGTGCACGTGTATCCCTACCTTAAGTATATATAGACACATAGAAGAGGGTATAGATATATAATTCTATATTATATATGCTGATATTAGAATGGGGATACCACATACGTACCTAGGCTCTGTTCCTAACTGTTCTCTACTGGTAAGAGCAGAGGGGACACTTTAAGTAAGCATATACATATATATATATATATATATATATATATATATATATATATATATATATATATATATATATACATATTTTATATATATATATATATATATATATATATATATTATATTTTATATATATATATATATAAATATATAAATATATATGTATATATATATATATATATATATAGCATATATTTGCAGATTGAACATCTGTATAGTATATATATTGGATGTTGTAGCGAGAACGCATAGGTAAATATGTTAACTGCTGCAGGGAAGAGATTTTGGGGTCTGTATTTGGGAGTTGCAGCAGCAGTATGCTGCAGTAGCAACAACAGGGTTGGGCAGTGGCCACTTTGGCCAATTACCTGTAGGTATCAGAGTTTTGGTGGACTACTAGGATGAGTCCAGGTTTGGAAATGTTACGGGGGTTCAGAACAGAGAGAGTTTTGGGGGGTTGTGTTCCTGATACATATGTATCAATTGGAATTTCAACTGATCTTGAGTATCAGATTTTTACCAACTGATTGATTGCTAAGTATCAAGTTGGGATTTGAGTATCAGAGTTTGGGTTGTGCGTTAGAGTAGCATAGATTTTAGATGATTAGGATAATAGGTTTTGGGATATGTTGTGATGTCTGATCCTTGGGACTAACTATGGGTATCTGTCCAAGTTCACATGTGGGTCAGGTATAGTAGGGGAAGTGGTACTTCTCCCATGGACTGAAGCATGAAGTGGAATTCGGGGCTGATATGGAGAGGTGAGGTTTAGTTCAGAGATGAACTGAACTTAGGATACCAGTTTGGGGGTGAAGGGGTTCACATGAGTAAAGCATATATACAGTCTTTTGACTGATTTGAGTCTTTATGACTGTATGAAAGATTGATGTGAGGATGAACCCCCCCCCCCTTTTTGAATCGGTATGCATATTATGTCTATACATATTACCTTGTATAGTATATATATATATATATATATATATATATATATATATATATATATATATATATATATATATATATATATATATATATATATATATAAAGATTTAGAAGGGGGTTTTGATGGTTAGCCTAGGCTTTGGGTATAATATGGGTATGTTATATAAATACCTTGAATGTATATATTGTAGGGGGAGGTTTTGAGATATAGCAATTGGATTGGGTTTAAGGAGGTAGTTGGTTGAGGTAGTAGCCTAGAAAGGGGTGGTGGCATAGTTGGCTAGCACGTAGGTCTCATAGCTAAAGAGTAATCCTGAGGTCGAGAGTTCGTGACTCTCTCACCCCATTCTTTTTTCTGAGACTTCAGCAAGAGATTAGTACAGCCCAACGGGCTAAGTGTTCCTGGCTTAAGGATCGGGACTGCTGTACTAGGTTCTTTTATGATGTGATCCATACCAGACAGCACAGGAATAGTATTCCTAGACTTTTCAACGGTGAGGACAGACTTGTCGAGGATCCAGTGGAGATTCAGGAGGTGGCAGTTAGGTACTACTCAGATTTGTACCATCAGTCAGATTATTCTACCACGTTTCCATACCTGGTCACAAAGAGGCTGGTGACGCCTTACGAAAATAGTCTACTGCTGGCCTCTGTGAGTATGGAGGAGGTGGAGGCTATTGTGATGAAGGTCGATCCAAATAAGGCCCCGGGGCCTGATGGCTTCTCTAGTGGGTTCTATAAGCGTCATTGGGGCTTGCTTAAGCACCCAGTTCTGGAGGCAGTACAGGAGTTTTTCTTTGAAGAAAAGTTGTTAAAGGAGCTGAACCACATCTTTCTGAACTTGGTCCCTAAGAAGGAGGGCGTGACATCCCTTGCCGACTTTAGACCTATTACGTATTGTAATTATCTGTATAAGATAATTACACATCTTATGTGTCAGCGCATGGAGTGGATTATGCAGGGTCTGGTTTCCCGCAACCAGACGGCCTTCATCAAGGGTCGATCTATTGCTGAGCACAGTCTGTTGGCCCATGAGATGGTGAGAGAATTCAACAAACCAGGGGGATGAAGGCCTATGTGAAGCTTGACCTGAGGAAAGCTTATGACACGGTCAACAGAGACTTTCTTTGTCACCTTATGCTGGCTATGGATTTTGACAAGGTGTGGGTAGCGAGGGTGAGGGAGTGCATCTGCTCCCCCACTTTTTTGGTACTCATCCAGGGTACTCCATACGGATTCTTCAGGAGCAACAGGGACCTTTGGCAGGGAGATCCTCTCTCTCCGTACCTGTTTACTCTTGTGATGGAGTACTTTACTTGTCTTAACGGATCTGGTGGTATATAGCAGGAAGATTGTCCCTCTTTTTAGGCTAGTCCAGCCAGTGGTATCCCACTTTATATATGCTGATGACCTATTGGTGCTCTCACAACCATCTATGAGAGGGTCGCATGCGATATCAGAGATTATAGAGGAGTTTGACCAATTGTCTGGACTTCAGCTGAATAGGGTGAAAAGCAGGGTCTATTTCAGTGCTTGATGGTCCCTCAAAGAGGAAAGGGCTCTGGCTCTGGGAGTGGAGAAAGGCAATCTTCCGGTTAAATACCTGGGAGTACCATTGACTGTAAACTACACTCGGGAGCTGGATTGCTATAGTCTCGTAGAGTTTGCACAGAGGAAGGTAGAAGGTTGGCAGGCGGCTGGGCTCTCCTTTGGAGGTCGTATAGAGCTGGTGAGGTCTGTCATATCTTGCATTACGATATTCTGGTTGCAGTCGATTAAGATCCTGGAAGCTACTATCCGGAAGATTGAGCATATATGCTAATTTTATTTGGCAAGGAGGAATGCATGCAATCTTTTGGGAGCAACTGTGCCGGCCTCGGAAGGAAGGAGGGGTGCGATCACTGATCTCGGTTCAGGAGGCCTCTGGGTTGAAGATAGCATGGAAGTTCATCGAGGGCGGCTCTCTCTGGGCAGAGTGGATGGCTAATAGATATTTGAGGCGGAGGAATTTCTGGGGATGTGAGATAGATAATAACTTTTTGGTCCCTTTCAAGGCGATCCTTCGATGCAGATCGGTTCTCCAGACTGCTATCAGTCGGATCATGAAGGATGGGGCATCCACTGATCTTTGGCTTGATCCTTGGATTGGCAATAGATCACTGTTGGAGTCCTTAAGTGAGCATATGGGCAGAGAGGCGGGCAAAGGGCAGAAATATGAGCTTATCCTCATAGATGGGACCTGGAGGCCAGAGGACTACCAGTAGACAACACAGTTAAGAGAGGAGATCCGCCAGGTATCTATTGATCCTCCTCAGTCTGCTGATTCCTGGAGATAGGACCTACCGGATGCTAATGGAGGTACAGGAGATTTCTGCTTCAAAAGCTGCAACAATCTGGTACGGACTCCTTACGACAGGATTGCGGACTTTGACTTCATTTGGGGAAGGGGATTGCACGAAAAATGCAACTCTGTGTCTATAAACTATTATTAGGCCGGTTGCTGACGAAGGACAGGCTTCTCAGATTTGGAGTGCAGATCTCTAATCCAAAATGTGTCATGTGTGGTATAGAGAACGAATTCATGGGACACCTCTTCTTTGAGTGTCCTGTGTCTTGGCATATTTGGACTAAGCAGTGTGGGAGGTCGCTGGGTGGAGGAGGCAATGATAGAGATATCGGACGATTATCGCTTGGATCAAGGAACGGCGAGGAATGGAACAGGGTTGGGCCAAGACAGCCAGAGTCTGCCTTGCAGCATCGGTCTGGCACGTTTGGCAAGAACGTAACAGGCGTATCTTTGAGGGACTGATAACCCCCTGTAGGAATTCTACATAATTTAGAATTTGATGTATCTGTAATTGTCCCTTAAGGGTATGATTGATGGGAGAGAGTATACTGTAATACTTTTCTGTGATGTTCGTGAAATAAAATTTTACCCTTATTCCAATATATATATATATAAATATATATATTATATATATATATATATCTATATATATATATATATTACTATATATATATATATATATATATATATATATATATATTATATTATATAATTATTATATATATTATGGAATAAGGGTAAATTATATTATATATATATATATATATATATATATATATATAATATATATATATTTTATATTTATATATATTATATATATTTTTATTATATATATAGATATATATAATATATTATAATATATATTTACCTTATATATATATAATATATATATATATATATATATATATATATATATAATTACCCTATTATATATATAATATATATATATATATATATTAATTATATATATATATATTATATATATATATATATAAAGAGAGAGAGAGAGAGAGAGGGAGAGAGAGGTTTAGAAAGGGGTTTGATGGTTAGCCTAGGCCTTTGGTATCCTATGGATATGGGTAGGATATAGATTGAAGTCTACATATAATATAGGTATGTTATATAAAATACCTTGAATGTATGTTGAGGGGAGGTTTTGAAATATAGCAGTTGGATGGGTTCAATGAGGGTAGTTGGTGAGGTAGAAGTATGGAAAGGGTTAATATATATATATATATATATATCTATAGATATATATATATATATATATATTATATAGATATTATATAATATATATAATATATATATATATATTATATAATATAATATATATATTAATATATATATATCTAGATATATAAAATATGTAATATAAAAAAATATAATATAAGATATATATATAAATTATATATTATATATAGATATATATAATATATATAAATATATATATAAAAATATTATATATATATATATAATATATATATATATATATATATATATATATATATATATATATATACATGCAAGGAAATACTTTTAGGATATTACCTAGGTAATCATCAAGTATAGAGGTTATAGCCAAGAGCTTATACTATACTGTAAGAGATACAAACAGCCTAGAAACTTAGTGTATAGACACATACAACCTAGATTTGACCAATTAGACTTAAAGTTGACTAGGTTTGATTATGACCTATAAATGCCCTATGACCTAGAATTTGACTAGTTTGACTAGTTTTCAATCTCAAACTTGATATTGATGCAATATTGCCTATTTAGGTCTTCGAGGCGTCGTATCGGATGTCTTTTCTACTACACACCAGTTTGCAGTCGAGTATATTCTCTGATAATTTTTTATTCATGATATTTACTATGTTTCTTGTATCTACTGTAGATATTCATGATTCTTGACACATCGATCACACGGATTGGTATTTATGGATCCAGACAAGAGATGTTATTCCTTGTTTACCTTGGTGTATCTTGTGCAATCCCCAATGTAGTTCTTCTGTAATGTATGGACATCGATTCTCAAGGAGACTTGCTACTTTCTCGTAGAATCCCATGTCATAACATGTCTTGTTTGGATCCACTCTACCAGTCGGGGAAGGGAGTAGTAGTGTAGACATGTGACCATACCTTTCCGTGCATGATATTATTTTTTCGTGAGTGTTAGTCATACATTGCATGTATGACTAGCCTAGCCATATTCCCAACTAGTACTCACACACATAGATAGATGATTCTTGTACATGCCATGATTAGTTCTCTTGTTCTTGTTCTAGTTTGCTGCTTTACCCTTGCCATGTTATTTCCATGTACATTCAATTTTCCTCTGTATATTCTCTCTATTTACTGTTTTATAGCACTTGTCATTTATTGGTGTAACACCCACTTTTCTAAAATGAGGGTAATTTTAAACTTTTGTAATTTCAATCATTAAATAATAATATTTAAATTATGTTGTGATTTTTGGTAATTTTTAACTAATTTAAAACTATTTAAGCCTGTGAATTGTGATTTTGATGTGTTACTAGTGAAACCCTAGAGATTACTTAACCTAGGACTAACCATGACCATGGAAACCTAACCATGTGATTAGATTAATTAATTGCCACTTTTTAGCCTAAAGGTATTTTGGTTATTTTGACTTTTAGTGAAAATGAATTTTGAGTAATTAATTATGTGCTAATCTCTTTTTTAAGACTTAGCCCTAGAATTGTCCTAATCTAGAATGTTAACCATGAGCCTAGATATTAGATTAGAAGCTTACATCATGACAAGGTTAGAAATATCTAGATATTGAGTTAGGATTTAGATATTTGTTATAAGAAAGATATTTTTTACTTGGGCTTTAACTTGAGGGCTAAGTATCCATTATAGAGAGTAGCCCATAGCCCAACCATCACCCTAACCCTAACCCTAGCCCTTTGTAACAGCCAAGGGTAGCCCCTCTCCCCTATATAACATCTCATCACACCCCTTTGCCTCTTTTGAATAGCCTCCTTAGAACCCTAATTTAGTTCATCCCTAATTTCTCCTCCTTTATCCAAATTGATCCCAAATTGAACCTAAAGACTTGCATCAGCATCCCCAACAGTAGAGGAGGCTAGTGGAGGCTTGCTAGCAAGGTTTGAGGAGCATTGGACCATAGCAAATTGGAAGGGGGGTCTCATTCTAGCTTTGTGCACTAAGATTTACTCTCAATAGGTAAAATCCCTCAAATTGATTCAAATTTTTATTTTCTTTCCATAGATGCATTCATTTAGGTGTCCCTTAGTTGTAGAGCAAGTTTGGTAGGAATTGGTGTTGATTTATTATGCGTATCGGACACATACCGGTATCCTATTTAAAGTGTTTGATGAAATGCTTGTGTAAAACTTTTTATAGTATTTTCTAAAGTAAATTACATGTTTGGATAGCCCTTCGCATGCTGATCACAGATCCCAAACTCTAAGCATGATTTAGATTCCTGTTCGTGTCCAAAACGGACACGAACGTGCTGTACAAGGCCACGCGTGCGTGTCCTGCTGCTGCACATCGATTGCTCGCAGCACATGCCACATGGGCGCGTGCCACTTGGCATGGACGTGGGGGAATTGACTGACACGTCACCCCCCAAGTCTCATGACCTATCATGTCGTATCGGACACGAAATCAAACATGTACTAATTTTGTACACAGATTGTGAGCAGTGGTTTCAACCACTGATATGCGTGTCATGTCATACGAGGACACGACGTGGACGCGTGGTGATATGTCGAGTGGCTAGCCCTACACCTGGGCTAGGTGTGGAAACGATCACAAAGCCCTACGTGTCTTATGTCTTGTCTACGGGTGCTCGAACGTGCCGCATGAGACACAGTTAATACTGTGTTACTGATACACGTTTTAGCATATTTTGGACACTTCGTGTCCAGCTTTGTGGACACGAATGCACCTCCCTGACATGCGTACATATAGTTGACACTACTGAACATCTGAAATTTGGGTTTTCATTAAGTTTGGAGTTTCGATTTAGGTTTCGAAGGATTTCACTGATACTGTGAGCTGAGAATGAGAAACCTAGGATTTTAAGTATTGTTTCGATTAGTTTTATGATTATTTAATTTCTTGGAATTCCAGTAGGTTTGTTTTAATGTTCTATATTGATTTAGGTTTTGTTGGTATATTTGGTTTTGTTGTATAGGTTTCGATCTTGGAGATTAATAAACACTGATACATTGAACATAAAACCTGAACATGATATCTGAGTTTAAACTAAATAACTGGAATTTGGTTTTGATAATGTTAAACTGAGATTTAGATATGTAACCTGAGGCACTTCTCTTTCACTCTCTACCTTGTACACACACACTATCTAAAACTAAACTGAGAAACAAGTTACTGAATATTAGAAAACCTGAGATTGGTAATTTGTAAACTAAATTGGTTTTAGTTAAAGTTGTTTTCATGCTATATGCCACTGATACATGTTTAAATGTGAACTATTATATGAGCTGAGTTTTCAATTCGAAATGAACCTGGGTTTTTAAAAATGAAATACTATGTAAACCTGAGCATGATTTGAACTACAAACCTGAGATAAAGTATCGGCTTGATTTAGGTTTGTTGATATGTTGGTTGGTTTGATTTGATGCTAGTTTACTTGTACATGTTTACAGTGTTTAACCAAGTTGAATTAATATCTGAATACCTGAGATTAAAACTGAGATTGAATGGCACATTCAAAACTGAGATTTCATTTGAGAATGTTAAACTTACCAACATATAAAACTGAGAATGGATGATAATGTGAAAACTGAGTTTTTTTTAGTTTGAATTTATATGTCAATTGATTTTTGTATATGTACACTGAGGTTTAATTGAAACCTGAGATAGTATGTTAATGCACTGATACATTGAGTTGTATCTAAACATATGAAAACTTCTACACTTCACTAACTGCCACAGTTTTCACACACACACACATTCCTCGCTGTTTTAATTTCCTCTTCCCTTTCACTTCTCTTTTTCTCACTCTCTTAACCCTCCTCCTTCACAAGTAACACACACTTCATCTTCACAACCCCTGTCCCTCCCTCACACTCTATTTATCATGCACACACACACACACACACACACACACACACACACACACACACACACACACAATAAATGCCTTCCCCCTTTATATATAGATTTGTATGTATATACCTATGTATTGATTTGGATATGTATCCATATATTTGATTGTAAATATACATATGGTATGTACTAATATGTTACATAAGACTTCTATGTATGTAAGCATCTATATATGACTTGTGAGTATTATATATATATATATATATATATATATATATATATATATATATAGTTAGACTTGTTGTGGACTAACCTAGACTAGATTTGACTAGACTTGGACTAGTTGACTGAACCATAGACTAGTTGACTAGAGTTGACCTAGTTTGACTTTAGAGTTGACCAGAGTTGACCAAAATTTGACTTTAGCCTAGATTGACCTAAAATCATGTAAATGTATTGTAAACTTCATTTTTACCATTATGGATACGTTGTAACCTGTGTTGCTCTAAGTAGGACTCAGTTACTCCGATTTGGATATCTATTCTCATCGGACATCCAGGATCGCAAGAGAGTACATTCTCTGATCGTTTCATACTTGTCAGGATTTATATTCTTGCTCTAGATTACTTTACTTGATGTTGTCACGTTATCATCATGGATTGGTACTATATGGATCTTTTTATGAGATGTTATCCCCCTTAGCGGGCGTATCGGGTACTTCATGTCTTGTGTTTCATGTACATCATGTATTCTTTGCTCTTACGTTATTCATGTACTCTCATTTGCACTCATGTACGCTCATGTGCTCTCATGTACTCTCATGTGATCTCATGTATGTCCATGTTTCTCCATGTGCATCATGTGTAACCAAACCGTCATGTACGTAACGTAACTTGACTAGATCCTTGTGTATTGATTGGAGGTAGGGGTGAGTATAAATGGTTATGTGATCTCTCCCATCATGTGCAACCCTGTTACTTATTCATGTGAAATTATGTTATTCATGTGCAACACAGCTCTCATGTGCAACTGTGTTATTCATGTGCAACTCAGATTATTCAAGTGCAAATCCAAGCCGATTACAAACCATCTTGTGCTCTAAATCACTAGTCACTTACAGTTCTTTACTTATAGTAGATATTTCCAGTTACAGTTATCCCTCTCTTACTTTTATGTACATTTCTTTCAGTTTATGTATCTTACTCTATTGCTTGCTTTGCATTTCCTGCCATGACATGAATTGTTTAAGAGATATGTGCTCGTTCCTGTCCTGACTGGACCTGTTAAAAATATTACAGAGGATGGTGAGGACTTCTGCCCTACCTACTACGGAGCAGGCTTAGATGACACTTGCGACCTGGACCCCCAGGAGGTTCAGGCAGCTGCTGAGGATGATACCATTGTCTAGCTTAGATATTTAGATTTTACCTTATCTTTCATGTCTTTGTGTTTGTGGATTCAGAGTTGTTTATATTTGAGATGTTGAGACTTGATGTTGATAAACTTGGTTTTGTTTCACTTTCTATTTGTACCTCAGTTTGAGGATTTCATTATCTATTACATCGTGCTATTTCCATCTCTAGATTTGTTATTGAGTTGTACCTTCTGCGTTTTGGCCGCCGTTTGGAGGTATATCATATTATAGATAGTTATGTTCATAACTTAGAACAGCGTTCTACCGACGACACTGTGGTGTAGGCTGGACGTACCCACTTTTTGTGCCCCTACACTGGGTGTGGGTCATAACAATTGGGAACTATTGTTGGAGGATTGTGCTCGTTCCATCCTGACTGGATATATATAAACATTTTTGAGATGACGGCGAGGACGAGTGTCCTACCTACTATGGTCCTCATGACATAGTGGGCATTGACCAGGAGACCCTAGGCCAATAAGGGTTAGCTCTAGCTGAGGAGGCTCCAGTAGTAGCTCAGTTAGACTAGGCTTTGACTGGACTCTGTCTCCAGCTTAGTACTTTATGCTTGTTATATTTAATCAGACTTGTATAACCATATTGTGACTCTCTCTGGTTTGTGTTAGATACTTGCACTCTGTGGCTCATCTCTATCTTTTATCGTGTCTTACATTCTTCCTGTTAGAATTGTCATTGAGATTACATATTTATCATTGTTATCCTCTGTTCGGAGATGAGCTGCAATGACAGGTTGTTATATCATTGTTAAATAGCAGACCTATACAGCATTCTACGTCATTTTTGCGGCGTAGGCTGGGTGTTGTTGCGCATTCATGCCCTTATATCGGGTATGAGTCATGACACATTTGATAGGAAAGAGTTTCTCTATCGATATCTGACAGACTTCGCCTCCATGATGGGTCACTTGCCAAAAGATGACGCCTTACTCACTGGCCTATTCATCGGGACGTTAAAAGAAGTGGCTTATGAATGGTTCTCCAGCCTTCCTGACAATTGTATATCCTCCTTTGAGGATTTAAAGCACCTTTTCCTCTCCCAATTCTATGAGGGCGGAATGGACATGACAATGTCTTCTCTCATGGACCTCATCTAGAAAGAGAAGGAGCCAGTTCGAGCCTACATCGAACGCTTCCGTCAGGCAGTCCTGAGGTTACCTTCCGGTATCCCGAGGTCGTGCTAATGGATTCCTGCAGCAAGAATATATCGTCGACAGTCATGATTTGGGATGATTCTACCCAATATATGGACTGGACCTCATTCATAACTAGTGTTGATTGTAAAGCCCAAGTCCCAAAATAGAAGGACTAGAAACGTATCATGCCAAGTGTATACATACGAAGTATATGGAACCCTCGTATGTATACATAAGCTGTAAATATAGAAAGCCAACACACTAAATCTCATCCACAAAGATAAATAATAATATAAAAGCAACTTTGAGTTTGTCATGTATACAATCGTTGGGAAGAGACAGATCTACTACCAACTAATTTAAATAGAGAAGAAATAAACAAAAAAAGTGATTTGGTCGAGCGAAGGGGATGACGATCCAAAAGCAACCTCTCGATAGAATAGAGCGCAAGTCATGGCCTTAGCTAGAGCACATGTAAGAAGTCACAAAACACACCTGGAGAAATCACCAGGTCCTCAGAGGGACGTAACAAGATACAGAAAGAACGTGCCATGTATAACTGCAAATGTAAACACTATAAAACTACACACACTGGATCCCTAACCGTCTAAGTGATATGCACTTTGAGGACAACGTTCTACGCAGGGGCTAAAAGGATTCACGCAAGTAATAAAGAGTGGCCGTCAAGTAGCGCTCATCCGAGACACTATCGGTCGGGCAGCAAGTAGCGCTCATCCGAGTCACTATCACCCATAAATGTGTAAAAATTAAATATAGCCCCTACGCTAGTAGTTGTCCTCTCCCCCTAAATGATACTATACATGCATCGTAACCACGACACACCAACACATGTCACTTCCACAACACTGTTTTATACCTAATAACTGTCAAGTCTTCTAACATGCATCTATTGACAGTTATTCCTACGCATGCACACAGGGGATCAGCCAACATGCAAGTGACCTCTACATGCTACTCATAACTCACACACAACTCGTCTTACCATCGTGGCAAAGTTAATGGCATGCAATACTATGGAGGTAGTCCCTTAACTCTAGGTTCATAAGCAAGAAGGAAAAATAATAAACGGGAAATATAGATACAATAACTGAATAATAAAAATGCAACTAAATGTAAAAAGTAAAGGTGGCAATGTATCTTGCCTGGTGTGTCGCCTGGTGTGGTAATCTTGACATGTCCTGATTAGTCCATTAGTCATGGTTGATGTGTAAGGATCCAGAATTCACGAGAAAATACGAGTAGGAATTAGTCATGATCAATGGAGTATTCGAAGAGAATTTCTAGAGATAAGTACCTTCACTAACTTTAGAAAATATTATAATACCAGAAACTAACCTTATTAGTCAAAGTAGGTTTTTAGACCAATACTTAGAAAAATGAAAACTCGTTTTTAAGCAAAATACCATTGTTTTGTAAAATAATTTATAGATAGAAAACTAGTAGTTAAAAATAATAATTATTTGTAATAATTGGAAATCGTCTTAGGGTAAATTTTAAGTTTGTAAAATATACAAATATTGTAGAAAAGCTAACTTTTCACTAGTCAAAAATATTTTAATGAATTTTAGAAAAATATTGTCTATTTATTTAATAAAAAAATATTAATATAATTAATACTCCTAATAATAAAGTCATAATATTTTATATACTACTAATATAAATCATCCAACACCATTATACCTTATAATGTAAATACCAGTTAAAATAGTAACATAAAGTTATTAATTCATAATAAAAATAAAATAATAATAAAACTCCTATAATCACATGTTGCTTTCAATAATTTTGTGCTGCTCCTCGAGAGATGAGAACACTTTAACTTGAGAGGCTTAAAGCAAGAGAGAGAGAGAGAGAGTGTGGGTAAATTTCAGGAGAGGAGTCAAAGTGCGAAGGAGAAGAAGGGGAAAAAAGGGGATTACCGGCGGTGGCTCGGCGGGAGGTGGTGGCACGTCGACGAAGTCCGGCAGCGCGCCACTCGCGGAGAGACAAGGTGGATCACACCGGACACATCGAGCAGTGCGACTGTGCTCCGGTAGAGGCGAAGGGAAAGGAACGCTCGAGGTGTGGTCCCGTGGCGGACCACGGAGAGGTGGCCGGTCGGAAACACTATGACGACGCGAGACTCGGCGAGCAGCCGGGATTCTAGCACACGGGTGACCACTATGGAAGCTCGACGGCGCGGCCAGCTGCTGCAGCAGCACGCTCGACGTGGCTGACCTGACTGGGGAGAGGAGCTCGGCGCACCGTACACGGCGGCTTCGGCGCTCGATGGTGGCGGAGGTGAGTGGTTTTTGGTTATTTGGGTTTTGACGATGGTATTGGTGGCGGCGACCGGGGATGGTCGGCCGGATATGGGGAAGATGATGGTGATGATGGTGACGGGGTGGTGGTGCTTGGTGGTTGGGGCACTGCCGAAATGATAGGGACAGCCAGGATGGGTGGCCGGACACGAAGAGTGGGCTGGGGGATGGTTGCAGCAGTGGTACTGCTGGTCGGGGAGGAGAGCGGAGATGGGTGGTTTTCTAATGGTGGTTGTTGTGATGGCGGGCCGAGGAGGCGAGGAGTATGGAGAACAATTTTGGTCGAGGTTTTGTACTGTTACGAAGGAGGAGACTGGCTGGCTGGGTGGTGGCGAGAGTCTGGGAGAAGTAACGGTGGTTTTGGGGAGTT
This sequence comes from Iris pallida, assembly GCA_029216955.1. Classification (NCBI taxonomy): domain Eukaryota; kingdom Viridiplantae; phylum Streptophyta; class Magnoliopsida; order Asparagales; family Iridaceae; genus Iris; species Iris pallida. The sequence goes on from JANAVB010040818.1 coordinate 15,605,474, forward strand.
TCGTGTCGGGGCTGTGGATTCGGGTGGTGTTGATGACGGGACTGTCATGTCCGGCGAGACACGGACGGTGTGTCCGAGATTGTCGAACATGGGGACAATGTATTTATATAGGGGAGATATAGTAGATGGGAGGCACAGACACGATGCACAATCTGCAGATGGTAGAAAATTTGCTTATGGAATTATGAGAGAATAGCCAAAGTACCTCTCCTTTTGTATGAGGTGGGAATCCTATTATGATATGGATTTAGGAGAGTTTAAACGCCCATAGATAATTCGTAATTTAATTCAAATTAGTTTAAACATAGTTCAAATAATTTACATCAAGATTAAGAGCTACGAAGCTAAATCTCATATTTAATTCAAAACTTATTTTGAAAACATTCGGTACAATTGATTTAATACCACTTATCAAAATTTATCCAATTTTAAATCAAACGAGATTTAAAATATCTTTTCATAATTACTAAAATATGATAATAATAAATTTTGAAAATCTTGATAATTACTTAAATATTAAATCATAAAATAGCTTTTATAGATAACAAAAATATATTAATAAACAAATTTCAAATTTTGCAAAATATCTGGAATATATTTTATATAAACCAAAATTTCTAAATCACTACTTATTTTTAAACGACGAATAAAATAACTCTTTTATACAAAATAAAAATATTTATCACATTTGTTTGAACATGTACTTTTCCTATATAAAATTAAATTTATAATAAAAATATTTTTCTAAAATATGTATCTCGACACATATTCGCATTCGTCGAGCAAATACGAAACGCAAATCTCGCACGCTACGCAATACAACAATACAAACTCATATGCGACATGCAGATACGAAGTACAAAATAAATACCAAAATTAATTTATTTAAAAATATCGTAGTAGAAATTTAGGGGATTTACATCCTACCCAACTTAAAAGAATTTCATCCTTAAAATTTTAGGATTAGGTAGAGTTTTACGGGTTGAGGGGTAGAAGGATTTTGATATGAAGACAGGACCAAGCGATGCAGCGAAACAAATGAATTTTTTTTAGAAATTCGTAATTTAGATAATGAATCACGGATATGGCTAATTAACGTAAGCAGGAATGATTAAGGGTTAAAATTAATCAAGATAACATGCATTAAATGATAGTAGGATATCAAGAGAAAGATAATTTAAAGACCTTGAAGATGTGGTTCCTAGATAGAATATAGTCGTCTAGGTTTGGTTAAGGAACGATTGAATCATTTTCAAGTTTCAAGGACGATTAGTAGGGTGCGATCATAAATATAGGGTTGAGGAAAAAGATAACTCAAGTCGGGGTATAGTCGCCTTGGGTGGTTAGTGGCTAACTATCTTGGCAATAGATTGTGGGCAACTAAGGAAATATCAAGTACGAGTGTTTGTCTTTCTAGTACAGGCGAAAGACAAATAATTACGAGTTCGAATAAGATATTATCGAATACGAAGTGGTTCAAAGACGATTGAAAATTTTCAAACAGAATTGTCATGGCAGTCGTGGATGAGACTCTTGGGGCAAGTTTAACTATGTCTCCATCCACGTAGAACAATATATGAAAAGCGAACCAAAGTGTAATAGGTTGATCAGATCATAATGCATCGGTTCTGATTTAGACAATAGGTTAGTGGGTGCGCCCAATAAAATATGTCATGATCAAGCTTGATAAGGAATAAGCTTACAAAACTAAGCTGTTTAGCTTCATAAGGTAGTCAAAATTATAAGTAAAGGGTAATGATGAAGGAAACCAAATATTCCAAGATCCTTTAAAATCTAGTCTTCCCCGAAGTTTGGGCCTACGTAGTCGGCTTGGTTGACTAGATAAGTTAGGGTCCTCTGAATTTATAATCTAAGCAAACGTATCAATATGAGTCACAAGGACAAAGGGTTGGTTAGGTCATGAGGTATTCTACCCAACTTAAAGAGTTTCACTAGTAGTGTGATGGGACAACGGGTCAAGCAATCAAGATAAAGTACAAAGTTAAGCGTTTAAGAAATCAACTAGAACACAATCACATACCGGGTCGAAAGAATCGAGTCAAGGTTGGATCTTTAATTGAAGTCATAAAGTATTTTGGTATCATGGTAGAGATTATAGTTTAGCCATTTCGACCAGAAAGCCATATCAAGAAAATAGAGTACAAAGAGACGTGTTTTAGTGGGACATGATATGTCTGCATGAAGGTGGCTAGTCTAGGTCTTGCATATGAAATTTGTTGAAAGGAAAAGTCTAGGGTTGTGCACCAAATATCCAAGTCACGGTAAATGACACAAAAGAATTTAAAATGGAAAATGGGAGTTCATGAGATAATGATTAACGCACAAAATAAATGACCAAGTTAACGCATGAAATAAAGATAATTCATATTCTAGTAGATCAAGGTAAATAAGTTAGGAATACAGTTTCTAGATATATGATAGCCACTTAGATGGCGTATGATCAAGGAACAATCTAATCATTTCTTAAGTTTTAAATGGTTAGAAAGTCACGATAAAATCTAGATTTGAGGAAATGTTGAGTGAGTCAAGATCGAAATATAACCATATGATTTGGTAGATGACCAACTACACTTGATTATATACAACTATCATGGTCATGAGTGATCAATTAATGTGGACTACTTTATCTATCTTGGTTGCCTATCCATATTTGAATCTATAAATTTGACTTCTTCAAAACTTTGCAATATAATTCTCCAAATAATCTAATAAAATATCTTTCTAAGCTGCCAATCATACTCATAACTTAAATTTTAAATTTCTTTTAATCAACCTCAAGATAACCTTTATCATAACACAAAAAATTTCTCTAAAAATGTATCATAAACTAACTTTTTTACCTTATCTATTCACATCAAAATCATAACTTAAGATTTTCAAAATTTCTAATCAATCTCGAATAAACCTTTATTGTGTCACAAATCCAATCTATATATTTTTTTCTTCTATCATTAATGTAAATCTTAACTCAAAATTTAAATAGGTTTTAACAAGCGTAATTCATACAAGAGTTTAAAATAGTTCCTCAATTTGATTATATATCCTTCAAAATATTTTTAACCAAAATTCTTAATAACCTTACTTCAAAAATTTACGAACTTATTAATTGGGAACCATACAACCCAATTTAAAACCTTAGGAGTTTACCAAGCTTTATCAATAGCCCTCATAAATCTCGAGGCAGCATTTAAATTTAAAAATTCTTTTCAACTAACTTTATATCTCTTCAAGGATGTATAGCTATAATCAAATGAATCATAAATATTTTTCAAAGACCTTCAAAATCAAAATTAAATCAATTTCCTTTCTGAATCATATATAGATTCCACTATCCCTTTGTAGATCCAATTAAAGTTCTAACAATCCTTCGAAGTTATTAATGTTGCTACTACCCAACTTGGAATTAACTAATCCTTAAGTTCATACTTCTAGAAAAAATATGGTCCCACTTATCCTCATATCTTTATAACTCAAAGAGGATCTCAATGCATTGTTAATGAAATCATTTTACCCATGTGGTTGACCTATAAGCATATACTAGTGTAGTCATCTTTTTATCAAGTGTGGAAATAAGGATTACAGTAGGAAGAGCTCAAGCAAGATATAGATCAATGAAGTTGAACAAGTGATTCAAAAAATTTAGTCAATGAAGAGGGTCAAGCAAGTGGATGAGATCTTAGACTCTAACCCTATATTGCAGGCCCGTTCGGTACAGTCATGTAACCGAAACGGCAAACTTGACCTGCATGGGCCACCACAAAAATATGTAACGTTCCAGTCCCAAAATAGAAGGACTAGATACGTATAATGCCAGCTGTATACATACGAAGTATATAGAACCCTCGTATGTATACATAAGCTGTAAATATAGAAAGCCAAGACACTAAATCTCATCCACGAAGATAAATAATGATATAAAAGCAACTTTGAGTTTGTCATGTATACAATCGTTGGGAGAAGACAAATCCACTACCAACTAATTTAAATAGACAAGAAATATACAAAAAAAGTGACATGGTCGAGCGAAGGGGATGACGATCCAAAAGCAACCTTTCGACGGAATAGAGCGCAAGTCATGGCCTTAGCTAGAGCACCTGTAAGAAGTCACAAATCACACCTAGAGAAATCACCAGGTCCTCAGAGGGACATAATAAGATGCGGAAAGAACATGCCATGTATAACTGCAAATGTAAACACTATAAAACTACACACACTGGATCCCTAACCGTCTAAGTGATATGCACTTGGAGGACAACGTCACGCAAGTAATAAAGAGTGGCCGTCAAGTAGCGTTCATCCGAGACGCTATCGGCCGGACAGCAAGTAGCGCTCATCCGAGTCACTATCACCCAAAAATTTGTAAAAAGTAAATATAGCCCCTACGCTAGTAGTTGTCCTCTCCTCCTAAATGATATTATACATGCATCGTAACCACGACACACCAACACATGTCACTTCCACAATACTGTTTTATACCTAATAACTGTCAAGTCTTCTAACATACATCTATTGACAGTTATTCCTACGCATGCACGCAGGGGATCAGCCAACATGCAAGTGACCTCTACATGCTACTCATAACTCACACACAACTCGTCTTACCTTCGTGACAAAGTTAATGGCATGCAATACTATGGAGGTAGTCCCTTAACTCTAGGTTCATAAGCAAGAAGGAAAAATAACAAACGGAAAATATAGATACAATAACTGAATAATAAAAATACAACTAAATATAAGCAGTAAAGGTGGAAAGGTATCTTGCCTGGTGTGGTGATCTTGACATGTCATGATTAGTCCGTTAGTCATGGTTGATGTGTAAGGATCCGAAATTCACGAGAAAATATGAGTAAGAATTAGTCATGATCAATGGAGTATTCGAAGAGAATTTCTAGAGATAAGTACTTTCACTAATTTTAGAAAATATTATAATACCAGAAACTAACCTTATTACTCAAAATAGGTTTTTAGACCAATACTTAGAAAAATGAAAACTCATCTTTAAGCAAAATACCATAGTTTTGTAAAATAATTTATAGATAGAAAACTAGTAGTTAAAAATAATAATTATTAGTAATATTTGGAAATCGTATTAGGGTAAATTTAAAGTTTGTAAAATATACAAATATTGTAGAAAAGCTAACTTTTCATTAGTCAAAAATATTTTAATAAATTTTAGAAAAATATTGTCTATTTATTTAATAAAAATAGATTAAAATAATACTAATACTCCTGATAATAAAGTTATAATATTTTATATACTACTAATATAAATCATCCAACACCACTATACCTTATAATGTAAATACCAGTTAAAATAGTAACATAAAGTTATTAATTCATAATAAAAATAAAATAATAATAAAACTCCTATAATCACCTGTTGCTTTCAATAATTTTGTGCTGCTCCTCAAGAGAGGAGAACACTTTAATTTGAGAGGCTTAAAGCAAGAGACAGAGAGTGTAGGTAAAAATTAGGAGAGGAGTCAAAGTGCGGAGGAGAAGAAGGGAAAAAAGGGGATTACCGGCGGTGGCTCGGCGGAAAGTAGTGGCACGTCTGTAACACCCAGTTTCTAAAATGAGGGTAATTTTGAAATTTTGTAATTATAATTATTAATTAATGATATTTATTTCATATTAGAATTTTTAGTGATTTTTAATTAATTTTAAACTATTTAAATGTATGACTTGTGATTTTGGTGTTGTGCTAGTGATTAGTAGATACTGCCTACCCTAGAGCCTAGCCATGTGATTAGGGTATTTTTGAAATTTTTAGGGTTATTTGGATTTATTATAATTTATTTGAATTTATGGGAATTTTTAGAATTTATTTTGGAATTGTTTAGATGAAGGTTGACTAGTTGAGACTAGGAGACTAACCTAGTAACTAACCTAGGTTAAGACCACTTGGTTAGGTTAAGTAAACTTGGTTAGACCTAATTTAGTGAGATTTAAGTCATTAGGACTTGTTTGGAGAGTTTTGGAGTTGATTAGGCTAAATGGCTCATGACTTCACTAGTCATGATTAATGACTTGAGACTTAAAGCCCATAGGCCCACACCATGTAGCCAAACCTAAACCTAATCAGCCCATGGCAGCCACTATTGATCATTTCCCCCTATTTAATCCCCTCCTAGAATTTAGGGCTAGCCTCCAGTGGGATTTGTGCAAGTTTTAGAAAGAGGTATTTCCCATCTTCCCTAAATCCTAGTAAATTTATTTTTATTCCTTTTTAACCCAAACAAATTGCATTGGGTTCTAAATTCTTCCTACTTTCTGCTGGCTATGAGTATTCTCAGATTTAGGAAGATTTGGAGGAGTTTTACCATTGGGAAGAACCTCACTCTTTGAGCTTTTTGAAGGGTTTTGATACATAGAGGTAACTCTCCATTTCTACCATGAAATTCTGGTTTAATTGCATGAATAGGGATCCCTAGACCTAACCTAACTATAGGAATAGGAAACCCTAGGTTTTCGTGTCCTTTTGTGTCCAAACTGGACACGTATCAGTACCTATCTCCTTGTGTTTGATGAAATGCCACTGTAGAATTGTTCTTGTTATTTTCGAATAATTTTTGAATAAAAATATTATTTTATGTGTGTTTATTGATTTCGTGTCCTTCTGAGCACATTTTTGGACACGTTTCGTGTCCAAATCGGACATGCACCGCCGCACGACACAGCGCACTGGCACCGTGCGCTCCCCTGCTGTTCGGGGTCGACACAGGACACGACACGGGCTCTCGTGAGCTAAATTTTTGTGGACACGTGGGGGCATTGTCTGCCATCACCCACACAAAATTTCATGAGCTTTCGTGCACTGTGCGCGAAGAAATCGCGCTCGCACGGGTCACGCACTACACTGTTACACGCGCACAGGGCTCTCTGACACGGGGTTCGTGTCGCTTCTGGACACGTTGTGGTCGTGTGTCTGGGTGTCAGACTCGAAGCCCTATACCTGGCGAACCCCTAGATATGACCACGTGGTGTCTCGTGTCGTGTGTCGTGTCCTAGCCCGACTCACACACGTGCACGAGGCTGCCTGCACGCTAGTGTCTGTGTGTGTGTTCTTTCTGTTAGGACACGTTCGTGTCCAGTTCTTGGACACGAGAACAACCCCTCTGACACGAGTATATGTTTGCTCACCTCTGTTTCAAATTAGTTTGGGTTTTCAAATTGTTTTGGGTTTCAAAATTTAGAGGTTAACAGTGAACTGTGAAGTTCACTGATACATGAATCCTTAGTTTAAAAATTGTATGTTTTACTGTTAGTTAATGATTTATTTGCCATGATAAATTCATTTACACATGTTTTAGTCCACTGTCAAGATTGATTCATGATTGGTTTGATGTTAACAAGAATGGGGATTTTCGAAATCAGTTGGATTGGTGATATGAACTGATATTTCGAAATTGGGTATAATTTGATTATGATGTTCAATGTTTAGAGGTATTTGTTTTGAATTCAATTAATAACATACACTAAGATTGGTTTGTAAACTGAGAAATCTGAGTTTAAGTCACTGTGCAGTGCACTTTTCCTGAGAACTGATATACCTGAGAGTATGGGGGATCATGAGTTGGTTCCTCTCCTTAACTGAACACTGATCTCCTATTCCTCTAACCTACACTGATTTTTCCCTCTACCTGAGTCACATAAACCTGAGAACCAGTTTTCACACATGTTTTGCACACACCCACATTCCTATATAAACCTGATACATGCATTCATGTTTTGAAATCCTGAGAACGGGTAGATGCCCCTTACATGTTGTTCCTGAAAATTTCTATCACATACACATTCATCCTTACATGTATCACACACACATTTTACTTGACACTGTCACATGATCCCAAAACTAGAAACTAATTCTTTCTTAATTGATTATTGGTTTTTCTTTTTTAACTAATTGAAGTCAGCCATTGATTAAATGCTTGGGATTTTAGCTAACATTGTATAAACTGAACACTGGGATTTCTTAAAAACTGAAAACTGCATTTGGTTGTTATGTTTGATACATGTAAACTAATGAAAACCTGAGTTGGTAGAGGGTTCTCCAATGTGAAATTGTGTTTTTGGTTGGGGGTTAACCTGTCTTTGGTTTCAGGATTTCTGAAACCTGATAATTGTTATGTCACATTCACTCACACACAAAAATCACATACACACACACACATGAGTTTAACACATATGTACACACACCGTCTCACTTCCTGTCACACTATACACAGCCTTTAGCTGCCTAAATTCTGTCCTTAAAACCCCCAACATAGCTGTCCTAACACAGCCCTTCCAAACACCCTACAACAGTCCTATAGCTGTCCAAATATCTATCCATTGCCATCACACTTTCATGTATTCATTCTCTGTATTAGCTAATATCCACTGCATCTTACCCCTCACTGTATAGCCTAATGTTTACTGATTTTTCCTATTCCCATTAGAGCCACACAATCATGTATCTCTCTAACACTCTTACACATGCCACACACACATGTTTGCATCACATTGACACTCTTTTGACACATTCCTTTTACTTCATGTCATCAACACACTACTCTACAATCCACACACATCCTTGCATCACTACCATGTCACCCTCTAATGACACTACCACACTCACAAGTTCCTTGATACACTCACACATTACACACCTCATATGTTACCCCTTAACCCCCCTCTCTATTTCTCTATGTATAAATACATGTAAATATACATGTATGTGTGCTATATGAATGTATGTAAATGTTGATATATTGATATATTGATATTGATATGATATATTGACATATGGATATTGATATTGATATTGATATATTGATATATTGATATTGATATGATATATTGACATATGGATATTGATATTGATATTGATAATTGACATATGATATTGATATTGATATTGATATATGGTTTAGCATAGGCTTGGTATAGGCAAGACTTGGTTGAGTCTAGATTGGACAAGATAGACTAGTTTAGACTTGATGAGCCTAGATTAACTTGTTTAGACCTAGTTTGGCTAGTTTAACCTCGTTTGACTTAGTTTGACTTAATTAGACTAGAATTGACTTAGTTTGACTGTTAGGGTTGACTGGAGTTGACCAAAGGTTGACTTTAGCCTAGATTGACCCCAAACTTCATGTAGATGCATTGTAGCAGTCTATTTTCTTATTTTAGACTTGTTGTGACTTGTACTGTTCTATAGGAGACAGACACCACTCCTCGGACAGTATATTCTCTTCGGACATTCAGGATACCAGACGAGTACATTCTCTAATCATTTCATAACCTGCTTAGAATTATTTTCCTGCTTTAAATTACTTTACTTGATACTGTCATGTTGGTCACACGGATTGGTACTATATGGATCTTTTCATGAGATGTTATCCCCCTCGGGAGCATCGAATACAGCATGTTTTGTGCGTTTCATGAACCATCACGTATCCCTATGCTTCCTCTGATTCACGAACCGCCTGTGACACATGTACTCTCATGTTCACAGAGCCCCCATGAATCACCTTCACGTACCACTCATTTTATGAGCCATGTGAAGTTTCACGAACCTTAACATAACTTGAACGGATCCTTTTGTATTGATTGGGGTTGGGGGAGTAGAAATAGACATGTGAATATTATCCAAGTAGCTGTAGTCATGAACCACTCCCTTAGCTGTAGTCATGAACCTCCTATGCCATTCACATGTTTATATTTTACTCTGACTCACTAGTCACTATTAGCTCTCTACTTATAGTAGATATTTTCATTACAGTTTCTCTCTCTGTTTACATACTGCATTTCTTCAGTATCTATATCTTACTTTACTGCATGATTATATTTTCTAACCTGCTATGAACTGTTAAGATGTACTGTACTCGCTCCTGTCCTGACTGGACCTGTTGAAAATATTACAGAGGATGAGGAGGAGGCCCTATGTACCACCTACTACGGAGCAGGATTAGACGACACCTGCGACCTGGTTCCTCTGGAGGACCCAGCTGTAGTACAGGATGCTACTCCCAGAGTCTAGACTAGATAGCTAGGCTTTAGTTTTCTTTCAGCTTTGTTGTTTTGATTTTCAGTTGTTCTTCTGAGATGTTGTTATATTAAGAGACTTGTATTGAGTTGGATGTTCTTGAGTTGTTATCTTAGACACTTAGATTTCCTTCCTCTTATTTGTATTACATTGTGCTTTTGATCTCTCTATCTACTTTTACTATTCTGTATCTGCCTTAGATGTGATTGAGACTGTTCTGTTATGTCACCTCCATTTGGAGTGTATATACTGTACAGGTACCTTTTTATTGTTAGATGATTGACCTAGGACAGTGTTCTACCGTCGACACTGCGGCGTAGGCTGGGCGTTGTTACGTTTTCGTGTCCCTACACAGGTTGCGGGTCGTGACAGCGTCGGCGAAGTCCGACAGCGCGCCGCTCGCGGAGAGACGAGGTGGATCACACCGGACACGTCGAGCAGCACGACTGTGCTCTGGTAGAGGCGGAGGGAAAGGAACGCTCGAGGTCTGGTCCCGTGGCGGACCGCAGAGTGGTGGCTGTTCAGACACACCACGGCGGCACGAGACTCGACGAGTCTCACGACCCGCACCCACCGTGAGGGTACGAGTACGTAACAGCACCCAGCCTACGCCGCAGTGTCGGCGGTAGAACGTTGTTCTAGGTCATGAACTATAACTAACACAATATAGAATAATCTCCAACTGGAGGCTAATCACAGAAGGTACAACTCAATCACAACTAGAGATAGAATATGGTACGATAAAATAGGTAAAAAAAATCCTCAACTGAGGTACAACAGAAATGAAATAACATAAGTTAACAACTACCAGTCTAAACTATGCAATGGGTATCATCCTCAGCGGCTGCCTGAACCTCCCCAGGGGTCCAGGTCGCGAGTGTCATCTAGGCAAGCTCCATAGTAAGGGGTGCAGGGTTCCTCATCATCCTCTGTAAAATTTTCAACAGGCCCAGTCAGGACGGGAGCGAGCACAATACATCTCACGCAGATCATAACAGGTTAGAGAATATAAACATGCAAGAGAGTACGATACATGAAACTGAAAGAAAGTACATGATGTAAACAGAGAGAAAACTGTAATAGAAATATCTACAATAAGTAGAGAGCTACCAGTGACTAGTGATTTAGAGTACAAAGTCGACATGTGAACGGCTTAATTTGTACATGGCTATACTAAAGAGGCGTACATGGCTATTCTACTTTAGAATTGTTCACATGACTATTTATACTCCCCCATACCCCAATCAATATACAAGGAACCAGACAAGTTATGTTACGTACATGGTTTTCACATGAAGCCCATAAATGGGTGCACATAAAGTATACATGAGAGCTCAGAAATGAGTGCACATGAAGTTCACATGGGGGCCCATAAATGGGTGCACATAAAATTCACATGAAGGCTCATAAATGAGTGCACATGAAGTATAGGTTATACATGAGATACATGGGAAACATGACCGAACATTAGAGCACATGAGAGTACACGAGAATGCATGAACGAGCATGAAGCACATGATAAACATGAATAACAAGAGAGCGAAGAATACACGATGTACATGAAACACACGACATGATGTATCCGATGCTCCTACGGGGGATAACATCTCAATATAGGGATCCATATAGTACCAATCCGTGATAATATCGTGACAGCATCAAATAAGGTAAATTAGAGCAGGAATATAATTCTAAGCAAGTTATGAAATGATCAGATAATGTACTCGTCCGGTATCTGAATAGTTGTAGTAAATGTACTGTCCGAGATGAGGTACCTGACTCCTAGTTAGAGCAACACAAGTCAAGATGTATACATGGGATGATAAACGTAGTCTACAATGCATCTGCATGCTGTCTAGGTCAAACTAGGCTAAAGTCAACTCTTAGTCAACCATGGTCAACTTACACTAGTCAAACTAGGTCAAACCTAAGTCAGACAAGTCTCATTAGACCTAACCAGCCTATTCTAGCAAGCACATATCATTCACAAGTCACACCAGTCTAACCACACACTAAACTCATGTGTATACTTTCATATACATATAGGCTTGCACATTAGGATACCCATAGACTACACTACATAAGCTATATGCCAATCACAATAATATAGGCATGCACACATATTCATACATGTTAATTATACAGGCAATATGCATATATCTATAATACATTATATATATCTCAATAGGCAATATCTACACTACCTCACATTATCACATTAAGCTATATATATATATATATATATATATATATATATATATATATATATATATATATATATATATATATACATACATGTAGAAGTTAGGGAAAAATCATGCACATGCATGTGTGTAAGTGTGTATAAGTGTCTCAGGGAACAGAGGGCTTCCTAAAAAGGAACTAAAACCTATGGTGGAATGAACTAAAGGATAATAACTGAATAATTAAAGGTCATGAAAGGACATATACTTATTAAGGTGAATTGATCAAAATAAAGCCAAGGGCTGAATGAGGATAGGCAGGGGTGCATTTTAGGATACAGGAAGTCTGATCATATATATGATGCGTGGGGAAAATGTAATATTGTAGTGGCTATTGGTGAAGCAATGGTTCATGAGTGAATAGTAAATGTGAGAGTAGGGCAATGAAGGGTTTGCAGGTGGGTATGTACTGGAGGGTATATGCAGGCATGTGTTATGGCTAATGCAGGTTTAAAAGTGTAGTGGCTAACATGTAGTAAAAATCGAGTGTGTACAGAACATGTAATGAAGAGAATCAGCTAAATGCAGGCAATTACAATATGGGCAGTAATTTAATGGCAAGGTAAAACAATGACTTCAACAGAACATTCAAAGTTTGCAGGCAGTGATGCAGGATATCCTAAAAGTATGAATGCAATTTGGTTACCTATATGCAGGGCAAGTATGAATGGGTACAGGGCATCAAAGGAACAATTGAATATGTAATTGACTCGATGGCTCAATTGGACACAATGGTGGAAGAACTCGATTAAACATGGGCTTAATGGAAATGAACTTGAATGAATTCACCCCAAGTACTGAACAGGGGTTCAAGCACAACCCCTTAACTACTACATCAATAGGATAGAACAAGATATAGTGTGGGATTTGGTCAAGTGGTAATGGGACAAATCAGTGTCAACCTGAAGACAGTGGAGGATGTGTGTTATGGCTCATTTAATCATGACAGTGTGTACTCGACAGGTTGTGTGAGCTAACATGTGTGTGTTCTCAGGTTTATGGATTTGTGTATTATGATATAGTGTGTGAATGAGTGTGTGAGGATACATACATGTGTATACATAATGTGTCTCAGGATTTCAGTGACAGTGGGTTTCAATGACAGGAAATTCATGTGTATGATTGTGTTCATGGCAATCACACATTAGTGAACTCATTTCAGTCCCATAGGACAGTGCATAAATCCCAGATTTCAAAACAGTGTGTATAGAGTGTCATAGGTAATCAATGTGAATTTCTCAGAACAGTGTATGCCTAAAACAGTGGGTAGCAGTAGTGGGGTGTCTAAATGTAATCTACATGTTCTCATACAACAATCAATTTGAAATCAAAACTCAAAACCTAATTTGTAACCCAAGCCATGAAACCAATCTCAGTTTTCAGTTTGGAAACATTCCCAGATTTCGAATATGCTTCTCAGGTAACTGAAAACAATGAATCAGCCAAACCCATTAAAAATAAAACCAATACCGTTTGAAATACATTTGAATCCCAATCAGTTTTGTGCTCAGGTGTGTGTGTGTGACATGGTGTAGGTTCTCAGGAACCAGGAAAGAAAACAGTTCAACCAAACCAACAGTCCTTTAGCAACTAGCAACCCAAAATCGAAATTCGAAACCCATTTGTCCCACATAAATCACAGTTGACACGTTCATCATTCAACACACATGTAGGTAAATCTAACCTCAACATTTAACAGTTAAAAAGCAATTTAAAAATCCAGAAATCAATTCAGTAAAAGTAACAGTGAAGTATTAGTCCTTTTTGGGAATTCATGAATTCGAAATCAATTTGATCATCTAATTTACAAATAAGGAGTTGGTAATGATCGTGTACATGTGTATGTGTCTAGGGGGTCTATTCGTGTCCAGGAAACTGGACACGAAGTGTCCAACCAGCCACCCGAACACAGACACTAAACTGCATTCAGACAGTGTCGTGCACGCGTGCACATCGTTCGTGAACACGACACAACACGAATTAGGACACGTACTTGTGCACAGAGGTTCGCCCATAGTAGGGCTAGGATTCCCACACCCTGAATCGGGTCATGGCCGTGTCATGTCCTAACAGAACGTGCGTATCAGTGAGGGTGAATTCCTGCACGTACACACAGTGCGTGTCCAGTACGCGCATGATTTCTCCTCGCGTGGTGAATCATATGCTCCCAAATTTTGGGAGCATAGTGTCAGTGATTGCCCCGAGGTGTGTGCCAAGTTTCATGTCCAAAGGTGCTGTGTCGTGAGGTGCTGTGTCGTGTCCTGTGTCGACCCCGAGCAGCAGGGGATGTGCACTGTACGTCGTGCAGTGTGTTCGTGTCCGTTTTGGACACGGACACGACACCAAATTCAATTCAGTCTACAAGAAAATCAAAACACATATATAGATCTACAATTTTGTTTAAATAGTTTTCAAAAATATGAATAACAAGTTCTTTGTGACATTTTAACAAACACCTACACACACATCATGATACGTGTCCGATACGGATACCAAACGGACACGAATCGATACAAATCCAATACCTACGGCTAGGGGACACCTAGGGCTTCCTATCCATGCAAAGAAAACAAAATTTGGTGGAGGGAATAAGGATTTACCTATATGTACAATTTGCATAAAAAAAGCTTCAAAAAGGGGAGTTTCTTCTTGATGGCCAAGTGCTCCAAATTGGTCCAAATCTGAGATTTCTCTCCATGGACATGAAATAGAGCTAGATTAGGAACAAATGCAAAAGACTAGAGTGGAAAAGGAATTAAAATAAAGAAACTAGGGCTTGAGGAAGATTTCTATACCTCTCCTTCTTCTAAACTTGGAAACTTTCTTAAGGAGGCTACAACTAATGGAAGAGGAATTATATAGGGGTGGGATTCCCTATGTTGGCTGGCCAAAACTCTAGGGTAAGGGTTTTAGTTAGTTGGGCCATGGGCCTCCCTCTCTTGGTGGGCTTCTAGGCTTCCTAGTTAAAGGCCTATTCTCAAAACACCTTATTCTAACTAATAAGCCCAAAGCAATTTCTATCAATTTCCAACAATGACTTAAACTAACAAGTCCCACTTAGTCTATAGGTTAAGTCTCACTTCTAGGTTAGGTCCATTCTAGGTTAAAGCCTAATCAAGACACCAAGCAATTATTTAATTAACAATAAATTCACATACATTCCAATAAATTCTAATAAATCCTATTAAATTAAAATAAATTCAAAATAACCAAAATACCCTCAAGCAAAATGATAAATAAAATACCCTAATCACATAGGTAGGCTCTTGGCAGACAGTCTCTACGGTTTCACTAGCTGCACATCAAAATCACAAGTCATGATTTTTAAATAGTTTTAGAATGATTAAAAATCACCATAAATCTTATTATTATTTAAATGTCATAATTAAATAATTAAAAACACAAAATTTTAAAATTACCCCCATTTTAGAAAATTGGGTGTTACAACGAGCAGGCGGGATTCTTGTACGCGGGTGACCACTGTGGAAGCTCGACGACACGGCCCGCGGCTGCAGCAGCACGCTCGACGCGGCTGACCTGACTAGGGAAAGGAGCTCGACGTACCGTGCGCAGCGGCTTCGGCGCTCGATGGTGGCAGATGTGAGTGGTTTTTGGTTATTTTGGGTTTTGACGATGGTATTAGTGGCGGCGACCGGAGATGGTCGGCCGGATATGGAGAAGATGATGGTGACGAGGTGGTGTGCTTGGTGGTTGGGGGCGCCACCGAAATAACGTGGGCGGCCAGGATGGGTGGCCGGACACGGAGAGTGGGCTGGGGGATGGTTGCAGCAGTAGTACTGCTGGTCGGGGAGGAGAGCGGAGATGGGTGGTTTGCTAATGGTGGTTGTTGTGATGGCGGGTCGAGGAGGCGAGGAGTACGGAGAACAATTTTGGTCGAGGGTTTACACTGTTGCGGAGAAGGAGATGGCTGGCTGGGTGATGGCGAGTGTCTGGGAGCAGCAGAGGTGGTTTTGGGGAGTTTCGTGTCGGGCTGTAGATTCGGGTGGTGGTCATGACGGGACTGTCGTGTCCGACGAGACACGGACGGTGTGTCCGGGATTGTCAGACATGGGGACAATGTATTTGTATGGTGGGGATATAGTAGATGGGAGGCACAGACACGATGCACAATCTGTGGATGGTAGAAAATTTGCTTGTGGAATTATGAGAGAATAGCCAAAGTACCTCTCCTTTTATAGGAGGTGGGAATCCTATTGTGATATGGATTTAGGATAGTTTAAACGCCCATAGATAATTCGTAATTTGATTCAAATTAGTTTAAACATAGTTCAAATAATTTACATCAAGATTTAGAGCTACTAAGCTAAATCTCATATTTAATTCAAAACTTATTTTGAAAACATTCGGTAGAATTGATTTAATATCACTTGTCAAAATTTATCCAATATTAAATCAAACAAGATTTAAAATATCTTTTTCATAATTACTAAAATATGATAATAATAAATTTTGAAAATCATGATAATTACTTAAATATTAAATCATAAAATAGCTTTTATAAATAACAAAAATATATTAATAAACAAATTTCAAATTTTACAAAATATCTAGAATACATTTTATATAAACCAAAATTTCTAAATCACTACTTATTTTTAAACGACGAATAAAATAACTCTTTTATACAAAATAAAAATATTTATCACATTTGTTTGAACATGTACTTTTTCTATATAAAATAAAATTTATAATACAAATATTTTTCTAAAATATGTACCTCGACACATATTCGCACTCGTCGAGCAAATATGAAACACAAATCTCGTACGCTACGCAAGACAACAATGCGAACTCGTATGCGACATGTAGATATGAAGTACAAAATAAATACCAAAAATTATTTATTTAAAAAAATCGTAGTAGAAATTTAGGGGTTTACACTGATAGTGCCAAAATGAAAGCCAGGGACGCTCGTCTTCTGGGGTTAGTTTCCCTACTTTGGATGACAAAGGGAAATAGGCCTTGACCGTCAACCTCGCTAAAGGTTCATCATCTCTGAACCAAAAGCCGACAACGACACCCAGGCCAAAAGAGGCTTACTCCTTTGATGATGATGACGTCACGAAGCTCTTTGATGTGCTCATAAAGGGTGTTAAAATCAGATTGTCCGACCCTAAACACCCTGACGAGGGCGACAGGGTAGACGATCCAAATTATTGTCATTATTGTCGATGCAACCGCCATGCAACACGGGACTGCTACGTGTTGCAAAACTTCATCTAGCGTATGATCAACGCGAACGTCCTCACCCTTGACTATAAGGACTATACTTGTTAATGATGTCGATCAAACTACAAGTTCCACAGCATGTACTTTGCATCTCCAGTAGAGTCAAATAAAAAACTATAGGGCTTCCCACTGTATTCCATCCCCAACAAGCATTAACATGAAACAGGGCCCAATCGCCCAAAAAGATCTCCATGTTTACGATTTCCAGTTCGATCGAAACATTTCAAAATTATCACTACCCCAGCTACACTTATCTAAATATATACGTCCTCGGAGCCCAGCTGCTCTAGGATGTTCCCTTATCATGTTTCCCAGTAGAAAACAACCACGTCCATATAACCTTTGAATTGTTATCTATGTTCCAACAGATCCCAATCTTACCACGTTCTGTAATCTCTAATAAAAAAATTTTAAAAATATTTGGTGTTTACCACGTCAACATTACCTCTAAGTAAACATTCTCACCTAAGCAACCTCCGTGTCGCTATATCCCCAATAGTAAACAATCATGTCCATATCACTTCTGAATTATTTCTTATATCCCTACAAAGTCATATCTTACCACGTTCATATAACCTCTGAGTAAGATACCTTTAATGGGATTCTATGTTTACTATGTCCACATTAACTCAGAGTAAATATCCTACCAATTGAGTTTTCACAGCACGTCCATAATACCTCTGATAGTGTCTGTCATCTCAACTTACCATCCGTACTTAGTTCTGAGAACGCCAAGGATGATAAGTCCACATAAAGTCCCCAGCAGAAGTACACAAACCTATCACGTCCATATTACATCTGATAGGGTTGTCACAAAAAATAACAAAAAAATATGCACCTAAACAACTCTATTGTCCATGCTTCTTGTTCAAAGTATTTCAAAACTTGTCCAAGTTTTAAATTTTTTGAAGGGGGTCTTGTAGAAATATGAAAAAAAAGAATTTAAAATATCAAACTCTATTTTTAAGTATTGGTATTTTAGTCCCACATCAGATAGAAAAAGAAGAGAAGCCTCATTCCACTCTATATAGAGCCTCCTGGCCTCCTTTGAAAAGGGCACAAAATAAGAAAATAAAGAGGGCCGTTGAGTCCAGGGTGCCCGTTCGAGTCACAAAAATTTGACTCACCATCTTTCCAGAGGTTCTTCGAGAACTTGCTGGTCCCTAGAAGCGGATCGTATAAAGATGAGTCTTGTTTTGAGCAACAGTAATTTTTATCCCCCCAGCAGGGCTATTGAAATCTTATCTTTCTTCTTCTTCTTCATGGTTGCCTACAGGTTCTTCTGGAGAGCTAACTCGTTTGCCAGAATCTTTGAATCCTAAAACTCAGTTCTGGTACTTTTGGAGAGCAAACTCGTTTGTCAGAATCTCCGAAGTCCTAAAACTGGCCTAAGAAAATTAGGAGAGCAAATTTATTTACAAAAGGTCTCCAAAATCCTACAAAGTTAGAATAGAGAGCAATTTGCACGAAAGTCTCTATTTCTGATCATTACTCAGAATAGAGAGCAAACTTGTTTGCACGAAAGTCTCTGTTTCTGAACGTTACTCAGAACAGAGAGCAGACTTGTTTGCACTGAAATCTCTGTTTCTGATCGTTCTACCATGGAAGAATCATGCCATGCGCCTCAGTGGCCATGCGTATAGCAAACCATGCGCATCCAGAAGAGAATACAAAGGGCAAAGAAGCAACCAACATTGATATGCTAAATCGTCATGCGCCAAGATGGTCATGCACTCGAAGTCCTTCGGTCAACTCAGCATTTAATGTAACACTGAAAAGCATATCACGTGTCAGCTGTCACTCGAATGTGGTGCAACATATGCCTCGAAATACGTACAGACGATGGATACACAACAGTTCAAGCATCATTATTTATGAATCCATGCACCTAAGTTGCCATGCGCGTATTAGTGGAGGGGCACATTGAAAGGTTATCACCGAAGAAGAAGACGCTTCAAAGTACGAGATGACAGCAATTGCCAGCACTTACATCAGTACAATTATGACTACTTTTTTCGGTTACAGCTATTTAGTACCACGTGGCTGACCTGACTTAGCTTCGCATGTGCCCACCACAGTTGCGCCAGGACTCGCATGCGCCCAGTAGCCATGCACCAAGTTCCCTTATATACTGAACCAAGTCAGCATATCAAACCTGTCATGTTTCAACAGATTGAGATCTTTAAGCAATGTATACGTGCCACGTGTCATTGACTCAGTCATGCTCATGAATGGGTGCCAACCACCCAAGATCTCAATAACAAATGAATCTTAACAACTGCCACATGTCAGCTCGTCCGTAGCCCAACAGTATAGTTACACCAGATTCAGTTCAAGCTTCCTGAGCGCAGCGTCCCTGTGCCTAACAAATCATGTGCATAGCATTTCTACATGTCAAATTTCCATGCGTGCAACGTATATGTGCATATGAATGGATCATTCCAACCTCTATAAATAGAAGGATCATTCCTTCATTCAAGACACAGAGACAGTCGCTCACACACACAGAGACAGTAGCCCAGATATTCAGAGAGTTTGAACATACTTCAAGAGAGCCAAATTGTCGTCCAGTCAAAGACTTACATTTGCCTCTTGATCATCGTCAGATCATCAACGAATTAAAGAATCAATCCTCCATCACCACACGTTCCCAGAAAACAAATTATACTCGAAGGATCCCGTCAAGGATCAAATTTGTACTTTTTTCGTTTGTTTAAAGTAAAAGTTCTCAAACACTTTTCAATGGCAAAAACAGCGATCTATACTGGTTTCTCTCAGAGAGGACTAGCCTAGTCTCGAATACTCTTACTCGATGTTAATCCACTATGGCACAAGCTTTGAATTCGAAGAGGTTGTAGCTCCTTACAACTGTGAGTTTTTATTCGAAGGACTCGCAACTTCAAATAAGACGAACTTTAAAAATTGGAACATTTTCGAAAAACCTTCATTACATTTTCGGCATGAGTTCGGGTGCAGATTTTTTGTAATTCAAAAATTGGTTACAGATCTTCAGGAAGACCCCAAGTGTCATAGCTGCTTTCCATAAATAATTTTTTTATTATTTAGTCTATTTTTATTTTATATTTAATTGTTAACTTGAATTTAGAAATAGAGATTTCCTATTATAAGTATGAAATCATTTAAAACAAAATCTTCATTTTCATTTATATCCTTGTACAAATCATGCAATTGCAAAATGTTCCAAGCCACCTCACCATACACATGTTGCCATGCATGGAGTTGAGGGGTAAATTAGACTTATCACTCATTTTGGTAATGATGGTGTTGGTGATAATCCTGAAAAAAAGGAATTTTTATATATTTATGGAGAGAGAGAGAGAGCAGCATCCCATTCTTTCCCCTAACATCCCCTCAACCGAACCCTCCTCTCCCATTCGGCTCACTCTCTCCTTCATCCTCTTCATCATCCTCTTTATTTTCTTCTCCTTCACTCTTCCTCTTCTTTCCTTTCCTCCTCTCCCATACTACTACTGCTACTACTGTGCTGCTGGTACTGTGCCGAACCCGCCGCCCGGACCCGCTGCTACCTGCTGCTGCTGTCGACTGCTGTTGCAGCGGCTGTCGCACCGTCGCTGGCACACTTTCGGCCACCGGCCGTCGGCCACGCGCCACCCTTCATCACCATCTCCAGCATCTTCTCCTTCTCCTCTTCCACAACCCAAGAACCCCAGGTAATTTTTCTATTTCCTTCATTTTCTTTCAATTTCAAAATTAGGTCAAGGAATTGGGTTTATATAAATGTGTGAATGCATATATATTTGACACAAATTTTGATTTGGGTATTATGCTAGGAGAATTTGGGAAGACCAAATCTAGGTTATCATTATTCCACGACAAGTCCTCATTCCGTTTCCTAAATATTTTGTTCAAATCAACAAATACTTCTCTTGCCAAGAGTAGAAATTTATATTCTGATTTCGTTCTTATATATAAAAATAATAATTGACATGGAACATAGGATACATGTATGAATTTAGAATGTGCCATTTATTCCATAAAGGGTTTTTTCCAGGTAGGTTCTGTGAATAATGTAAAATAAGTGTGTCAATGGCTCCATCAAACACTTTCTATGTAGACTTCCCAACCATTATTAATTTAATAGTGAAGAACTTGCTAAATTTTATTTGACTTGTAGGCTCCTTGTTATTAGGAATATTACTTTGCTATAGGATAATATGTGGGTAGAAGCTAGGGTAATGGATAATAAGCCTAGTAAAATTTCTTCCCCTTTTAATCATCAAAATAGTTCTTATGTATTGTTGTGTCTGTTACTAATTTTCTATAGTTGCAAAACATTCTTATTCTTTAAATCAAGTTGTATATCTACATATCTTTAACTCGACAAATTCCTAACTTGTCATGTAATTTAAGGTTGTTGACATTACCTATACATGAACTTGAAGTCCTTAGTCTAGTTTAGGTAAAATTATTTAGGAATTAATATTTTATATGTATTTTCTTAATAGGTACAAATTCTGTCCAAATTTTTATATATACAAATATCTGAGATAGTTTACCACTATATAGTTAAATTGGTGTATTTTTGGATTACCGGACAAATAGAGGACATTGGTATTAAGTTTCAAGACTTGATTAAATCTCTTGGGTAACTTGTTATGTTCAAATACGTGTTCACATATCATGTCAAATTAGAAATTGACCAAATATGTATGGGTCTTCATTTCCTGGTTCTAACTAGTATGTGTATTGGTCCCTAAAGTCCTTATTTGATATTTTGGTTCACTTTATATAAAATCAACATTACATATGAACTTTGCACCTACATACATGTTTATATCAAAATCTTTAAGCCTCGAGATAGTCTAATTATAACTATAGGCTTATATACAATAATTTTGAGCATTATGATTTTTTTCATATTGGGTTATGTCACTTACAATTAGAATTGTAATAATATTCCTCTCCTCGAGAATGAGTTTCACTAATGACTAATGATTGTTCGTGACTTGTATTTTTAGCAAATCACAAGTAGTCAGCGAACCTTTCCCAAGGTAAAGTAGCCTTGGATAAGAAACTTTTAAGTCATTTATGTGATTATATACATACATGCGTGGTTCCGGTGTTGAGAGTTGCTCCACCGAAGGGGTCGGCGAATCCGGATTTTAATTCATATATGTCTCTTGTAAATTTTTGGAGTCTCAAAATACAAAGGAGGCTCTGCCAAAATTTTTGAAAATTTTAAGAGAGAGCTAAAATTCTTAGAATCATAGAAAAACCGGTTTATTTTCATAAACCTAGACGTATTCAGGAAAATTCTCGATAAAATATTTGGGGGGGAGAACAACCTGAATATTCCTAAATAGTCCCGTAGCATAATTATAATTAAAAAGCTGATCAGTAAATTTTCTACTCATTCGTAAGGCCATGCGAATCGAGTTTGTGAGGCTTAGCTCACGTATTTCCGTTTGCTCAAGGGAGGCAAACTAAGCCCAAGGGAGGCTCCAGATTATTACATCTATTTCGACAGTAACATCAAATAGGTGATTGTTAAGCCCAAGGGAGGCTCCAAGCCGGATACTAAGCACCGTGCCGTCAAATTCACAGCCTAATCCCAGGTTAACAGGATTATTGATGGGATGGTGGCCTCCATGGAAGGATGGCCTAGGGTGGGGCGCACCCGGGGGGGTGGTTGCCGGGGCACGACGGCCGGCGGCGGCGGCGACGACGCCCGCACGCGCTCGCGCGCCGTGGCGTGCTGCTGCCGCTGTGCGCCTTTGCACTGCTGTGTTGCGCACGCGGCGGCGCACAGCCTGGCCGGTGACGGCGAGGGCTGCTGTGCGACCACGACGGCGGGGTGGTCGGATAGGTTAAGTGGTGGTGGTGATGGCTTGGATGATGATGGTGGTTGTGAGGTTTGAAGAAGTGGAGGAGGAGGAGATCGGCTGTGGAGAGGTGGTGCAGTGGTGGAGGCCAGGGGGTGGCAGGAGCCACGGCCAAGTGGAGGAGGCTGGGGGAGGTCCGGCCAAAGAGTGAGGGTGGTCGGGTAGCATGTGCTGCTGATGGTGTTGTGTTGTTGTTGTAGTTGTTGGTTTGTGTTGTAGTAATAAAGAATAGTGAGAGAGAGAGAAAGAGATAATAATTGCGGGAGGAAGAGAGAGAGAAAAATGTGGTCTTTACGTAAAATTTAGGGCCGGCCACCCATTGGGATTGTTGGCTGCTATATGGGGGGGAGAAATTAATGGTTGGGATTACATGGAGAAATTAATGGCTAGATTGAACATAGGAAAAAAATAGGTAATTCCAATAGATTTAATTCAACAGAGATTTTCAATAATAATTAAAAATGGGTAGAATGAGTACTAATATTTTTGGGCAAGAAAATATGAGGGCGTCACGATGGAGAGTAACATGGGGCTAGGCTGGACACGGTGGAGCCGGATTGGGTCAAAACCGGACATTGTGCAAAAAAATCGAATTAAAATTAGGCGTTGATGATCATGAGTAAATAAGTAGCACATAGGGATTCCAATAAATGGGACACAAGTATCGGACGGGTAGTAGGCTCAATGTGGGCCATGTCCATAGTTGGGGCTGACAGATTTTGGTCGACAGGGGACCCACAAATCAAGTTGGAAAATAAATGTGACACCGCGGGGTGAAATAAAATCGGGTCACGTGTCAGGAAAGTTGTGCGAAGCAAATGGAGCACAAGATGGCGTGTCTGAGTGGAACACGAAGGTCATGGGTGACGAGCGTCTCGAGTAGATCATCAATGAGAAGTTGGTTTCAAGAAACTGACTGGTCTTGCGCTCTCAAATTAAAAGTCACGGTAACGTGCTAATAATGATCAAGGAAAAGAGTGGAAAAATTAATTAATAATCAAATGGTCTAAATCGACCAGAAGTTCAGCGAAGCAAAAAGAGAACAAGGGAACAAGTTTGAGTGGGACACTATATACCGTCATGAAGGTAATCCTGTCCACTCCAAACTCGTGAAGAAGATTTCCAGAGTTGAACATCCCTGACACTCCAAATATCAAAGGCACGGAAAAGTACACTTAGGAAAAATAACAGAATAAATTATTTATTGAAACCAATCAATCAGAAAATAAAATAAAACGAAAAAAATCAACCCAAAATTTAGGGTGCTCACATCCTACCCACCATATAAAAATTTTGTCCTCGAAATTAAAATGTTCGTACTCCTTCTAGGTCAAACCCCCACAATCAAGTCCCAGAACTTAAACAAATCATACCATCAAAAAAAGAACGGCATACAGGGTCATGGCATACGATGGTAGTTAAGTCTCATCTAGGTATACTAGTCATGCTAAACCAAAATGGTCATAGGGTATCAAAACACACAAGCAATCTAGGGTGCTAAATGAGAAAAGATACAGAAGTAACAAATCATCAAAACTGTAAGGTGGTCTACCTTCCTATATAAAAACTGGTACTTATCAAAAAAAAATAAAGGTAACTACCAATTATCTAAAAGGGGTACTATCCCAAGAAAATCAAAATCACAAGTTTAATTAACGAAAGTCGATTACATTGAAATCCAATCACAATATATAATATAGAGAGCACTAGAGAGGAAAAAGCTGGCATTATGTAATGTTATGTGGTTTGTGTGTGTATGGGTGTATGTGAACAGGTTCATATGGTTAGATAGTAGGCATGTGTGTAGGTGAAATATATATATGAAATTGTATATGAGGATTTGGGCTTCAACAATAGCTATCCAGTTACACTACTCATGGCATATTGGTTAACAATCTACAATACACAACCTATTAAATCATAACCTGCGTGGCTAACCATATATATATATAAAAAAAGGTAGAGACTTAGTTATATATCTATATATATTATAACATGTACGTATAAACTCTATATATATCTATTTAGATATATGAACATAACATAGAGAGGAAATGTTAGGCTACATGACAACGTATACTAAGTTAGGGTGTGTGTGTGTCCCTGTACAGGGTTATAGCTTAGTATTGAATGGTTAAACCCAGTTTTAGTTCAGCATTTACATGCAAAGTCTGAAAATAAGCTAACATTTAAAGCAGTGAAATATTAACATAATACAGTCTCAGATTTTAGGGTTTTGAAACATCACAACCAATCTCAATGGTCCTAATACATCCTAACATGATAGAAATGAAACCCTAATATACTATCAATACAGTTATCTACACATTCAGTTCAATATTAAATATTAAATCTAAAACTGAACTAAACATGGAAATCAATGTTAACATGTATTCAGTTTTTGGGATTTTTGGAAAAATTTGAACATTCAAACCAACTCAATGTTTATCACAACCTAACATGTAAGAATATGAAACCTAAATTTATATCCCTACTTACAACAATGTACACAGCTCTAAATATTACATAAAAGATAAAACAACAAATTGAACTAACATTTGGAATCCCGTATCAAGGATTTATATGCACACAGTCTCAGATTGACAAATTTAACATAACTTCACCAATTTCTCTAAAAATTAAAATCCTGTAGATATCATACATGTGCAGTTATGTAGACAAAACTAATAACATGAAATTTATATTTAAATTACGAATTTAAACTGGAAAAAGCAGAGAACCAGAAATATTAGGGTTTGAGAATTTAACATCAACGACATATTAATATTTATTTAGATAGGTTGGAAATCAAACGTAGCATGTATATGTATCAGGCAAAGTGTCTGCTATATATATATATATATATATATATATATATATATATATATATATATATATATATATATATATTCATATGCATTCTTATGTCCCAATTTAAAATTAATTCTACGTTAAGACTAACATTTAAATTCCTACCATGATTGCAAAGCAGGTGATTGACGTAACCAAGACAGTTTTATTATTATTAATACAAGAATAATAGCAAGAAAGAAATAACGATAAAATCTGTTTTGCTTATCTGTTTAAAGAAGAACCATTTTGAAACCCAGAGCTAAATTATCAAATCCAAGATAAAGTCTAGCAAAATCATCGATTCATTGTATTAAGAAGAAATTCATAGAAGAAGTTACACAAAGGTTTATAAAAAAACAGCTAAAGCTACTACTAAATTAAATAATGAGAAACAAAATAAAACAAAAATTCTCTCTCTTTTTTTGAAAGACTGAACAAAAGTAGTGAAAACATGTTCAAAAACATTTAAGGTACATTCTGATAATCATATGCGTCTATCCAAAATCATGGTGCTCTAAATCCTCGTCATACTAGTAAGCAAGGCTACGATAATCACAAAGTCCTCGACTTAGGCACATACATATAGAATCGTGGTATTTAACATTTTTGTGATGCCGCTAGCTTGGCTGCGAAAACCTTAAATTCCCACACCCAAGAAATATATCCAAAGCCAGACTATGTGTCCTCACCATGCTGGCTAATGTGACTATAGAAGACTAGATTCCAAACTTAGATGACCTAGCCCATATAATTTCATTTTGACAAAATTTAAATTAAATTAACAATGAATACCCAAAAATCAAATCAAATTTATCAACGAACGTCAAAATTCAAAAATAAAGAAAATCCATCAAAATAGAAACTCGGATGCAACAGCTATCATCAAGATTCAAAATTCAACAATCATCCATCAAGTCAATAAATACAAACTCAAATTCAATCATAATCCATCAAAATCAAATTTAACAACAGAAAGTAAAGATAAATCAAATCAAGAGAAGAAGAGTTTTCAAATCGGAGTTAAACAAGATTCTCAAGGGTCGTCCCAGGAATCTCTCAAGGGGTCCTAACTGTGATTGAGTACCTTCAAAATATATCCTAATCCTACTGTAGGCTGTAGTGGTACTCTAGTTCGAATACCACTACATAAACTCGACCTGCATGGGCCACCACTATAGCATATCTTGTTTCTACCTATAATTTTTTTGAAAAACTTAACTTTAAAATTTTAAATTTCGAGGACAAAATTTTTATAAGGTGGGTAGAGTATCATAGCTGCTTTTCCATAAATAATTTTTTATTATTTAGTCTATTTTTATTTTATTTTTTTATTTAATTGTTAACTTGAATTTATAAATGGAGATTTCCTATTATAATTATAAAATCATTTAAAACAAAATCTTCATTTTCATTTATATTCTTGTACAAATCATGCTTTTACAAAATGTTCCAAGCCACCTCACCATACGCATGTTGCCATGCATGGAGTTGAGGGGTAAATTAGACTTATCACTCATTTTGGTAATGATGGTGTTGGTGATAATCCTAAAAAAAGGAATTTTTATATATTTATGGAGAGAGATAGAGCAGCATCCTACTCTTTCCCCTACCATCCCCTCAACCGAACCCTCCTCTCCCATTCAGCTCACTCTCTCCTTCATCCTCTTCATCATCCTATTCATTTTCTTCTCCTTCACTCTTCCTCTTCTTCTCTTTCCTCCTCCCCCATACTACTACTGCTACTATTGTGCTGCTGCTGCTATGCCGAACCCGCCGCCCGGACCCGCTACCGCCGCCCGGACCCACTGCTACCTACTGTTGCTGTCGATTGATGATGCACCGCCGTTGGCGCACCGTCGGCCATCGGCCGCCGGCCACGCGCCACCCTCCACCACCATCTCCAGCATCTTCTCCTTCTCCTCTTCCACAACCCAAGAACCCTAGGTAATTTCCCTATTTCTTTCATTTTCTTTCAATTTCAAAATTATGTCAAGGAATTGGGTTTAAATAAATGTGTGAATGCATATATATTTGACACAAATTTTGATTTGGATATTATGCTAGAAGAATTTGGGAAGATCAAATCTAGGTTATCATCATTCCAAGGCAAGTCCTCATTCTATTTCCTAGATATTTTGTTCAAACCAACAAATACTTTTCTTGCAAAGAGTAGAAATTTATATTTTGATTTCGTTCTTATATATAAAAATAATAATTGACATGGAACATAGGATACATGTATGAATTTATTATGTCCCATTTATTCCATAAAGGGTTTTTCCAAGTAGGTTCTGTGAAGAATGTAATATAAGTGTGTCAATGGCTCCATCAAACACTTTCTATGTTGACTTCCCAACCATTGTTAATTTAATAGTGAAGAACTTGCTAAATTTTATTTGACTTGTAGGCTCCTTGTTATTAGGAATATTACTTTGCCATAGGATAATCTATGGGTAGAAGCTAGGGTAATGGATAATAAGCCTAGTAAAATTTCTTTCCCTTTTAATCATCAAAATAGTTCTTATGTATTGTTGTGCTTGTTACTAATTTTCTATAGTTGCATAACATTCTTGTTCTTTAAATCAAGTTGTATATCTACATATCTTTAACTCGACAAATTCCTAACTTGTCATGTAATTTAAGGTTGTTGACATTACCTATACATGAACTTGAAGTCCTTAGTTAGTTTTGGTATAGTTATTTAGAAATTAATATTTTATATGTATTTTCTTAATAGGTACAAATTCTGTCCAAATTTTTATATATACAAATATCTGAGATAGTTTACCACTATATAGTTAAATTGGTGTATTTTTGGATTACCGGACAAATAGAGGACATTGGTATTAAGTTTCAAGACTTGATTAAATCTCTTGGGTAACTTGTTATGTTCAAATACGTGTTCACATATCATGTCAAATTAGAAATTGACCAAATATGTATGGGTCTTCATTTCCTAGTTCTGACTAGTATATGTATAGGTCCCTAAAGTCCTTATTTGATATTTTGGTTCACTTTATATAAAATCAGCATTACATATGAACTTTGCACCTACATACATATTTATATCAAAATCTTTAAGCCTCGAGATAGTCTAATTATAACTATAGGCTTATATACAATACTTTTGAGCATTTTGATTTTTTTTCATATTAGGTTATGTCACTTACAATTAGAATTGTAATAATATTCCTCTCCTTGAGAATGAGTTTCACTAATGACTAATGATTGTTCTTGACTTGTATTTTTAGCAAATCACAAGTAGTCAGCGAACCTTTCCCAAGGTAAAATAGCCTTGGATAAGAAACTTTTAAGTCATTTATATGATTATATACATACATGCGTGGTTCCGGTGTTGAGAGTTGCTCCACCGAAGGGGTCGGCGAATCCGAATTTTAATTCATATATATATTATGTCTCTTGTAAATTTTTGGAGTCTCAAAATACAAAGGAGGCTCTGCCAAAATTTTTGAAAATTTTAAGAGAGAGCCAAAATTCTTAGAATCATAGAAAAACCGGTTTATTTTCATAAACCTAGACGTATTCAGGAAAATTTTTGATAAAACATTTGGGAGGGGGAGAAAAACCTAAATATTCCTAAATAGTCCCGTAACATAATTGTAATTAAAAAGTTGATCAGTAAATTTTCTACTCACTCGTAAGGCCATGCGAATCAAGTTTGTGAGGCTTAGCTCACATATTTTTGTTTGCTCAAGGGAGGCAAACTAAGCCCAAGGGAGGCTCCAGACTATTACATCTATTTCGACAGTAACATCGAATAGGTGATTGTTAAGCCCAAGGGAGGCTCCAGGCCGGATACTAAGCACCGTGTCGTCAAATTCACAACCTGATCCCAGGTTAACGGGATTATTGATGGGAAATTATTTAGATGAATATTCAGGGATCTGTATTCTTCGTTTGATAAACACGATAAGTGGTAGCAATGTGGAAGTAAACATTATATTTTTGTACCTGTAGCTGCGTATTATTTGTGTATCGACCAAAGTTTACGTTGATTATCAAAATCAGGTGTGACTATGACCAATGGGCCAACGTACTAGAGGAGAGCCAAACCAAGTCATAGTGGACCAAACCATGGTCCACAAAAGTGTGTGGACAATGCACAACAACAGCCTTACAATTTTCAGAACTTTTTTGTGACTCCTCACTTTTAGTTGTCAAAACCACCTCTCCACTCCTCCCACACACCTAAAATTAAAGCCACACCTCCTCCTAACCCTTGGTGACAGCCCAATATCTTTTTCCCATTTATTTCGTTCAGTTTTCACCCTCAAATAGTCCATACAAGGTGGATACTTTCAGCCAAGTTCCATAATAGGTGCAGCAGGATAGGGTGCCTTCCGAGGCCAATTACACCACCAAAACTAAAGGTATGCCCTTCAAATTTACCTCTAACATTTAGATTAGCTTTCCAACCATATATAATTTCCTAAGGTTTTAGTGGTTTATCTTTTCCTAATCGTCGTTGCACGAAAAGATGTCCAGAATAGATCTTGCTAGAAAATTCGTGCAAAGATTTGGGTGTGCAGCCCAAACCACCAATTAAAAATCTTCCAAACCTTCTCTATTGTGTACCTTTTTTAATTTTAATCGTGTACATATATGATTTTCAATGGTTTGCTTTTGTTTTTCCTTCCGTAGAGACATTCTCCTAAGAAGTATCCCTGCTGAACAGTTGGTATCGCGACGGTACAACGAATCATAAAATGGGTAAGTAACCTATTTTTCTTGTCATTTTATGATTCCTAACTTAGGGTACAAGTTGATACATTGATACTCTAGGTAGAAACCCTAATTAAAATATAGAAAACTAATTTAAAAGAGGATGGAAACGAGTTTTTGTTCATTAATTCAATTATGTCCACTTTTGTTCATACTT
This sequence comes from Iris pallida, assembly GCA_029216955.1. Lineage (NCBI taxonomy): Eukaryota > Viridiplantae > Streptophyta > Magnoliopsida > Asparagales > Iridaceae > Iris > Iris pallida. The sequence continues at coordinate 15,636,635 of JANAVB010040818.1, forward strand.
CTATTTACAGATGGTAAACTCATACTTTGTGCACGAAACCTTGAAGAACATGTACTTAGGTTTACCCCTAACATATACTATAATTTTTGCATGATAGAAATGTGTTTATATAAGTGGAAATGTTGTATTTAGTCTCATTTTATTTAAATGCTAGAACAGCGACATGATTTTGTGCGCGACATTTTATGTGTAAGTTTTTAGTATTTCTGACCGAAACATTCACCATTAGAACCCTAACGTAAGCCCTCTAACATGCCAATATTTTATTTTATATCAAATGCATGCTAAAATAGGGTGGAACCATATTTTTGTCATGAAAAACACTAAATTCCAGAACTAGAGAATATTTTAACACTCAAAACCCATACTTAACCTTCTATGAAGTGTACTTAACCTTCTAGGAAGTGTACGAAACTCGTGCCATGTTATTAACACTTATTATTTTGTGTACTTAACCTTCTAGGAAGTGTACGAAACTCGTGCCATGTTATTAACACTCAAAACCCATACTAGAGAATATTTTATATCATAATTTCTAGATACTAAAATAGGTGTTCTTGACAATTCATTTCAGCATGTACGTTTATGTTAGAAAATATCAATTTCACCTTAAAACATATGTTTTGACATGTGTTAGATTATATTTTATTTTGGACTCTTTATTAACATATTTTAACATGTTATAATGATGTATAATTAGTTAGAAACCTATAGGAGAGATCATATAGGGTTGGTACTTTCAAAATAACAAGTTGTAGACGTTATCGTTCACTAGAACACATGTAGACAACCTGACAAGTTGTAGTATTGAACCTAGCCAAACCTATATATTTTTTATGTCACATTTCATGTGTTAGAATGATTAGTATTAATATTAATATAATTTACGATAGTAGTTGCTTAGTTGGCGACTTGAGACTATAACTATTATAGTGTCACATCCATTTGACTCTTGTTTTAGAATTGTTTGCAGGAATATTAGTTGCATTGCTTAAGACTAGTTATAGTGAGTGTTATACTAATATTACATGTTTAATAGTTTAATAGAAACCATGATAACCTAGATTTACATTTAACTTTTAGGTTAGCAAGTTGCTAAGTGACCGGAATACCAGCTAGTTCCTTTTTACTTGTGAATTATAGTCTACCTCATGTGTATATAAAAATAATATTGTGTAAGTGTATCAGATTCTAGGATAGCAGCTGATCTTATATTATTACATGTATATTGGTCTTGGACAACAATACGGATTCTGATTATTACTTTCAACTCAGGACCATAGGCGAGTACATTTTATGATAGTTTTCGTTACTTAATTATTACTATAATACATGTACTTAGTGACGTTATACTTGATTTTCAACATGATGGTACACGCATTTGGTTTATACTGGATGTTACTTTCATATGGGACATTGTTCATCGTATTAATATTTAGACATTGTTCATTGTATTGAGATTAGATATTGTTTATCGTTCTGATTTTAGATATTGCATTAGGATTCATATGTTATGACATGTCATGGTCGGATCCATTGTACAAATCCGAGTGGAGGAAGTACTAGTTAGATATGTGATCATATCCTTATTGTAGAAGTGTAGACATTGTGAGAGCTAATCATACACCTCATATATGGTTAGCCAGATCTTATTAGACATTGTACAAGTTCCCAGACCGATCATATATCTAAACTAGTATTTCAAAACACTTAAATAGTTGCAGTTATTTTTTATTTCAGTTCATACCTGATGATATATGCTATTTTGGTACCTGTCTACTTATTGTTCATTACTTGTCATTGTTATGTACTAGTTTTTTTTTCTTCTTATAATGTATTACACTTACTATTACTATTTTATTGTTTTCATCATGTAATTGGAACTGGTGTGAGAGTTGTACTCATTCTAATCCCGACTGGATAATATTTTTAGGCGATTGCCTGGAGGATTGGTGTCCCATTTATTATGGACCCCAGGAGGGTGTAGCAGCAGAGTTGGCCCATGTAGCTCAGGAGTAGCTTGGAGTGATTGTCGAGAGGTCTAGTCGGATTACCTAATTATCTTAATTTCCCTTATTAGTACTTGGTACCGGATTTTTCTCCGACAGTTACTTGATAAATTGCAATGTTATATTGGTTTTAGATTTGAGAATTGTTGTTTAGACTTGTTAGACTTGGATTTGGTTTTCTCATATTTCATATCGTGCCTTACCTCCTTTAGAATTTGTGATTGAGTATTATATAATGTCATCTTATTCTAGTTATGATACTAATGCATGGTTGTGACTCAATATAAATAGACTAGACAACGTTCTACCGCCAATGCTTCGGTGTAGGCTGGATGTACCCATGTACTCGTGCCCGAACATCCGGGTGCGGGTCGTGAAAGCATATGCCATAACTCGTTAGATTCATCACAGTTCGCTTTTACCTCATGTGCCCCATGTGTTTTTCCTTCCATATAGTAGAGACCGGACTTCTTACTTCCTCAGGCAATCACCAATAAACCACTAGAAAGCTTCCACTGACAGTTCCCAAAGAGATTGAAGAATCCCTCATCATCCAACCTTTCAACCGACACCAGGTCGAAACGGATATTGGGGACTTGACGAACACCTTTGAGCGCAAGACTTGCTCATTATTTGTCTTTAAATTCTCATCTCCAATAGCAACAACATTTGACACATTCCGGATATCTATCTTCAATACTCCATATTCTCTTGTTATGTATGTAGCAAATAGTGATTTGTTGTGAGATACGTGCGCTGAAGCCCATGAGTCCACCAACCAAGAACTGTCATCGCATGCGAGGATCATAATTGTTGGGAAAATAAGACATTTTCGTATTTGTGATGAGATAATAATAAACTAAAAATAGAAGAGGAGAAAATAAGCAAGATTACACACACAAGATTTACCGAGGTTCAGCTCAATTTAAGCCTACGTACTCCGCTCGTCCCTTCTTCGTCGTCTTCACTATAATTAAATGAAAGATTACAAAGGACCTTATCTCAAGTTGATACAACTTAACTTGAGGATCACTTTCTCACTTGAAGTGGATTACAAGTGTGAAGAATAAAAGTTGTATGTGGTTGTGTTTCATGTTCATCTTTCACCATCTCCTACTATTTATAGAGAGGATGTCTCTTGGGTGCACCAAATTCGTTGCATGGAGAAGACCAAAAGATATCTCTTTTATCTCCCAAGGTTCGTTCTTCCTTTCAAGGTTCATTCCTCTTTCTTCAAGGTTCATTCCTCCTTCTCCAAGGTTCATTGCATGAAAAAAGGTAATGCACTAAAGTTGCATGTAGTCATCATGGGGATAGACCCCGTTCCCATCAATCTCCCCTTCTATCCTCATGAGGAGAAAGATCTCAAACAGTAGTCATAACTGTCATCCTTCAGCAGAAGTTATGCTTCTCTTTTGGTATAGATTTTATCATCATATCAGACGAATTTTGACTTATATCAATCTTCTTAATCTGCATAAGGCAATTCTCCAGAGCATCTCAGATCCAGTAATGGTGTACGTCGATGTGCTTTTTCCTTGAGTGAGATGTAGCATTTTTTAATTAAGTCAATGGCGTTTTGACTGTCACAATATACGTATCTTGCTTGAGAGATAACTTTTTTAAAAAATATTCATCTACAAGAGCTCCTTGCTAGCTTCTATAGCAGCATTGTATTCAACTTTTGTGGTGGATAGAGCAACACACTTTTGTAGCTTTGATTGCCATGATATGACTCCCCTGCAAATGTAACCGATATGGACTTTCTTTTGTCCAAGTAACCTGTCATATCAAAATTAGTGTAACCTTTCAAGATATGTTTGCCATCTCCAAAATGTAAAGAATATTTGGAGGTTCCTCTAAGATATCTTAGGATCCACTTTACTGCTTTCTAATATTCTTTATCAAATTAGCAAGAAAGTGACTTACCACTCCAACTGCATGTGCAATGTCGGGTATTGTACAAACCATGGAGTATATCAAGTTTTCGACGGCCGAGGCAAATGAAATGTTCTTCATCTCTTCATTCTCCCTCTTAATTGAAGGGCTTTATTGTGTATGTAGCTTAAAATGAGCTACTAGTGTGCTGACTGGCTTGGAGTTCAACATATTAAACTTCTCCAGAACACGTTTAATGTATCTCTTTTGTGATAGCCACAACTTTCTTGCATTTTTGTCTCGAGAAATCTTCATCCCCAATATATATTGTGTAGCTCCTAAGTCCTTCATGTCAAAGTACTTACTCAATTCCTTCTTCAACCTGTCAATCTTAGATATATCTTTTCCAAAAACAAGCATATCATCAATATATAAAGAGAGAATAATAAAATCATCATCAGAGAACTTCTGGACATAAACACAGTGATCTGCAGATGTTCTTTTGTACCCATGGTCAAGCATAAAAGAATCAAACATTTTATACTACTGTCATGGTGCTTGCTTGAGCCCGTACAAGCTCTTCTTTAATTTTCAAACCAAGTGTTCTTTGCCTATTAGCTTAAAACCCTTTGGTTGTTCCATATAGATTTATTTCGTCAAATCACCATGGAGGAATATTGTCTTCACATTTAACTGCTCAACTTCAAGATCTTGAGAAGCAACAAAACCAAGAATATAGAATAGAAGACATCTACACAACTGGAGAAAATATTTTTTCATAATCAATATCTTGCTTCTGACTGAAGCCTTTCACCACGAGGCGAGCTTTGTACTTGACTTAGCCATTTCCTTCATTCTTGAATTTGAACACTTATTTATTTTTCAAGGCTTTTCTGTTCTTAGGTTGCTCCACCAGATCATAAGTGTGGTTCTTATGCAAAGAATCTGTCTCCTCTTGCATAGCTTTCTTCCACTTGGCATGATCTTCATGAACTTGTGCTCCATGGAAACTTTCTAGTTTACCTGCATATGTCACCATAGTATACTCTGAAGCAGAATATCTAGTTAAGGGTTGTCGATCTCTCTTCGACCATCTCAACTGAGGTATTTGTGGCTTATCCAAATGTAGTAGCTTTGCACGTTCATGCTCCCCCTTCTCAGAACCTGTCTTCTTCTTCTTCTTTCTGCACATCTTGAAAATTATTATTTTCTAGCATAGGAGAAGGAACAACATGTATGGAGATTGGATCTGGGATGATGTGAATATTTTCTAGCTCCTCTTCTTTTTCAAAATCATCAAGTGTTTTATGTTCATAAAATACAATATCCCTGCTCCTTACAATTTTCTTATTTTTAGGATGCCACAACCTATATCCAAATTCATCATTTCCATATCCAAGAAGATACATGAAATGGCTTTATCATCAAGTTTTGTTATGCTCTCCATAGGTACATGCACAAATGCCTTGCATCCGAACACCCACAAGTGGGAATAGAAAATATCAATTTCACTCCAAACCCTTTCAGGAATATCTCCATCCAAAGGAACTAAGGGAAATAAGTTTATCAAGTAGCAGGCAATTCGCGTTACTTCTTCCCAAAATATTTTTAGTAATTTAGCTAAGGATAACATACTCTTTATTCTTTCCACAATTGTGTGGTTTATTCTTTCTGCAACCCCATTGTATTGTGGTGTGTGTAGGACAGACTTTTGGTGTCTAATGCCATATTTAGAACAATAATCTTTAAACATCATTGAAGTATACTCACCACCATTATCCGTGTGAACACACTTCAGGAGCTTCCTAGTTTCTCTTTCAACTTTGGTATGAAAGTCTTTGAAAACTTCAAAGACTTGACCTTTGGCTTTTAGAACATACACCCACACCTTTCTAGATGCATTATCTATGAAGGTCACAAAGTAGGAGGCAACACTGAAGGTTTTAACATTTATAGGTCCACATATATCCGAATAGACTACGTCCAATATGCTGGTATTCTTTTTGTTATAATTTTTAACAAAAGCTACCCGGTGTTGTTTCCCAATCAAGCAATGATCATAGTGAGATAAAGTTATACCTTGCATGGATCGAAGTAGTTATCGCCTTACAAGAATTTGTAGCCCTTTCTCACTCATGTGGCTAAGCTGCTTGTGCCACAAATCCATTGAGGTACCTTCCACTGTTCTAAGTTCATCATTCTCCAAGTGTAACTGAGTCTTATAGAGAGTGCAACACTTCTTTTCTCTCACCAGTATAAGTGATCCTTTGGTAAGCTTCCAACATCTTTTACCAAAGCTACTTGTGAATCCTTCTTCATCAAGCTTGACGGTGGAGAGAAAATTGAGACGAAAATCGGGCACAAATATAATTTCTTTTAACATCATCTTTGTTCCAAGGTTAGTGGTAACACAAATATTTCCAGTGCCAAGAATTTTAAAAGAGTTTTTGTTAGCCATTTTTACTATTCCAAGGTTACCTTCACGAAGCGAAGTGAAGTAGTCCTTCCAGGGAGTAGCATGGTAGGAGGCACCAGAATCAATCACCCATTTCGAATCTTGGCAAGTGAGACTTGCACATTCTCTTTCACATGCCGAGAAAAACACAATTTCATTATCACTAACAATGGCTACACTTTCATTCTTTTCTTGCTTTTATTGGTCCTTTCTTCCTTTTGTTCTCGCTTGAACTTGTAGTATTCCCATTTTATGTGATGTCCTTCCTAGCCTTTGATTTTCCTCTTGACTTGTTTCGGTTCTGAGGCTGTCGGCCTTTGCTTCTCCCTCTATTCTCGGTAACAAGAGCATGAGAATGGGAGAGTTCGAATGACTTTCTTCGAATTTTTTTATTCAAAAGGCTGCCTATAACTTGGTTCATGGATACAATTCTATCGGTTGTGGAGTTATTGAGAGACACCACCAGAGTCTTCCAACTATTCGGCAATGAGCTAAGCAAAAGATGGACTTAAAACTCGTCGTCCAACACCATCTTCATGGATGCAAGCTGACTCACAATACTTTGAACTATATTTAGATGTTTAGATATAGAGTCACCTTCCTTAAACTTGAGATTGACAAGCTTTCGAATCAGAAAAGCTTTATTGTCGGTGGCCTTCTCTCATAGAGATCTTCAAGTTTCTTTCACATGCTGTTCGTCAAAGTCTCATTTGACACATGGGTGGAATACAGTGTCATCCACCCATTGTCGAATGGTGCCAATAGTCTTCCGGTCGAGCTTCTTCCATTCTTCCGCTGTCATGGACTCTGGCTTGGAGGATTCACCTTCAACCGGTGCGTAGAGGTCCTTAAAATAAAGAAGGTCCATCATCTTCGTCTTCTATATCATCCAATTGCGGCCATTCAAGCTGATCATTCAAATACCGTCAATGGGAGTCTCCATCTCAACACAAGAAGATTAGCAACTTGTGTTTTGATACCACTGTTGGGAAAAATAAGACATTTCCCATCTTTGTGATGAGATTAGAATAAACTAAAAATAGAAGAGAAGAAAAAATAAAAAAGATTGCACATACATAAGATTTACCCAGATTTAGCTCAATTTGAGCCTACATCCTCCGTCCGCCCCTTCTTCACTATAATCAAATGAAATATTACAAAGGGCCTTCTCTCAAGTTGATACAACTTAACTTGAGGATCACTTTCTCTTACAAACTCACTTGAAGTGGATTACACGTGTGAGGAATACTAGTTATGTGTGGTTGTGTTTCATGTTCATCTTTCACCATCTCCCTACTATATATAGAGAGGATATGTCTCTTGGGTACACCACATTCGTTGCATGGAGAAGACCAAAAGATAGCCCTTCCATCTCCCAAGGTCCGTTCTTCCTTTCAAGGTTCGTTACTCGTTCTTCAAGGTTCATTACTCTTTCTTCAAAGTTCTTTGCATGGAGAAAGGTAATGCATTAAAGTTGCAGGTAGTCATCATGAGGATGGACCTCATTCCCATCAATAACAACCTCGTCAACCACAATAATAACATTACCTCCATGTACTGAGGCAGCTACTATTGTGTTCTCACTCTACTTTTCCTTGTCGCCCTTCATCTCTGTCTTCCAGATGAAACAGTTTCGTTTGATACGGCCCTTCTTGCCATAATGATTTGTGTGCAGACCAGAATATGTTTCACCACAATCTTTCCAAAAGAATCTTTTCTTAGTGAAGCATGCAAAGCCTGTTTGAAAGGATTTCAAGTATTTTATAGGTTGTCATTTTGATGAAACCATTGTTTACATCATGAATGCCAATATCATCACATTTATCCCAAAGATGAAATATAAAACTAGACTACAATCAACTTCCCCTTATATTAAGTGAGTATTTCACCTCATAAATCAAGACTTTGAAATGAGGTACACACAACTGAAGCTCCAAAATACAATATAAATGCACCGATAGTGATATAAGTTACATGAGATCATGAAATCAAAGAAAGCAATTAACTATGAAGGCTCATATATCCCCCACCAGATGTCACGACCCGCACCCTATTTAGGGGCACGAGAACGTGGGTACGTCCAGCCTACGCCGCAGTGTCGGCGGTAGAACGCTGTCTAGGTCCTCTATAACATCTAACATCTAACAACAAGATATATATAAACCTGTTATCTCCGCACGGAGGTATAATATAACATCTCAACTCTATATCTCAATCACAAGTCTAGGGAAGATAGAGCACGATATGAAATCAGATAAAAGGAAGAAACTGAATATAAATAGAGTTATCACACCACACAAAGTAGATGTCCAACACAAATAGATACAAGACCTGAAATATAACTAAGTCACAACTAACAATCGGAACAATCCGATACAAACTGAAAACTATAAACACTAGAGTAGACTAGGCACCCTCTACTGAGCTAGATGCTCCTCGGGCTCCTGAATGCCACCCTCAGGTACCCCATAGAAGGTAGGACTGTTTTACTTAACAAAATGCCTGGAAGAAATTGGTTTTTTGAAAATAAAACGAGAAAAAGTACAAGAAGTACAAATTTGATTCTGGAAAAGTATTGCTATGGAAGTCTGATTCGTAAATGATCACTTTGTTCCTTGGACCATATGATGATGATGAAGATCACTGCTTGAAGTAGAACAATTGGAAGAACTAAGTCACCAGAAAGGTATCGACGCACTTGGGCACTGATGGCGAGGCCAAATGCTTTCCTGCTTTGCTTCACTCTGTTCTGAAAGAAAAGTTGAAGAAGAATGCTCTGGAGAATCAAAATCTCTAAGTTCTGATCTCTGTATTCTCTCATGTCTCTGTGTCTTGTATGAGAAAAATAAGTCTATTTATAGACTTAGGCTCTTGTGCGTAAGAACTCAGCAAAATTTCTATCTTTACTCTAACAACTGCCACCCACGATCGAAGCCATCCTCTGCATATGTTGACACGTGTCCCATCATTTCAGTAAGAATAGGATGCATGTACATACGTTCTTCGAGAAGAATGGCATGAAAGCCACGTAGGCAGACCACATTCCAAACTGGTGGAGGAGAATAGGGCATAAAAATAGCCCCAATGTACTCTGAGCGTAAAGCAGTAGATTAGGCGTAAAATAGCCTTGACATAGACTTCCCGCGTAAAGTGGTTGTTAAATAACCTTGAGTGTAAAAGTAGCTCAAATAGACTTTACGCACACGTCAGCTGTTGAGCATAAAAGCTCGTATAGTCTTCGTGCGTAAAAGAAGCCATAGTGTGAGCGTAAAGTAGCTCAATCCACATACTAAACGACAACATTGGTCTCTGTGTAAAAACAAATCCCTTTGAATTCTGTGGCATATGCCATCATTAAAATCTTCATGTCAGAGTTTGCATTAAATGCGAGACTTGACAGCTTTGTCCAGCGTAAAAGTGGCTAGCCTGTCCTGGGCGTAAAAACCATTGTCTTGACCCTGTCTGCTTTAGGCATAAAAAGTAATTAGGCTTGACTTGAGCGTAAAGAGACTAGCCTCTCTGTGGCGTAAAGAGGATCATTTATGAATGGATTGATCCATCTCTTTGACTCATTCTGTGAAGCATTTTTTTACGCTCCTACAAGATCGCCTTCAAAGTTTTCAAATATCTCCAAAATTTGAAACACTTTGAACAGAAGCGTAAAAGTTAAGATTTGATTAGTCAGCGTAAAATTCGGAATACGCAACAGTCATCCGCGTAAAAGCGGGGATATCCAACAGTCGGCGTAACAATAGGGATATCCAACAGTCGGTTTTTGAATATCTCTATAAATAGGCCTTTCCAGAGAGAGAAAACACTTTTACTCATCTTCTCAAATTCCTTTGCCCTTTCTTTCTTCAAAACCCTCACTTTGATCCGATGGCTCCAAAGAAATCATCTACTGCCAGTAACAAGGGGAAGAAACCCGCCGTCGATTCGTCGTCGGCCGACCGTACGAAAACTCCCATTCAGTCATCAACACCACATCGACGACCCAACCCGGCCGTAGCTCCGCCTATGAAGGGTAAAACCCTATTCACTGGCTGGGAAAATCCGTCGAGGAAGAAGAAGATAATCCAAACTTTCAGCTTTTTACGCCCACGTTGTACGTGTTAGCGTAAAAAACTAAAATAACAACATACGCCCACGTTGTACGTGTTAGCGTAAAAGATAAAAAGAATACGCCCACGTTATGCGTGTCAGCGTAAAATTTGGATTTACGCCCACAATTAATGTGCTAGCGTAAAACTTAACTACGCTCATGTTCATACATGCCAGCGTAAAAAGTTATATTAAGCTCACATTATTATGTGGTAGCGTAAAATTCATCACTCACTGAGAGACTTTGTAAAACAAAGACTTCATAAGCTTTTATCAACTTTTAGTAAGCGTAAAAGTCAATATCTTCAATCATAAAAACTTCGAACTAATTTGATCTCTTTTGTCCTTTTATCAGTGGATTTACAAGCTCACCCACTTGAAGAATTTTTTGGCTCGTCAGTGGGCATGGTAGGTTCAATATATCTGGAGAATCTATCTCATGTCGAATTTTCCCAATCCAACCCAGAATATCCTGCAGCAAGAGCACAACTGATATATGCCCAGGGAGATAGGATGTTGTTATCCATGATGAATGGAGAAGTACTGATGTCACTGGATAATCAGAATTTTCTGAAACCAGCTTTCTTATTTGGAGATGCGATAGATTACAAATCACAGACTCATCCCAAAAAAGAGGCTTGGGTATTTAAATCTAGAGAAAGGGTAATGTATCTCCCTGATATGGACATGGATTACCCTATATCCGCTTTTGTCCATGCTAGCCATCACCGTCAGATGCTATAGAATTTGACTCCTAACAGCTATGGTAGACCTGGCAGAATCATCTTCAGAAGGGAGAGAGCAAATGACATGGGCTATCACATTAGCACTCCTTATGGTGGTGTTATTCCATTTTCTGGACTATTGCCTGGGTTTACACCGAGTAAAGATTCATCTCTCATCCAACCGGTCCAGATTCCCATGTTCATAAATAGATTCATAAGGGAAGGAGTCTTATATCCTCAGACCAACCCTAGGCTGACAGGGTGGCTGACCCCTCATAGTGGTAACTGGATCCAAATCAGCAACTGGGTCATGAAAAACTTTAAAACAGAGTTGGATGACATCGGTTTGTATGAAGCAGTGGCTTCTACTAGTTATGGCATTCCACCAAATGGCAATCTGTTCTTGGCTTTATTGGAATTGTATATGAGTTCGACAGGAACTTTTGCAACTCCGTATGGCGAGATGGGTCTGGCCCTTCATGAAATGCAGTTCATCTCGAAGTTGCCGATGGGCGAGTTCCCCTATGAAGAATATATTCCCTCCAATCGGGAATTGGCAGAAACTCGGAAGAAGAATCCCGAACTGGTACAAGTCTATGAAGAACTCATGTGCTATTATCTGATTTACACTAGTATGTATGAAACCGGATCACATCTGGCATACATTACAAAATGGACAACTTATCTATTTTATCATGAAAATAGAGTGTCTAAGACAGATAAGAGTAGGTTCTGGGAAGACAAGACTCAGGTCATCAAGCCTTGCTCTATAATTCCTGCAGATTTAATTCAGGAATTGATGGTGTCGCAGAAAGCTCGTGACCGACATCTGTCTACCAAAACTGGAGACATCCCTACGGGGACTGAGGCTTTAAGCTACCTGAGGCAGAGTAGTCAAAAAATGTCGAAGAAGGCCTTATTGACAGGCTTCTTATCTTTATGGCTACGCAGATGGGTCGTGCCAGGAATCAGTACTGTGGACCGGATTTACCGCAACGTATTGTGGCCAGCGGTCCATTTAGTATTCAAGAACAGAATTAACCTATTGTCGGCAATGGTGTGCCGAATAAACGCATGTCTAAGGATTTTTGGTGAAAAACTAATCAATAATGCTCCTCACAGTTTTCCAAGGATAGAGTTACCATTCACCTATCTGATAGGTTGGTTACTACACCATAATTGTAATTTGTTGCCACCAGGCCCTGAGGATGAAGCGAGGATTTTCCTTCAGAAATTTAGCAAATCCACGTGGAGAACTACCACGTTGGCAGACACTAGAGCAGCATTAAATTATTCGCACGGCTGGAATTTCTTCTACACTAGGCCACCAGTTCTGGCTGACTGCCTTGGTGTACAATTTGAAGATATGGTAGATAAATCAGCCTTATTGCCGAGGTTTGTCTACCGATGGCTAGTGTACATCAGACCTTCTCATCTGATGTACCGGAATGAAGATAACTGTGCATTCGAACCTTATCTACCAAGTAGGTTCGCTCGCCAGTTTGGCTACGACCAACTCCATGTTGGCAATCCTTCTACCAGTTTCTATCATTATGGAAAGTTGATCGACGGTGCACGAGCATGGAGATATTTCGGAGCTGCATGTACTGGTGCAAAATTCAACATATCTACAGCCACCAGTACAACTGAGCTACGCATACTCCATTCGTATGATCGTTTCTATACATCTATCCGTTCTTTTGAAGACGGTTATAGTATACAAGGAAGTCTTCGTTGGGCTCGGGAGGGAAATGTTGAAGAACCTATCAGGATAACCCCTGATGTACCAGATAATACTGCCGCTATAGATGAATTTCTGGCAGTAATCTCTAGAGGAGCTGGGGAGATAGTCGCGGGACCAATAATTATTGGAAAGACCCGCAAACGAAAGCAGAACACAGCTACCACTTCTCCGGTGAAGACTCCAGAGAAGAAGAAAAAATCTACCACCAAAGGGCCTTCCAAACCAAGAGCCTACACTCCAGAAGATGACATTTTGATTGAAGAGGATCATCTTGTCGGTTCTTTTTCAGTCCATCCTGGAGAAGGATCTTCAGCCCCTCTACCAATAGTTGGATCAGGAGCTTAACGCTTTTGTCTCCTGGTCTTCTTAGCACCTCACTCCATTTATTTTTGCCATCCAAGGCACAAGTTACAGAGGGTGCTACCACTGTATCCACCACTGATCAAGACCGCATCCCATCAGACGAACCGGCTCTTGACTTTGAGGATGATGACTGGGATGGTGATTATGATACATATCTTGAAAAAAATGCACATGTTCCAAGTATTATACAAAACCTATACGGAATTATATATCATGATTTTGTATACTAACTTATTTCTGTTCGTTTTGCAGATGTCATAATTGCACCAAAGCCTATGGCTCCTCCTCCTTAAGAAGAAAACATCTATGAGGAAAATAAGGAATCTGAGGAGGAAGCTTCTTCTTCAGAAGACGCAGACGCCGAAGAGGAGGGAGTGCAAAAGCTTGAGATGGAGCCTCAAGAAGAACATCCTCCATCATTTGTGGCACAACAAGCACAATCTGAAGTATCCTCTCCTGCTGAGGACCAACACAAAGAGAAGACTACAGTCGACCCCACTGTAGGTGATGATGGAGCTGCTGGAGAAGAACCAGACTCGAACAAAGCAACAGCTGTAGAGAATTTTACCATAATTGAAGCAGTGGAAACTCTTACGGAGCAAACAATTGAAGAAGATGCTGAAGGCATGCTTGAACCACCAACAAAAACTGGGGAAGTTATAATAACATCCTCTACTGTTGTTATTGATTCGGTACCAATTTCTGACAAGCCAATGCCGGAACCTGAATCAGCTTCCGCAATTGTCATCACATCTACCAATATTACCGCCGCCAAAGCTCCAGAAACGGCTGGAGTAACAGATATCGAAGACATTTCTCTTGGAGTTCCTGGGAATCAATCAGTTATAGCAGCAGTGACAACAACAGCTCCATCTCAGCCTGTTGTTACAACAATGGTATCTGTAGATGTTGGAGATACAATCCCTGAAACTTCTGGGGATCAATTGGCTATGACGGTAGTAACAGCAACAACTTTCTCTCATCCTGCCATTGCACCATCAACATCTGCTCCCGGTTTCCAAGGAGAAAATCTGTTAGATATTGCTGCCACACCAAGCTCCAGCATAGAGATGAATCTCCTAGTTGAGATTTATACTGACACTTTTTATAAAACTCTGGCAACCCTGATAAAAATGGTCCTGAATAAGGCCTCAGTTACGAGATTTTGAAGACAGCAACGGCTTCGACCATCAAGAACGTTGCTATGTTCAACGATGTTGAGAGAGCTGCAACATTGGAGAAAATTACGGAAGATCTTGAACAGCCGATCAGAGAATATCTCAAGCTGTCAAGTACGACTGTTGAAAGTCTCACGAAGAGGAGTACGACGCCTTAACAGCTGATTATCTTGCTCGAGAGGTTACATATAATGAATCTCTCCATGAACATAGTCTGAAGGTTGCCAAAGAGAAGGCCTTTTTGGCTGGAATAAAGCCGGCCTTACATGGTCACTGAGTAGCTTATGATGCTCTAAATATAGATATTCAGAATAAAAATGATGAAATCCACGAAGTCGAGGCAGAGTTAGCTCGCTTGAAGGCCGAAAGGGAAAAGATGATCGAAGCTCGAAATCTACACCTCACCCAGAGCTCGATTTTAGAAGAGAAAGCCTTTGGGGCTGAATCGGCCATCAGAACCCTTGATGAAGCTAAAGAGGGTCTGATAATCACCTTCGCTAAACTTTCTTGTATTTGCACCCCTGAAGCTCGACGTGCCGAGGCTACCAAGAAAGTCATGAGCTCTCGTGGCAAACGGCTAGAAGAACTACAGAAGTTACTTCTAGATATTTCTGCTCCACCATGAAAGATCTCCTTGTAATCTTTTCTCTTATCTATTTTGCAATGTTTCCATAAGAAATGAATGAAATATATATATTTTGTGATCCTATCGTTTATTTGGAACTTTAAACAATAGGTATGAGATAGAAAATACTTATCAGAGGTTATAGGAACATGAGAAGTCTTTTAAACTCAATACATTATATCTATCCAGAGGTAATATGGACATGATAGATAATGAAATCTTGTTTTCTGTTTTAGAGTATACAATACTATCAGAGGTAATATGGACATGACAGTATGTAAAAAAAAACTCAAAAAAAAGTAGATTGATATCTATGCAGAGGTCAAATGGACATGATAGATAGGAAAAACAAGTAGATTTAATATTTATCCAGAGGTCTTGAGAACATGATAAATAAGAAATCCAATTAATCAACCGATAAGATAGAAGATTAATTTCTGTTTGAGAGTATACGATACTATTAGAGGTAATATAGACGTGATAGTATGTAAAAACTCATGATCGATAAGAAAAGCATTTAGATTTGGCATTTATCCAGAGGTCTTAGGAACATGATAAATAACAAATCTAACTTTATATACCAACTGGTAAGATAGAAGAAAGAGACGAATAATCAGCTTAACCAAACCTTGGTAGCTGGGAAATAAGGAGACGGATGTCATAGAAGATATACATCATTATTGATAAAAGAATGAATGAATCAATATTTTTTTAAGAAAGAGGATATCATCCCCAAGGATCATTCTCAAATGGTTCAGATTCATCATCGGTTTGAACCATATTGACTGAGAATACTTGTCCAGATTCCTCATATGAGGAACAAGATACATCTGATTCGATGAATTGGACTTCTTCTGAATCCGATAATTGCGAAGAGCTAGAAGAGAATTCTTCTTGTATATCGTCATTAAATATGTAGGACGGATCATATCCCAGCCCATGACGAGTCTTTTGGTAAAACGGATCACCACATAATGGTAGTCGTCTGCCCTTGCCCTGATTGAGACCTTGCATAGTCTTCAAATCATATCCTATATTTTGGATAATCTTGATAGATTGTTGACTGTATTTGTCAATTCAAATCCTTCCTTTATCCTTATCTTTCAGTTCATCTGTCTGATCAACAGGGATATTTCTAGCCAAGCCAAACATAATTTGGCACTTGTTTTTCTTATCAGACGGAACCACAAAATAAGATTCTTCGTGACGTCTATAAGTTACGCAAGCTTGTGATGAAGCGGCTACAGGTAGAAGATAAGGAGAAGATTTTAGGAACCTTTGAGCATAAGGTCCAACATCAACCTGAGGAGGAAAAGAGTTTTCCTTATAGTTAATATATAAAGTTTCTTCTGGCTCTATGTCGTCTTTATATTGATGACTTTGATTATCAGAAGATAAGGTCATTCTTTCAATAAACTTGACAGCCATATACTCGAAAAAGAAATCTTCATTGATATCAAAAGGTACAGAATGATCAATATTTACATCATTTATAATCTGATTGCTATGCTTTGGATTAATAAATAGTGGACCATTATCCGTCTTCTGCATAGATTTGCCAAGATTGATAATCAATGGTGATTCTGGATCATTCGTACAAGAAGTACGTCCTTTGACCTTGATCATAAAAGGTTGAACTTGGCTCTTGGCAGGAATATTTATTTATTCCTAATATAAAGTTTGAGTTCTTCCTTTAACCTTGATTATCAAAGGTTGATCATTGACAGGCTGGGATTGGATTCGTCCCTTGACTATGATCTTCAGAGGTTGCTCCTCTAGCGGATCTTCATTAATAGACTGATCCTCAGTAGATGATTGATCTTCAGCTATGTCTGATATCTCTTTCATATGCTCTTGTTTATAAAGCCTTGAATCAGAGAAATAGGCTTCGACACCCTTGAAAGGATTGATATCAGCAAATTCAGTCTTTACAACTCCTTGGGAATCCACATACTTGAAGCATTAGTAGAGAGATGAAGGTACAATATTGTGCTCATGAATCTACGGTCTCCCCAGAAGGATATTATAGGAGACGTCTGAGTTTGATAACATAGAAAGTGACCATGGTTCGAAGATCACCAATCTGAATCTGCAGACGAATCTTCTCCAGTGGCTTGCTCTTGCCAGAGTTAAAACCGACTATTGTAGTACTAGTGTAAGTCAGTTCACTAGTAGGAATCCACAAGGGTCTTAGCATACTCTGAAGAATTATGCTAATTGAAGACCCAGGATCAATGTAAATCCTGTCAATTTCAGTGAATCCGATATACCCAGTGTAGCACAAAGGTCTGTCATGCTTGTTATGCTTCAACAGCATATCTTCTTGTGTAAAGGTGATGTTGGGTATTGCTTCCATCACACTATGACATTGAAGACATGACACTGGAGTATTATCGGGACTCTTGAGTTGAGCCAAGCATGAATCTGCTTGAAGTAAAGCTTCACTCAAAGTCTCTCTGCTTTCTCTGAAAAGGCGAAGCAACTCAAATATAGATAGTCTAGCCGGAGTATTGGCTAACTAAGCTAGAATATCAAACTTGTAAGGCTTCATCACCACCCCCTGACTAGAAGCAGACTTCAATGGAACGTCAAAGCGTACTGCTCTCTGTTTCCCCTTTTCAACCATAGAAGGTTTAGCAGGAACAGGAGAAGGTTGAGTTGGTAGTGTTTCCACTACGTCTTCTGCTTCTTTGGAGGATCCCTCATAGTCTTTATGGTACTCTTTTCTAGATCTTGTACCAGCAAAAGTTTCTTCTTCGAACTCAGGAGAAGGAAGTACCATATTACAGGATTTTGTCTTCCCTTTCTTAGCCTTCTTCTTGTGCGGATTGTTACGAGGAGCTTCAGAACCCAATCCAACAGTGGAATTTTGATTTTGAATCTGTAAAGGAAGTCGTATTCCTTTATCATAATTTAAATCTTCTGCCTTTTGAAAGTCATAACCCATCTTTTTCATGAGATGAACAGATTGCTGACTATACAAGTGAGTGGGCAACGGACTTTTAACAAGTGTTTCAACAGAAGAGGAAGAAGCAGGACTTTCTGTAACCACAGGAGAATGAAGAGCAGATGTCTCTGTAGTTACGGGAGGAGAAGGATTCGGGATACGAGGAAAAATTCCTGTCGAAGCTTTTTCATAAGCAGCAAAGACTTGTTGTGCCCGATATAAAGGAATACTATTCATAGCTAACCACTGCTGATGAGTAAGCTTGAGCTTGATAGGAGGAGCTAGACTTGGAGGACAAATGTTCAGTCCTTTCAGTCTATCTTCTAAAGGAAGGCCATCCCATAAATGATCCAAGTCATCAGGATCTGGAATAACATGAGAAATTATGTTGCAGGTTTTGACTTTCTTGCCCTTTTTGGATTTTGAAGTTTTATCTTTATTTTCCAACTCAGGCACTAAGTCAGGATGTACCCACATGATTTTACCATTCCTAAGTGTGAGCGGCAGCAATCCTGCATTTTCTTCTCTGGCAGGCAGGATATTCACAATCTTCATCGTCGTCTTCGGAATTGGGATAATTCCATCTGGGACTTGCTGTGGAGGAAAATCTCCGAACTGAAGAGAAACCATATTGGTCGTAATCGTATGGTCATCATTGGTTAAAGCAATAGCACCACCATTTATCAGCTCTTGGATTTTCTTTTTCAAGACATAGCAAGCACTGGTAGGATGATTAATGTATCTATGATAGATACAATATTTGGGATTGTCAGTCAGATTCACTTCATTAGGCCTCTTTGGCTCCGGAATCTGAAGTTTGCCACTCTTTACCAGACATTGGAATATCCCTAGGATATCGCTTTCATCAAAAGAGTATTCTTCCTTTGGTCTGGAAGATTCCTGATTATTTGGCGTCGTTTTGTTCTTGGAAAGATTGACCATAAGAGTATCTTTTCCTTTTACATTACGATTGCCAGGATTATTACTAGGATTACTTTTCTTCCCTTTATCTTCTGAAGCGAAAATCATCCCATGCTCTCGAGCCAACCTACCATTGGTCTCGGCAGAAACTGCTGCTATGATAAATGAAGCCCAATCTGAGAATTGGAAACCCGTGAAAACAGCGATGGATGGTCGCAGATTCATCTTGCATGTATCAATCAACGCTGAATCTGGCATACCAGGAGGCATCTTTAAAGTAGCCTGTCAGAAACGTTCGATGAACGTCCGAGTATCTTCTTTCTCCTTTTGTTTGATTTCTATCAAGGAGGACATGTTCATGTCCATACCTCCTTCATAGAAACGAGAGAGAAACATTGCCTTGAATTCGTCAAAAGACGAAATAGAATTATCGGGTAAACTACGATACCAATCGTAAGCTGAACCCGTCAGACACCCGATGAACACTCGAGTGAGAAGAGCATCATTTTTCTATAGATGTACAGTCATAATATCAAAATAATTGATATATTGACTAGGAGAAGCCTTTCCATCAAACAATACCATAGATTGTGGCTTGAACTTTGGTGGAAAGGGTACATCATTCCAATGAGGAGGATAAGGTTGCTTAATCCCTAACCTCTGGAGCTGATCTTTGTGCCTCAGAACTTCAAACTGTGCTTTGAGCTCACGCACTGCTTGAATGGCTTCACTGGTTTGAGGAAGCACATTTGATTGAATGGTTGTTGGATGTACCGTAACCCCCATTGGAGGTGGTACATCCTCAGGAATGATGGGATCCGGAGATGCAGAATTTTGATTAACAGCAGGCTCTTGAATATTCAAAGGTATTTCAGCCCCTTGACTATCTTGAGTTTGTGCTGCTACTGGTACTGGTATTATTACCATCGGCTGAGCAGTTTGCTGATTCAAAATTGATGCATGCTTTGCACCATGTTAAGCATATCTTTCAATGATTGCTCAATGGCAGTGAGACGTTGTTCTGTATTAGCAGATGACGTCTCTGGTTCATCTCCAACAGCGTAGGATTCAACCTCTCTTGAAGATACAGAAGGATTTGTATAGAAGTATGAATCCACACTATCGGTATCAGACTCAAAAGATTGAGTACCCCCAGCTTCTGAATCAGAAGTCTGTAATTGCCTTTGTCTTCTTGATCGAGTATTCTGATATACTCCTTCAAAGGAATCAAGAAGTCTGTTGAACTGTTGTTGACCTAGAGTTTGGGACATGTTCCGTCTCGGACGTCGTCCTCTGTTAGTATGAGATGCCATGTTGACTGACACATATGACAACTCACGTTCTTGGTCTTCAGCTTGTTGTTGAGGTACATTAAAATTCAATCGATCAAAAACTGACCGTTTTGAAGCTGAACAACAACAGTTGATCACAACCTGGTGATATTCACAATGATGTTTTTCTTGGGGGAGTGTCACCGGAGATTGTCTGTTCTTACGTTTTTGTATTAGCAATTCACGTAAATCAGAAGGAGTAGAGGGAGTATTCTTCTTTATTATATTTGGGGTAGAAAAACGTTTAGTCCCTTGTGTATAAAGAAGATTACTGGCTGCATTCGCAGAACTAAACTGTACATTTTTACGCGTTTGGAGTTGTGTGCGTAAATCTTGAGATTTTTTAGCACGAAGGACTCCATTTTTATGGCGCGTAATTTGCAAGTTTGGTACTTTGCGTAAAGCAGTATAAGAAGGTTGTTGGTGTAGGACAGAAGTTTTACCAACAATATTTTTACGCTGTATGCGTTTAGGTACATTCATATTAGATGTGCAAACATCGTTGTAAATTTTATCTACACTGTCACAGACAGAAGACTTACCTTTACGCGTAAAATGTAAAAATTGATTATCTACCACGTCACAGACGGAAGATTTTGTTTTACGCGAGGAGCGTAATTTGTGTGTGTCTACCACGTCACAGATGGGAGACTTATTTTTACACTCAGAAGCATTAGAATCTGCCACATTACAAATGGGAGACTCATTCTTATGCCTTGAGCGTAAAATTTGGTTTTTACCCACTGGGCGTAAAACCTGGTTCTTACGCAGTGGGCGTGGAACCTGATCATCTACACCGTCACAGACGGGAGACAAATTGTCACACTTAGAGAGCGACACCGAAGTAAGGACTGCCTCATTATGAACGGGAGCCCCTACGACAGGAGTGGAAAGAATTCCCTTGCTATCAGAAGCAACAGAGAGATCAGCAGCTACTTTGGATTTAGGGATCCAAACTTTTCGTGCTTTGCGAGACTTTTGAACATTGGAGCATCGAAAACCACCCCCAGTTCGGAGCATTTCTTCATAGGCAGTCTGGTCTGCGAAACCAGAGATTCTGGGTTCGATCCCCAGCAGAGTCGCCATTTTTGTTTCACTTAACAAAATGCCTGGAAGAAATTGGCTTTTGAAAATAAAACGAGAAAAAGTATAAGAAGTACAAATTTGATTCTGGGGAAGTATTGCTATGGAAGTCTAATTCGTAAATGATCACTTTGTTCCTTGGACCATATGATGATGATGAAGATCACTGCTTGAAGTAGAACAATTGGAAGAACTAAGTCACCAGAAAGGTATCGACGCACTTGGGCACTGATGGCGAGGCCGAATGCTTTCCTGCTTTGCTTCACTCTGTTCTGAAAGAAAAGTTGAAGAAGAATGCTCTGGAGAATCAAAATCTCTAAGTTCTGATCTCTGTATTCTCTCATGTCTCTGTGTCTTGTATGAGAAAAATAAGTCTATTTATAGACTTAGGCTCTTGTGCGTAAAAACTCAGCAAAAGTTCCATCTTTACGCTAACAACTGCCACCCACGATCAAAGCCATCCTCTGCATATGTTGACACGTGTCCCATCATTTCAGTAAGAATAGGATGCATGTACACACGTTCTTCGAGAAGAATGGCATAAAAGCCACGTAGGCAGAATACGTTCCAAACTGGTGGAGGAGAATAGGGCGTAAAAATAGCCCCAATGTACTCTGAGCGTAAAGCAGTAGATTAGGCGTAAAATAGCCTTGACATAGACTTTCCGCGTAAAGTGGTTGTTAAATAACCTTGAGCGTAAAAGTAGCTCAAATAGACTTTACGCACACGTCAGCTGTTGAGCGTAAAAGCTCGTATAGTCTTCGTGCGTAAAAGAAGCCATAATGTGAGCGTAAAGTAGCTCAATCCACATACTAAACGATAACATTGGTCTCTGTGTAAAAACAAATCCCTTTGAATTCTGTGGCATATGCCATCATTAAAATCTTCATGTCAGAGTTTGCATTAAATGCGAGACTTGACAGCTTTATCCAGCGTAAAAGTGGCTAGCCTGTCCAGGGCGTAAAAACCATTGTCTTGACCCTGGCTGCTTTAGGCGTAAAAAGTAATTAGGCTTGACTTGAGCGTAAAGAGACTAGCCTTTCTGTGGCGTAAAGAGGATCATTTATGAATGGATTGATCCATCTCTTTGACTCATTCTGTGAAGCATTTTTTTACGCTCCTACAAGGACAGTCACCATCATCATCTGTAATATTTTCAACAGGTCCAGCCAGGACAGGAATGAGCACAATACATCTCACGCAGTTCATATCATGTTGGGAAATGTAAAGCATGCAAAGAGTAAGATACATGGACTGTAAAGAAATATATATATAAAAACGAGAGAGATTTGATAACTGGAAATATCTATATATATGATAAGTAAGAACTGTAGGTAACCTGTGATTTAGAACATGAGATGGTTATATAAACGGGTTAGGACAATGCAAGGGTAACTCCATCATACGTGAGTGTACCATGGACATATATATGATTTCACAAGATTTCACAAGATGGGATTTTGATCACATAACCATTTCCTACTCACCCTCCCCAATCAATACACAAGGATCCAGTCAAGTTACGTTACCTTGCACAAGAGGTTTTTATCATGTTTGCTCACGTGATCATGAGAGTACAAGATTGCACAAGTGTATACATGAATAGAGGTGTACATGAAATACAAGATGTTCGTGAAAAGCACATGACAACTGTATTTGATGCACCCCGAGGGGGATAACATCGCATGACAAGATCCATATAGTACCAATCCGTGATAATGACGTGACAGCATCATGTAAAGTAATCTAGAGCAAGAATATAAGTCCTAACAAGTATGAAATGATCAGAGAATGTACTCGTCTGTCATCCTGTATGACTGATATGAATAGATGTCCGAACTGGTGTCACAGAGTCCTATTTAAAGTAAAACAGGTTACAATATATCCACAATGGTAAAAATAGAGTATACAATGCATACTACATGATTCTAGGTCAATCTGGTCAAAAATCAACTCTTGGTCAACTCTGGTCAACTTTAAAAGTCAAACTAGGTCAAACTAGTCAAAGTTAGGTCAACCAATGTCAAACTAGTTAAGGTTTAGTTAAACTTAGCTTAACTAGTCACTTTTAGGTTAATCTTAGTCAATTCTAGGTCATACCAGTCATCGCAAGTCAAAACAAGTCGAAGAAAGTCAAACGGGGTCAAGAGTTGGCCTACAATTGACTTTTGGCCAACTGGTCAACTCTAGGTCAACCCTAGGTCAAACAAGTCAAATGTTGACTAACAGTTGATTTTTAGTCAACTGGTCAACTCTAGTTTGGTTTTGGTCAATTCTAAGTCAAGTGTTGACTTGAAGTTGACTTTTGGTTAAAAAGTCAACTGTTGGTCAACGGAGGTCAAGACTAGCCTAAACTACCCTCATATAGTCATTTCCTACCAAGACAACTTATTTCTAACCCCATCTTAGAAGTCAACTCAATATCTCATCAATACCCTATTTCCTACATTTACCCTTCTCATTCTCCTTCTCATTCTCCTCCTTATTCTCCTCCTCGTTCTCCTCCTTATTCTCCTTCTCATTCTCCTCCTTATTCTCCTCCTCATTCTCCTCCTTATTCTCCTCCTCATTCTCCTCCTTCTCATTCTCCTCCTTATTCTCCTCCTCATTCTCCTCCTTCTCATTCTCCTCCTCATTCTCTACCTTATTCTCCTTCTCATTCTCCTCCTTCTCATTCTCTGCCTTATCATTCTCCTTCTCATTCTCCTCCTTATTTTCCTTCTCATTTCCTTATTCTCCTTCTTATTCTCTTTCATTCTCCTTCATTATCCTTCATTCTCCTTCTCATTCTCCTTCTCATTCCCTCATTCTCCTTCTCATTCTCCTTCTCATTCCCTCATTCTCCTTCATTCTCCTTCTCATTCTCCTCCTCATTCTCCTCCTTATTCTCCTCCTTCTCATTCTCCTCCTCATTCTCTTCCTTATTCTCCTTCTCATTCTCCTTCATTCTCCTTCTTATTCTCCTTCATTCTCCTTCTCATTCCCTCATTCTCCTTCTCATTCTCCTTCTTATTCTCTTTCATTCTCCTTCTCATTCCCTCATTCTCCTTCTCATTCTCCTTCATTCTCCTTCATTCTCCTTCTCATTCTCCTTCATTCTCCTTCTCATTCCCTCATTCTCCTTCTCATTCTCCTTCATTCTCCTTCTCATTCTCCTTCTCATTTCCTCATTCTCCTTCTCATTCTCCTTCATTCTCCTTCTCATTCCCTCATTCTCTTTCTCATTCTCCTTCATTCTCCTTCATTCTCCTTCTCATTCTCCTTCATTCTCTTTCTCATTCTCCTTCTCATTCCCTCATTCTCCTTCTCATTCTTCTTCAATCTCCTTCATTCTCCTTCTCATTCTCCTTCATTTTCCTTCTCATTCTCCTTCTCATTCCCTCATTCTCCTTCTTATTCTCCTGTACATACGAATACACACACACATATACACATGACCATTCTCAAGACACAACAACCACTCTCCTCTACACACACACAAATACACACATAAATACACATGTATATATATATATATATATATATATATATATATATATATATATATATATATATATATATATATAGAGAGAGAGAGAGAGAGTGGTATATATATATATATATATATATATATATATATATATATATATATATATATATATATATATATATATATATAAAATATATATATATATATATATATATATATATATATATATATATATATATATATATATATATATACCACTCTAAAAGGGGGTAAACCATATTAAATCCCTAAACTAGAATTTAAGAAAACCTACAAAGGCTAGGGTCTACCTGTAGATAATGGTCTCCCCTATAATTTATGTGAAGGAATGAATGCAAAATGAGGAATTAAATGAGAGTTAATGACATACCTAATTGTAGATTTGAAGAGGAAGAAGAAGGAGTGGGAAGAAAAGAAATGAAGAGAGAGAATGATAACTTAGTGAAGAAGAAAGGAGAGGTGGAGGGGGTGCTATATGTGGCCGGTCATGGGAGCTTGGGTAGGGGCACTTGAAATTACAAGTTTGCCCCTCCCTAAGCCTACATGCTAAAATAATCCAAAATGAGTTTTGGAAAATGCTAAAAATAAATAGAAATCATAATTAAACTTAATTACTCATGGGGAACTAGTCCAAACTCCTAAACCTAAAAGTTTAGTGTGGTGGGCCATGGTTAAATAACATGCTAATCACAACTCAAGTCGAAATTCCCCGGAGTCCCGAATCAACTCGGAATGCGATGAAATTCGAACCCGACTCCTATAATAATTAAATATTAATATTCATGAAATAAAATTCCCAAAAATATTATAAAATAGAAAATTACCATTTTACCCCTAACTTGGAAAAGTGAGGGTGACACCAGAAGATTCAAAATGCAATATAAACATACAAAGTGATATAGGATATAAGAGAATAGAATAAAAAAAATCAGGTGGATCTCTGAAACAAGGGTTTGCAATATCGGAATCGGTATCGGACCCTTCCTGTGAGTATCGGGAATAGCGGCATCGACAGTATTGGTGGTTTCGGGTCGAACTATCGAATATTTTGGTATCGGGAAACAAATAATTATTAATAAATTGTTAAAATTTTAAAAGAACTATTTTATACATATAGGCATAATTTTTAATATTTTTTGTGTTGTTACGTAGTAGTTTTAGAATTGAATAAAATAGTAGTCACCTTTGTCGATTGATTTACCTGCGATAGATAAGTTTTCTTCTTTTAGATGCTTTTACAACCTTACTATGCTTTTACACCCTTACTGCTTGGTCTTTTTCTTTTAATTTTATTTGTCGAATTGACTATAAAAGAGACCCGGGTGTCGGCATCGGATAGGGACATGCCAAACTTTATCGGTATGGGCCGTATCGGATCGGTATCGGCCGATACTGCAAACTATGTTATGAAGGCTCAAATATCACACACATGAAACTTCAAAATGCAATATCAAAGTGATATAGGATGCAAGAGATGTTGGAACCAAATAAAACAATTATGTGGAACTATGAAGGCTGAAATATAGAAATAAACTGGTTTTGCATAGAAAACAGACAGAGAAATGATTCACGAGTTAAATGTTCAGGTTACACTTCTAGATATATTTTATTAGTCTGCTACTTGCAAGGGTTATCCTATTGT
Organism: Iris pallida; assembly: GCA_029216955.1. Lineage (NCBI taxonomy): Eukaryota > Viridiplantae > Streptophyta > Magnoliopsida > Asparagales > Iridaceae > Iris > Iris pallida. Next base: position 15,663,145 of record JANAVB010040818.1, read on the forward strand.
ACAATAATACAATTCCTAGGATTTCTTTATGCCTCTGCGAGATGTGACTATTTTAGCCTACTTTCCCACCTGTGTTTATCCTTCAAGCAGAAACTTCATCCATGTCTTTATAGGCTTACCTTGCAAACCAGCCAAAAATCTCACCTAGTAGAGCCCCATTATCTTATTTAGCTTCCCCAAACATTCTCATACCAATCTTCTATTCCCCCAGTTTTTACCTTATATCCACACATACCCTTCATTTATACCCACATTTTGCTTGTTTCCCCCTTCACTCTATGTTCATTAATACTCACAAGATGCGAAGTTACAAGTGTCTTGAAATACTTAATATATATGCAACCCATATATCAAATCTATCACTAGGTGATTTTTATTCTACATATTTAAAGTAACATTCGAGAAAATCGGCTTAGATGGTTCGGACGTGCAAATCATACCAATAGGCGCTCCTATAAGGAGTGATAATATAGTCGCTAATGGAGCCGCTAAGACTAGAGGTTGGATTAGATGAACATAATTTGACTAATGGAGTTATCCAATAATTAGGGCCACACATGTAAAATTAATTGTCTTGTGGTATCTAAATAATTAAGCAAAAATAAAGTGGTCTAAATTATAAATAGGCTTAAGGATATAATTTGTTGGGTTTTGGCCTGTGTGTTAGAAACTTTAGTCCCACATCGACAAGGCCAAAGGAGTTGTATCACTATATATTAGCTATGCTATTTTAGAGATGCACATGTGGTGTGGAGGTGCACATGGGTGTGCCATGTGGGGATATTTTTCTAATGGGAAAAAGGCTAAATAAACAATTGAAAGCATTCGTACTTTTTGCTCTTGGAAAATTTATTTCCATGGGAGCTAAATCCCGTAGGGGCTTAGCGACTCGGACTCGGGCTCATGGGCTCATGAGGCGTAATGTGACATTTTGTTGGCACATTTTGCACTTAGCACGTCAGCATCGTCGCTAGGCGCATAGTGCGCTTAAGTTGCGCTCGTTGTGCGAGTCACTTGTGCGGCCAGGCGCGCTGCCAGGTTGCACTGCCAGGTTGCGCGGCCCATGTTGCGCGACCAAGTTGTGCAGGCCAGGTTGCGCGGCCAGGTGCGCTGCCAGGTTGCGCGGCCCAGGTTGCGCGACCAAGTGTGCGCCCAGTGGCGTACCCAGTTGCGCGCACAGGTGCGCGCTCAGTTGCGCAGGTGGCGCAAGTGGCTCAGTGCGCGTACTGCGCACAGTGTGCAAGGCGCGCGGGGTGCGCGAGTGGCGCAACTTGCTTCAGATCGTGCTTGAGCATGATCTGAGCGGTTACTACACGTTCGGAGTGGTTATTACCACGTCCCGAATGTTGTGCTAACCGGGCAGTTGCTACTCGGGACTATAAATGGTCTCTCTCTCTCTCACAGGCAACAGATACAGAACATATACAGAGAGTTACGAAAGTTTACAAGTGTTTCTTAACACAAGTAAACAGAGGCTGTGAGATAGAAGAAAATCTTTGCACCAGCGTTGCTTTTGCACGGGAGTCCGTGTACGATCCGAGGAGTCAGAAGAGCAGAAGTGTTCCAAAGTTCTTTGGCGAACTTGTTGGTTCCTGGAAGCTATTCGTGTGGGACGAATATAGCTTTGAGCAACGATGATCATTCACCCCAGCAGGATCGTCCATCTTTCGCTTGTCATCTTTTTCACTGCTGTGGATTACGAAATCTTCTTAAATTCTAGTAATATCATACGCTGCTGTAACGAGATCTTCTTAGATCTTCGTTAAACTTGCGCAACCTTCCTAGAAGTGTTGCATTGGAACATTGTTTTTATAATTGTTTCATCTTCTCAGTTTTTCCATCGAAAAAATTGTTTCCCGGCACTAACATACATGAAAATAATGTGTAGATACCTGAGATAAATCTAATTTGATGATGGGCCAAATTAGAATTATCTAAAACCTGTACATACAGACACCAAAGATAGGGGTTTCTCTTTTCTCTTTTGCATCCCCATCAACAGAGAGGGTGACAAAAATTTATCTTTGTCATTAAGAGTCGTAGTAAGTTGGAAGATCGAACCGCATAAATAGATGATCGCTACAAGATCCATCAAGCCAAGTAATTGATTCAGGTACGCTTACAATTTGTTTATGTTCTTCATCTCATGAATCAACATGTTAAATTTCCATCATCAAAGTGTTAAAGAAGGATATGTACTTTATTAGCATCAAAGAGGACATGGCATTGACATAGCCATAAGAAGAGGATTCAAAAGGCCGACCCATAAATTTGGGAGAAATGCTTTGTTTTTGTTTTTGTTGTTGTTATATGTTTAAAGTAACATTTACTCCCGACCATAATCATGAGTTAAGTAAGAATCCAACAAATTTCATCCTTTCCTAAGTAAAGAGGATAGTTTAAACTAACATAAAGAACTCACATAAAGATGAACATGCAGGATTGTGAACCCATTTCGGTAAATTACTTAAGTCCAAAAGTTCAAGAACATGAATATAACTCTCGTATTTGTAAATAGAACTGTCTTTTTTTCCGGGAAGGATAAGGATACATTGGGAAGTGATGTTGGTTAATTGAGCTTAACTCGGTCATTAAAAACTAACACTTGGCTTAATTTGATATGGCTGGGTGGTAACTCATCTGGACTCCGTAAATTGATGCTAAAATAGAGAGAGAAAGAGAGAGAATTACAAAAGGTATTTTTTATATTTTGATAGATAAACTCAACAATAGTTCAATAAATTTAATTAATGGACCTTCTTTGGTACTAACTAAAAGCAAAAGACGAGTTTTAGAATAAAAATATTGTTGAGGTCCTTTATGGTTGTTGACCTAAAAAGTAGGCCTCACATGTCATTTTTCGTATAAATTAATAATCTTAGGACCAAGAAAAATCTATTAATTTGGAGAATATTAAGTAATTAATAAATTAATAATTTATCAATTAATTAATAACCTATTAGTCTATCAAAGTATCTTTATTTTTAAAATATTGTGCATTGTATTTAGTTTTGCGTTTTACGAACTAACAACTCTGTGTATTTATTTAACCAAGTAAAATTCTTAAATTTATTAATTGTTTTTCAAAAATAGTTTGTATATTGTTCTATGTACCTATTCTATTTTATGAACATTTAACCAAGTAAAAAACTCTACATTGTTTCTAGTTTTACGAATTAATGATTCTATGTATTTGTACATATACGAATTACTAATTTACATATTACGTGGAACTTATATAATTTTTTTTATAATCTATTATCTTATAAATTTAAAGAATTATTAATTTAGCATATCACCCCAAGTTGGGATCGGCCAAAAGTATTATTTAATCAAAATTATTAATATATTGGGTATTAAACTATCGAGATTGTAGTGTATTATATTTATAGATCAACAAGTTTCATCTATACATGAGCATAATCATTATATAGAAACCTAAGATTGTTATAAAATACATATTGATTATGTGAATGAATATAAAAATCTATCTTTCATCATAAAAGTAAATATATAAATCCAACATACATTGAACAAAAGAGAAACAAGAGAAGGAAGAAAACATCACAAAAATGTTACGAGTTTCCAATCTGATTGAGTTTTATGGACTTAAGAGGGACAAAAGAGATATATCATGTTATTAGAGGCAGAAAACATCATACAAATATTACATGAGGGTATTCTTGGATGGAAGTTAATGGAAGGTAGCAATTAGCATAGTAATGACGGTTGTAAAGTTAATGATAATCATGTATACAAAAAAGAAAATTTATGATATTGGAAAAAAAAATCATGGTTATTAAAATGAAATAAGCCCTTTTTTTAAAATGCAAATAAGCCCTTTTTTGGGACAACTTTAACTTGCTTCTACGTAAGCAGTACAAATTGCTTGGTTCAAGTTATATAGAGACAAGAAGATGTTCACTAGAATCCATGAACGTAAAGGGGAAGTAGCTCAAATGGTAGAGCGCTCGCTTTGCATGCGAGAGGTACAGGGTTCGATCCCCTGCTTCTCCATTTTTTTCCCCATATTTTTTGCTGAATTAAACCCAACATCCACCAGCTGTTTGTTGAATTGCCAATACTTTCAGTTCTCTCTCATGTTGCCAATACTTTCAGTTTCTCTCTCATGGTGTCAGGAAAAAAAATTTCTACTTCCACTTTAACACAATTGATTTGTGAGTCTGTGACTAATGAATTTGCACTTGAATGAAGGTTATTTGCTATTATTACACTTGCTCATCCTCATCATCCTGTAATTCTAGAATAACAAATGATTCTTGTTATTGGTCTATTGTTTCCTCATTGTCACGGCGAGGGGGGTTGGGTTGCCCAAGTCGGAACTAATTTTTGTTGCCCTTGACCCTTATTGTAGGTCGGTCGGTCCTGGAGGGTCACCCGTAACCCCAATCTCTTGCGGGTTATGCTGGACCTGAACGGTTGTCCTAAATAGAGGAGATTGTCCAAATCCAAAGTCTTGTCTGACTTACCACATTCTAATTTTGGTATTTAGGAAAAAAAGTTTGCTGCACACATCCCCTGCCCCCCTTTCATATTATAACAAAATTAATGATCCTTCACAAGATGGAATTGTTTGAAATCGGTTCCACTTCAAAGTTCCAACTCGGCTGTATAATGTCAGCTAATTGGCAGTTTGAGTTGATATTGGTATTGTCCTCGAAAACTTCTTGTTCTTTGAGTTACATTTCTCACTTTGTTTAGTTCTCCTATAGTCTTCCAATCAAGGAAGCACAGACACTCAAAAATTGGTGCCGTGTCATTTTATCGTCCGAGTCATATACGTATTGGACAACATTGTCACTCCAAAGGATACTCCAATATCTGTGTCGTATCCTTGTCGCTATGTACGTATCACGGTGTGTCCTATTCTTAACTGTACAACATAGCTTCCACTGCTCCATTTTTGATTTGAGGATAGCCATATCGAGAATCTTCATTAGTTCATATTGGATTATGTTACATCTTTTATAGGAAGCATTTGTTAATCACTGGTAGTATATATCAACAAATTATCTACTATGGTTATGTAGTTGGTGTGTATAGAATAAACTTCTAGACTGTTAAGGCCTATGTTGCTGACATGGCCAGCTTGGGGGTTGGGTTGTCCTAGTCGGAGCTATAGAGGTGGGCTGATTCATTAATAGTCTTTGAGGTTTTTGCCTTAATGCCCAACTAAAAGGAGTATGGGGCTATGGAGAGGTTTTGCCTTGATGCGCAGAGACGAGCGCACGAGCGCATCAACTGCACACAATGCGCATTGCGTCGATGCTGACGTGCTAAGTGCAAAGTGCGCCAACAAAATGCCACTTTACGCCTTTGAGTCCGAGTCCAAGTCTCTAAGTCCCTTCGGGGCTTAGCTCCATAAGAAAATTATCCCATGAGTATGACAAAAAGCATTAATGCTTCTATGTTAGTTTAGCCTTCTTTCTACTAAAAAATGTCCCACATGGCACCCATGTGCCTCTCCACTTCATGTAATCTCTTAACACAAGCAAAGTTTTATATAGAGATACCCTACATTTGGTTTTTCTAATGTGGGACTATCTTTCTAGTTTCTGAAGCAAAACACAAACAAGAAAAAACACCAATAATCTCTCACATATCTCTATATATGTGTTGAGCATTCCCCACAGTGACTGTCCATCATGCATTAGGATAGATGTCGCTACTACTTGAATCTTCGCGTATGGGATAAATGACAGCATGATATAAGAATAGACTAAGCCTTGAATTCTGCAACATAACTGCAATCCTTCCCACTCACATAATGATATCAACTGCGCTTCTGGCTGCACATTAAAGACCTTGTGCCAGCCTGGTTTTGGTGTATATATCTTGGGTGTCTACAAGATTTTCCTCAAGGGACGGCCTACATCTCTTTCCATACACTCTAGGTGAGTTCTTTTAAAGAGTCTTTGGCATGAAGCATTTTGCTTCCTTATGGTCTACACCGTTATGACATGGTCCGAAGTAGAGACCCTGTCTCATGTGGTGTCATACCACCTGTAGCATGAGGCCCAACCTCTTTGTAGTGCCAAACTACCCAGCATGAAGCTTTTTGCTTTCTTGCGGTATTACGCCGTCGTGACATGGCTTGTAAAGCCGAGGCAATGCCTCATGTGGTGTCACCCACTTTAACATGAGTCCAAGCCTCTTTGTAGTGCTGCCTACCACTTTTTATTATACAGCATTAGGCCCTCTTGTCTATGTGCGATGCTATGTCGCTGTAACTTAGCCCGAAGCCGAGGCTTTACCCTCACAAGGTGTCCCATGTCGTGTCACCCCACTGTACCATGGAATACTACGCTCCTTTGTAGTGTTGTGCTACCTGTGCTTCACGCCAGACATCCCAGATGCCTGAGAACTCATTAAGGCTTCCAGGCCATCCTCCTACAGGACTTTGTTCTTTGTAAAGAACAATCAGTAGACAATAGTGGTTCTGGGTTCATAACCCCGCAACATCCTAAAGGATTTGTCTACTGTTTCTGATATTCTTCCAATCAATAGTCCTTCTTTGAACTAAAAGTTAGATGTCTAGTAGATTTCTCTTTGAACTAACAGCATAAAACTTTATAGTAGAATTGTAAAGACATAATATCAAAGTGTCTTCAAGCCCATCCTACTTGCTGTGTCTTCAACCAGTTGGCGCTTGAGACATTTGGGGAAAGAATATGCCAGATTCTTCTGACTCTGAACATCCACTACGATAATGACTTCTCTTTAAATAAGATTATTTACCACCCTGTGCCTTAGGCTCACAGTCCTCTTCTTTCCATTGAAGATTTTATTTGATGTCACTGTTGCAGTCACCTGGTTGTCCCAGTATATCGGTACCGCCGGTATCTGTGCACCAACCATTGAAAGATCATATATGACCTCCCAAAGCCATTCTGCTTCATCCGCTGCAGCCGCCAGTGCATAGAACTCAGACTCCATAGAAGAGTGAGACAACATAGTCTGCTTCTTCGACTTCTATGATATAGTAGCTCTGTTTGCCATTAAAATCTTTTTATTATAATTTCAATACAAACAGAACAGTGTTACAATGTAGGACTTAGATGTAGTCCTAGGAGAACACTTTTGTTTTTATCTGGGAACTTTGTGCCGATGGAGCGAGTGGTAATGCGTTGACTCCGTTGACGATCTGACAATGGTTTTCGGTTCTTTGAAGGCATGGGCTGCTCTAGGTGCTGGAATTGGCGGAAAAGAAGAAGACGTTGAGTGTCTTTTTCTCTCTCACTGTGTGTGCTCATTTGTATATTACGTTGTTTCTAAGAAGGAGATGATCCCTCTATTTATAGTTTTGCAGGCTGGCTGCTCATACGCGCATATGTAGGATGTGTCGATACGTGGGGGCGCCACGTGGTTGAAGCTGTGGGGGGGGCGCATGGATGATGCGCCATCATTTGTGGATTGAATCCTTCATGCTGTATTAGTGGACTGGCACGTAGCAAGGGAGACGATCTTTCAGTTGCTGGGATCTTGGATGATTAGCACCCCTTTATAGGCTGAATTATGTCAAAGGACACATGACGCATGTCTGTGGCTCGAAGATCTCGGATTTGGTGGAGATTGATCTGATAGGATGCACCTGAGATTGGGCACATGAGAAGACTTTGGCTCACAACCTTCAGGAGTCATGAACCGATCTGGGCATACGACTTTTGAGGCGCATGCAAGCCTTCAGGCGCATGGTCGGGGAGGCGCACGTATGGCTTCCGGCGCTTGGCCGGGGAGGTGCATGCGGGTGGTTGGTCGGCCACATGGGTCGTAACCGTCGGAGGAAAGTTATGATGATGCTGATGTCAGCGATGCTTCATCTTCTGAAAAAGCTGCTAACTGCCCAGTCCTCGGGGGACGTGCTGCCAACTCTATCACTTGAGCATTAATTGCTCGATGGGTGACGAGCCGAAGTGGGCGCATGGGTCCATGTTGATAGGACCGCATGGACCTGTGGTTTGTTGGGCGCATCCATACGGAGCGCTTGGAACTGATAGGCCCGTCTGTACGATGCACGATGTCCGACCGACACATCCGTTTGCATGATGTACCTTTATTGGTCTGACTTTTGTGTTCTTTAAGTGCTTTAAATAGCCGTTTTGACTTGGCCGAATTCAAAAAGTCAAGTTCATCACCATAAATGCAAATTCATTGCTCGGGATTCGGAGAGTCCGCCACTTGGCGCTTGGGTTTGATTTGCCCGGCCTATAAATAGTGGCAAGGAGAGAGTTTGCTTCTCGTTCTCTCACGTCTTCCCGAATGAACTTGTTTGCTCGAGCATATTCTATTGATAAGATACTCCCGAGGATGAAGATGCGACGGCTTGTCTTCGTCCATGCACTTGAAGGTGACTGTTACGTCCAAAAGTTGGAGTGGAGGGCTTCTGAGGCAGGCAGAAGGTGCCTGTTGCATCCAAAGATAGGGATGCTCGAGCCCTCTCTCTGTTATGCTGGAAGAGCCGCAGATCGGAATTGCAGTACCCTCATCTTCCTTGGGCTTTGGAGAGCTCTTCCTCTTGCTAGAGTGGGGTGTTGCCCATTCTGGTTTTGTTGAAAGCTGCTCCTTTAGCCTCAGGATTGCGATGCTCTTCTCTTCCTTCGGCTTTGGAGAGCTCTTCCTCCTGCAAGAGTGGGGTTGATCGCCAACTCCTATTCTGCTCAATAAATGCTTCATTAGTCGAAGCATTTGACCGGGTTGAAGTAAGGCACATATGCTGAGACTTCATGATGCGCATAACTGAGACGCTGAAGGTTGCGTCTGACTGAGACGCTGAAGGCTGAGCCTGACTGAGATGCTGATGTGATGCGCCTGACTGAGACGCTGAAGTGATGTGGCTATCTGATGGTGCGCTTGGTGGGAGGCGCATGGTAGTTTGTTGCACCTGGCTGTAGTCTTAGGAATTTTTTTTGTAGAAATTCTCCTTTGTAAAGCCTTTTAGACTGTAATAGACTTTTATATGAAATAAAACTCTTCTTTTGATTTTCTAGACTTGTGTTGTCTTGCTGTACTGAGTACTTCGTTTGAACTCCCTGGCGTATGTAATGTTAGGCGCATAGGAAATTCTAGCACAGATGTGCCTTGAAATTCCATGCTTCTACAAGACCCCATTCAAAGTTTTTAAAAAATTTCATCAAGTTTTGGAATACTTTGAATAAGAAGCATGGTAATGTCTTCGACGGGGCATGACTGTTCGGGCGCATGATTACTCCGCGCATCAGTGATGGGGTGCATGCTCCTCTCAGTTAATGCAAATGATAACGCTTCAAAGTAATCAAAAAAGATTAATGATGATCTTTTTAGATTATTTGCAGTTATCACTTCGCAGAACCCCAAGTGGTGGCTGACGTTACTCCTCATCAGTTTCTGCGTTTGCCCAAGCCTATAAATAGGCATCTGATAGATAGAGAGAGTTCTTCTTCTCTTTACTCTCTTCTTCTTTAGAGTTTCTTCAAAAACCCTAACTTCTTTTTTAGAGTTCTTCAAAAACCCTAACTCATTTTTAAGAGATGGCCCCCAAAACTCCTCGCGGTGGTGCTGGCCGAGGACGAGGCAAAGGAAAAGAGCCTGCGGAGGCTGTTATGGATGATGTCCCCAGGACGCCCATCGACGTTCGACCGTCGATGATTGGTGGGTTCTGTCATTCTTTACCGTACCTTTCTGTACTTGGGTAGGCAGTTTTTTAGAACTCACATACGCCGATGCACATGGACCTTGAGTCCTGATGATGCACCGAAGCTTCCCTGCTAACGTGTATGGGTTTAGACCCTGATGATGCGCCGAAGCGTTACTGCTGACGCGCATGGGTTTAGACCCTGATGATGTGCCGAAGCTCCACTGCTAATACGCATGGGTTTAGACCATGATGATGTACCGAAGCTTCACTGCTGACGTGCATGGGTTTAAACCCTGATGATGCGCCGAAGCTTCACTGCTGACGCGTATGGGTTTAGACCCTGATGATGCGTCGAAGCTTTACTACTGACGTGCATGGGTTTAGACCCTGATAATGCGCCGAAGCTTCTTTCCAGATGCGCCTGAACCTTGGTTCAGTGTATGCGCTTCTGATGAGAGCATGACTCAGAATTTTTGTTGTTCTAACATATCTGAGTTTTTGATTTCTTTTGCTAACCGCCAGTGTCGATGACCGTCCCGCTCTTGAATGAAGTGCTTCTGGATGCTGCCCTCTGTCAGATAGGAATGGACTATGACGAGGAGGTGATAAATCTTGCCCAAGCTGCCATTATGTTGAATCAGCCTCCCGAGAGAATAACCTAAATCCGGGAACAACAGTATGGGTTCCTTCAACGGATGATGGAGCGTGGCGTTTTGAAGTATGATATTTCTGATAATGTGACTTTCTTGAAGCCTGAATTCCTGTTTGGCGACCGCCTCACTTCTACCGAAGCAAAGGTGTTAAAGATCAAGGAAGATTGGTTCTTTACAGCTAAAGGGGTGCACATGACCGTTAAGCAGATTGAGCGTCAATGGCCTTTGACTGCTTTCTGTCGTCTTGCTTCCAAGAGGAGGATGTCTTGTGAGCTGACCCCGTCTCAGGGGGGAGCGGTGGCGGGCACCATCAAGATCGACGCTTCCTCCAATCAGAAGGATGCTTTGGCCGCCATGCGGGCTGGGCCTTCCTTTACTCGGCGGACTCTGCGTCCTGGGAGTATTTATAGTGACGTCCCTACTCACAATTTCCCCTTCGATGTTTTAACTTTTGCAAATCGTATGCTGACGTTGAAGCGGTCGTACCCGAAAGGTGAATTTCAGGTAGAGGGTTGGTGTCACCATGTTTCTAAATGGGACAGACTGATGCTCTTAGTTCTCATGGAGTTCCAAACCGAACTTAGGGAAATTGGGCTGACTGTCGCAATCCGTGCTACCCAGGCAGGCGTTAATATCAACAAGCATATGTTCCTCGCGCTCCTAGAGATGTTTAATACCCGGACCGGTACCTTTTTTACTCCGGTAGGGGAACTGGGACCCGCGCTTCATGAAATGTACGAGGTGTCGAGGATTCCTTGGGGATCAGAACCCTATGAGGAATACTTCCCGACCAACGAGGAGTTTCAAGTCCTGGGGGACAAAGCAGAGGAGATGATGGCCGTCTTTAAGGAAGTGGCGAGTCATCATTATTATATGCACAAGAGGGATAAGGGTAGGTCACAGCCTCAAGTGACTGCTTGGAGAGATTACGTCTTTGAGCAAGACAAGGAGAATCCCTCTCAGTTTACAACTCCGCCAGCACTTTCCAGTACTGCGGTGCTCTCTGAAATGCGCAGGTTAAATGAGAAGATCTCCGGGAAAACGAGGACCGGCAGTCGGACGAACGCTCCTATAGCTGTTTCTGGCACCTTACTCATCGGATGTCGTCTAAAGCAGTATTGGCTGCTTATCTGATGATTTGGCTTCGGGATTACGTCTTTTCAGGCGGGTCGGGCTCTGTAGAGAGAGTGACCCGGAACCTAATCCTGCCAGCTGTGAAGTTGGTTTTTGGCCGTCGCCTGGCTCTACTCCCCGCGATGGTGTGTAACCTGCTGCGAGGTTTGCAAAAATTTACGGGAAATGTCGTTCATGAACGAGGTAAAAATGACAACTTTTTTCGTGCTGAACTGCCGTTTCATTACTTGATGGGGTGGTTAATTTTGTACCATCCCAACGTGATGAGCCCGGGCCCGAAAGAAGACCACAGGGCCGGAGATGCATTCCTCCACCGTTTTTACTAGAGAAAATGGTTGCATACTGGTGTTCCTGTTTGCAGGAAAGTCTTATCCCATCTTCAGGGGTGGGAGATCGCCAAAGTTGGTCCCGTCTTTTTGGGTTTTGAGGCCAATGAAGAATTAACAGATTCGGGTGAAGATGCCACGACTCTGCCTCCATGGGGATTCCATTGGTTGCAAAGAATTTGGCCGTCCCATCTGGTGCACCAGAATAGAAACCAGTGTTACTTGGAACCATATTTGTCGAGCCATTTTGCACGACAATTCGGTTATGCTCAGTTGATGTTGGAGAACCCAGTATTAACCTGGGGTATACTAGAAGTTTGCTGGATGGTACACGAGCTTGGCATTACTACAACGCCGGATGCACCGGGGCTCGCTTTCCGCTGCCAGTTCAGAATCCACGGCCGTCGATTCTTTTCTCGGCTGCCAAATTTTACTGTGCCATGAATGCCGTGTCCACTGGATATGATAGGGAGACCAGTTTTATTGTCGGCACTCAGTTAGAGGCAATTGGGAGCCTGTTGGCGAAGGCTCGGTCGTATCGCCCGCCAGAGGCGGGTTACCGAGATACTCCTGTTGTACCCTCCGGGAGTGCTCAGGCAGAGCCTTCAGCCGATCCCCCGCAGAGGCGTGCTGATACAAAGGCTGACTCTTCTACGCCGAAGAGACAGAAAAAGGCGATGTTACCGGCAGTGTCAACAGACTTAGCTCCGGTGGAGGTAAGGATGTCCCACATAGTCTGGTTAGTTCCACCATTTTTTGTAACATATACTTTTTTTTTGTAGGAACCGTTGAAAAGGAAACCTCGAACTCCAAAATCGGATGCTAGCAGACCAAAGGAGGTGGCAAGCTCATCTGAAGAGCGCGTTCTGCCGATTGTGTTATCTCCCGTGGAGGAGAATCCGGACAATGTTGTTCCAGCAGAGATTTTAATATCTCCAGATTATGTTTGAGGGGAGGCTGAGGATGCAGCAGCTTCCGGGAATGTACAAGCCGTCGTGGGGGCCTCTGGCATCGAGGACCCAGCAGACGCGGAGCGTCAGGATGAGGATGTGGGGTGGAGTTCGTCCTCTTCAGACGACGTTCCTCCAGAGATGAGTGAGCCCGTTGCAGGAGCAACAGGCAGGGTTAATACAGAGAAGAGGGCTGATTTCCTTCCTTATCATGATGAGGGTAGGTCGGCTGAAGCGTTGCCGAGCACTACCCCAGACTCAGCAGCGGAAGCTGAGGTAGCTGCCGACCGGGAGGTAGCGACAGATTCTATCCCCACAGATGGATTCGACGAGGAAGACGAGACCCGTTTGCAGAGCCCGACTCCAGGGAAGCCAAGTCAGGGAACAAGTGCTGATCTTGCTGCTTTGCCAGAGGAGGAAGGTCCCGTACGGCCTGCTGATAGTGTCTTGGAGACGGAGGAGACAGCCCCTGATGTCGAGGGTTCCTCTGAGCTTGAGAAGGACAAGGGTTTGCTGGAACCCTCTGTTACTCTACCACTTGGGGGACGATAACAATGCCCAGTTTGGCTCCTTCCGCTCTCTTGACTTCCCGGGCGAGTAGCGAAGTTCAAGCCCCTGTTGAAGGAAAGTCCATTGATGCTGGGGTTTCAGCCTCGCAGATTGACGTCAGTGGGTCTTCTTCAGGCCCGCCATCTATTACAGCACATCCTGCAACTCTCGCTATGACGCCTCAAGTGTTGGCTGATGCAGACGAGTATGTGCAGTTTTTTGTTGAATCAGTATACAAGATGCTGCAGAAGGGCGTATCAATGGTGCTGAATGCAAATAAAAGTTTTGCGATGGCAAAAACTATGGCACTCTCGTCCATTGGTTTGATACGTTTGCACCGTAGCCACGATCACATGGCTGTAATTTTGGAGGAGTCGGTGGTTGAGCTCGACCAACGTCTTTCTGAGCTGCAGAGTATTCGGCGAAATAACTTTTCCGCTCTGATAGAAGAAGAACAGCAAAAGTTGATAGCTGAAGTCGAGTCGTCTTATCGGGCCACAGTGGCCATCTGGAAAAACGAGGTGACCGATGCTGAGGCTGTAATAGAGAGACTGTCTCGATCCACACAGGAACAGGTGGAGCTGCAGGCCTCACTAGAGGCAAGTATAGCAGAGGTTACAGCCAGGATTTCCCTTCTAGAAGACCAGAGGTAATATAGACGTGGCAAATATGGGGTTCGAATGATAGAATCTTCCTACTCAGAAGTATTATGGACGTGGTAGGAATGACTTTGGGGAGATACGCAGACCTACTCAGCGGTAATATGGACATGGAAGTTCTGCGATCGATGTACGGCAACACAGGGGTTGTTTGTACGGGATGTTTACTCAGAGGTAATGTGGACGTGGTAAACATGATGGGTAGCGTAACCTCACGGAGCGTAAGATTTTGCTTTGTAGGGCATAGAGGAGCAACTCAGAGGTAATATGGACGTAGTTGTTCTTCTACTGGAGATTGAATGCCACGGAACAAATGGCTTCCAAAAGCATAAGATTTTTGTGAAAGAAGGGGGTGTACGTGAGCTCTGATGATCAGGTCCACTGATCCCCTTGCTAGGTAGAAATGGAAGTACATCTCTGAATGATGTCAAGGGTAGTACTTCTTTAGGAACTTGTCGTTGATGGGCATCATAAATAAGTCCCCGTTTGATCAGGCAAGCCGGTAAGCACCGTTTGAGTATACCGTCTCAATGATGAAAGGTCCCTCCCATTTGGGCTTGAACTTTTCTGGTGTTTTGTGAGTCAACACCATCAGACTCCTGACTACCAGAACTAGGTCGCCTACTTGGAAAGTCCTCTGCTTGACCTTCTTGTTGAAAGCCTGTGATATACGGGCTTGATAGAGTTCGATGCGCTGTTGAGCTAGGAGACGTTTTTTGTCAAGTGCCTCCAATTCTCGCAGACGACGACGTTGATTGTCCGCTTCTGTTAGTTGATTTGTGATCGCTACGTGGAGTGAGGGTATATGTATCTCAAGAGGCAATACTGCTTCGCTCCCGTAGACTAAGGAGAATGGTGTGTTGCCCGTCGAAGTCCGTACGGTTGTGCGGTAGGCCCAAAGGCATTCACCGAGCTTTTTATCCCAGTCGTGTTTGTTGGATGACACAACTTTTTTGAGTAGCCGGACGATAGTCTTGTTAAACGCCTCGGCCAATCCGTTTGCTGCCGAATTGTAGGCGGTTGATGCCACATTCTGAATACGATTTTTGTCACAGAATCTGCTAAAACATGGCTGATGAACTATGGACCGTTGTTATGGATAATCCTGCGTGGTACCCCAAAACGGTAGATAACATGATGCTTGATGAAGCTGATCACCCTAGAGCTTTACACCTCCGCTAGTGGAACTGCTTCTGCCATTTGGAGAAGTAGTCGGTGATAGCTAGGATAAAGCGGTGTCCCCTTGATGAAGGAGGCGTGATAGATCCCACAATGTCCATGCCCCAAGCTTCAAAGGGCCAGGAGGCGACCGTAGGATGTAGGGGTTCTGATGGAGTATGGATGAAGTCGGCGTGAAGCTGACAAGCATGGCACTTTTTGGCGTAGTCGACGGCGTCGGCTGCCATGGTTGGCCAGTAGTAACCCATACGTCGCAGTCAATCCTGCAACTTAGGCCCAGGTTGATGAGCCCCACATATTTTGTCATGAGCTTTTCGAATGGCTTCAGCTGCTTCTTCGTTGGATAGGCATCGAAGGAGAAGTCCATCGTAGGAGCGTCGGTACAGCATTTTAGTAGCTGTATCGTAATAGAAGCGAAGGGAACGCCTCCTGACTGAGACGACTTCTTTCGGGTCTTCTGGGAGAATTTCGTAGACGACGAAGTCGATGAACGGGAATCTTCAGCCTCGAACATTAACACCGGTACTTGTTGTTATGGCATGGGCCATTTGTGAGCAAAGGTTGTTTTTAGGACAGACCAAGTCTCGACCAATTACCGTGATGTAGTGTTGAGTCCTGAAGGGTGCTGCTAATGAAGCTGCGAGGCCAGCTAGAGCGTCAGCCTCCAGATTTTTTAACCGAGGTACATCATCTATGAAGAACTTGGTGAAGGTTAAAATAATCTTCAATGCAACTTCATGGTAAGGAACCAGATCTTCATGGCGACCTTCGTATTGCCTTCGGATCCGGTTAACGACGAGTTTTAAGTCGTCGTAGGCTTCCAGATGATCCACCCCCAGCTGTTGTGCCAGCTGGAGTCCCATAATGAGAGCGTTGTACTCGGCAACAATGTTGGAGCACGGCTTCGAAAGGGAGTAAGCACGCTGGATGACCAGCTGATCGGGAAGACTAAGACTACCCCCACTCCGACGATGATTTGGCCTTTAGGGCCTATTTTCGAAGCGCCAACGAAAAACATCAGCCAGACGGAGCTTTCTTCGGTGACGTTTGATTCTTGGACCTCATCCGGGATGTCTTCATAGAGTCTGGAGGACTCCGGGATGGGGTGTGCAGCTAAAAAGTCGGCTAGAGCTTGACCCTTGACGACTTTTTGTGGAACGAACACCATGTTGTACGGCGTCAGCAGGATCGTCCATGTAGCTAGCCGGGATTACAATGATCCTGACTTCGTTATGAGAACCCTGAGTGGATTGACTCTGGAGATAACATGAATTGTCTGGCCTGAGACATAATGGCGAGTCTTCTGGATGGCAAACACCAAAGCCAAACAGTCCTTTTCAACAGGGTTGTACCGGTGTTCGGCCCCGATCAGTGTCCTACTGAGGTAGTAGATAGCTTGATCGTATCCCGCATCGCTGTTCTGAGCCAGTAAAGCGCCGAGAGAATGATCCATGGCACGGACATACAGGAGAAATGGTTTGCCTGCGACGGGTGCCACCAAGACTGGCGGGCTTGTCAAGTAAGCTTTAATATCATCGAAAGCTTTCTGGCATTCTTCTGTCCAGACGTAGGAGACTTCTATCTTCATGAGCTGGGTGAAGGGTTGGTATTTCCCGAAAAGGTTTGCTATAAACCTTTGGATGCATGCAAGACGTCCTTGTAGGCCTCAAAGTTCTCGGAGGTTCTTCGGAGGGTCCATATCAAGGATGGCTTTGGTCTTCTCGGGATCGACATGAATGCCTTTCGCCGTGATAATGAAGCCCAAGAACTTTCCGCTGGAAACCCCAAGGAAGGATTTAGCGGGGTTCATCTTGAGTTGATGCGCTCGCATGAGATCGAAGACTGTCTTTAGGTCTAATAGATGATCACCTTTACGACGGCTCTTGACAGCGATATCATCAATATAGCATTCGACTGTTTTGCACAGATGTTGATAGAAGATGGTACTTATAGCTCGTTGGTATGTAGCACCGGCGTTCTTCAGGCCAAAGGGCATCATCGTGTAGCAGAAAACCCCCTTCGGTGTCCTGAATGACGTGTATTTTGCATAATCGAGGAATATTTAGATTTGGTTGTAGTCCGAGTAACCATCCATAAAAGACATACGTTCGAAGCCACATGTATGTTCAATCATTATGTCTGTGATCGGAAGCAGGAATTCATCTTTCGGACAAGCATCATTGAGATCTCTAAAGTCGATGCAGACCCGTATCTTCCCATTTTTCTTGGTGACTGGGATGACATTGGCCGCCCAATTCGGGTATTGTTCTTCACGGATAAACCCGCTGGTCAGTTTGTCCACCTCTTGATCGATAGCATTCATGACGTCAGGACGAAAACGTCGTTGTTGTTGCTTTATAGGCTTGGAATCAGGTAAGATGTTAAGCCTATGCATTACGATCTGGGGATCGAGTCTCGGTATATCTTCGTAGCTCCAGGCGAAGACGTTGATATATTCTTTGGCCAATTGGACCAAAGACTCCCGGTCTGGTCCCTTCAGACTCTTGTTGATGAAGATTGGTTTAGAAGAAGATTCATCCCCAAGGTCGATCTGCTCGACTTCATCTTCGATAGGGGGTTCACGTAATTCAAAACGAGACTCCCACTGCGCTCCTAGGCATTGAGCCCAAGGTTCTTCCTTGAAGAATTTTGGCATTTGATCATCGCCCTCATCCTCTTGAGATTGTACAGATGTCATGTTGACTGATAGCACTTTCCTGAAGACTGAGCTGATACTAGTATCGAAATCCCAGGTTGACGCTTCAGAAGAATGAGAATGTTCTACTTTTTCTGCTTCCGAACTCTCTGGAGTTGTCGACGGCGTGACATAGTCCACCCCCCCCCCCCCCCCCCCCCCCCGTCGAGTATGATGATAGTAGTCCTGCGGCTTTTCTTTAGGCGTTGGAAGCCGGAGAGGTAGACGTCGACCCTTGCCATAGTTCAGGTCTTTGTTGCTTTTTAGATCGTAACCCATCTTTTGGATGAGGTACTTTGTCTTATCCGTGTACCGATAGACTTGTATTCTATCGGTATCTGGTTCTTCCTCGAGTGGCGGAAGGTCTTGATGATGCTCGACTTTGCCGAAGATGATGGATTCTTCATCTCGATTCCGCGGTGGGACTACGAAACAGACTCCTTGTGATGGGACTACTCGATTTACATGATTGACGGTCGTTATTTATGTTTGCAACGACCATAGAGCGTTATCTAATGTATACACGGCATTCCAATGTGGAAGACTAGAATAATTAAAAGACAATCTATTATTGATGAAACACGAGATTTTTTCCCGCGGGATTATATTGTCCAGAGAGGGTGCATCTACATCAGCAGATATGTACTCCCCTAACTCTTTATCTGTGAGTACTGGGGTTGGTTCAGGAGAGTCCACCGCAGCTTTGACCTTGGGGTCCGAGAGGGCTATGTGGGCCTTCTCCGGCAGCTTAGATGAGATGGATGATTGCGGAGGCTTACCTTTAAGACGCATCTTCAGAGGTGCCTCAACTGTGCTTTCAGTGATTGGTGCCTTCCCCTGTAGTTTTGCCACAAGGGGAGCCGATGTTTGAGGCGGCTTTCCCTTGAGCCGTATCTTCAAGGAAACTTCAGTAGTTGTTCTACCTAGAGAAGTTGGTGCTTTTCCAGGTAGCTTGATGGTCATGGGAGGCAGCATTTGAGGTAATTTTCCTTTGAGTCAAATTTTCAAAGGAGCGTCGGGAATCATCTCTGTCTCCATGTCCGGTTCTGCTGCCGTTTCTACTTCATCGTCAGCATCATTGGCTTCCCCTTCGTCGGGCAATTTGTACAGGGTAGAATCAGTGAAGTAGGCTTCAACCCCCTTGAAAGGTCAATGTCCGTGAACTCTGTCTGGATGATGTCATTGGTGGACACGTACTTCATACATTGGTGGAGTGTCGATGGCACCACCATGTACTCATGCAGCCACGGACAACCCAGTAGGAGGTTCTAGTTAACATCAGCGTCCACGACATAGTAAGTCACCTCGGTTCGGAGGTTACCGATATGACATTTCAGTCGTATTTTGCCTAGCGGTTCACTTTTACTAGCATTGAAGCTACTGATTGTAGTGTTAGAAGGCGCCAGACGGTACATTGGGATCCCCAGTGTTAAGAGCAGCGTCTTCGGGATGATGCTGAGGGAAGACATGGATCAATCTGAATCCGCTTCACCTTGACGGAACTGACATATCCTGTATAATACAGCGACCTGTTGTGTCGGTTGTGCTTGAGCAGCATGTGTTGTTGGGTGAAGGTTATATTGGGGATAACCTCATCCGTATATGGCAGTGCGCATATGTAGTCGGGAGATCTTCAGGCTGCTTGACCTGACTGATGAAGGACTCAGCATCCTTCAAGGCTTCGTAGAGAGCTTCGCGAGTGTCTTTGGAAAGATGGAGAAGCTCGAACAGAGATAGGCGGGCAGGAGTACCGGCAAGTTGTGCTAGTATGTCGAAGTTGTGGGGCTTGGCTAGTCCCGAAGCATTTTTCCTTCACAAAGGCCTGTCGAAACGGGCCTTCACATGCCTCTATTTATTGGCTGCTGGAGGCCTGGATGGGCCCTCTTCCTGGACAGCAGGGATCGTACAAGGAGGCACCGCCTCGACGACAGCTTCGTCAGGTTGGATGTTCTGATGTGAACGCATCTGTACAGGAAATGCCTCTTCCGCAGAGGAAGAGACCATGTGGCAAGACTTGATCTTTCTGTCCTTGGTTTTGGAGGCAGAGCGTACCTCCGGTTGAGTAACCTCGGAGACGAGGTCAGTATGAACCCATAAGACCTCTCCCCGAGATATGGTGAGTGGGATGAGCCCACTCACGTTATCACAAGTAGGTGGTAGGTTAACCACTTCCATTGTCGCCATTGGGATGCGGACGATGCCATCTTGTGTTGTGGTCGGCGATAAGGTGCCAAATTGGAGTGACACCAGGTTGGCCGAAACTGTTTTCTCCTCGTAGTCGCGGAGATGACATCCGCATTGATCATGCGCTGGATGTAGTTCTTGAGGACGTAGCAGTCCTTGGTTGGGTGTTCGACAAACCGATGGTAGTGATAGTACCTCGGATTGTCCACTCCCCCAACCTCTTCGGGACGCTTCGGGTCCGGCAACTTGATATTGTCACCCTGCTTCAGTATCTCGAAGAGTTGCAGGGTGTCTTCATCGTTGAAAGAATAGACCTCCTTTGGCCTTGGTGCAAGTGGAGGCTTCTGAGTGGGTGCTTGCGCACCTTTGGAGGCATTGACAGTCAACGCCTGCTTTCCCTTTGACTCACGTCCAGGGTTGTTAGCAGCAGGCCGTTTTCCTTTGTCCTCGAAGGCAGGGAAGCTGACTCCCAGAAGACGAGCATTGGACGCCTTCTTTTCTGCTACTTCGACCTTGATGATCAATGAACTCCAGTCGGAAGGAGGAGTGGAGTTGATCCAGAGCTTGATCGCAGGCAGCATGTTCATGCTGTAGGAGGAGAGGCGTGCATGTTCTGGCATACCCGGGGGAAGTCTGAAGCAGGCTTGCCAGAATCGTTCGACGAATGCTCGAACCGTTTCCTTCTCCTTCTGATGGATCTCTATGAAGGATACCATTATCATGTCCTTCCCTCCGCCATAGAAATGATCGAAGAAGAGATGCGTCAAGTCGTCGAAGGAGGATATGGAGTTGTCAGAGAGACTGCAATACCAGTCGTAAGCCACCCCTTTCAGTGCCCCGACAAATATGCTGGTGAGTAGCGCGTCTTCCTTCGGGAGATGTCCCTTTTGAGACTGGAAGTACGTCAGATAGCAGCATGGAGAGTCCTTCCCGTCGTAAGGCGTCAATGTTTATGGTTTGTATTTGAGAGGATAAACCACTTTGTTCCATTCGAATGGGTATGGTTATGGGATCCCCATCTTCTGGTGCTCCTCCTGCCTGTTTTTGGACTCGAAGCGCTCACGCAAGTCCCTGATCATTTCAACCACGTCTTTCGTAGAACTGGAAGACGGGGAAGGTGGTACAGCCTGGAGTTGAGCATTCGACGGTTTCGACGTCCGAGGTGCTTTGCGGCGATCTGTATCCAAGGATACCCGTTGAAGGGGTACACTCGATTCTCTATTGGCCCTTGGGTCAGGACTAGTTGAAGGTGCTCTGGCCAAAGCTGACCGTATCTCAAACATCGCTTGAGTCAGTATTTGTATGGAGGCAGAGAGGGTGTTGAGCCCTCCCTCCAAGGTATCCATACGCTGGACGAGGCCTGCTGGCGGCACATCTGACTCTGCATCATCCCCAGTCATGTATATTGTCATGACATGGCTGAAAGTGGATGGATTGGTTGAGGCTTCGCTTTCAGCCTCACTCTCCTGTAGAAGAGTTGCTTCTCTTGGAGCTTCATCTTGACTACCCCCAGCTATGTCCTGGAGGACATCTCCGTCTTCGGCAAGGACTTGGCTACCCCCAGCTGTACTCTAGAGGACGTCTTCGTTTGTAGGATGAAGATCGGCAAGGGCTTAGCTACCCCAGCTGTATTCTGGGGGACGTCTTCGTCTTCAAGAGGAAGAGCAAATATTTGGCTACCCCCGGCGATGCTCTGGAGGATGTCTTCATCTTCAGAAGAAGGATAAACAAGGGCCTGACTACCCCCAGCTTCCTCCGAGATCTTCTTTCTCTCCCGAGTGCCTTCGAACACTCCAGAGGATGGGACAGTTGTCTTGGTTTTCTACGGCTAGCTCTTGGAGAGGACAAGACCGAGGAGTTGCCAGTCGCCTTTCGGATTGACGAGGAGTTGGAGATTACGTTGCATGAAGCAACCTTCAGTTCTGGTTATTCTTCAATAGACATCTTCTTGCCGAGGCAACGTTGGAGAGGTGTTGATGATTGCAGCCGCTGGAATACAGACTGCCTTGGGGATGGGACTGCCGTTTTGCAACAACAGTTGATGGTGACTACAGCACAGGTGTGCCCTGTGAGGGGCGCATTACGCTTGTCAGTCAACTCTCCTGATCGGCGCTTGTGACTGATCATATTACGCAAATCATTAGGGGAGAGTGCCACCTTCATACCCCCATCAAGCGCATGGCAAGGCCAAGCGCCGGGGTGGTCAAGTGAATGCTGCGCCCCCTAAACCAACACAGAAGATGCGCTCAGATCAATAGTGGGGATACAATATTTACAGTGACTTGAACCAGCCGCAGACTCACATCCTATGTAGGCGCTGGGGTTCAAGATCATAGAGTTTGCCTTGCTCGACTTGGTTGCGAACGCAACAGATGTGCCCAAGTGAGACAAGGACTTTGAAGGTCAACTCGTTTCTGGCGTAGAAGTGCCCGAGTCGACCTTATAGAGATTACCATCAGCAGCGTGCATGATTGTGAGCGCATGCTTCTGGTTTGCTTCTGGCATAGCACGTTTGAGGTGCATGGCCCGTGCTGCCTTGGACTTCTTCGTACTAGCCCGCGGGGGCGCATAGTACTCAGAGTCCAAATTCTCTTCGCCATGACAGTGAGTGAGTCTGTCAAAGACAGAGGCCTTCTGTCGCGCATCGGAGTTACTGCGCAGGGTGTTGGCTGTGCCCCTGCTTCGTCGACGCATCTTCCTTGTCTGAGAAGGAGATGGCTGGGGAATATGGTCAGCACCACATTTTCCCGAGAGATACGCTACACTGGTGGGCACATCCTGGCCACTGAGGATGTCAGCGAGAAGGGTAGATTGCATCGGCACATCTCCTTCATTGGTGGTGCCAGGGGCCTCGACCTTGCGTACCCAGAGTTGGCGAGTCTTCTTCAGGTTTGGCAGCCACTTCGAAGGACTCGCGCTGCCTTCAGAGGTGAACTCCTCATATGCCTGTTGATTGAGGCGCACGACCAGCGTCTTGTAGGAGGAGCCCACCTTCACGTCATCGAATTACGACACAGCTTTCTCGGTGGAGGAGAAAGATGTCCCCAGCAGAGTCGCCAGCTTGTTTGCCATTAAAATCTTTTTATTGCAATTTCAATACAAACAGAACAGTGTTACAATGTAGGACTTAGATGTAGTCCTAGGAGAACACTTTTATTTTTATCTGGGAACTTTATGCCGATGGAGCGAGTGGTAATACGTTGACTCCGTTGACGATCTGACAACGGTTCTCGGTTCTCTGAAGGCCTGAATCGCTCTGGGTGCTGGAATTGGCGGAGAAGAAGAAGGCGTTGAGTGTCTTTTTCCCTCTCACTGTGTGTGCTCGTTTGTATATTACGTTGTTTCCAAGAAGGAGATGATCCCTCTATTTATAGTTTTACAGGCTGGGTGCTCATACGTGCATATGTAGGATGCACCGATACGTGGGGGAGCCACGTGGTTGAAGCTGCAGGGAGGCACATGGATGATGCGCCATCATTTGTGGGTTGAATCCTTCATGCTGCATTAGTAGGCTGGCACGTAACAAGGGAGAGGATCTTTCAGTTGCTAAGATCTTGGGTGATTAGTACCCCTTCATAGGCTGAATTGAGTCAAAGGACACGTGGCGCATGCCTGTGGTTTGAAGATCTCGGATTTGGTGGAGATTGATCTGAAAGGATGGCCCGGAATTGGGCGCATGAGAAGACATCGGCTCACAACCTTCAGGAGTCATGAACCAATCTGGGCGTACAGCTTTTGAGGCGCATGTAAGTCTTCAGGCGCATGGTCGGGGAGGCGCATGTAAGGCTTTCGGCGCATGGCCGAGGAGGCGCATGCGGGTGGTTGGTCGGCCACGTGGGTCGTAACTGTCGGAGGAAAGTCATGATGATGTTGATGTCAGCGACGCTTTGCCTTCTGAAAAAGTTGCTAACTGCCCAGTCATCGGGGGACGTGCTGCCAACTCTGTCACTTGAGCATTAATTTCTCGATGGATGACGAACCGAAGTGGGCACATGGGTCCGTATTGATAGGACCGTATGGACCTGTGGTTTGTTGGGCGCATCCATACGGGGCGCTTGGAACTGATAGGCGTGTCTGTATGATGCGTGGTATCCGACCGACGCATCCGTTTGCATGACGTGCCTTTATTGGTCCGACTTTTGTGTTCTTTAAGTGCTTTAAATAGACATTTTGACTTGGCCGAATTTGAAGCGTCAGGTTCATCACCATAAATGCAAATTCATTGCTCGGGATTCGGAGAGCCTGCCACTTGGTGCATGGGTTTGATTTGCCCGGCCTATAAATAGTGGCAAGGAGAGAGTTTGCTTCCTGTTCTCTCACGTCTTCCCAAATAAACTTGTTTGCGCGAGCAGATTCTGTTGACAAGATGCTTCCGGGGGTGAAGATGCGATGGCTTGTCTTCGTCCATGCACTTGAAGGTGACTGTTACATCCAAAAGTTGGAGTGGAGGGCTTTTGAGGCAGGCGAAAGGTGTCTATTGCATCCAATGATAGGGTTGCTCGAGCCCTCCCTCTGTTATGCTGGAAGAGCCGCAGATCAGAATTGCGGTGCCCTCATCTTCCTTGGGCTTTGGAGAGCTCTTCCTCCTGCTAGAGTGGGGTGTTGCCCATTCTGGTTGTATTGAAAGCTGCTCCTTAGCCTCAAGATTGCGGTGCTCTCCTCTTCCTTCGGCTTTGGAGAGCTCTTCCTCCTGCAAGAGTGGGGTTGATCGCCCACTCCTGTTCTGCTCAATAAATGTTTTATTAGTCGAAGCATTTGACCGGGTTGACGTAAGGCGCATATGCTTAGACTTCATGATGCATATAACTGAGACGTTGAAGGCTGCGCCTGACTGAGACGCTAATGTGAAGCGCCTGACTGAGATGCTGAAGTGATGCGTCTGTCTGATAGTGGGTCTGGTGGGGGGCGCATGGCAGTTTGCTGCACCTGGCTGTAGTCTTAGGATCTTTTTTTTGTAGAAATTCTCTTTTGTAAAGCCTTTTAGACTGTAATAGACTTTTATATGAAATAAAACTCTTCTTTTGATTATCTAGACTTGTGTTGTCTTGTTGTGCCGAGTATCGTTTGAGCTCCCTGGCACATGTAATGTTAGGCACATAGGAAATTCTAGCACAGATGCGCCTTAAAATTCCATGCTTCTACAAGCTCCACCCATGGAGAGAACATATCCTCCTGTTGACCTCTCACTCTCTACTTCTGAGCACTAGCTTGTATCACTAAAGCCCTCCACTACTTTTGAATCTCCTCATTAGTACAGTGCATACTTCTGAGTCCTTTTGAGGTATCTCATAACCCTCTTCACAACTTTCTAGTGCTCCATACCTGGATTGCTCGTGAACTGACTCAGCATCCCCACGGCAAAAGCTATGTCAGGCCTTGTGGCAGTAGTCGCATACATCAAACTCTCGATGGTACTTGAATACTCCAACTGTCTAACACTTTCTCTTGGATTTGGCTTCAGCTTCTTGTCACACCTATAAGGCGTATCGATCCCTGGAAGATCCTGATACCCATAGCGTGTAAGCATTTTCTCAATATAAAGAGACTGGGACAATGCCACTTCAATTTTTGTCCGGATGATCTTTATCCCCAGGATAACATCAGCTTCCCCTAAGTCTTTCATGCTGAACTTAGATGAGAGGAACTTCTTTGTCTCAGTGACACTTGCTAGATCTGTATCCAAGATCAGCATGTCGTCCATGTACAGACAAACGACAACTCCTCTTCCGTCAGTAAACTTTGTGTAAACACATTTGTCCATCTTGCTGACCCTGTAGTCGTTTAATCTTATGACTTTATCAAACTTCTCATGCCACATCTTGGGAGCTTGCTTCAGACCATACATAGATTTCACCAACTTACGGACTTTGTCTTCGAGGCCCTTGACAACAAATCCTTATGGTTGTTGCATGTAAATCTCTTCGGTCAATTCACCATTCAGGAAAGCGGTCTTAACATCCATCTGATGGATTACCAGCTTATGAATTGCTCTCAGAGTAATCAACATCCTGATGGTCGTCATCCGAGCTACTGGAGCATATGTGTCAAAATAATCGATCCACTGCTTCTGAGAAAACCCCTTGGCAACTAACCTTGCCTTGAACTTGTCAACAGTTCCATCGACCTTCATCTTTTTCTTGAAGATCCATTTACATCCGATTGATTTTGCTCCTTCAGGCAGATCGATCAACACCCATATGTTGTTAGAGGTTATCGAGTCGTGCTCATCATTAATAGCCTCCTTCCAGAAGATAGCATCTCTGGTCTTCATCGCCTCATCATAGGTAAGCGGATCTGCTTCCACATGATAGGTGACAAAATTCTCTCCGAAGTTCTTTTGTCTCTTCACTCGCTTAGAAACAGGTTCTGCAAGTTCTGGTTCAATAGTTGTTCTTGTAGCAACAACATCTTCTTGGACTACCTCTTTGCAAGGAACTTGAGCCTCCTGTGCACTCATATTGTTCTCTAGAATGTCCACGAGAATAATGTTCTTGTGCCTTGCAAACTTATATTCAAAGAATTCTGTGTCGCAAGATTCAATGATATGATTTAACTCAATATCAAGGAACCTTCGAGCATCACTCTTATCAGCATAACCCAGGAATATAGTCTTCGTAGTCCTTGTTTCTAGCTTCTGAATCTTCAAATTCGGAAGCTTCACATATGCTAGACACCCCCACACTCGAATGACATTCAAGTTGGGTCTAACCTTGAACCAGAGTTCATGAGGAGTGACTTCCGAAGTAGCATGCGGCACTCTGTTCAATATAAACGTAGCCATAAGCATTGCTTCACCCCAGAAGTAATTTGGAAGACTCGCATCAACAACATTGAGTTTATCATCTCTGTTAACATTTTGTTCTTCTTTTCTGCAACACCATTTGATTGAGGAGAGTATGGAGCAGTTGTCTCGTTGACAATTCTATGTTTTCTGCAGAACGATGCGAATTAATGATATCTATACTCTTCACCTCGATCACTTTTGAGTCTCTTAAGTTATTGTCCAGTTTGACGCTCGGGTTCAGCCTTGAAGTCCTTAAACTTCACAAACGCTTCATCTTTAGACTTGAGCAGATAAACGAACGTGTACTTTGAGAAGTCGTCGATGAAGGTAATAAAATACTTTATCCCGGCCTTTGTGGAGAACTGTTGAAGTCACAGATATCTGAGTGCACCAACTCCAGAAGATCTATACTTCGGTTTACCCGCTTGAACAGTTTTCTTATGATCTTTGTCTGTGCATAGACCCCACATTTCTCCAACTCCTTACCCTCATATTTGGAGATAAACCCTAGACTATACATCTTGTTTCTTCTTTTACAATGAACATGTCCTAGTCTATTATGCCACAACTCAAGGGAATAACTAGAAGGAGAGACTGCATTCACTATCTCTATAGGAGTTACAAGTTGAAGTTTGAACATCCCTTCGGTACAGAAGACCTTTTCGAAGTATGTTCCTTTATAGGACATAACGACTTGACCAGCGTTAATGTCCATCCTCAAGCCTGCGTTGTAGAGCAGGCTTTCAGAGACTAGGTTCTTGGTTATAGCAGGTATATGCTTCACATTCTGAAGCGTCAGCGACTTCTTCGAAGTCAGTTACAATAAAACCATCCTGATCCCGAGTACTTCAGCTTGTGTCTGGTTCGCCACCATAACCTTCTCAGAAACAGGTTGGTACATGGTGAACCACTCCTTCTTTGAGCAAACGTGACACGAGGCCCCAGTGCCGATCTACCAGTCCGTGTCAATCCTAGTTGAGTCAACCTGCACAATCATAGCAACAAAGTTAGCCTCACCTTGCTCCTTTTGTTTTGGTTTTTCTTTGCAGTCCCTCTTCTAGTGACCTTTTTTGCCACAGTTGAAACAAGTCCCAGGTTCTTTGGACTTGGGCTTGAACTGCGCCGACTTCACCTTTAGATAGTGAACATTTTTCTTCTTTTGGTAGGGAGCCTTCTCCTTCCCTTTGGAATTTCCTCCTTGCACCATGTTCGCCTTGGCTATCTGGTTGGACACGGCGTCCACTTTGAATTGAGCCCTCAACTCGTCTTCAATATGTACCCAGTGCAAGAGGCGTTCCAGATCTACTTCCATCTTCATGCGGTACATGTCCACGATGAAGTTTCTCTACACAGGTGGGAGCTTGGCGACAATACCCACCAACGACAAAAGTATCGACCAAGGGCATGCCGTCGTCCGCCATCTTCTGACGTAACTTGAGGAACTCCTTGACTTAAGGTAACATGGTTTTGTCATCCACAAACTGCATCCTCCAGACCTTTTTGGTCACGTGGATCTTATTTCTGTTCTCATCTATCTTGTAGAGATTCTCTATAGACTCCCAGATGTCCTTCGCATGATCGTCTTACTGTATGACTCCGCCAGAGAGTGCTCCATGGAATTCTAGATCAACAACTTGCAAAGGTTGTTATCCCACCTCCACTTCGACTGCAAAGTCATGGCTTCAGCAATCCTTCGAGCATTTTCATCCTCTGGAATCAAAGGCTCAGGATCTGTCAATACATAGTCGATTCACTTCTAGACGTTAAAGTGCTCCCCGTAAAAATTCTCGAGTTTAAAACTTGTATCGAGAAGTTGTGTACGGTTGTTCTCCATCAGATCTGAATCTTGCTTTGAGATTGTTATTTCTGAAACAGATCTTTTAATGGAAAATGGAAATCTCAAACTCTTATTTCTAGAGAGACAAAAAATTCGCTCTCCTAAGAGAGAGATGAATACTTGTTCTCAACTGAAGTTGATACAACGAGATGAATGGTCGCTCTCAACCGGAGTTGAAGCAATGATATGAATAATCGCTCTCAACCAGAGTTGATGCAACGAAATGAATAATCGCTCTCAACCGGAGTTGATGCAACGACTTTGCTGGGGTGATGAAGACACCGTTGCTCAAAACAACATTCGTCCGATTACGATCTGCTCCTAGGAACTAGCAAGTTCGAAAGAAATTCTGGAACGCTCATTGTCACCTCCTTTACGTACTCGAAAAACTCCTTAGGACTTCATTGGCGGTGACAGCACTTCTCTTTTCGTCTCTTTATTTTAGCGTAAGTCCTTAATGAAGGCACGAAGAAAGTATTTGTAGAGAAGGGTCAAAATCATAATCCTATTCCTGGTCATAACTGATTACGAAAAGATAGGAGGAGATAATGGAAAGATTTGAATGAATTAAATTCAAATCCCACAAAAATAGATCTGATCAATTAACTCAATCTTTCCATAACTGCTCAAATCTTCCAATCATCCACATCATATGCCACCTGCGCCCCATAGCTACTCAGCCCACCAATATGTGCGTGTAGCTGCGAAGCCTGCAGTAGCCCGCGGCACCTACGCGCCTGCTGCACATATACTGCGACTTGTACAGAGACGAGCGCATGAGCGCATCAACTGCGCACAATGCACCTTGCGCCGATGCTGACGTGCTAAGTGCAAAGTGTGCCAACAAAATACCACTTTACGTCCTTGAGCCCGAGTCCGAGTCGCGAAGCCCCTTCGGAGCTTAGCTCCACAAGAAAATTATCCTATGAGCATGACAAAAAGCATTAATGCTTCTTTATTGGTTTAGCCTTCTTTTCACTAGAAAAATGCCCCCACATGGCACCCATGTGCCTTTCCACACTTCATGTGATCTCTCAACACAAGCAAAGCTTTATATAGAGATTCCATCCATTTGATTTTTCCAATGTGGGACTATCTTTCTAGTTTCTAAAGCAAAACACCAACTGTAGAAGATGGAATTTCAAGGCGCATCTGTGCTAGAATTTCCTATGCGCCTAACATTACATGCGCCAGGGAGCTCAAACGAAGTACTCGGCACAACAAGACAACACAAGTCTAGACAATCAAAAGAAAGTTTTATTTCATAGAAAAGTCTATTACAGTCTAAAAGGCTTTACAAAGGAGAATTTCTATAAAAAGAAAGATCCTAAGACTATAGCCAGGTGTAGCAAACTGCCATGCACCCCCCACCAGGCGCACCATCAGACAGCCGTATCACTTCAGCGTCTCAATCAGGCGCATCACATCAGCGTCTCAGTCAGGCGCAGCCTTCATCGTCTCAGTCAGGCGCAGCCTTCAGCGTCTCAGTTATGCGCATCATGAAGTCTCAGCATATGCGCCTTACTTCAACCCGGTCAAATGCTTCGACTAATAAAGCATTTATTGAGCAAAACAGGAGTGGGCGATCAACCCCACTCTTGCAGGAGGAAGAACTCTCCAAAGCCGAAGGAAGAGGGGAGCACCGCAATCCTAAGGCTAAATGAGCAGCTTTCAACACAACCAGAATGGGAAACACCCCACTCTAGTAGGAGGAAGAGCTCTCCAAAGTCCAAGGAAGATGAAGGCACCGCAATTCTGATCTGTGGCTCTTTCAGCATAACAAAAGGAGGGCTCGAGCATCCTTATCTTTGGATGCAACATGCACCTTCCGCCTGCCTCAGAAGCCCTCCACTCCAACTTTTGGATGTAACAGTCACCTTCAAGTGCATGGACGAAGACATGTTGTCCCATTTTCACCCTCGGGAGCATTTTGTCAACAGAATCTCCTCGAGCAAACAAGTTCATTCGGGAAGACGTGAGAGAACGAGAAGCAAACTCTCTCCTTGCCACTATTTATAGGCCGGGCAAATCAAACCCATGCGCCAAGTGGCGGGCTCTCCGAATCCCGAGCAATAAATTTGTATTTATGGTGATGAACCTGACACTTTGAATTCGGCCAAGTCAAAACGGCTATTTAAAGCACTTAAAGAACACAAAAGTCGGACCAATAAAGGCACGTCATGCAAACGAATGCACCGGTCGGACACCGCGCATCGTACAGACATGCCTATCAGTTACAAGTGCCCCGTATGGATGCGCCCAACAAACCACAGGTCCATGCGGTCCTATCAACACGGACCCATGCACCCACTTCGGCTCATCACCTATCGAGCAATTAATGCTCAAGTGACAGAGTTGGCAGCACGTCCCCCGAGGACTGGGGAGTTAGCAGCTTTTTCAGAAGACGAAGCGTCGCTGACATCAGCATCATCATGACATTCCTCCGACGGTTACGAATCACGTGGCCGACCAACCACCCGTATGTGCCTCCCCGTCGGAAGCCTTGCATGCGCCTCCCCGGCCATGTGCCTGAAGACTTGCATGCGCCTCAAAAGCCGTGCGCCCAGATCGATTCATGACTCCTGAAGGTTGTGAGCCGAAGTCTTCTCATGTGCCCAATCCTGGGCGTATCCTATCAGATCAATCCCCACCAAATCCAAGATCTTGGAGCCACAGGCATGCGTCACGTGTTCTTTGACTCAATTCAGCCTATGAAGGGGTGCTAATCACCCAAGATCTCAGCAACTGAAAGATCCTCTCCCCTGCTATGTGCCAGCCCACTAATGCAGCATGAAGGATTCAACCCACAAATGATGGTGCATCATCCATGCGCCCCCCTTCCCCCTCCCGCAGCTTCAACCACGTGGCGCCCCTATGTATCGACACATCCTATATATGTGCGCATGAGCAGCCAGCCTGCAAAACTATAAATAGAGGGATCATCTCCTTCTTGGAAACAACATAATATACAGACGAGCACACACAGTGAGAGGGAAAAAGACACTCAACGTCTTCTTCTTCTCCGCCAATACCAGCACCCAGAGCAACTCAGGCCTTCAGAGAACCGAGAACCGTCGTCAGATCGTCAACGGAGTTAACGCATTACCACTCGCTCCATCGGCACAAAGTTTCCAGATAAAAATAAAAGTGTTCTCCTAGGACTACATCTAAGTCCTACATTGTAACACTGTTCTGTTTGTATTAAAATTGCAATAAAAAGATTTTAATGGCAAACACCAACAAGCAAAAATGCCAACAAGTCTATCATTATGAATATTATCTGGTTAAAAAAAATTTCGTAGTTTTTTCACTATTTTCACTATTTCCAATGTGGGACTATCTTTCTAGTTTCTAGACGTTGTCATCTTTTTATCCCGTAAATTATCTTGTATGGTTCACATATTCAATTTCCAGTATTTAGCAGGTTATTAATGTTTCCTTTTATTGGATTTTTCCAGGACCAGTTTCCAAAAATTCATTCAGTTACATGCTATTGCCATTTGTTCCTACAAATGTAAAAAGTATACTTCAACAATTTCAAAGGTAATTGAGAAAAGTTATTTTTCTTGAAGAATTAGTTAAATACTTACTTTCAAGAAATTGATTTCCCTTGTTTATTACATAATAGATAATCCTAATGCTACAATCCTGTTGGAAACATGAAAAAGTTTTTTGTTATGAATATTGTTTGGCTAAAAGCATTTCATAGTTCCTTCACTATTTTCACTATCAAAAAAAGAACTATGAATTTCTCGAGTATTGTGACCAGTATAGAGAGTGTAACCTTCTAGATGTTGTCATCTTTTATCCCTTTAATTATCTTGTGTGGTTACACATATTCAATTTCAAGTATTTGTTGGCACATTTGTCTGGTCACACCTGATTTTGATAACCGACAAAAACTATCATTCGATATACACAAATAATATACTGGTACAGTACTACTGCTGAACGACTACTACCATGTTGCTACATTCAACCAGAGTCTTCGCAATGATAACCGCGTCGCTGATCAAGATATTTTTTTCTATGTTATTATGTATTTTCCAATTTATTGAGACTAGAAAAATTTATGGTTGAATGAGATTGGCACCTGGCTCAGCTATATGTCAACTTACAAAATAGCCTACTCAATCTACCACAATTCAAAAGGCCCAAAATCCAAACCCAATCTTCATGAACCCTTTCTGGAAATAGGACAACCGGATTGGACCAAACTCGGTTCCCTCCGACCAAGTTCCCGAGGGATCATCTCATCCTGAAAAATAGGCTCCAAACGTTCAAATTTTTGAACGTTGTATTACCGAACTCTGCTCGAGTTCTGTCCAAGAAAACACTATAAATAGAAGAGAATTATCCATTCTATTCACTGAATCATCTCTTTTATATTCATTCAAGTGTTTTTAAAGAGCTTTTTACTTTCAAATCAGAGCTTTACAACTCCTAGCCAAGCCGGTGCCAGTCTCGGTTCAATCTAGAAGTTTGGTCGAGTTGTACAAAAGGCTTGAAAATATCTCAGTTTTTGTCATGTTCCTGAAGTCGACAAATCCTTCAGATAAAAGGCTTGCAAGTTGAAGTATTGCTCTTCAGATAAAAAGCATGTGTTGCAAGGAGCTGCAAGCGCTTTAGATTCTAAGCTTGGTTTTCACGAGATCGTGGATTCAACATCGAGCTAGAGTACTCGAGACTGGACTAGTCCTCTCAGAGAAAAACCAATATAAACCTTGGTGTTTGCGTTTGCTTCTCTGAACTTATTTACATTAAGCATTTATTTAAATATTACCCACTTCATATTAGATTGTTACTATCTTAAATATTTTTAGAGGTGATTTTTATTTTGCTGCACACACGCACTCTATTCACCCCCCTCTAGAGGTGCTCAACGGTCCTACAATTGGTACCAGAGCAGGTAACATTCAAATATAACACTCTAGAGAGAATACATATGGCAGCCGTGAAATCTATATTGACCGGTGAAGGGCAGTCCACAAATAGACTCCTACTATTTGATGGAACAACCAATACCTACTGAAAAATACGAATGAGTTTCTTCCTGAAATCTCTTGACTTTGATCTCTAGTCTATAGTCATAGGAGGCTACAAAAAGCCACCTGGAATAGTGATTGATGGTAATCTTGTAGACAATCCATATGATAGATACCCGAATCTAGGAAAGACACAAGCCAACCTTGACACAAGAGCGATCAATGCATTATTTGTTCCATTGGCATGTCTGAGTTTAATAGAATATCTACATGTGTCACATCATACGACATTCGAAAACTTCTTAAGGTAACTCATGAAGGTACTTCACAAGTGAAGTAATCCAAGATAAGTAGATTGACACAAGAGTATGAGGCTTTCAAGATAAAACCAAATGAATCAATCACTCAGATGTTTACACGTTTTTTTATATACTAATCCTTTATCATCTCTTGGCAAATCACGAAAAGAATCGCAAAGTGCTCAGGGGACTAACAAAGAACTGGAACCCAAAAGCCACTGCGATCATAGAAGAAAATGATCTCACCACAATGTCACTGGAGACACTCATGGTTAAACTGGTGACTCATGAGCAAGACTTACAAGACTTGGAAGAATCTATTCCAAAATAAAAGTCTATCGCCTTCAAAGTTCATGCTAAAAGAGTCTGAAGCGAAGACATGGATGATGAAGTTTCAGATGATGAGAAACAAGCACTTCTTGTAAAGAACTTCAAAAAAAACTTCTTGAGGTTTGAGAAATCAAACGGAAAGAAGAAACATTTAAATGGCCGTAGCAAAATAAATGTATTCTGATATACCAACAATTATAATAACAGTAAATACAACTTCCAAATAAAACTAGTTACCAATTTCTCTTATATATTATTAAAAAATTCCATATAGACAATATAGAGAATAGTTGTTCAAATGTTCAACAAAAGCAAACTTTTTAACAGAAGCAGTATCTTACACAAGTAGCAAACTAATTTGCTAACAGTGTGCTCATAAGTATTAAAATATGTAAAACAATAACTTTTTTCATCAAGTCACTAATTAAGCCTCATCCAGCAATTTTTGGCTAAATATTCTAACAGATGTGTGTTCTACTACTGACACTACTTTTAACAAGTTTGTTGAATCAAGTTGTGATGTTGATATATAAACAAAGCTAGAGAGACTAAATGATCTGTTAACAAGAAAATATGTTCATAAGCAAAAAGGTGCATACAAACAATTATGCACTATTCAGAAACTAATGTTTTGTTCTCAAGAAAAATTGTACTAGAAGCAGTTGGTACTGTTCACAAACAAATATGTTATGTTTTGTTCATACGCAACTATGTACTGATTATGAAGAGAATTGTATTAAAAAATTACTTATTGATATGTGAAACTAAGTGTTGAATATTTGTTATGATTTTATTGATAGTCTCTTGGCTATATATAGCATTACAATCATCCTCATTACATTAAACCCTCTGTGGAATATCCTGTGGCATATTCTAACATACCAAATATACCAACAGGATATTCCAGTATACTTATTCTATACCAAATATACCAATACACTTATTCTAATACCAAATATACCAACACACCTCCTCAAGATGGGCGAAAGATATTTACTAACCCATTTTGTCACATCCTCTAATCATGTTCACAAAGCTAAGTCCCTTGGTCAGTCTGTCTGCTACCTGATTCTTGGTTGGAACGTGGCCTAGCTCCAGTAGTCCACGATCCAACTTCTCCTTAATGAAGAACCTATCGATCTCGATGTGTTTGTTTCGGTCATGTTGTACTGGATTGTTGGTGATACTAATAGCTGACTGGTTGTCACACAACAACTTCATCTTGGCTCCTTGATCCAGCTTCAGCTCCACCAGCATATTCTTCAACCATAGCAGTTTTGCAACTCCCAATGCCACAGCTATGTACTCTGCTTCAACTATCGATCTGGCTACCACTGACTGCTTTTTACTCCTCCAAGAGACCAAGTTGCCTCCTAAAAATATATAGTATCCCAAGGTAGACCTCCTGTCATCAGCACAGCTAGCCCAGTCAGAATCACAGTAGCCCTCGATGCCCACGTGATTATTCTTTCTGAATATCAGTCCCTTTCCAGGGGTACCCTTCAAGTATCTCAAAAATTGGTACACTACGTCTATATGACCCTTCCGTGGGTCATGCATGTAGCGGCTCACCACACTTACTGCAAAAAGATATCAAGACGAGTGTGGCTTAAACTTGCCCACCAGTCTCTGGTATCTATTCCAGTCAAATCGTTTCCAGCCTCAGCATCCAGCTTGAACCTCAGATCTATCGGTGTCGCTGCAGGTTTGCATCCTAACATCCATGTCTCTGTAAGAAGGTCCAATGCATACTTCCTTTGAGAAAGAACAATCCTCTCTGCTTCTCAAGCAATCTCAATTCCAAGGAAGTACCGAAGAAGGCCAAGGTCCTTCACCTCGAATTTATTGCCAAGCTTCCCTTTGAATCGGGCGATCTCCTGGTCATCATCTCCTGTGATAATCAAATCGTCCACATATACCGCAAGCATGGTGATATGGCCTCCACTCCGACGGAAGAACACAATATGATCAGCATTGATCTGCCGATATTCCATTCCAATCATCGCCCTCTGAATCTGTCAAACCACGTTCAAGGAGACTACTTCAGTCCATGGAGACTGTAGAAGCGTAAATAAATAACTAAATCAAGGAAGTTGAGATCTTTACGCAAAGATAGTTCCAAACTAAGCTGTACGCAAAGGTCAAACTGAGTCAAAATTAAACTCTACGCAAGGATTAAATTCAGACTTTATGCGAAGACAGTTTCACTCTCTACGCGAATGAGCTGTCCATGCTGCATTAAATGCACGAAGATACTGTTCTGACAGATTGATTTTCTGACAAATAATTGTACAGAAGCTAAGAAGTTTGTTGTTTAGCATGCCAATGAGCTGCTTTACGCTTGAGGAACAGCTTCCTCTTTATGCATAAAGAGCTATTTGAGTTTTTACGCTCAAGGCTATCTCAACTACTCTTTTTGCGTGTAGAGTTTATTTGAGCCTTTACGCTCAACGCTATTTTTAGCCGCTTTATGCAGGAAGCTTACTTTGAGCTATTTTACACTCAGACATGCCTAACAACATTCCTTATGCATAGTTTGTCCAGATTATGTGTGAACGTAGTTTTCTGACGTGGCCTTCATGCCACACTTCTCGAAGAACGTGTGTACGTGTTCTCCTTATTTTATTGGATCATGGGACACGTGTCAACATGCGTAGAAGCCAATTTTTGTACGTGGGTGACAGTTATTCTACCAGCCTGCGTAGAGACCCAATATTGATGCTTTTTACGTACAGAAGACAAGCTTATATAAAGACTTCTTTTTAAGGAAGAAGGAGAAGATTTTGGAGACCAGATACTTTCAGAGCAAAGTGATTTTCCAGAGTATTTCTCTTCAACTTTTCTTCAAGAACAAAGTGAAGCAAAGCAGGAAAGCATTCGACTGTGCCATCAGTGCCAATTGTGTCGATACCATTCTGGTGACTTAGTTCTTCCAGTTGTTCATTTCCAAGGAGTTTTCTTCTACATCATCGTGTGGTACAAGGAACAAAGTAATCGCTCTCAGATCAGACTTCCATAGCAAGACTCCCCAGAATTTACTTGTACTTTTGTACATTTTCTCTCATTTTCTTTCAAAAGCCTTAGGGCATTTTTATTTTAAGTGAAACAAAATGGCGACTCTGCTGGGGACGACTTTCTCCTCTGACGAGAAATCTATTGCTCAATACGATAATGTGTCGATTGGATCGACTAAGAAGACTCTGGTCGTTCAATTTGACCAGACTGCTTATGAAGAAATGCTCCGAACTGGGGGTAGTGCTCACTGCTCCAATGTGCAAAAATCATGAAAGGTGCGCAAAGTTTGGATTCCTAAGTCCAAAGCACCCTCTGATCTCTCTATTGTCTCTGAATGCAAGGGAATTTTTCCCACCCCTGTTGTTGGAGCTCCCGTCTGTGACGATGCAGTTCCTGCTTCAGTGTTGTGCTCTGTACGTAAAATTCAGTCTCCCGTCTGTGACGTGGTAGATAATCATGTCTTGCGCTATACGCGTAAAGGCAAATATCCCGTCTGTGACGTGGCAGATGTTCCTGTTTTGCGCTATACGCGTAAAGGCAAATCTCCTGTCGGTGACAAGGTAGATAAAGTTCACAATGGTATTTCTGCATCTAAAGTGAACTTACCTACACGCGTACAGCGTAAAAACAAGTCTCCTATGGCCGACAATTACTTTGATTTATCCAAGGAGATAAGAAATTTTGGCAAAACTTCTGTTTTACGCCAACAATTTGCTAATGTTGCTTTACGCAAAGTACCAAATCTTAGAATTACACGCATGGTCGATGGTGTTCTCTGTGCACAAAAATCAACTCAGGATTTACGCACACAATTCCAAGTGCGTAAAAATACACAGCTTTGTTCTGCCAATGAAGCTAGTAACCTTCTTTTTACACAAGGGACTAAATATTTTTCTGTCCCAAATGTAAGAAAGAAAATGTTACCTTCCAACTCTTCTGATTTACGCGAATTACTTGTGCAAAAGCGTAAAAACAAAAAATCTCCTGTGGCACTCCCTCAAGAAAATCATTATTGTGAATGTCAACAAATTGTGATAAAATGTTATTGTTCTGCCACTAAACGTTCAATTTTTGACCGATTAAACTATAACGTACCTCATCAACAAATTGATGACCAAGAACATGAGTTTTTCTATGCATCGGTCAATATGGCGTCTCATATTAATAGAGGAGGATGTCCAAGACGCAATTCATCCTGGACTCCAAGTCAACAACGGTTCAACCGAATCCTTGGCTCTTTTGAAGGAGTGTATCAACCTATTCGGTCAAGAAGTCAACGATCTTTAAATATGCATTCTTCAGATTCAGAGGCTGGGGGTACCCAGTATTTGGAGTCAAAAACTGATAGTGTTGATTCATATCTTTACACCAATCCCTATGTATGTTCAAGAGAAGTTGAATCTTATGTTATCGAAGAAGAACAGGAGACATCTACTTCTCATACAGAACAGCGTCTTTCTGCGGTGGAACAATCGCTAAAGGATATGCTTGCAATGATGTAAAATATGCATCAGATAATAACGACTCAGCAAACAGTCCAACCGGCAATGATAACACCAGTACATGTAGCTGCACAAACTCAGGATAGTCGAGGGGTTGACATACCTTTGAATAATCTGAGTCAAGAGCCTGTTATTAATCAAAACTCTGCATCTCATGACCCTCTCATTCCGGAAGATGTATCACCTCCAGTAGGGGTTACGGTACATCCAACAACTATTCAATCAAATATACTCCCTCAAACTAGTAAAGCTATTCAAGCAGTTCGGGAGTTAAAAGCACAATTTGAAGTTCTTAAGCACAAAGATCAGTTCCAGAAGTTGGGGATTAAGCAACCTTATCCTCCCCACTGGAATGATGTACTCTTTCCTCCCAAATTTAAGCCACAATCTATGGTATTATTTGATGGAAAGGCTTCTCCAAGCTAATATATCAATTATTTTGATATTATGACTATGCATCTACAGAAGAATGATGCTCTTCTCACCCGAGTTTTTATTGGGTGTTTGACGGGTACAGCATACGATTGGTATCGTAGTTTATTCGATAACTGCACATCATCTTTTGACGAGTTCAAAGCGATGTTTCTCTCTCGTTTCTACGAACGAGGAATGGATATGAATATGTCCTCCTTAATAGAGATTAAACTAAAAGAGAAAGAGGATACTCAGACGTTTATTGAACGTTTCCGACAGGCTACTTTAAAAATGCCTCCTGGTATGCCAGATTCAGCAATAATAGATACATGCAAAATGAATCTACGACCAACCATCGCAATTTTTATAGGATCTCAATTCACAAATTGGGCCTCATTTATTATAGCGGCTGTTTCAGCTGAGACCAATGGTAGATTGGCTCGTGAGCATGGGATGATCTTCGCTTCGGAAGATAAAGGAAAGAAAGCCTCTTCAAGTAACAATCCTAGTAATCGCAATAGGAAAGGAAAGGACACCCTGGTGGTGAACCTTTCGAAATCCAAAACTACACCAGGTAATCCAGAGTCTTCTAAGCCAAAAAAAAAGAGTACTCTTTTGATGACAGTGACATTCCTGGAATATTCCAATATCTTGTGAAGAGTGGTAAACTCCATATTCCAGATCCAAAATGACCTAATGAGGTAGATTTGACTGATAATCCCAAGTATTGTATCTACCATAGATACATAAATCATCCGACTAAGGCTTGCTATGTTTTGAAGAAGAAGATTCAAGAGTTGATAAATGCTAAAGCTATCGCTCTAACTAATGATGAGCATACAGTCACGACTAACATGATTTTTCTTCAATTTAGAGGTTTTTCTCCACAGCAAGTTTCTGATGGGATTGTCCCGATTTCGAAGGCGATAATGAAGATTGTGAATCTCCCACCAGCCAGAGATCAAAGTAAAGGACTATTGCCTCTCACATTGAAAAATGGTGAAATCATGTAGGTACATCCTGACTTAGTACCTGAAATGGAGTATGAAAGTAAAATTTTAAAATCCAAGAAAGGTCAAAAAGTCAAAACCTGCAATATGATTTCTCATGTTGCTACCTCAGACTATGATGATTCTGATCATTTGTGGGATGACATCCCTTTGGAAGATAGGCTAAGGGGTCTGAACATATGCCCTCCAAATTTGGCTCCTCCTACCAAACTAAAGCTTACTCATCAGCAATGGTTAGCTATGAACAGTGTTCCTTTGTATAGGACACAACAAGTTTTTGCTGCCTATGAGAAAGCTCCGGTTGGATTTTACCTCCTGCACCAAAATTTTCCATCCTTTCGAGTACAGGGGTCCCCATTCCTTCTTCATCTGTTGGAATGTATGTTGAAAGTCCACTGCCCATTCGCATATATAGTCAACAATCGATCCATCTCATAAAAAAGATGGGCTATGACTTTCAAAAAGCGGAAGGCTTGAAC
Source organism: Iris pallida (assembly GCA_029216955.1). Taxonomy (NCBI): domain Eukaryota; kingdom Viridiplantae; phylum Streptophyta; class Magnoliopsida; order Asparagales; family Iridaceae; genus Iris; species Iris pallida. The sequence goes on from JANAVB010040818.1 coordinate 15,703,763, forward strand.
AATGGTAAAGGTATGCAAGTTCCTTTGCAAATTCAAGGTCAGAAATCCTCCGTCAGATTGGGATTTGAGGTCCCTCACAAAAGTCCCCATAAGACGAAGACTAAGGGAAAAAAGACTAAATCCTATAATATGGTACTTCATTCTCCTGAGTCTGAAGAAGAGGCTTTTGCTGGCACAAGATCTGGAAAAGATTACCACAAAGATTATGAAGGAACTTCCAAAGAAGCGGATGACGTCGCTGAAACACAATCGACTCAGTCATCTTATATTCCTGCTGAGGCAAGACATTCTAAACCACCAATGGTTGAAAAAGGAAAATAGAAGGCAGTACGTTTTGACGTCCCGCTAAAATCTGGTTCAAATTAAGGGTTGATGAAATCCTATAAGTTTGACATTCTAGTCCAATTAGCCAATACTCCGGCTAGACTTTCCATCTTTTAGTTACTCTGTCTCTCTAAAGAAAGTCAAAAAACTTTGAGTGAAGCTTTGCTACAGGCAGATTCATGCCTAATCCAACTCAAAAGTCCTGACAATATACCAGTGTCATGTCCCCAATGCCACAGTGTGATGGAATCAATTCCTAATATTACTTTCACACAAGAGGATATGCTGTTGAAGCATAATCGGCATGACAGGCCTCTGTGTTACACAGGGTATATTAACCCAACCGAGATTGACATGATTTATATTGATCCTGGGTCTTCCATTAGCATTATTCTTCAGAGTATGCTACGACCATTGAGGATTCCTACTAGTGAGTTGACTTACACTAGTACGACAATTGTTGGTTTCAATTTTGGAAGAAGTAAACCATTGGGGAAAATTTGTCTGAAGATTCAAATAGGTGATCTTCGAACCATGGCAACTTTTTATGTTATCAATTCAGACGTATCTTATAATATCATGCTCAGAAGACCGTGGATACATGAACATAACATTGTTCCTTCGACTCTCCACCAATGCTTCAAGTATGCGGATTCTCAGGGGACCGTGAAGACTGAATTTGCAGATCTCAATCCTTTTAAAGGTGTTGAAGCCTATTTCTCTGATTCAATACTCTATAGATAGGAGCATATGAAGAAAATATCCGATATGGCTGAAGATCGATCGCCTTCAGAAGACCAGTCAATTTCAGAAGACCAATCGCCTTCAGAAGATCAACCTTTGAAGATAAAGGTTAAGGGTCGAATTCAACCACAACCTGTCAATGGTGAACCTTTGGTAATTAAAGTCAAAAGAAGAACTCAAGCTACGTCTGATGAATCTGTGAGAATTTTGGTCGAAAGTCAAGTTCAAGCCAACACTAGTGATCAGCCTCTCATGATCAAGGTTAAATGACGTATTTCTTGTCCAACTGATTCAGAACCACTAGTTATCAACCTCGACAAATCTATGCAGCTAAGACGGATGATGGTCCGTTAATGATTAATCCAGGCGTAGTAGCCAGTTTGTCAATGATGAAAATATTGATCAATCTGTGTTTTCTCATTTTAATGAAGATTTCCTTTTGGAGTATATGGCTGTCAAATATATTGAAAGAATGAATTTATCTGTTGATAATCAAAGTCATCAACATAAAACTGACATAAATACAGAGGAAACCTTATATATTAATCATAAAGAGAATTATTTTCCTTTTCATGTCAATGTTGGGCCCTATGCTCAGATGTTCCTAACATCTACTCCTTACTTTCTACCTGTTGCCTCATCATCACAAGCTTGTGTAGCTTATAGACGTCCTGAAGAATCCTATTTTTGATCATGTCTACTAAGAAAAACAAGCATCAAATTGTGTTTGGTTTGGCTAGGAATATTCATGTTATACAAACAGATAATCTCGAAGAGAAGGATAAAAAAAATTAGAATTGACAGATATAGTCAACAATCCCGTAAAATTATCCAGAAGATGGGATATGATTTGAAAACCATGTCAGGTCTCAATCAGGGAAAAGGTAGACGATTATCATTATGTGGTGATCTATTTTATCAACAAATCCGTCATGGTTTGGGATACGATACATCCCATATGTTTAAGGAAGATATAGAAGAAGAATTTTCTTCCAGTTCTTTACAATCCTCAGATTCTGAAGAAGTCCAATATGTTAAATCTGAGCGCATATTTTCAGTCAATATGGTTCAAACTGATGATGAGTCTGAACCATTTGAAAATGACCCTTGGGCACAACAAATGGATACTCAGTAGGAACTTCGGTTTGAGCAGCGACAGCCACCCACAAAAGATGAAATCATCCAGATTGATGTTGGAGACAAAACTACGTCAAAGCCAATATTTATCAATAAAAACCTTTCTGAAGATGAAAAAGAAAAGTTGATAAAACTGATAAAAGAATATATTGATATCTTTGCATGGAGCTATGAGGATATGCCAGGTCTAGATCCTAAAGTAGCTACCTATAAACTCAATATTCTTTCTAATGTTAAACCTGTAAAACAACAGCAGCGACATTTTCGACCAGACATGATGGATACAATTGAAGCAGAAGTTAAAAAGTTGATCACGGTGGCTTCGTCCGTGAAGAACAACACCCAGATTGGGTTGCTAATATTGTTTCTGTCATGAAGAAGAATAAAAAAGTTCGAGTTTGCATAGATTTTTGAGATCTCAATGCGGCTTGTCCAAAAGACGAATTTCTACTTCCGATCACTGATGTCATAATAGATAACACATATGGTTTTGAACGTATGTCTTTCATGGATGGATTCTCAGGATACAACCAAATTAAGATGCATCCAGGAGATGAAAAGCATACTACTTTCCGTATGCCCATTGGAGTTTATTGCTACACGATTATGCCTTTTGGTCTGAAAAATGCCGACGCTATATATCAACGGGCCATGAGCAACATCTTTCAAGAACATCTGCAAAAAATAGTTGAATGTTACGTAGATGATATCGCCGTCAAAAGTCGATCAAAAGATGATCACATTCAAGACTTGAAGACAGTATTCGAGTTGATGCATCGACATCAACTAAAAATGAATCCAACTAAGTCTTTCTTAGGAGTTTCCGGTGGCAAATTTATGGGATTTGTCATCACTTCTCAAGGTATCCATGTTGATCCTGATAAAGTCAAAGCAATTCTTGAAATGCGTCCTCCATGTAATTTGAAAGAGCTTTGTAGCTTTCAGGATCGTATTGCTTATATCAGGAGATTTATATCAAATCTTTTTGGAAGATGCCAACATTTTTCTCGTTTATTGAAGAAGGGTATGTCATTTTGGGATGAAGCATGTCAAAAAGCATTCAATGACAGAGTATAATGCTATGCTAATTGGTCTTCAAGTAACAAAACAATTGGACATTGAATTCTTAGAAGCCTATGGAGACTCTCAACTGATCGTCAATCAGGTCAGAAGGACATATGAAGTCAGAAATCCTGACCTCATTCCCTATCATCAAGTGGTAATCGAATTGGCTCTTTCATTCAAAGGGTTCTTCATTGAATTCGTACCGCATTCTCAAAATTTGGAAGTTGATGCTCTTGCTAGTTTAGCTGCAGACTTAGCAATTCCAATCAGAAGACAAAATACCATCACTTTGTTGGATCGGGACCTATTCTGTGTCAAGAATAATTTGTACACCAGACAGAGTTATGCTACCGAATCAAATTTTTAGCAAAAAGATTGGAGAAGTCCATTTATTGATTATGCGATCTATGGAATTTTACCTAAAGATCCAAAGGAAGCTGCATCAATCAAAAGACGATCATTTTGATTTTACTATGATTCTTCTATACACATGTTGTATCGTCGTTCTTATGATAGAATTTTACTGCGTTGTCTCTCGGAAAGTGAAGCTAAGTAAACACTTCGTGAAGCTCATGATGGAATTTGTGGTGCACATCAACCAGGTCCAAATTTACAGGACCGTATTCGAAGAATGGATTATTATTGGCCTTCTATGATAGCAGAGCTGTGGATTATGCCAGACGGTGTAAAGCATGCCAGATTTATGCTGATTTTATTCATCAACCTTCTGAATTTCTACATCCTACAGCAGCCTCTTGGCCTTTCGAAGCTTAGGGTATGGATATTATTGGTCCGATTAATCCCTCTTCTGTCAAAGGGCATCGGTTTATCCTTGCTATAACTGATTATTTTTCTAAATGGACAGAAGCAGTTCCTCTTGTTAAAGTAAAAACATCTAATGTGATTAACTTCATCAAACATCATGTCATTTATCGTTTCAGGATTCCCCGAAGGATAATCCATGATAATGGACCACAATTTGCCAGTCAGGTGTTTATCGATTTTGTGACAAGAATCGGATCCAGAACTATCTTCTACAGCTTACAATCCAGCTGCTAATGGTTTAGCAGAATCTTTCAACAAAACAATTATCAAACTTTTCAAAATGTTCGTCTCTTCTAATAAGAGTTCCAACAATAGTGGCAACCCAATCTAATGTTAAGAAAACCTTAACCTTAGATTCAATAGGTAACAACAAACTGTTGATTTGGATGTATACGACATGATAATATCGACTGTTGCAATTTGAGGGTTGAGTTTATAAAACTCCTAATGAAGTTCAGTAATGTTGACATGTATTTGAAAAGCAACATAGATACTGAAAGAACTTCACCTATGTGAATTTAGAGTTGGTGTTGTCTCAGTAAGATCTGGAGTTTATCTTATAAAAAATTCTAGACAGGATCAGCACATGGTCATTAATAGTACTAAGCGAGAGATGTAGGCAAAGAACTACAAAAAAATGTGTGTAAAGTAACACCGATTTTATCACAAGGAATAACTGGTTCAAAGCCCAGCTACCAGAGATTTCGATAAAATTTGTGTTGCATCTACTAAGGTTAGGTTCAAATCGAAAGATATCTAACTGTATTAACATTCTTTAAGTGATATATTCTGGAATTCCTTTCCATTATTTATGGAACAAGTGGAGGATTGTTGGAATTATTAATTCCATTTATTGTTTATAAGGATGAAAAGGAAAGAGAAGGGACTTTAGTCCCATATCGGAAAGAGAGAAAGGTTCGAGGGTGCTTAAATAGGTATGTGCACTCATGAGGAGTGTGCAACAACCAAAGGGTTGCTAGTGGGTGACCATTGGTTGTTGTTTTATCTTCTTCATGAAAATGTAGCCGGTGTTGCCACCGGCAACACCGGCTCCGGCTCCGGCTCTGGCACGGGCTCCGGCGTAGAGGCGATAGTGGCGCATTGTAGACTTAGGCAACGTGGCATCGGGCGAGCGGCGTAGGCTCGGGCTCCTCGCGGCGATTCTCGCCCCGAGAATTCCTATTTTTTGCAGCCCACTATTAGCCCATTTTTGCAGCCTAGACAGACGAAGGGGTGAATGAACCTGCGAACAGGTGAATGAATGTTGTTTCGGAAGGGTCGCGACTTCACGAAACAACACGAATCCATCTATATATACTACAGATCTCTGAGTCTAAAACACACAGAATCTCAGTATTCATTCTCTCTTTCTTTTCTCTTCCAAATTTTTCCAGAAAGGTGTTCTTCTCTACGCCGGTGTCTCACAACGTCTGGTGAACCTCCGGCAAATGGTTGTCTTATCCTTGGTGTTCTGGCGTGCTGACTCCAAGACGTTACCGGAGTGCCCGAAACACTTTAAGAAAAGTGCTGCTAAATGCACGATTCAAGCCTCGACGATATTTTCAACTTAGCAGAACTCAGAAGTGAAGTACTAGCAATTTCTAACACCATATACCTTGAACTCAGAAGTGAAGTACTAGCAATTTCTGTCAAAGGGCATCGGTTTATCCTTGCTATAACTGATTATTTTTCTAAATGGACAGAAGCAGTTCCTCTTGTTAAAGTAAAAACATCTAATGTGATTAACTTCATCAAACATTATGTCATTTATAGTTTCAGGATTCCCCGAAGGATAATCCATGATAATGAATAGCCTCACCATTACTTTGAATGGAAGATAAGGATTTGGAGATCTTCTTAGGAATCAGATATGAAGACTTGTGGTAGATAGGAATTTAGGATAATGTTGATTTAAGTAGAGTGGTTCTACCAACATGGGAAAGATATTTGCTGGACCATCCGGATAGAGTAGATTTGCAAGAGTCAATTAAGGTTTGATGAGTAGAAGATCTTGATATAGGTAGAAGAAGTTTGTAACCCAGGTATTTGTCATTAGCAGACATATTTTTAACAATAAATATTTGCCTCATATTATCATCAATAGTTGGAGAGAAAAAGGTAGCAGATTTTGCAAGGCTAATCCGTTGACTTGACCGAGTCTCATAGGAAGAGAATATATTTTTAACTTGGAGGATATTATGGATGGTACAGCTACCAAACAAGAGGATATCATCCGCAAATAGGAGATGAGTATAAGATGATGCTTGATTTCTTGACATCCGATAACTAGAATATAGACCATTCCTTTCCATTATTGAAATATGTTTGGAGAGAAGTTTACCACATAAGATAAAGATATACGGGAATAAGGGACACCCTTGGCGAATGCCACGATAGAGAAAGAACATCTCAAAAGTTGTACAACAAGAATTTTAAAACTGACTGTGGTAATGCATTGCATCAATAGGTCATGCGATGGGCCAATAAAACCAAAAACTAGGAGAGTTTGGCATATGACATCTCAGCTTAATCTATCGTAAGCTTTAGTATTGGCATATTAGAATGTATTAAGAAATTCTATGTAAAATGGAGGGTTGTAATGCTATATATAGCCAAGAGATTATCAACAAATATATTCATTACTCCTAATATTCTATATGGTATCAGAGCCCAAACCCTAGCCGCCACCCCCACTCCTAAACCCTAGCCGCCATCACCACTGTCGCGCCACCACCGCCTCTGCCGCCACCATTGCCGCCACCATCACCGTGAAGCTGCGACTCCCGTGGAGCCTGCAGGAGCCTTCTGCCGCAGTTCCCGGCGTCTCCTGTGGGTCTTTTCGAATGTTGACATCGAAGGCTTAGATCCGATGGGGGAGAGACATGATCGAGTCTAGGAGAGGACGAAAAGGATGAATGTGAATCCTGGGACAGGTGTGAGTTGATCGGAGAAGAGAAGGATCGATGGAGGAGATCATTAAGAAGTTTGACTCTGCAAAGGTCACAACATTGATAAAGCTGATAAAATTGTCGGCTGGTGAGAGCGCGACACGAACACCAACGAAGTTGGAGCTTTCCTCCATCGATCTGGAGCTTGATGGACCGGCCACCTACCTGAGTTGGTCACGACAGGTGAGGAGAACCCTCGCAGAAAAGAACCTGGAGGGTTTCTTGTCAGGAGAGAAGACAGAGCCGGATGAGGACTCGGCAGGATGCGACGAGTGGAAGTCCACTCATATGGTGATATACATTTGGCTTCTTATTTATTTAGTCCAGTCGATCGCCGCCACAGTGGATGGCCTTGAGATGGTGAAGGATGTGTGGAAGAAATTGAGGAGGACTTACGGTGGTACGGGAATAACTTGAGGGTTTTCGAGATAAAGGAAGAGATCGACGACATAGTAGAGGACGAGAAGACGGTGCAGGAGTATGCCACGGAGTTGAAGCGTCTGTGGTTGGATTACGATCACTCCGCAGATCGGGCGAGTTACGAGGACCTGAAGTATAAGGAGAGACAGGTATGTTTGTAGGAGAGGACGATAAAGTTTCTTAAGGGGCTGGCTGTAGTATTTCTCAGAGGACAGCACTACTTCTAGCCTAACTGAAGATCCCTACACTTGAGGAGGCTATCTCGGCCATGATCCAGGAGGAGACTCGCATCAAGCTACAAACAGGGATAGACGGTCCTCCTGAAGTGAAGTCAGCATTGGCGGTTGCCAATTCAGGCAGTACATGACCGAAGGAAGAGCCCCGGCAGTACTACAACTGCGGAGAGGTGGGTCATCTGAGGTATGCTTGCACCAAACCACCCAAGAAGAGAGATTCGGGTGGTGGACATGGACAGTTTGGAGGACGTAGCCGTGGTCGTGGGGGTCGACGAGGTGGTTGAGGAGGTAACCGGGCGAACCAACTGATAGCAGAAGGCGAGGAAGGAGCTGATGGTGCCTATACTTAGGAGGATCAGGTACTGCTGGGTATGCTGGAGGTACTCAAGAGGAATCAGAGAGTGTCACGTGATGGAGTCAGGAGGAGTGGGACCGAGGAGGCGTCCACCTCATTTTTTGCCAAAGACAACGCTGTCATGTATGTCCATCCATCGGAAGGTGCTGATGACTCACTCACCCTTTCATCTATGTCTTCTCTTAGATCGTCGGACTGGATTATCAATTCGGGAGTGTCTCGACACGTGACAGAGAATGCTAGTGAGTTCTCTTCCTATACTCACCTAGCATCGACGGATAGCATTCAAACAGCCGATGGTACTTTCCAGTCAGTGGTCGGTAAGGGTACTATCGATTGTACAGGTTTAGTAAAATTATCCAATATTTGTATGTTCCTTCTTTTCCAGTCAGTCTTTTGTCCATTAGTTCTATAATCCTCTAACTAAAATGCATTGTCTCTTTTGATATTTCTAAGGTGATCTTACAGGAGAAGGAGACGAGACGAAGACTTGGGACTAGCACTTGACATGATGGACTGTGGTACCTAGATCAGGAAGGACTAGATTCGACATTGGTGTCTGTGGCAGGGAGGGCAGGAATGAGAGAACCGAAGATGAGTACCGAAGATACACTGATACTCCACCACAGGCGATTGGGGCACTCCTCTTTTGGTATTTTGAGTAGGTTGTATCCATCTATTTATGAAAAAACAAATAAGGAGAAACTAGTATGTGATGCATGTGATTTAGGCAAATTTACTAGGAGCTCATATGTTAGTATGGGCCAGAGGAGCTCCTCTATTTTTTATATTATACACTCTGATGTTTGGGGACCGTGCGCCATAACTACTACGAATGGTCACAAATATTTTATTTCTTTTATTGATTGTTCCTTTCATGTCACCTGGCTGTATTTGATGAAGAATAAAAGTGATATTTTTGCCTGTTTTTGGGACTTTCATAAATATGTTCAGACTCGGGATGGAGTAGTGGTGAAGGTACTGATCTGATAATGGGACAAAGTATACCACCAAAGCACTTAAGGAATACCTGTCAGCCTACGGGATACAATATCAGATCACCTGTGCATACACACCAGCACAGAATGGAGTGGAAAAAAGGAAGAACAGACACTTTCTGGAGGTGGCAAGGAGCATGATAAACGTCATAAATGTCCCACAGAGTCTGTGGGGGTATACAGTATTACAGCAGCTCAACTGATCAACAGGATGCCCTCGAAGGTACAGGGATGGAAGTCTCGATGTGAGATATTACAAGAAAATAATAGTAGGATACTTCCACTGAAGGTGTTTGGCTGCGTATGTTTTGTGAACGACAACAGACCCTCTGTTGGAAAACTTGACCTGAAAGCAGTCAAGTGTGTCTTCGTAGGCTATTCGACGACTCAGAAGGGGTACGTATGCTAGAACCCAGTAGAGAAGAAGAGGTTTGTGAGCATGGATGTTCACTTCAGGGAGCATGAGCTATACTACCGTCAGGAGGGAACCTCATCCATGGATAACTCACCCAATACTGAGAGTATGAGACGAGAAAGAAAGATTGGTGAAAGTGTGGTGACCGATTTAGGAGTATGGCATGGAAGAACGGTTGAAAAGAAGCAGGAAAGTGAAGAGGAACGGGAGAGGAGATGAGAGATGTTAGGCCCACGGCTCAGGAGGAGTTACCTACCTACAGCAGGAAAGAGAAGCAAACTGTAGGACCAGTACCTATAGTGCTAGCACCAAGTCCCTTGTCTGCGTCCGTCTCGACTCCTGAGACACCTACATCACCACCACCAGATTCTCCTTCAGGTGATATCATTCTTCCTACTCCTCCCACACCATTATCAGTATGGAGAACCACTCGCAGCAATGCAGAAAATCCTTCTAATAGATATGGATAGGACCAAGTTCAGTTTGTTTCATATGATAACATCTCTTCTTCTCATAGAGCATTTATTGCATCTTTAGATAATATTACTGTACCTAACAATTGGCAGGTTTCCAAGAACGATCCAAAGTGGAAACCGCAATGCACAAGGAGTTAGGGGCTTTTAAGAAGAACCACACTTGGAAACTGGTAAAACTGCTAGAAAGAAAGAGGGCAGTCGGATGCAAGTGGGTCTTTACTATGAAGTAGAACCCAGATGGACAGGTTAAGTGCTACATGGCTCGACTGGTGGCAAAATGATACAGTCAGACGTACGACATTGACTACGATGAGACCTTTGCACTAGTACGAAGATGAGCACTGTTAGGACGATAATTTCTTTGGCAACAAATGGTGGATGGAAGCTACACCGATTGGATGTGAAAATACTTTTCTTTATGAGGATCTAGTGGAGGAGGTGTACATGGAGATACCACCAGGATTTTGCACCGATAAGATAGTGGATAAGGTCTGCAGGTTGAAGAAGTCCCTCTATGGACTAAAACAGTCTCCTCAAGCGTGGTTTGACAGATTCAGGAGAGCAATGATAGGGATGTGATATAGGCAGATCAATGTCGATTATACTATGTTCTACCGTCGGAATAGAGGCCACATCACCATGCTTGCGATGTATGCGAAAGATATGATTATCACAGGAGATGATGAGCAGGAGATTATCCGACTCAAGGGAAAGCTTGGCAAGGAGTTCGAGGTGAAGGACCTTAGCCTTCTTCGATACTTCATGGGATTGATATTACTCAAGGAGCAGAGGAGATTGTTCTTTTTCAGAGAAAGTATGCGCTGGACCTTCTCACAGAGACAGGGATATTGGGATACAAACCTGCAGCGACATCAATCAATCAGAAGTTCAAGCTGGGTGCTGAGGCTGGAGAACCAGTTGACCAGAACAGATACCAGAGACTGGTGGCCAAGTTGATCTATTTGAGCCACACACGTCCTGATATCTGTTTTGCATCCCAACGTCCCTGTCTCCCTTCTCACAAAGACAGGGATATTGGGATGCAAACCTGCAGCGATGCCGATCAATCAGAAGTTCAAGCTGGGTGTTGAGGCTGGAGAACCAGTTGACCGAAACAGATACCAGAGACTGGTGGACAACTTGATCTATTTGAGCCACACACATCCTGATATCTGCTTTATAGTAAGTGTGGTGAGTCGCTACATGCATGACCCAAGAAAGGGTCATATGGATACAATATATCATATTCTGAGATACTTGAAGGGTGTCTCCGGAAAGGGGCTGATATTCAAAAAAATAATCATGTGAGAATCAAGGGCTACTATGACTCTGACTGGGCTAGCTGTGCTGATGACAGGAGGTCTGCCTCGGGCTATTGTATATTTGTAGGAGGCAACTTGGTCTGTTAGAGGAGTAAAAAGTAGTCAATAGTGGCCGGATCAACAGGTGAAACAGAGTACAGAACTATAGCCCTGGGAGTTGCAGAGTTGCTATGACTGAAGAGTATGTTGGTGGAGCTGGAGCTGGATCAAGGAGCCAAGATGAAGCTGTGGTGTGACAACTAGTCAGCTATCAGTATCGCCAAAAATCTAGTACAGCATGACAGGACCAAACATATCGAGATCGATAGGTTCTTCATCAAGAAGAAGGTGGACAATGGACTACTGGAGCTAGGCCACGCTCCAACCAAGGATCAGGTAGCAGACAGTCTGACCAAGGAACTTAGCTCTGGAGATATGATTAGTGGATATGACAAGATGCCTTAGTGAATATCTTTCACCCATCTTGAGGAGGAGTGTTGGTATATTAGAATATATTAAGGGATTTTATGTAAGATAGAGGGTTGGAAGGCTATATATAGCCAAAAGATTATCAATAAACATATTCATTACTCCTAATATTCTACATTTAGCCATATCAACTTTAAGAGCAAAGGAGTCACCGGTGATTCTAGGATTGTCGATGGAATGCAGGATTTTATGAGCTATAGTGATATTGTCATTGATTTGACGATCGGGTATAAAGGCATTTTGAAATGGAGTAATTTTTTGTGAAGAAGGGTCAAATTCTGTTTGCTAAGATTTTAGCAATAATTTTGTATAAAATATTGCAGAGGGCAATCAGTCGAAAGTCTACTGGACTGATGGCGTTTTTCTTTTTGGATATAAGGGCAATGTATGTTCGATTGAGTTGATTTGGTTCTGAAAAATTTCTGAATAAGATCAATTAACTCATTGCCTACAGCGCTCCAATATTTTTGATAAAATAGTACTGGAAATCCATCGGGTCCAGGAGCTTTGTAAGGCTGCATATGATTGATAGTACTCTAAATCTCTTCAGCAGGGGAAATCATGCTAATCAGATCATTCTCCATAGTATTAATGGAGTGAAGCTCCTCAATGACATCTGCAGGGACATGAGAGGTTGGTAGCTTTTGGAAGGCATCTTTGAAGTGTTCAACTAAAGTTTCTGATATAGCTTTATGATCTTCAACTGTTCACTATTGCTCTTCATAAGTGTCAAGACAATATTTCTCTGTTTTCGATTAGAAGCCATTATATGGGGAAAAAATCTTGTATTCCTATCACCATCACGAAGCCAGGAGATTCGAGATCATTGCATCCAATATAATTCTTGCTGATGTAGAAGCTTATATAGAGATATGGTAATGGTTTTTCCTTGCTGTAATTTGTCACCAGTGACTGGTAGATTTTTAAGTTGTGATACTGATAGTTTTGCCTCTAGTAGTTTGATATCTTCATCTAAATTTCCAAGAATTTGATTACCCCACGCTTTGAGAGAAGGTAGTAATTTATTGATAAGATCAGCATTGTAAGGAGTGGAAGCCCAGCAATTTGTTATGACAGTATTGAATTCTTTGTCTTTAGTCCAGGCTGCCTCAAACCTAATAGGAGTTCTTCTTCGTCTACTCGAGATATTAAGCTTCAATAAAATTGGATTGTGGTCATTGTTAATGCATGGAAGATGGACAACTCCTGCCATTGGCTAGTTCAATCTCCAAGAAGTATCTGATACTGCTCTATCAAGACGCTCAGCTACATTTGTGCTAGCATTTCTTTTGTTGGACCAAGTAAAAGTTGGACCAATACATCTGATGAGAACATAAACTATTATATTATGTCCCTTAATGTCTACCATTTTATGCTCATTTTATGACTAAAGGCACTCATTATATTTATATTTTGCTTTAGGATGCAATTGGAGACACTAAGTGCAAAATGGAGATAAATTACAATTTTGGACAGTTTTGACACCCTTTACCAAAATGGGCATAACTTTCTCCTTCAAAAAGCAATTAAGGTGATTCAAAAAGATTTGGAAAGCTAAGACGAAGGGCTACAATTTTTCTATTTTAAGTTTTTCGAGATTCGGGCTGCAGCATAGACGAAATCAGGCTTGGAATTGGGTCAAAGATGTTGTGAACAAAAATAGGAACCAAAATAAATATTTTCTACTTGTTCTATGACTTAGTTTTTTTGTTTGAGAAGTTGTAATTTTTAGAGAATTTTTGGGAAGATATTGTGGGCTTCAAACAACTAATTTAGGGTGTATAAAAGGGATAGAAATCATGGGGAAGAGCAACACAACACACAATTCTTCTTCTTCTCCAACTTTCTTTTGAAGTTTTGATGAACATGTGCGGCTAAAAGTCTTACAAAAATAGGAACCAAAATAACTATTTTCTACTTGTTCTATGACTTAGTTTTTTTGTTTGAGAAGTTGTAATTTTTAGAGAATTTTTGGGGAGATATTGTGGCTTCAAACAACTAATTTAGGGTGTATAAAAAGGATAGAAATCATGGGGAAGAGGAACACAACACACAATTCTTCTTCTTCTCCAACTTTCTTTTGAAGTTTTGATGAACATGTGCGGCTAAAAGTCTTATTGGTCGAAGGAAATGGAAGCCTTGGAATCAATAAACTTGTGAGATCTAAATTATTTTTATTTGTTTGATTTATACTTTGAGTATTGAATGGTTTTCTATGCCCATTTTTATGATTGTTTTGTTTAATTACTAGGAGAACTACTATTTTATTATTTATTTCGATCTACTACTTAATTAGATATCAAATCCGTAATTGTTTGATTTTTCTAATTTGTGAAGCAACCAAGATTTAATAAGCTGCTTTGTTTTATTAGATCTTAGAAGAAAAACTTTTGACAAAGCTAAATGCAACCGCTTGTGCTTGTGTTGTTTTGCTTCATCAATCTCTTGGTTCTTTAAAAAATTGCTATATTAAATCTTCAGCACTTGTCTTGAATTATTTAGTAATTACAGTTAATTAGATCACTTGTTTTAAGTTAACTAAGCCTAAGAGAGATAGGAAGATACTTCCAACGGTGAATATTCAAAGTATGAGTTAATTTATGCTTACATCGATGATCAATTTTAATATTCCAATGGTGAATGTTGACTGAGACCAATATTTGTTTCTTTGATTGATTTCAATACTTTAATTATTTTTTAGCTCTTCTTAAATTTGTTTTTATTAAATTCAAATCTTTCCCCCCCATCCTTGTTTACATTGCATAAAAGTACACTAATTGCTCTCCGTGGGATCGATCCTTACTCTCACTACTACAAATAATCTTAAGAGCAAAGGTTTTATTTTTGGGTGCCTGCGACAGCACACCAACATCCCACGTCCATAGCTGAAGAATTGTGGTACCAATTGATGAAAAATTGGTTGTGGGAGTAGTTGAAGTTGCCGCCGCCTCTTTTTCCTTTAGAAGAAAGAATGGAATTATAATCTCCTATACAGGGCCAAGGTTCAGAAATAGAAGATACAATAGTTCCCAAGCTATCCCAAAAGGTTCTTCTATCACTCACACTCGGTGGACCATAAATGCATAGAAGATGCCAACCATGATTGGAATTAATCTGATGGATGTAGAGATGAATACAATTTTTGTAGCAGATATAACAGAGGCCAGAATATCATCACTCCACATTAGAGGAAGTCTTCTGAATGACCGATTGAAGGGATGGCAACAACATGATCATATCCCAGATTTTTTTTATAAGGATATTTCATATTCAGACGAGCATCTAGTTTCCGCAAGGAAAATGACTGTCGGTCTCGTCGACTAGAGAAACGCATTCAAGGATCGAACTGTCGGATCGTTTCTCAACCCCTGACAATTGCAGGATAAGATCATTTCTGTGCAGACTGTTTAAGGCCAGTCACTGCTTGTTCATATCCATTTCATGTCTCCATAGTGATGCTTGGATTAGGAAATTCCTTATCTTCATCCTCTTCACTGATAGAGAGTCTAGATCGCTTGGGAATGGTATAAAGATTTTCTTCTCCTTTAGTAAGAAGTAATCGATGACGTTTAGTAATAGAAGAAGGTTAATCTTGGAGATATTCCTTGTAGTGGGATGCTGGATGTTCTTTCTGACTGTGGGGATAGCAGTGGGTGCAGGAGTCAGTTCGAAAGAGGGGGTTATTTTTCCCATAGATGCAAGTAGAGAGGAGAAAGTTAATGGGACATATATAAGGGATGGAGTTGTGTCCATCTTAGGGAGGGATAGTCCTTGAACTTTCTTCTCATGACTGACAACTGCATTAACGGGAACGAAGTTTAGGGAGTTTGGTAGTAATGGGCTTCATAATGCATATGAGGGCATATAATAGGGGCAGATGGGGAAATGGATACATGTGAAGATGGATAGGTTTTGGGGGTATCTTTAGAATTGTGCATAGAAGTTAGAACAGCTGGAAGACTAGATTCCAATTCTGGTTCTGGTGTGAGTAGGTTGGAATTGGACAGTAATATAAGACTCGGAATGGTGGTAGAGTGTTTGAATTTAGCGGTTGTATAGGATGGTGAAAAAAAACTTGTTATAGCAGCAATTACAGGGGAGGGGTGTAGTGGTTGGGCAGGTGTAGTTAAAATAGGAGAAGTTTGTGTAACCGTAACAGAGGATTTGAAATAAACATGTTCCCGGATACTGCCACCGGAGGATGACTGATCGGAGGATGTTCACTGTCAGTAGGGGTGGACGTCACAACTCTGATTGATGATTTTATACCTTCAATAGATCCTTGTAGAATGGCTGATTTCCCCGTAGAACCCTGAGAGTGTTGTTTGTTCTTGAACTTCAAAGAATGATTGACACAAATTGATAAATTCAATCTTCTATTCAACAGAGTCAGGATATGGTCTTTTTAACTTTTAGACCAACCTTCATCAATCATTGTGGAGTATCGTTGATGGGTTTTGCATCTTTTAACACCATGTCCCAAACAACTGCAGAATAGGCAAAACTTTGGAAGGCGTTCATATTTTAGATGAACAATACCATCCGTACCATTACCCAGCGAGACTTTGAGGCTTCTGGTTAGGGGACTGGTGATGTTAATCTTCACCTTTGTTGATATATGTATTAAGTGTTATTGGGCTTTAGTCCCACATTGCCTAGAATGATAGGAGAGGAGGCTAGCCTCTCCTATATATATGCAGTCTCTATTCCAATAATAATTACTTAAAAATCTTTATATGGTATTAGAGCCTAAACTTGCTTAGAATACCGTCAGAGCCACCTTTTCCACACAAACCCTACCCCTAACCTCGCCCTTCCTTCCCCCTCCCACGCCGTCGCTACCAATGCAGCTACTGCACCGCTGCTCCCGCTGCTGCTGCAGCCGCTGCCGCTGCGGCTGTGCCGCTGCCACTGCTACGCCGCTCCCGCTGCCGCTGCAGCCGCCGCTGAGCCGCTGCCGCTGCGGCTGTGCCGCTGCTACAGCTACTACTGTTGCTGCTGCTGCCGTGGGTGCCTCCGTACACACCACTTTTAGGGCTCCTACTGTGTAAGTAAGCCTAAACTTGAGATTTATCTCATCTGTGGCACCTACGGTGTAGGTAAGCCTAAACTTGAGATTTATTTCATCTATGGCACCTACAATGTAGGAAGCCTAAAATCGTTCTTGAAGATTTATCTCATATGAGATTCTCAAGGAGATGTCGATGATGCCTAGATCCGATGAAACCAGACATATTCGGGTTTATGAGAGGACGACGAGGACAAACGTGAGTCGTAGAGCAAGTGTAATGTGATCGAGAAGAAGCATCGATGGAGGCAATCCTCAAGAAGCTGGATGCTGACGATGTGGCGACGTTGATGAAGTTGATAAAGGTGTCGGCTGGTAATAGCACGACACGAGCGCCGCCAAAGTTGGAACTACCCTCCATCGATCTGAAGTTAGATGGACCAGCTACCTATCTAAGTTGGTCACGGCGGGTGAGAAGAACCCTTGCAGAAAAGAACCTGGAGGGATTTTTGACGGACGAGAAGACTGAGCCGGAGGAGGGCTCGACAGGACGCGACGAGTGGAAATTCACTCATATAGTGATTTACATCTGGCTTCTCAATTCCTTAGTCCAGTCTATTGCTTCCACAGTAGATGGCATTGAGATGGTGAAAGACGTATGGGAGAAGTTGAGGAGAACCTATGATGGTGTGGAAAACAACCTACGGATCTTTCAGATAAAAGGGGAGATCGATGACACTGTACAGGGGGAGAAGACGGTACAGGAGTACGCTATGGAGTTGGAGCGTCTCTGGCTGGATTATGATCACTCCTCAAAACGGACAAGCTGCGGGGACCCGAAGTGCAAGGAGAGACATGTGTGTCTGCAGGAGAGGACGATGAAATTCCTCAAAGAGCTGACTTCAGCATTTGCACAGAGGACAGCCTTACTCCTCATCCAACCAGAGATCCCTAGTCTCGAGGAGGCTATCTCAGCCATGATCCAGGAGGAGACGCAAATCAGATTACAGATAGGGACAGGTGGTCCCCCCGAAGCAAAGTCAGCACTAGAAGCTGCTAGCTCGGGCGACACAGGATCTAAGGGAGAGCTCTGGCAACACAATCGGCAGTGCTACAACTGCGGGGAGATGGGCCATCATCGATATGCTTGTACCAAACCACCTAAGGAGGGAGACTCAGGTGGTGGACGAGGACGAGGATATATTGGACGTGAATGTGGTCGAAGAGGCCGACGAGGCGGCCGAGGAGGCTATCGGGCAAACTTGCTGGTGGCAGAAGGGAATGGAGGAGCTGGTAGCACCTTTACTGAGGAGGATCAGGCACTGCTGGACCTGCTGGAGAGAAAGCAGAGAGTGTCGATCGAAGGAGACAGGAGGAGCGGAGCAGAGGACACATCCACCCCATTCTTCGGAGGCAACGCCGCTATGTATGCTCACCCATCAGAAGGTACTAACGAATCACTCGTTCTTGCATCTATGTCTTCCCTTAAAACGTCAGACTGGATTATCGACTCAGGAGCATCGCGACATGTGACCAGGAACGCTAGTGAGTTTTCTTTATACACTCATCTAGCACCAGCAGATACCATTCAGACTGCAGATGGCACTTTCCAATCAGTGGTCGGTAAGGGTACTGTTAATTGTACAGGTTCAGTAAGATTATCTAATGTGTTACATGCTCCATCATTTCCAGTCAATCTCTTGTCTATTAATTCTATAATTCTCCAACTAAAATGCACTGTTTCTTTTGATATTCCTAAGGTGATCTTCCAGGAGAAAGGGACGGAACGAAGACTTGGGACTGGCACCTGGCATGAGGGACTGTGGTACCCAGATCGGGAAAGACTGGACTCAGTATTGATATCTATGGCAGAGAATGCTGGAATGGAAGAGCTGCAGCAGAGAACTGAAGATACTTTGATACTTCATCATAGGAGGATGGGACATTCTTCTTTTGATACTCTAAGTAAGTTGTATCTAGAGATGTATGCAAAATCAAATAAACAGAAATTAGTATGTAATATATGCGAGTTAGAAAAGTTTACTAGAAGCTCATATGTTGGTACTGGTCATAAGAGTTCTCTTATTTTTGAGGTAGTACATTCTGATGTTTGGGGTCCATGTGCTACTAACACTATGAATGGATATAAGTACTTTTTTTTCTTTATTGATTGTGCATCTCGTGTCTCATGGCTGTATTTAATAAAAAATAAGAGTAAAGTATTTGCTTGCTTTTGGGACTTCCATAAACATGTCCAAACTCAGTACAATGCAGTAGTGAAGGTACTGAGGTCTGACAATAGAACGAAGTACATCAACAGGACACTTGCAGAGTACCTGTCAGCATACGGAATACAGCACCAGACCAACTGTGCATACACACCAGCACGAAATATAGCAGAAAGGAAGAACCGACACCTTCTAGAGACCACAAGAAGTATGATGATGGACATGAATGTCCCACAAAATCTATGGGGACATACAGTATTGACAGCAACTCAACTAATCAACAGGATGCCTTCAAAAGTCCTAGGATGAAAGTCCCCATACGAAGTATTACAAGACAATAATAGTGGAATACTCCCACTAAAGGTATTCGGGTGTGTATGCTTTGTGAAAGACAACAGACCATCAGTTGGGAAACTTGACCCCAGAGCAGTCAAGTGCATCTTCGTGGGCTACTCAGCGACTCAGAAGGGATATGTGTGCTGGAGTCCATTAGAGAAGAAGAAGTTCGTTAGTATGGATGTCCACTTCTGAGAGCATGAGCCATATTACTGCCAGGAGGGAACTTCGTATAATACGCCTAATACTACCAGTATAAGATAAGAGGGGAAGATGAAGAACTTGGTGGTAATCGATCTAGAAGTATAGATAGAGGCATGGTTGATGAGAAACATGAAGGTGAAGCAGAACAGGGGGAGGAGATAAGAAGTATCAGGCCTACGACTCAGGGGGAGTTACTTACCTACAGCAGAAGAGAGAAGCAAACTGCAGGACCAGTACCTACAGTACCAGTGCTAAGTCCCTTGCATGCGTCTGTCCCAACTCCTGAGACACCACCATCCTCCTCATCTACACCACCACCCTCCTCAAGTGATATCATTCCTCCTACTTCTCCCATGCCACTACCTACACGAAGGACTACTCGCAGTAATACGGGAAATCCTCCGGACAGATATGGTTGGGACCTTGCTAAGTTTGTTTCTTATGATCATATCTCTTCTTCTTATGGAGCATTTATAGCATCTTTGGTTAGTATTACTGTACCTAACAATTGGCAGGTTGCTAAGAACGATCCAAAGTGGAAAGCGGCAATGCATGAGGAGTTGGGAGCTCTTGAGAAGAACCACACTTGGGAGCTGGTGAGACTGCTAGAAGGGAAAAGAGCAGTCGAATGCAAATAGGTTTTTACTGTAAAACAGAACCCAGATGGACAAGTTGAACGCTATAAAGCTCGACTGGTGGCAAAAGGATACAGTCAGACGTACGGCATCGACTATGACGAGACCTTTGCACCAGTGGCAAAGATGAGCACTATCAGGACCTTGATCTCCCTGGCAGCCAATGGAGGGTGGAAGCTACACCAACTGGATATGAAGAATACATTTCTTCATGGGGATCTAGTGGAGGAGGTGTACATGGAGATACCACCAGGATTCGGTACCAAACAGACAGAAGGCAAGGTCTGCAGACTGAAAAAGTCCCTCTATGGACTGAAGCAGTCTCCTCGAGCATGGTTGGACAGGTTCAGGAGAGCAATGATAGGGATGGGATATCGACAGATCAATACTGATCACACTATCTTCTTCAGACGAAGTGGAGGCCACATCACCATGCTTGCGGTATATGTAGATGATATGATTATCACAGGCGATGATGAGCAGAAGATCGCCCAACTCAAAGGAAAGCTTGGCAAGGAGTTCGAGGTGAAGGATCTTGGCCCTCTTCGATACTTCCTTGGGATTGAGATTGCTCGAGATAATAAGGGAATCATTCTTTCTCAAAGGACTGGACCTGCTTACGAAGATGGGGATTATGGGATACAAATCAGCTACGACACCGATAGACCAGAAGTTCAAACTAGATACTGAAGCTGGAGAACCAGTTGACCGGAATAGATATCAGAGATTGGTGGGCAAGTTGATCTACTTGAGCCACACTCGACCTGATATCATCTTTGCGGTCAGTGTAGTGAGCCGCTAAATGCATAACCCCTGGAAGGGTCATATGGATGCAGTATACCAGATTCTGAGGTACTTAAAGGAAGCCCCCGGGAAGGGACTGATCTTCAGAAAAAATAATCATGTAAGCATCGAGGGCTATTGTGATTCTGACTGGGCTAGCTGTGCTGACGACAGGAGATCCACATCGGGCTACTGCATATTTGTAGGAGGTAACTTGGTCTCGTAGAGGAGTAAGAAACAGTCAGTGGTGGTCAGATCAACAGCTGAAGCAAAGTATAGAGCTATGGCCTTGGGAGTCATAGAACTTTTGTGGTTGAAGAATATGCTGACGGAGCTAAAGCTGGACCAGGGAGCCAAGATGAAGCTATGGTGTGACAACCAGTCAGCTATTAGTATTGCCAACAATCCAGTGCAGCATGACATGACCAAGCATATCGAGATTGACAGATTCTTCATCAAAAAAAGCTGGAGAAAGGAGTACTAGAGCTGGACTACATTCCAACCAAAGATCAGGTAGCAGACGGACTGACAAAGGGGCTTAGTTCTATCAGCATGATGAGAGGATGTGACAAGATGGTTTAGTAAATATCTTTCGCCCATCTTGAGGGGGTGTGTTGATATATGTGTTAAGTGTTATTGGGCTTTAGTCCCACATTGTCTAGAATGATAGGAGAGGAGGCTAGCCTCTTCTATATATATGTAGTCTCTATTTCAATAATAATCACTTAAAAATCTCTATAACCTTCACCCGAGCGAATACCTCCAGCTATTTGCTTCTTGATTAGTAGGGGTATCACACTACCCAGAAAAGCAGCCAATGTAGAGATAGAAGTTGATACTCAATAGATTCACAGGTAGCCCATGGATTTGGATCCAAAATGCTGATTCTGTAAATGAATATTCGCTTGGTAGTTTGTTGAGACAGCATCGCTTAATAATCAATAAGTGCTTATTGATTTTCCTTGGTCCACTCGAGATGATAAACTCAATATCCTCCAAAAGTTCAAACTTAGCAAAGAAAGAACCATCGTGATACTCAGAGATTTTGATGTTACCTTTGGTTTTTTAGATTTTTGGAATAGTGGATATGATTTGGGTAGGATAAGGCTTATGGCATAATGGTTTAAAGAAAAGAAAACATTTCCAGTCCACTTGAGGATTGGGACAAGGAGATGAAGATGAACATAGGTCCTTTGTTTTCGAAGAAAACAGAAGGGAACCTAATTTTGTAAGGACTTCTTGGTAGGTTGACGGAGAAGGAGGATTCATGGTGAGTAGGGAAAGGTGGGGTGGGTGGGTGGGGGGTGGGGGTGAGGGTATGGGAGAGATTATACGGGGAAGGAAAGAGAGAAGGGGAGATGATTTCTTACAGAGATAACTATATAGAGAAAAATTGCCACTTTGTGAGAAGGACGAGGTTGATTGTCTGTTAGAGTGGAAAACTTAAAAATATGAACATATTTAGCGAGTTATTAATGTTTCCTTGTACTGGCTTTTTCCAGTATCAATTTTGGTAATTGGTTCATTTATATGCGCTATTGTTTTTGTTTTTTTTTTTAAATCCCACGCACACACACAATTGGGGGGCTCGAACCTTACCGACCCCTCTGGGTGTCCGCTCTAATACCACTAGGCTAGAGAGCTCGGACATTATATGCTATTGTTGTTTATTCCTTTAAATATAACCGGTAGACTTCAACTCTTTCAAAGGTAATTGAGAAAAGTTATTTTTCTTAAAGAATTAGTTCCAATACTAATTCTTTCAAGAAACTGATTTCCCTTGTTCATTAGATAATAGATAATCCTAATCCCACAATATTGTTGGAAACATGAGAAAGTCTTTCATTATGAATATTGTATGGCTAAAAGCTTTTCATAGTTTCTTCACTAATTTCACTATCCGAAAAAAATATGAATTTCTCGAGTATTTTTACCAGTTAAATATAGAGAGTGTAATCTTCTAGACGATGTCATCTTTTATCCCTTAAATTATCTTGTGTAGTAACACAATCAATTTCAAGTATATAGCGGGTTATTAATGTTCCCTTTTACTGGCTTTTTCCAAGATCAGTTTTCGAAAATTCATTCAGTTACATGCTATTGTCGTTTGTTCCTACAAATATAACAAGTATACTTCAACTCTTTTAGAAGGAATTTGTAAAAGTTATTTTTCTTGAAGAATTAGTTCCATTACTTTATTTGTACATTGTTGGAGTCCAGTCTGGATTTGGTAAATCATATTTGTGGAGCCAAAATTTGCTCAAATATTTGATTTGATTTGATTTGGACGTCCATAATTGGTGCTAGGCTATTTTAGGTGTAATAGGATATTATTTTAGGGTTTCCTACTTAGAAAATCCTATTATGATCTAAAATAATATGTTGGTGTACTATTTTAGTTGTAATAGGATTGTTATTTTAGGGTTTTCTATTTAGAAAATCCTATTATGACTCCTATTATGACCTAAAATAGGTTTTCTCAACCTATATATATGGGTTGAGGGTGGAGGCAAAACGCGAGCACAAGATGGAGATTCAGGGTGCTTGTCCACAGGATATCTAAGAGAAAGTTTATACTTTGCTATGGCTCGTCATTCAAGAGAGAAGAAAGAGGAGATCTGATCGAGGAGTCGTCGCCTTCATTCAAGAAGATCGCTACGAGTAAGGTGAGTGATTTCATTGTTATCTTTGTTTTTTCTTCTTGAGAGTGGTGAGGGAGTTGAAACTATTAGGACAAGGGTTCAATATTTGTTTTTTTTTTTATCAATCTTGTAATTTCACATGAATTATATATATTGAGATTTGTCCAGGTGACATAGTCACCGACCATATACGTTTTCTTTATCTGTGCTTGGCGTTCGTTAGACGAGGGTTGATTATCTCAAGTGGGTTTGCCTAAGTTTTTATTGCGATCACATTTCAGTCACGATATTGGAGCGTTTGTGAGGCTTGTCTGATCCCAACATCTAGTATCAGAGCGAGGGTTTGATTCGTTCTAGTCAGATATCATCAGAGCTCTAAGGTTCTCGAGAGGAAGCTGCAACAATGTCTACGGAGTAGATGAATACACTTATGATCACTCTCATAGGGGGAACTGGATGATATAGAAGCCAATGATGGAGGACTTACTCTGGTACAAGGTTTTGCATGGTCTATTGGAGTGCGACAGCGCCAAGCCATCGGACAAGTCTACTGATGACTTGAGGTGATTGTACAGAAGGCCATTGGATTCATCCGCCAATAACTGGACAATTTAGTGTTTCATTACGTCTCCATGGAGGGTTCTGCAAAAGTATTGTGGGAGAAATTGTATTTGTTGTACGAACAGAAGATGACTAGCAATAAGATGTTTCTTATTTGCCAACTCGTCAACTCGAAATACACAGATGGTGCCTCGGTAGCACAGCATCTGAACGATGTTCTGGGGATCATCAATCAGTTGTCTGCGATGAAGATGGTGATTGACGATGAGCTTCAGGTCCTCTGCTTTTGAGTTTTCTGTCGAAAGAATAGGAGACGTTGGTGGTATCAGTGAGCAACTCCGCTCCGGATTGAGTTGTCATGATGGAGGCTATCAAAAGTAGTTTGTTGAACGAGAATATTCGATATAAGCAAGTTGAATCGTCGCAGGAGTCCGCTCTTGTGGCTTCCTATGGAAAGGGAATACTCAAGTTACAGGTGAGGACAGGGATAGTTCTCGGGATCTTGCGACTGTAAAGCGCAAGGAGGACTGTTATCACTGTGGCAAAAAGGGGTTATATCAAGAGGAACCGCATGAAGCTCAAAGATGAGAAGGCTAAAGTCAAGGATGTTCAGAAGGATCTTACGACGTTTGGAGATATCATTATTGCAGCAAGTGACACAGAGGAACCTTATGGCACGTGCTATGACGATGATTAGATTATGGACATGGGAGTGTCATATCACGCCACTCCACATAGGAGGATCTTTATCTCATACCGAGACGGTAAGTTTGGATGTGCATAGGCAACAAGGGGACTGTTGTAGGTGTGGGCATCGATAATGTGCACGTGACAATGGAGCTTGGCCGGAAGTCTGTTCTTTAGGGGGTGCAACATGTACCGAGTTTGCACTAAACTTAGCTTCGGTAGGGAGGTTGGCAGATGACGGATGTCGTATTTTATTTGGGGACAAAGATCGGATGCTTAAGAAGGGTTTCCAACAGCTGACTTAAGGAGATTTGTGCTATGGCATGTATAGGCTCAAGCTGCTGAGCTATACAGGCATGCCACAGACATCGGATGGAGGCTCAAGGGATGTTCGACAGGAGTTTCTAGATCATTGGGAACTTGACTTAGTAGTATTTCAAGATACTTTAAGGGATACAGAGAATTTGGTTCGTCGAGACAAAGCGACGAATAGTGATGAGTTGAAGATTGAGGGTCAGTCTGTCGGTCCCATTACAGCTGGTCAGTCTTCAAGAGGGGGTTTATCTACGGACTATGTTTTGATGACAGGTGGTTTACCAAAGTTTCATAGAGTGACATTGGTTTTAGCAGTTCGAAACCAAGGATAATATCAAGGTGTGCAACAAACTCAATCCGAGACAGTCACATCTCCATTCACACAGTTCAGAGGGAGTTGTGGGTCATCGACGGTATACATAGTGCATGATATTCTACTCGACACGATGCATTTATAGGAGGGAGCTTCAGTGCAGACACGAAGGTGGGCAGGTTCAGGAGTCTGAATCTCGGAAGAACCGCACTGTCCGCTTGGTTGGGCCAGCCAAGGGTGAAGAAGCTCGTCAAAACGGGGGAAACGTTCTGGTAGAAGACGAAAGTCGGGGACATGCAGCCAAGACTTACGGTGAGGCTGATCGTCAGGGACTTCGATCTTGGTCGTGTTATTGATGTCGGCAGGATCCCAGTGGTGTAGGAGGTGCTATGCATGGCATCTAGAGTCGACATGACGGTCGAGGAACTGGAGATAAAGGAAAATAGAAAGGTGCTCAGGAGATCGAAGATCAGTAGTACGGGGGAGCAGAAACTCTGTCGCGGGACGACATGCATAGAGTCCGGTTAAGGAGCAATGGAGTCAACACCACTTATCAGACTGGGGGGAGATTGTTGGAATCCAGTCTAGATTTGGTAACAACATATTTGTGGAGGTCAAATTTGGTCAAATATTTGATTTGATTATATTTGGACGACTATAATTTGTGTTGGGCTATTTTAGGTATAATAGGATTCTTATTTTATGGTTTTCTATTTAGGAAATCTTATTATTATCTAAAATTGGTTATTGGTGGACTATTTTATGTGTAATAGGATTCTTATTTTAGGGTATCATATTTAGAAAATCATATTATGACCTGGTTTTCTCATCCTCTATATATGCGTTGAGGGTGGAGGCAAAAAGTGAGCACAAGGTAGAAATTCAGGGTGTTTGTCCAGAGAACATCTAAGAGAAAGTGCGTACTTTCCTCTTAGGGCTAGCCAGTCAAGACAGAAGGAAGATAAGCTCTGATCGAGGAGTCGTCACTTTCGTTCAGGGAGATCGTTTCCGTAGGGTGAGTGATTTCATTGTAATCTTTGTCTTTTCTTCTTGAGAATGGTGACATGGTTGAAACTATTAGGCCAAAGCATTCAACATTGATTTTTTGTTAATCTTGTAATTGCACCTGAGTTATATACATTGAGATTTGTCTAGGTGATGTAGTCACCGACCATATACGTTGTATTTATTTGTGCTTGGCGTTCGTTAGACGAAGGTTGGTTATCTCAGGTGGATTGACCTAAGTTTTCGTTGCGACCACGTTTCAGTCACGGTATCGGAGCGCTTGTAGGGCATCTCCAATTCCCAACATACATAAGCATCCAATGCAAGTGCAATAATCATAGGTCATTTCAGTGACAGTGCATTATGATGAAGAGGTTATTACTCTTATGTAGGAATTGAACCAGTAACAAATATATGTTTGCTGGAAGGTAGGGGTGCAACTCGGGCGGGTTGGGTCGGGTTTGAGGTCAACCCGATCCCAACCCGATAGATCATAAGCCTAGCCCAAGCCCAAACCCGATCCGACTTCGGGTTCAACATATGAAGCCCATGACCAAGCTCGGAGGCTCGGGTTGGGTCGGGTCCATCGGGTTTATCAGACTCGAATATGATATTTGAAATAATTTTAAACAAGTCTAATATTAAATGCATAATCAAATAGCAATCAAGCCTCAATCATTACAAAATAAAACTGAAATGAGATTTAGGACAAAGAGTTGAAGAGTTCGGGTGAAAAAATTATAGTTTAAACTTTTTATTTAAGTAGTATGAAACAATATATATATAAATTATATGTATGTCGGGTTTCGGGTTCTTCGGGTTACCCAACACATGAACCCAAGCCCAACCCGATTTTTGATCGGGTTCAAATATTTTAACCCGAGCCCAAGGGAATGTAGCTCCAACTAATATCACGTCACTAGAATCCAAGAACGTAAAGGGGATGTAGCTCAAATGGTAGAGCGCTCGCTTTGCATGCGAGAGGTACAGGGTTTGATCCCCTGCATCTCCACATTTTTTTTCTTATTAATACTTTCAGTTTTCTTATCAATACTTTCAGTTCTCTCTCATGGTGTTTAAAAAAAGGGTAAAATTCTTCTTCCAGTTAATATATTTGATTAGTGGCTAATGAATATATGCACTTGAATGGATTTGCTATTATTTTAATTGCTTATCCTCATGATCTTGTAATTCTAGAATAACTAGTGATGCTTGTTACTGGCCTACTTTTTTGTTTTTGTTTCCTCATTGTCAGGGCCGGCCTGGGGGCCGGAGCTAATTTTGGTTGTCCCTTCAACCTTATTGTATGTCGTTCCTGTAGGGTCACCCGCAAGCCCAATCACTTGTGGGATGTTGGATCTGGAGGGTTGTCCTAAACAGAGAGGGTTGCCCAAACCTAAAGTCATGTCGGACTTGCCACATCATGATTTTGGTATTTAGGAATCTGGAAATTGCTGAGAAGCCCAATTTCGGGGTGGGCTTTTATGAAATGCCCACCCGCTAGATTATTTTTATGAAATGCCCAGAATTAAGTTTTTACACGTTAAATATTTCAAGATTCTCTCTAGTTGTTATGTATTTACAAAATTTGCCATTATCATAATTCCAAAAATACCCCTTCGCGTAAATTTGGACATCTATATATAATTATGAATTCGCAAACTCAGATTTGGATTGAGAAATTCGTATTCTTCTTCTTCTTCACGAGAAATTTGAAATCCATTGATATAATCTTTATTAGAGATCGCAGAATCGTTCGTAGTTCACTGTGGTTTTCGTCAGTCGAACGTCGATCATCCTTCATCATCATCGATCATCATCATCATCAACATCATCTTCGTTGTTTCCGGCGATTAGGTCAATTGTGGATAGAAGATCTTCTTCTTTTCTTTTTATAGATCTTAAAACAAGGTGAGAGTTCAGATCTGTAGAAATTCATCCATCAGCTTCGTATCTCTCGAAATTTATGCTGAATTTGATTTTGTTATGAAGATTATTAAGTTAGAAAATGTTAGTGAGATATTTAATCTTGTTATTTTATGCTAATAGCATTCTCCGTTATATTTTAAAGGAGAATGACAATTACTTCTTATAAAGATCATTATCCGTATGTTTTTAGGACGGAGAATGCCATTCTCCGTCTTAATTTGAACGGAGAATGACATTCTCCGTCTTAATTAGGACGGAGAATGACATTCTCCGTTTTACTTTAGACGGAGAATGATCATTATAAGTTAGTTCCAACTGAGGATATTTATTCTCCGTTACTTTAGACGGAGAATAATCATTATTAGATGAGAATTTTATTGTTCTATTTGTGGCCTCTTATGTTTTTATGTTATCAAGGGGGGAAGATATGGAATCAAGTTGTTTAGTTAACATTTGTTTCAAGGGAGACATAGTTTCCTGTCGTGTCACACATGAAAGTACCGTGGAGTTTTTAAAGAATAAAGTGTGCAATCGATAGAGTTCTTTGGATCCACTTTCCTTCCGTTTCAGGTTTTTGCACTCTGATGGGACTGAACTGTATGTTGAAAGTGATTTTTGGCTTCGCTCATTGGTTGGTGGTTTTAACGGTACTCATGATGTGAGTTTTGATCTATATGTGGAGCAAATACACTCTCCATGTTCTTCATCAACATCTTTTCCTTGTCAAAGCTTTCACATGAGACCTTCGTCTTCCTCTTCTAGTTCTTTGAGTAGATGTTCTCCTACTGTAAAGGACAAACGAGTAGTACAATTTTATGAGGGCTCAACTGAGACAGTGAAGAAGAGGAAATCGGATATGTGGCCTGGATCAATTACTGGTGTTGGTCAGATTTTTCTAAATGGTGTTGAAGAAGTTAGGAATGCTGTTAGAAAGGTTTATTTTGAATCTCGTCATCCATTCCACATTTTGAAATCTGAGCCGGGGAGGTATACTGTTTGTTGCAAGAATTACAAGACACATGCTTGTTTGTGGAGCTTCCATGCTATATCTATTTCGAAAGATAATCAAATTTTTGAGGTGAGGAGGTATGTGGGAGAACATAATTGTGGAGCTGGCTATATGGATAAAGGTAATCTGGTTGTTCCAGCAAAGTTTGTGAAAAGTTTGGTTAGTGATATTGTTCGGATGCATCCTAAAAAGTCCGCAAAATCTGTTGTCGATGATTTCAAGGTCGACTACGGCTTATCTGTTACATATGGACAGGCATACCACGGAATTAGGCTGGTGCACCAGAAAATGTACGGAGATGATGTTAGATCTTACAGTGACTTGTGTTGGTATGTGAACAAGGTAAAGAAAACCAATAATGGTTCCGTTATCGACTTCCAGAAAGATGATTCATCAATGAGGTTTGAGCGGCTTTTTCTTTCACATGGGGCTTGCGTAGAAGGCTTTCAATATTGTCGTCCGATGCTATATTTGGATGCCACTTTCCTTACAGAGAGGTTTAGAGGTTGTTTGATGTCTGCTACAGCGAAGAATGGTAACCAACAGTTCTACCCTATTGCATACGGTATAGTATCAGGCGAAGATGGCGACAATTGGGAATGGTTCCTTAGAAATCTAAAGAATGTTGTTGGATGTAGTAGGCGTATTGTTTTTCTTTCGGATCAAGGCACCGGTCTAGTTTCTGAAGTCCCTAAAGTGTTTCCTAATGATTATCATAGCTATTGCTATTATCACATGAAGAATAACATACCGCTGAAAGAGAAAGGAAATGAAAGAGTGTATCCGCATGTACTTGAAGCTTGGAGGCAAGCAGTATATGCTCTAACTCCAGGTGTGTTAATGAGACAGATATATGCACATTTTCTATGCATTTTCCCTTAATTTAACAAGGAAAATGACCATTCTCCGCGTCAGTAAGACGGAGAATAGTCATTCTCCGTGTGTTTTAAAACGGAGAATGGACATTCTCCGTCCTGCATATAACGGAGAATGTCATTCTCCGTTAGCTTTTGGACGGAGAATGACCATTCTCCGTCTTGCATAGAACGGAGAATGTCATTCTCCGTTATCTTTTGAACGGAGAATGACTATTATCTTTATGAGAATGCACTTATTTTTTCATAATTTTGTGAATTGACCTGATTCTTTATTACTTATTTGTTTTTCTGTATAAAGGTGGGTATAGACAAGCAATCAAGAAGATTTATGATCTAAATTATGGTCATGTTGTGAATTGGATGAATAAACAAAAACCTGAACACTGGTCAAACGCATTCTTTCCGGGATGTAGATACGGTGAGGTTGCTTCTAGTTGTGCAGAGTCATTCAATGCATGGATAAAGGCTGAGAAGAAATTTCCTATATCAGCAATTGTAAATGTCATCCGTGTGAAGATGATGAAGATGATTTCGGATCGCCACAAGGATGCAATTGGTTTGAATAGCAAATTGACTCCATACGCTGAGGATATGCTGAAGCAGCTTACAGATGATGGCATGTGTTATAGGGTATATCGGTCCGGTGATTTCGAATTTGAGGTGATCGCAGATACTTCCTCCCATATGGTGAATCTTCTTGATTGTCATTGTAGTTGTCGTAGATGGAAGGTATATGGATTCCCATGCAGCCATGCAATACAATACATCAGAGTTGGTTCAGATAAATCTGTTTATGACTTTGTGGAGCAGTATTGGACATCAGATTATTACCAGAAGTTATATTCATGTGCCATTCGTCCAGTTCCAGATTGCGAAAAATAGTTTGAAAATAATCCCACTGATGTTGTTCTACCTCCTGTTCCGAAACGGGGTCCTGGACGACCAAAAGCGGACCGTTACAAGAGCAAATATGAGAACAAGGGAAAAGAGAAGAGAAAGATAAGGTACCAGAATTATTTTGAATTATGCAATCACAATCGGAGCACTTGTCCTCTGCCTCCACGTGCTGCTACGGTGGTCCAGGGGGCAGCGCCCCCTTGTTAATACATACACATATATTCCTTCTTTTATATAACTGGAAATTATTTTTTGAATACATATCTTACATTTTTTGATATCAATGGTAATAGTTTGAATTCTGCATATCAGCATAAGAACTTATTCTCCTTTATACTCTCTGACTTTATAATGTATTGAATGACCATTCTCCGTGTGTTTTAACACGGAGAATAATCATTCTCCGTTTTAGATACACGGAGAATGGCCATTTATAAGTCAAAAATAGAAGGAGAATAATCATTCTTCGCGTGTTTTAAAACGGAGAATGCCATTCTCCGCGTCAGTAAGACGGAGAATGCTCATTCTCTAGGTCAAAATACAAGCAGAATGTCATTCTCCGTCTCTTTTGACCCGGAGAATGACATTCTTCGTCTCATACGAAACGGAGAATGGCATTCTCCGCGTCCCTAAGATGGACAATGTTACTTTCTAGTTCAAAAATACAAAGAATAACCATTCTCCGCGTGTTTTAAAACGGAGAATGACATTCTCCGCGTCAGTAAGACGGAGAATGCTCATTCTCTAGGTCAAAATACAAGCAGAATGGCATTCTCCGTCTCTTTTGACCCGGAGAATGCCATTCTCCGTCTCATACGAAACGGAGAATGGCATTCTCCGCGTCCCTAAGACGGACAATGTTACTTTCTAGTTCAAAAATACAAAGAATAACCATTCTCCGCGTGTTTTAAAACGGAGAATGCCATTCTCCGCGTCAGTAAGACGGAGAATGCTCATTCTACAGGTCAAAATACAAGGAGAATGGCATTCTCCGTCTCTTTTGACCCGGAGAATGCCATTCTCCGTCTATTTGGACACGGAGAATGGCATTCTCCGCGTCCCTAAGACGGACAATGTTACTTTCTAGGTCAAAAATACAAAGAATAACCATTCTCCGCGTGTTTTAAAACGGAGAATGCCATTCTCCGGGTCAAAAGAGACGGAGAATGCTCATTCTCTAGGTCAAAATACAAGCAGAATGGCATTCTCCGTCTCTTTTGACCCGGAGAATGCTATTCTCCGTCTATTTGGACACGGAGAATGGCATTCTCCGCATCCCTAAGACGGACAATGTTACTTTCTAGGTCAAAAATACAAAGAATAACCATTCTCCGCGTGTTTTAAAACAGAGAATGCCATTCTCCGGGTCAAAAGAGACGGAGAATGCTCATTCTCTAGGTCAAAATACAAGCAGAATGGCATTCTCCGTCTCTTTTGACACGGAGAATGGCATTCTCCGTCTATTTTGACACGGAGAATGGCATTCTCCGCGTCCCTAAGACGGACAATGTTACTTTCTAGGTCAAAAATACAAAGAATAACCATTCTCCGCGTGTTTTAAAACGGAGAATGCCATTCTCCGCGCCCTAAGACGGACAATGTTACTTTCTAGGTCAAAAATACAAAGAATAATCATTCTCCGCGTGTTTTAAAACGGAGAATGCCATTCTCCGCGTCAGTAAGACGGAGAATGCTCATTCTACAGGTCAAGATACAAGGAGAATGGCATTCTCCGTCTCTATTGACCCGGAGAATACCATTCTCCGTCTATTTTGACACGGAGAATGGCATTCTCCGCGCCCTTAGACGGACAATGTTACTTTCTAGGTCAAAAATACAAAGAATAATCATTCTCCGCGTGTTTTAAAACGGAGAATGCCATTCTCCGCGTTAGTAAGACGGAGAATGCTCATTCTACAGGTCAAAATACAAGGAGAATGACATTCTTCGTCTATTTTGAAACGGAGAATGACATTTTCCGTCTATTTTGACACGGAGAATGGCATTCTTCGCGTCCCTAAGACGGACAATGTTACTTTCTAGGTCAAAAATACAAAGAATAACCATTCTCCGCGTGTTTTAAAACGGAGAATGGCATTCTCCGCGCCCTAAGACGGACAATGTTCATTCTACAGGTCAAAATACAAGGAGAATGACATTCTCCGTCTATTTTGAGACGGAGAATGGCATTCTCTCTTTATTTTGACACGGAGAATGACCATTTCTAAGTTCCAAATGCACACATTATAGGTTTGTATTAACACAGATAATGACATTATAGGTTTGAATCAAACAACAGAACTTTAACAAAACAGATTTACATATATAGAACAATATAAATTAGTCGAAAAATTGAATTTCATTACAAAGGAAAACAAATACATTACAAAAGAAACCTGACAAACAGAATATATACAATGAATTTGTTAGCCAATTTACATTGTCAGTTTCTTTTATTGTTCAAAAGGAACTGCACATTCACTCATAAGCAAAGCCTTAGCCAAATTTAGCCTTCTCTTTACAATAGTATTGTGAACTATTTTGTTTGTTTTCTTCTGTAAATCAAATGGAGCTCTGGACAACTTTTCAATATAATATGAAACATACAGCAGGCAGCTCGGTGATAGTTGCTGTGGGCATTCTTTGCAAACCTTGAGCTCTGTTGTTTCGTATTCCTGGATTGCTGGGCTTTTATTCCTCATCAATGCAATCTTCTTCATTACAATTGGCTCGATTTTATTCTTCATGTATGTTGCATCCTGGATTCCCTTAGCGCCTGTGTTTTTCCGCAATGAATTGTAGTGCGTCCAAACATAGGAGCTGAAGTTGAATGCCAGCAGCGTATAGTGTTTATTCTCCTCGCGGAAGAGTGGCACGAATAGCCATTCAATGTCATCTTCCAGCTCCATTATAAAATCTTCTATATCAACTTTGAAATTGTACAATGCTCCAGGTGTTGGATTTTTTTCATCGACATACTGGGCAGTACTCTGTTTTCCAGAAGAAAAAAAAAACAAAAAATAATATCATGAGTTAGTTTTTTACAACACTATTAGTAGCTGTACACATTAATATTTATTTTTCAGTTTCGATTCTTACCAATGAATGGGGCATCATGATTGCAAACCATTTACATTGTGCACCCTGCGAGCTTGACTGAATGTTCTGCCTTAATTCGGCTTGAACTTCGTTCATAAGCTTTATTAGGTAGTTCATAACACCGGCTTCTATATCCGCCTCATTTATTATGTCTTGAAAAATCTTTAGCACTTAACAACATGCTGACATCATTGTTTCTTCTTCTTATTTTACATTCTTCTGGAGCACTTGGAAAGTACATGTATACATAATCACTGCACATACATTTAGTTTCGATCATGATAATAATATAGGCTAATGATAAAATTGCATAAAAAATAACTCCAATAGAGAATGATCATTCTCCATTATAAATTGTACAGAAATTGGTTCAAGTTTAGAATACTTACGTTGGAGACATCCTTCTTGTGTATACGATGCTCCTGTATACTTGCTTCAGTTCATCATCTGCAACGTTCCAAAGTCTGAGCTTCGGACATTGCATCAGCATTTTTCCCTCTTTAACAAGCTTTGCTGTTTGAGGAGATTCTTCCTCAAGTTCTTCAGGAGCTGACATCTCCTTTTTATTGTCGACCTTCTCGGGGCTGGAAGGAGCTTTTTTTTTCCCAGCAGGAGCTACTTTCTTTCTGGGACTGGAAGGATCTTTTCTTTTCCGACCAGGACCTGCCTTCTTACTTGTTGTACCATCGGATGTTTTCTTCTTTTGTAATGTAGTAAAATCATCCTCATCTGCAGCAGGTACATTTGATCTTGTGTAATGCTTCTGGGGAACTGCTTGAGTATCCCCTCTTTCCATTGCTCTAGCCATTGCTTCAAGGTTAACGATTGTATCGTTCTTATTCTTGACTTCGTCATTCAACGAGGCAACTTCCTCTAGAAGTCTGTTATTATCATTAGTTAGCTTTTCATTCTCTTTTTTCAGATCCTCTGTCATTTTTACTGATATAAAAACAAACAACAACAAGAGGTATGATGTCAATATTATATAATCTTCGTTTTAAAAACAATGTCATTCTCCGTGTCAATTTAGACGGAGAATGACATTCTCCGTGTCAAAATAGACGGAGAATGCCATTCTCCGTGTCAAAATAGACGGAGAATGCCATTCTCCGTTTCCAAATAGACGGAGAATGACATTCTCCGTGTCAATTTAGACGGAGAATGACATTCTCCGTCTAATATTAGACGGAGAATGTCATTCTCCGTGTCAAAACATACGGTGAATGGTCATTTCTATGTCAAAATACAGAAAATGTCATTCTCCGTGTCAAAATACTAGCGGAGAATGTCATTCTCCGTGTCAAAATAGACGGAGAATGTCATTCTAAGTGTGTTTTAATACGGAGAATGACATTCTAGGTCTATTTTATAACGGAGAATGGTCATTCTCCTTGTTAGATACATGTAATTACAGATTAAAATAGAAAAAAATTATAAAATCTTACCTTTTAGAAGTAGCTCCTCAACATGTTGACGAAGCTTCTCATTATCAGCAGTAAGCTCAGACTTCTGCTTTCTCAGGGAGTCTAGTTCCGACCCCTGTGCCTCTAGTTCTTCAACTTGCTTAAGGAGTTTCTTATTATCATCAATAAGGAGCGATTTCTCATTCCTTAAAGAGTCTAACTCCTTCTCCAAGCCATCAGCAACGAGCCCTACAGCACGTTGTTGGGCTACATCTGCCGCTAGTTGCTGGACTCTTTTCTGGAGTTGCTCATTCTCAGCGATAAGCTGAGATTTCTCCTGCAAGACACGCAACATGTCTACATTGTCAGCTGTAGAGGGTGCTGGTGCTTGAGCTTCAGCTTGTGGTTCTTCTTCATCAACAGAATTATCTCCACCTTCTATATATTGCTGATCTGCTGGGACTTCTTCAAGTTCATCAACATTCAATGCAAAAAGATCATTGAATATCAAATCCGAATCCATTTTAGCACCTTGATATTCATTTTTTAGGAATATCAAGATTTTATTCCCATCCCATGTGCAGAATCTCGGAGACGCGACTGTTGGTTTGCACTTCCTTTCTACCAGTCGACTGTGCTCTGTAAACCAATACAAGAAGTATATCGTACAACCTTCAATCTTCTTGTACGATATATCAACATCACCATCTTCAGATTTTGTGACAGCCCTCTTTATGCTGTCCATGACGTACCCCAGTATAATCCGAGGCCAACAGATGCTTTTTATAACATCTGTGCTCTCCACCAGAGCGAAGAACTTGTATGGCAAGTTCGACCCCCCCATTCTGGTGAAGAATGCTGTTTGGCACAAGTTGAATACTATTAACTTGGCCACCTCATCGGGACTTGCATTTTCGCCCCCCAGCAGCTCTAATATCCTTTTTCTAACTTCTGCGTTTGAGACTTCAGCATTTTTGCCCTTGGAATTTTTCAGCAATCTTGTGAAGTGTTTTGTACACATGCTGAATGAGTCTGCTAGTGGGGGGGTCTTCTGCTTCTCAGTGATGATCTTCAAATACTTCTCATCAACTTCAGTGTCATCATTCATTGGCAGACCGAAAATGGTTGCCATCTCATCAGCAGTTGGTGCTACTTTGACACTGCTGCTCAATTGGAAATATCCAATTCCATCTTCTTTCAAATAAGTCTCCATCAACTTCTCCAGACCTTGGGTGACTTTAGACAGTTCTGATTTTTTCACCTTAGTTCTGTAGAATACATCTACGAAGTTGTAGAATCCTACATTCTTCAAGCTTTCGACAA
Source organism: Iris pallida (assembly GCA_029216955.1). Lineage (NCBI taxonomy): Eukaryota > Viridiplantae > Streptophyta > Magnoliopsida > Asparagales > Iridaceae > Iris > Iris pallida. The sequence goes on from JANAVB010040818.1 coordinate 15,740,751, forward strand.
CTGCTTCAGGCAAATGGCAAAACTTTTCCTTCACCTCATCCATGAGAGAGAGTACTGGGGTGAATGTTGCACGGAAAAGTCTTTCGTCTCTGTTCCTGACAGTTTTTTTTCCTAAAAACAACAACAATTAGGTTTACGTCAACATTCTTCTTTATTATAATAAAGAGAAAGCCATTCTCCGTCTAATATTAGACGGAGAATGTCATTCTCCGTGTCAAAATAGACGGAGAATGAGCATTCTCCGCGTGTTTTAAAACGGAGAATGCCATTCTCCGCGTTAGCAAGACGGAGAATGTCCATTCTCCGCTTCAGAAAGACGGAGAATGCTCATTCTCTAGGTCAAAATACAAGGAGAATGACATTCTCCCTTTATTTTGTCCCGGAGAATGAGCATTCTCCGTCTAAGTAAGGCGGAGAATGCCATTCTCCGTCTCATATTAGGCGGAGAATGCTCGTTCTTTAGATCAAAATAAAGGGAGAATGCCATTCTCCGTTTTAAAATAGACGGAGAATGCCATTCTCCGTCTCAAAATAGACGGAGAATGTCATTCTCCGTTTTGTTTTAACACGGGGAATGACATTCTCCCTTTATTTTGACCCAGAGAATGACATTCTCCGTCTCAATAAGGCGGAGAATGCTCATTCTCTAGGTCAAATTACAAGGAGAATGCCATTCTCCGCGTGTTTTAATACGGAGAATGCCATTCTCCGTCTCATATTAAGCGGAGAATGTTCGTTCTTTAGATCAAAATAAAGAGAGAATGCCATTCTCCGTCTCAAAATAGACGGAGAATGTCATTCTCCGTTTTGTTTTAACACGGGGAATGGCATTCTCCCTTTATTTTGACCCAGAGAATGACATTCTCCGTCTCAATAAGGCGGAGAATGCTCATTCTCTAGGTCAAATTATAAGGAGAATGCCATTCTCCGCGTGTTTTAATACGGAGAATACCATTCTCCGTCTCATATTAGGCGGAGAATGCTCGTTCTTTATATCAAAATAAAGAGAGAATGCCATTCTCCGTCTCAAAATAGACGGAGAATGTCATTCTCCGTTTTGTTTTAACACGGGGAATGGCATTCTCCCTTTATTTTGACCCAGAGAATGATATTCTCCGTCTCAATAAGGCGAAGAATGCTCATTCTCTAGGTCAAATTACAAGGAGAATGCCATTCTCCGCGTGTTTTAATACGGTGAATGCCATTCTCCGTCTCATATTAGGCGGAGAATGCTCGTTCTTTAGATCAAAATAAAGAGAGAATGCCATTCTCCGTCTCAAAATAGACGGAGAATGTCATTCTCCGTTTTGTTTTAACACGGGGAATGGCATTCTCCCTTTATTTTGACCCAGAGAATGACATTCTCCGTCTCAATAAGGCGGAGAATGCTCATTCTCTAGGTCAAATTACAAGGAGAATGCCATTCTCCGTGTCAAAATAGACAGAGAACGTCATTCTCCGTTATAAAATAGACGGAGAATGGCATTCTCCGTGTCAGTGAGACGGAGAATGTTCATTTCTCTAGGTTAATGCAAGAAGAAAGGTCATTCTCCGTCTATTTTACAGACGGAGAATGTCATTCTCCGTCTCATATTAGGCGGAGAATGCTCGTTCTTTAGGTCAAAAACACAGAAAATGCCATTCTCCGTGTGTTTAAACACGGAGAATGCCATTCTCCGTCTCAAAATAGACAGAGAATGGCCAGTTCTAGTTCAAATGACACAGAAAGGGCATCCTCCGTGTATTTTATAGACGGAGAATGATCATTTTCATTTGCCGCGTCAATATAAACAGAGAATGAACAAGACTCAAAGTTTTACCTTTTTTCTTTCCTTCTTCTTGATCTTCTTCTTCTCCCCCTGCTACTGCTTCTTGTTGTTCTTGATCTTGTTCTTGTTGTTCTCCGTGTTCTTGTTCTTCTACTGCTTCTTGCACTTCTTTTTCTTTTGGAGCATTTCGTCTACGAGCAACCTTCTTAACTTTCTTCCCTCCTTTCTGTTGTTTTCCAACTACTTCTTCTCCTTCTTCTCTAACTTGGTCTACTTCCATTGCTGATGATTGCGACATTGTGATGGAGATTCGCTGGCGATTTCTTGTAAGAAATTTCTAAGATTTTTGGAGGAGATGACCTAAAATCGCAACCGAACAGAGTATGGAAGAGGAGGGAGCGATAGAGACACTTTTTTGAAGAGTCTGGAATCGAACCGTTTTTCATAAAACTTGCTGGGTTTGTTGATATTCTTAATAAATTAGAAGGGCAAAAGGGTCATGCCGTGCCCTTTTTTTAATTTTTAAGTTAATGCTGGGCACGCGATGAAAGTTTATTTTGGGGTGGGTTTTTCATAAAACTTTTTAAATTTTTGGGCATTTCATAAATTTTCCATTTGTTTTTGATGCACACAGCTCTTGCCCCCCTTCCATTTTACAACAAAATTAATGCTCCTTCACAACTTTGAATTTTGTTTGAATCGGTTCCACTTCAAAGTCCAACTCGGCTGTATAATGTCAGCTAATTGGCAGTTTGAGTTAATATTGGTATTGCTCTCGGAAATTACTTCTTGTTATTTGAATTACATTTCTCTCTTTGTTTAGTTCTCATGCAATCTTACAATCAAGGAAGCACAAACACTCCAAAATTGGTGTCGTGTCATTTTGCGTTTGTCATAACCGTATTGGACACAACATATACACTCCAAATTAAACTAGGGTACTCCAATGTCTGTGCCTTATCCTGGTCGCTGTGTACGTATCACGATGTATCCTATTCTTAACTGTACAACATAGCTTCCGCTAGTTCATTTTTTATTTGAGGGTAGCCATATGAAGAATCTTCATTAGTTCAGATTGGATTATGTTACATCTTTTATATGAAGTATTTGTGAATCACTGATGATAGTACATATCAAAAAATTATCAACTATGGTTATGTTGTTGTGTCTATCTAGACTGTTATGGGGCATTTGGTTCAAGTTTTGGAGGCTTGGGAATGGATTTTGAATTTTCTTACCCATGTTTGGTATGTCTAGGATTGAAAATTTGGGAGGAATAGTTTTGTTTTTCTAGGAATGTTGTTTGGGCATTTTGTTTGAATGGTAATACACTCTCTTTACTCTAAAAATTCCAACTTATATCCCAAACATGTGAATTTAGGTAATAATAGCATCATGAAATTAATGAAAGCATATTTATGGAAAACTGAGCAAATTAAGATTCATATCCCTGTGTGAACCAAACATGGGAATGAAAAAATTAAAAAAATTTGACTACATACTTCCAACCTAACTAAACATGAGTATGAGAATGTTGAATTCATTTTCCATAGCAAAAAAAATAGAAAATGGATTCCTAGGAATACAAAAACTTCATTTAAACGAGCCCTTAAGGCCTATGTTGCTGAAAGGGACGACCCGAACGGGGGGTTGGGGGGTCCAATGGCCTTTCAGGTTTTTGCCTTAATACCCAACTAACTAAAATGAGTATGGGATTTGGGCTTGGGGATTGTCCTAAGCAAAACTATGGAGGGGGGTTGACCAAGTCCACAGTCTTGTTCGACTTATCCCTGTGCCGTTGCCGGTTGTGGTTGCTGATTGTGGGGTGTAGGTGTAAACATGGCCTAGAAGTTGGAGAAATAATTTTCTTATCAGTTCTTGCAGAATCAGATTTGATTCAATGCTCAAAGGTATTTATTTATTTATTCAAGTATGCTATCAATAGATCTTAATTGGTTGGTGCATGCCACACATGTAGCTAGTCTTTGAGCACTGGTCGGCCTGTGCTAAAGCAGAAAACCATTCGTAAAATGTATAGTTCTTGCATATCTCCTTCAAGTCCTAACGGTTGTTCTAATTCTTGTGAATGAGTTATGTAGTCAGAATAGTATCATTTTCTTCCTATATGATCTTATCTTGGAAAAATAACAATGGAGTACAAATTATCTGAGCTTATGCAGATATTTCCCTAGCCTTCACTAGTTCTTGTTTTTTGAGAGAGAACTTAGCCTTTACAAGTTGTAAGATTAACTACATTCAGACCACTATGTTGTTATTCAATACAGTTGGAAACATGAGGAAGTCTTTCATTATGAATATTGTCTGGCTAAAATCTTTTCATATTTTCTTCACTATTTTCACTGTCCGAAAAAAAACTATGAATTTCTCGAGTATTTTTAACAGTTAAATATATAGAGTGTAATCTTCTAGATGCTGTCATCTTTTTATCCCTTTAATTATCTTCTGTGGTTACACATATTCAATTTCAAGTATTTAGCGGGTTATTAATGTTCCCTTTTACTAGCTTTTTCCAGGATCAGTTTCCGAAAATTCGTTCAGTTACATGCTATTACTACTGTTTGTTCCTACAAATATAACAGGTATACTTCAACTCTTTCCAAGGTAATTGATAAAAAGTTATTTTTCTTAAAAAATAAGTTCCAATACTTTATCTGTACATAAGCATCCAATGCAAGTGCAATAATTATAGATCATTTCAGTGACAGTGCATTATGATAAGAGTTGTTATTACTCTTATGTAGAATAGAACCAGGAACAAATATATGTCTGCTGGAAGGATCTTTCTCAAACGCATTAGTTGACTTGGATGTGGTTATAACAGAATTAAAGTTATTAGTTGGAGGTTGTGTACAGAAATTTTCTCATCAGAACATCTGTATAGCCTTCAAATGGATAGCGGAAAACATATGATCATGAAGTCGTATCAACTCATCAAATCAACAAAAATAACAATTTATTATTTAAGAAAAACATTGTTGGTGTTTTTGCTTGTTGGTATTTTGCTTTAGAAACTTGAAAGATAGTCCATCATTGAAAAAACCAAATTGATGGTATCTCTATATAAAACTTTGCTTGTGTTGAGAGATCACATGAAGTGTGGAGAGACACATGGGTGCCATGTGGGGGCATTTTTCTAGTGGAAAGAATGCTAAACCAACAAAGAAACATTAATGCTTTTTGTCATGCTCATGGGATAATTTCCTTATGGAGCTAAGCCCCGAAGGGACTTAGCGCCTCGGACTCGGACTCAAGGGCGTAAAGTGATGACGTATGATGTAGCTGATTGGAAGATTTGAGCAGTTATGAAAATATTGAGTTAATTGAACAAAAAGATTGAGGGATTAGGGTTTCGACCCTTCTCTAAAAATACTATTTTCGTGCCTTCATTAAGGAGTTTATTGTGGGATTTGAATTTAATTCATTCAAATCTTTCCATTATTTGCTCCTATCTTTTCGCAATCAGTTACGGTCAGGAAAAGAATTAGGGTTTCAACCCTTCTCTATAAATACTCTCTTCGTGCCTTCATTAAGGACTTACGCCAAAATAAAGAGACGAAAAGAGAAGTGATGCTGCCGTCATTGAAGTCCTAAGGAGTTCTTCGAGTTCGTGAAAGGAGGTGACAGTGAGCGTTCCAGAAGTTCTTTCGAACTTGCTGGTTCCTGGGAGCAGATCGCAATCGGACGAATCTTGCTTTGAGCAATGGTGATCTTTATCACCCCCCGCAAAGTCGTTGCATCAGCTTCGGTTGAGAGCGATTATTCATATCGTTGCATCAACTTCGGTTGAGAGCGAACATTCATCTCATTGCATCAACTTCGGTTGAGAACGAGTATTCATCTCTCTTAGGAGAACGTATTTTTCGTCTCTCTGGAAATAAGAGTTCGAGATTTCCATTTTCCATCAAAAGATCTGTTTCGAAAATAACAAACATTGCCAGGTACTCGTTCTCTACGACACTTAAAAACATTCTTTTTTTTTTATCTGTGATATCGTAAATTTCTAACGCTCGAATGGCTTAATACTGTCATATGGTAAATTTCTTTCTTTTATCTGGGATATCGTAAATTTCTAACGCTCAAATGGCTTAATACTGTTCGCTATCGACTATGTCTTTTAGAAGAAAATCTAGAATAGTACATATTTTGCATCTTGTCACATGCTTATCGTATATAAGAATATAGAAAGACAAAGGTATGGTCAGGCTGCAAATGAAAATGAAATATTATCTAATTCTTTTATTGATTGAATTAACCAATGCTCGTATTAAAAATGTTACTTGCGAAGAATATTTCTATGCAATTGAAGTGTAAAGGAATAGAAAAGTTCCCTTACAAACTTTACAGGAATGATACATGAGTTAAAAAAAAAAAAAAAGACTAAAAGAGTGACTGAAACTTCAATGTAGAGCCTCTGTTATCAAGTATTCTACAGAATGTTCAGATCCTTCAAGTTCTTCAGAAACGTTTCTCCGACAGGAGATCCATACTTGACAAAGACTGCTGGACAGCCGATGGGAGCTTCGACCCAGGCTTCGAACCCCTGCTGGCTGATGGCACAGGAATGATTTGAAGGTCTAGAGAACACTTTCCCAGTCCAGACATGTTGCCAAGAAACCCCCCCTGACACTGGGAAATAGGCCTTCACGTCCTTCTTCCCTTTGTCTAGGACAGGCACGACTAGAATCTCGGAGCCCACCAAGAACTGCTGATAGGTTAAACTGTGGACGTGCTCATCGTCCGGGTAGTGGAGGAACAGATGCCTCGCAACAGGCAAACCTTTCTGAGAAGCTTCCTGTTATATCCATTGCAAAAAGAAAGTATACACATTAAACAGGCACATAATTGTTCAAGATCAATAATAGGTTTAAGATTATATGTTTACTAAGGATCGGTACTTTCAGATCCTCTTGACATCATAAATCAAGTACACCCTCGGTGATGGGTCTTTTTCGTTCAATTTTCTTTGCCGAATTGGCCGAAAAAAAAGACCTCCAATGCCGGTATCGGTCGGTATCGGATCGGGTATCGGCCATATCGGAATCGGTATCGGCCGATAATGTAAACTAGATCGAGAAGGTTTGACACAAAATCCAATTCTGCAGTGTAAAACAGCATTAGGAGGAAGAAAATACCTTCACAAGTTGAACTCTGTAGAACTTCCAAGCCTTGTATACCTTTGCAAAGCGCGCAAAATGAGCCAATGTGTTTTCATTCGAATAGAATTGACAGTTGGATGATGGCTTGTTTCCCTGTAAATGATCAAAACTTGAGTTTTGTTACGAAAAAATAAAATTAAAAATTAAGACCACTCGTTTGTGTTTCTTGCCTCATGGGTGCGAAAAACTACATTAAACGCATTCAGCTCCATCCAGCGCAGGAGAAGCTCCTCGCTCCTCTGATACCTGATGAAAGGCAAGTTCACTGCGCAGTATCCCCCTATGTCACTGTGGTTGAGTGCGAAACCGGACAGTCCGCCGCTGAGCAAGCCCGTAACGCTGCTCTTGATTCCGTCGTTCACCTGCCAGCTCACCATTTGGTCGCCCTCCCAGAACAACATTGCCCATTTGGGACTATCCCTGAAACCAGCCCTCATAAAGAAGACCAGTCTCTCCTCTGGATCTTCCTCGTGCTTGGAGTTCCACTCGTCTACGAACTCCCTGTTGACTCTAGCCCATAGTTCCGGATATCGGTTGTGAGCAACGATGGGATCTTCACCTATGCACATTTAGTATACCTACACTTAGTTGCTTAGCTTCCTCAATCAGAGTAAGGAAAAGGTTACGAGAATACTATTCAGCACCAAATTTCCATTCATTGGAACAACACAGGTAAGTATCTCTATATAAGAGCAAAATATCATCTAATACGAAAATATAGCTCAACATGATATTCTATCAAATGAGACATGGTATGTATCTCGATCCAACTCAACATGATGTTCCATCTACTCGACTGATAGGATCTTCACCTATATACGTTTGGTATACCTACAGTCAGTTGCTTATCTTCCTCAATCAAAGTTAAGGAGAAGGTTAGAGTAGAGACTACCTGAGAAGAGGCATGCATCTAGAGGTAGTCCTTCCCCGAAGTCCGCCATCCAGCCTCGCACCCCGCAGCTCACCATCCCGTGCAGGATTTTCTTGAACCAACTTCCGGCTGCGGGGTGCGTGAAGTCTAGCATTGCCACATCGAAAGCGGTGTTCGGCATCATGTAGGTCTTCCCGGTCCTGTCTTTCACTAGGATGTCTAATTTCTTGGCCTCCTCAAACAAGTCCTTGTTTCTGTTAGGCTTATCATTAGTCTGCGATAAAAAAAATAAAAATAAAAAATTCGTAAGTATTATATCCTCGTTGAATCTTCACAAGGACTTATCAAATATGATATCCCTCTAAATAGAAGTTTCTGATTACCGGAACAAGGCAGGGGTTGCAGTAAGCCATGACTCTGATATTCTTTGCGCTGAGATCACTTACAAGTTGTTGCCATCCAGTGTAATGTGTCGTGTCCACTTCCCAGTTCCACCATAGTTGCGATCCTATTATCGTCTTCCTCTGGCCAACCCAATCCTGCATAGGCGTGCTTTCGGTGATGATGATGATGGTCCGATTTTAGTAGAATCTATGATCAATACTAGATACTTGCCTGTAACCAAAATGCTGAAACAGGAACATCGTGATCTTGCAACTGATCCCAAACTTTTCGAACGGCTTCTGTACCTCCCTGCATCCCGACGATGGCCCCGGAGATGATCCAGTTCGGAAGCACTGGGGGCCTTCCTATGTTCTCCGTGTATCTCTCGATCAGCGTGGCAGGCGAGTCTCCATTCAATATCCTTCCTTGTGCACTATTCCCATGTATCTGGTGTACAATGTTGACTAAAACAAGTCAGTCCTACGGAATCATCATAGAGAGTTTATTACATAGTTACTACGTTGCAAGGGCATGAATACGACACGACACGGACATGTCACGAGTTTTTGGCGTGTCGAGTACGTATCCAACACGGTTTTTTAAAAAAAAGATTATAATAGCATTGTTCTTGGTTTTTCTTGTGACTTGAATGAAGAACCTGAATCTGAACTCTGTCGGGTTTGGTCAGATCGAAGACGGAGTAGTTGTGTCCTTCAAGGTAGAGGGACCTCATTCTTGATGTTATGTAGAACGGGGAAGGAGCATATGTTGTACTCCAGTCACCCCCTGACCTGTTCAGGAAAGAAAATAAGTAGAGATATGGGACTTCTTTTCTTGACAGTCTCACTCAAATTTATTTGAGCACAACAAGTATATATATATATATATAGCTACGTACGTACCTGTAACTGACGAAATTGGCGGCAAATGTGATGGGCTGGTCTCCCCTTCCAATGCCCTGTTCTTGAACGAGTATGGGGACTCTTCTTCCTTTGAACTCCATATGTGAGAATTGCTCCCCGAAGCCATAGAACCTCTCCTCCTTGTCGCTCGAATAAGTCAGATACACTCTGTTCAATTCTCTGAACTTCTTGTCTTCTTCTTCGATGCTCTCTTCGGAAGAAGAAGAAGAAGGAAGAAGGAGGAGACCTCTCCGCTGCGAGGAGGAGGAGGAGGAGAGAGTAAGCCTCCTTCTCCTCCATCGACGACAGACGAGATTCCACCTCGACAATGTTGAAGAGTTCTTCTTTTTCTTTTTCTTCAGCGGGGGGCTCATGATGAGCTCCCCGAACCTGACGTGGAAGCCGACCTGGTGAGTGTTCTTCTGGTCGAGAACAAGCCAGTACTTAGCAGCTGCAGCTGCTGCTGTGTGCCGTCTATTATTCTTGGAGAGCCAGCCAGAGATGGTCACGGTGGCTGCTGGGAAGTCGTCAGTCTTGTTTGTATGATCAATGCCGAGCTCATCATGATATGTTGTTGTTGTGATGTCGTCGATGGACTGGTGGTTGCAGAGGAGGGGGGAGGGGAGCTCCCCATCGGCGACGACGAAGGAGCCCCGGCTCTCCTCGGCCTCGGTGCGGGCGGAGGCGGCGGAGAGGAAGGGCTCTCCCGGCAGCGTGCGCCAGATGGGCCTCTCGGGGGCGGAGCTGTGGGAGATGGAGAGGTGGCCGCCGCCGTCGGGGCTCCAGGTGAGCAGGAAGTCCGAGCCCACGGGGAAGGCGCGGGGGCTGCTGAGGAGGCTGCTGCCCGTGGAGAGCGTGCCATGGATGTGTGGTGGATTGGAGCTCGGACTAGGGAAGGGGTTGTTCAAGTGCTTGTGGTGCTTCTTCGTCACCTTCATTTTTTTTTGTTTTTCTCGTAGAAGAGTTCGAGTTCAAAGAGGAAGAAGGAACAGCTCAACTGTATATTAATATAATAATATAATACTTATATCAGCATAGAATTTAAGTCATAACATATTCCATTACAAAATTTACATCCTTAATTTTTATCCTTTTTTATTATATTCTCCTTTCGGAGTTGTTGTCATACTTATAGCAAAAAAAATTAATTGAAAATTTCAGTACCTAAATCCTAAACTGATATAAAATTCAATGTCTAAACGCTGGTTAACCCTAACCATTCAGCAGGACAGGTTAGATTCTTGAATATTGGGTGGGACCTACCCCATGGAATCAATGTCCTCACACGCTTATATTGTGGATATCAATTACATGTAAATATAAAATGGTCAATTTGAGTTGGGTCCAAACTATTTTAAAAAAATAACATTTCGTTCCTGAAAATATTCAATTTAGTTGTTTATGCTTTGGTAGCTTTAGTTTTACTAGCTCTATTATTCACTGGCAGGAAAGGGTAATATTGAACATCCAAAAATATGTTAATAAATATTTTAGAATTAATTAAATTGAGGATTCCAGAAACATTTTTGTCTTTCTTGAGTTCCGACTCAATTTATTTATTAACATATTTTGGATGGTCAACACGGATCATTATTATCTCTGGACCCAAATTCTAAATTGCAATGCAATTGATCCCTTTAGAATAAAAATATTAATTTCTGAATATTTCTGAGACTCAAAGTCTATTTAATCCAATATAAAACTAATACATTTTTTTAGAGCTATCACATGTTCTCGAAATTACTACTCAGGTAATAGTGGATTGCGACATCGGACGAAAGTCTTGATTGTCGATCTCGATATTGGCCCTTTCAGTCGGAAAACCTCGAGTGGGCATCAAAATATGTAATTCCATCTTTCTTTCTTTTCTAATTTCCGCATATCATCTCTCTCAAAAGTCAAAAAAGGAAGATGATCCCGATTTTTGATATTTCTCGTGGTCGGTCTGGCAATTTTGGACAGTTGTTTTGATAAACTGTCACTAAACCCAAAAAGATTAAAGAGAAAGAACTAGAAATTGACGTCTACGTAACAGGTTGTTGGTTTAGCATTAATCATCCAAATTTTGTTAATAAATATTTTTATATTAATTAAATTACATCTAAGATCTCATAACATTTTTGTCTTTCTTGAGTTCTAATTTAATCTTCGAAGGTCGGATCAACCGTCATTTAAGGACTGAAATCCCAAGTTAGAACCAAAACCCGAATTTCTTAACGTTTCTAGAAAAAGTCTAATTAACCCAATATAAAACTATTACAATTTCTAGAGCCCCCACAAATTCTGTGGATTGCTTCGTAAATAAAACCAATTATGAAAACATAAAAATATAGTAATTAAACAAAAATAGTAATTAAATGACACTAGTTCTGTCAAAAAAAAATGACACACTAGTGATTCAAGACGTGTTGTTTTAACATGTGACATAATTGTGTTTGAAATTGTTTATACTGCTTTTAGTTTAGGTAAATTCTATTACAAAATTTAAGAAGACCAATTAAAAAATAAGTTGGAGCGACTTGAACAAAATTTACATAAACTTTCATGTTACGTATATTCCGGGGACGCAGCAATGTAACAATGTTCAGTGTTCAAATGGAAGACCCCTATTTTCTCTACTACCTACTTCTACACACCATTTGTTGAATAATAAAAACCTCTTGAACTTGCAAGAGAAAGAATGTAGTCGTCTTTCCGTGTCCATTCATTCACGTGCTTTCAGACTCATTATATTTTTGTTCGGATTTTTTAAATATTGGATTACTATTTTGGCATAATAATAATAATATAACTATTTTTGTTTATTTATTTGCTAGGATGCACCATGACGTGATTGCGGCAACATACATCAAGGGAAATCTGGCCCTACCCCGAAGGGCCCGCTCGTCAATGGCATGTGATAACTGTTTGAACAACGCTTAAAAAGTTCAGATTGTAGTTACAATTTATCGGCAATTTTATTTAGTGTCTAATGCAAGAGTCAAATAATTTTTATTTCGAATGAGCATTTTTAAGATAATTATAATTGTCAATAAAGTTTTTATAATATCTAAGAATCTTTAAAGGATATCGTTATTGACACTTCTAAAATGTTATCATACACATTTTTTTAATTTTCTATCATTCAAATTTTAAATATATCCATGCATTAATATTATTGGCACTCTACAATATCATCATGCATTCCTCCCTCCATGCATGCACAAATTAATGTCAGATTTAATGTAGGAGTAGATTTGAAATTTGAATGAAAAAAAACTTTAAAAAAAATGCATGATAACATTTTATAGTGTTAATAACAACACGCTTTTTAAATGGTTTACCAAAATTATTCTTAATTTATAAGATAAAACTAAAAATTTTAGTTTTAAAAAATTGTAATAAGATAAGGATAGTTTTGTAATCCAGCTTGAAAATTATTGGAAATTGTAAAAATCTCATTGACAACTAAAATATTGGCCCATATAGTGCAAATTTACATAAAAGCTGTAGGGACCAATTTACGTAAAAGAAAGTTTGGATTGTAGCTATGTTTTATCCGCGATTTTATGCAAGGTACGAGTTAAAGAATTTTTATTTCGAATGAGCATTTTTAAGAAAATTGTAATCGTCAAGAAAGTGTTTATACTATCTAAAGATTTTTAAAATAGATTACCATAATTATTCTTAATTTATAACAAAAGCTATAAAAAAAATTAAAAAAATCGTAACAAATTAAAAATAGTTTTGATAATCCACCTTAAATTTTTTGAACCTTATAAAAAAATTCATTGACAACTAAAATATTGACCCACAGTGTGACCAATTTACGGAAAAGTTGTAGGGACCTAAGAACCCAAGTTTGTCCAAACCTTACCTAAATTCTAGGATACTCCAAAAGACCTATATTTGTCTATCCACCATGTTTGAATAATCTCTCACCATTGAATTAAGTAGAAATTTCCACGGAGACCAGGAATGTAGGCGTCTTTCCGTCCCCATTCATTATTCAGGCTATCGGACCCCGAGTTATTCGTGTTTATAATATAAAAATGTGTCTGTATAGATAGGATGCACCCATGTCTTGACGGCGGCAACATGCATTGTTCTGTCATTTTATCACAATGGAGACGAGATTCCGAGAAGGAACCATAATTTGGTTGGTTCAGCCCATATTCCATCCATGTCCATTGTACCATGCGTGCAAGTCTTTCTTATTACTAATCTGCGTGTCCTATATGCCTTGTGAGTGTACGTTTTGTTGCACCTCCATGCTATTCTAAATACGAAAATGCTTCTCCTCGGGTCAACTCTTGCAACCGTAAACGATCATTATCTTCAATAGTTAATATTGTATATCATGCCAGAAAGTGCAACTTATATCAAATTTATGCTGATTTCATGTTAGTTCCGGAGCATGATTTTTCGATTGAAAGCTAATTTTATGCAACACTTCGAAGAAGGTACACGACAGAGATCCCGGAGGATTCTGAAAAACGAAATCAAATGGAACACTTCGAAAAAGACAAAAGATTTTATAGTAGCAGTGATGAAATTCCACTAACAGTATCTGATTAGATCAGAACTGTATTCGTTCAGAACGAGTTGCAAGTGGATGAACAAAAGAATAAAATGAACGTAATGAGAGAACGGCCTGCTGGGGTGAATGATCACCGGCGCTCAAAGCTATATTCGCCCCCACACGATCAGCTTCTAGGAACCAGCAAGTTCAGAGATGAACTTTTGGAACACTCTGCTCTTCTGACTCCTCGACGCAAAGACTCCTCGGATGGCGTTGTTCCTCTCTTCTCTGCTCTCGTGAATTTCGTAAGAAAATTGTAACGAATGACCTTAACTGAATGAGAGAGAAGATAGCAACTTATATAGACGCGCGCAGTAACCGTCCAGTATGTAAAACGTTCGGGTCGTGGAAAAAATCGCTTCCGAACGTTTCGTAACCGCTCAAATCGTGCACAGACACGATTGAGCCAATTGGCGCACAACGCGCGCCAATTGCGCATAGCGTGCGCTAACTGCGCACAGCACGCACACCGCTGAGCCAACTGCGCACAGCGCGCACCGCTGCGCCGACTGCGTACAGCGCGCACTGCGCGCCAACTGGCAGCGCCAGTTAGCCGCGCGATCGGACCACGCGAACGGACGCGCGATTGGCAGCGCAGAGGCTCGCACAACGAGCATAACTTAAGCGCACTATGCGCCTAGCGACGATGCTGACGTATTAAGTGCAAAGTGTGCCAACAAAATGCCACATTATGCCTCGTGATCCCATGAGCCCGAGTCCGAGTCCCAGTTGCTAAGCCCCTACAGAGCTTAGATCCAAAGGAATAAATTCCAAGAGCATTACAAAAAGCATAAATGCTTCATTGTTGATTTAGTCTTTTTTCCACTAGAAAAATATTCCCACATGGCACACATGTGCCTCTCCACAACCACATATGCATCTATCAACAAGCAAAGCTTATATAAAGAGATACCAACCATTTGGCCTAGGCAATGTAGGACTATGTTTCTAGTGCTAAAGGCCAAAATAACAACAATCCCCCACATATCTCTTTGTATGGGTTTGAGTGTTCCCTACAGTGACCGTCCATCATGCATTAGGATAGATGTCGCTGACGACTTGAATTTTTTCGCATGGATCAAACAACAGACTATAATACAATAATGGACTAAGCCTTGAATTCTGCATCATAGTTGCAATTCTTTTCACTCACACAATGTAGTCACATGTGCTTCTGGATGCACATTAAAGGCCATGTGCCAGCCTGATTTCAGTGTATTATTTTGGACGTCTACAAGTTTACTCTCAAGAGACGGTCTGCTATCTCTGCCATACACTGTAGGTGAGTTCTTTATTAAAGAGACATGGCATGAAGCCTTGCGCTTCCTTGCGGTGCTACGCCGCTATGACATGGCTTAAAGCCTAGACATCATCCTTACCCAAGAACCTCATCATAGTGTCATACTACTATAACATGAGGTCACAAACCTCTCTGTAGTGCCAAAACCCAGCATGAAATCTTGCGCTTCCTTGCGGTGTTATGCCGCAACGACATGGCTTGCGAGGCCGAGGCTTTACCCCTATCTGGGTACCTCATCGTGGTGTCGTGCCACTGTAACATGAGGACATCGTCCCCTTTGTAGTGTTTTCTACAACTCTTTAATTTTATCATACAGCATTAGGCTACCTGCCTATTTGCGGTGCTACGCCACAGTGACTTGGCTCGCAAAGTCGATACATTACCCCTACCTGGGAACCTCACGTGGAGTCACCCCACTATAGCATGGAGTTACACTCCTTATAGTATTGTGCTACCATGCTTCCTGTAAAGCACATCAGGCATTCACTCTGCCTGAGAACTCATTAAGGCGTTTAAGCCATCATCATCACAGGATCTATTTTTCGCAGAAAATATATAGTAGACAACAGTGGTTGTAGGTCCGTATCCTTTCCATGCCACAGAGAACATGTACCCACTGTTCCTGATATTTTTTCAGTTAGTGGTCCTCCCTTGAACTAAAAGTTAGATGCCTAGTAGATTTCTCTTTGAACTAATAGCATAAAACTTTGTGGTAGGATTACAATAACACAATATCAGAATACTTTCAAGCCTATTTTACAAGCTGTATCCTCGACCAGCTGGCGCTTGAGGCCTTTTGTGAACGGATATGCTAGTTCTCCTGACTCTGAACATCAATCACTACAATGACACCTCTTTTGATGAGATCGTGCACTGCCCTGTGCTTTAACCGCACAGCTCTCTTCTTCCCGTTGAAGAGATCATTTGATGCCACCGCCACAGTCGCCTGGTTGTTGTAATGCCCCGCTCCGCACGGTGCATTATGATGAGTCGTTGACTCGAAGAGTTGCGTTGACCCGATGGGGTATCGATGCAAATCGATTGGAGAGTTACGTTGGCCAAAGGTAAGCTTTGAGTCGGTTGGAATCTATGAATCGAATCGATGCAAAGGATAAGTTTCGTTGAGCAAGTGCTAATGTTGGTTGATCTGGTGTGCAGGCTATGCCTTTATGCTGGATTACGGATCATGGTATGGACGCGATAGGCCAAATTAACCGAGTAGTTCAAAGGAATGGCTAAGTCCGGGAGTTAGCTATGTGATCGAGTTATGGAAGCGAGACGCTTCAATCGGCGAGACGGCAAGGCGTATCGGCTTAAGGTGGGCGGGTTCTTGACTCTCTCTTTCCCTATTCCTTTACGTCTAATAAAATATGTTATGGTATGCGTAAGATGTTATCGAGTTAGCGAGCGTGGCTCGGCGATGAAAGATCTAAATATGCGTTGAACACTAAGATAGAACATTGAACAATCGAATAATTGAAGCGACGTGCATCAAGTGTACGAGTTGCGGTAGGGCAATAATGGTAGAACATTGAAAGACGATATTGAGATGCGCATCATGTGTGTAGTGCCCCGTCCAGCAAAGTCAATCGGAGGAATCGAAACGCTGACGGCGTTCGAACTTAGCCTTGCAACGGCTTGCTTGGAGATATCACTCAGGTGGGGTAGTTTCGGTGAACTTGCCTCATCTTTGCCTTCACATAATAAATCGTATTTTCAACTTGCACAAGTAGGCTTAATAATAAAAGAGACGAATCCACATAGCTAAGAGAATAATTCCGACGGGTCAAAATGAGTTAGAACATGGAAAACGTCCCACGGTCGGCCTAGAGTTGGTGCACGGCGTGCTTTGAAAATGACACTCGGTCCTTCGTCCCGTGGCTTGGGAGAAGGAAAGTTGGTCTTCGGTGCAAAAGCAAAGAGTTAGCCTAAGTCATAGGCGTCGCCCGCGTAAATGCTCGATAAAGCATGTACGTTTCTGAAATGCAAGGCTTGGCATAGCCTTTGCTCGTCCCTCGGGTTAAGTTGTAGGCTTGAGTAAGTTAGGCAAAGTTATGCCGGTCGACCTAAGTCACTCCAAGTAACTGTCCCGCTCATTCTGTGGTTGTCAAGTTAAATAGTCCCACGATCCCAAGGCCCGTCATATGAAATATGACTTGGGCGATAGCGTTGCGTAGAACACGAGTCGGTTTAAGGCACGAGCCACGGTTGGTTCAGTGGAAAGTTAGCCACGGTCGGTCGATACTTAAGGAAAAACCGTTATGTTCAAGTTATGAAACTGCCTTGTACGAGCGCAATCTAGGTTCGTGCGGCATCACGCCTTAGCGAGGACGATCGCTCCTACGGGAGCGGGGCGTAACATAGTGGTATCAGAGCACGGTTTTACGTCCTTGGACCGTCGATTGAATTCTTTAACTTCGATGTTTCCGCAAAACTCTGTTGCTTCCGCAAGTTGTTATCGTTGGTGTGCTCTCTCTCAAATGTCCCTCGGCATGTCCATACAATAAGTCTAAATATTTTCGAAAGCTCGTTAAAGCGTTCAATCGAACGCATCGATAGGCGACGGCCTTTGTGCCGAACGATGTTAAACATGACTCGATAGAGAATACATGCTAAGTTAACATGTCGCGTGCGTGCCTAACTAGTCATATGTTGACCCTAGCAATTGAGCATGCAAACTCGAACATAGTCCACACGGGATAGCCATGCGCACGGCCTTTTGTCTAAGTTGCGTCGCGTGTCGCACACATCGACCTTTTGGTGCAAACGAATTGCGAGCGATATCAAGTACCGCTCGGTCGGGAACGAGCTACACTTAGAGTGTCTATCGATAGGAATACTATCGAGTTAACGCTTAGGCGTACACGAAAGATTGACTTGGATTTTGAGGAATAGTGCGATCGACCTAGCGCGTCGATACGACAGGAGCGATTACGCTAGAGATTCGTCGAACGAATCTGAAAGATGTCTTAACGAATGACGCGAACGTGATTGTAGGCTAGGGCGGATGGCTTGAATCCGAGTGGTGTATAGATTTTCTTGGAAATCATTCGAGCAAATATTGAGGATTACGAGTATGTCGGCGACGCGATGCGATCGCGCAAAGCCTTAGAACGCGTCACGCTTAGTTAGTCGTGACTTCGAATGTTCCGAACGAGATGTCGTTCGGACAACTTGTGAATGAGCAACACGAGTTAGAGAACGTTTCGAAACGATGAATGAAAATGAATGGCCGTGATCGAGGAAACTTAGAGGATCGCGCGTACGATATCGGATTGATACAAATGAAACGTGACTTGAGTTTCGAACAACGATCTTGAAATGAGCTTAAGGAATGGCGATCGAACTTGATCTTGAATATCGAGGAAATTATGGAACGTCCAACTCGGACAATAGCATCAACGTACGACTCGAAATTGGTTGCAAAGGAAGATCGTCAGGTTACGCATATCGTCGATGGTATTGAGGCGTATCAAAGATCGATATACGATAACTCGGGGGTACTCTGGCTCGGCGAATGACGATCGTGTAAATGTTATTATTTCGATGGATGCTATACACAGAATGTTGAAATGTGTCGAAGAAAAGATAAACTTGGCTCGAGAATTTTCTAGTTGAATGAATGACGGTCGGACTATCGAACTTGGATTGGATGAAAATGATATGTTTAGATTTTCTTCGTCGATAACCACAACGTTAACATTCTTGTCTTATGCGAGCGCAACTCCAGCCTCGCACATGCGTCGCGCCGATTTGAGACGATCACTCCGCGTGAGCGCTAGTATGGTGATTCATACAGCGGGGATGATTGATCTAGCTTGGCGTGACAATTTGTGTGTTTCGATTTGTGGATTGACGCGAAGGTGACTCGAGAATGGATTTGTGTGCTTGAAGAATTGAATTTGAGGATTGAGTAGGTCCAATCCGCGTATCGAGAATGAGTTAGTCTAAAACTCAAACAAGTGTTACGCCCCGATGAGAATGATTATTCCGCGGGTGTGTCGCATGGTGATTCATAAACTACCGTGGATAATCAGACTCGCATGAGATTGGGGCTTAACGTATTGTCGAGCTAGATGACCTCGTGATCGAATACATAAATTGGTTAGAATTGGAGATTTGAATGGATTCGAATACGCGCAACGAATGCGTTGATGTGAATAGGTGATCGTGCTCGATATTTAGAAATCTGAGTGACGCGAGCTTGGGTAGGAAATTCCGTACTACCGACTTTGGTTTGACCCTAGGATTGGGGACAGTGTTGGCATTATTATTGGGGAACTATGATTCCAATCCTGACATTGACTTAGCCTCGTAAAGATTGGCCTAGCGGTTAGGCGAAATGCCCCTATTGCAGAGTTATCAATCGAAGAATTGATCTTGAGGATTGG
Organism: Iris pallida; assembly: GCA_029216955.1. NCBI lineage: Eukaryota > Viridiplantae > Streptophyta > Magnoliopsida > Asparagales > Iridaceae > Iris > Iris pallida. The sequence goes on from JANAVB010040818.1 coordinate 15,760,106, forward strand.
TTTGAATGGATAGCATGAATCACGAACGTAGGAAACCCTGCTCACGAGACTCGACTGACATGCATATATTTAAGGGACGCCTGGGTATGTGCACGAGGCGACTCGAGTGAGAATGACAAATTCTCTATCATACGGCTTGGCTGAATGCATGTATTTTGGGGACGCTTAGAATGCGTGCACGATCCAGCCAAGTGATACGATTAAGTCTTGGCCATAGAAATGGTAGGATGGCTTGCCTTCAGGAAAGTCTCGAGGACGAGACTTGTTCTGAGTGGTGTATGTTGTAGTGTCCCGTCCCGCAAAGTCAATCGGAGGAATCGAAACGCTGACGGCGTTCGGACTTAGCCTTGCAACGGCTTGCTTGGATATATCGCTCAGGTGGGGTAGTTTCGGTGAACTTGCCTCATCTTTGCCTTCACATAATAAATCATATTTTTAACTTGCACAAGTAGGCTTAATAATAAAAGAGACGAATCCATATAGCTAAGGGAATAATTTCGACGGGTCGAAATGAGTTAGAACATGGAAAACGTCCCACGGTCGGCCTAGAGTTGGTACACGGCGTGCTTTGAAAATGACACTCGGTCCTTCGTCCCGTGGCTTGGGAGAAGGAAAGTTGGTCTTCGGTGCAAAAGCAAAGAGTTAGCCTAAGTCATAGGCGTCGCCCGCGTAAATGCTCGATAAAGCATGCACGTTTCCAAAATGTAAGACTTGGCATAGCCTTTGCTCGTCCCTCGGGTTAAGTTGTAGGCTTGAGTAAGTTAGGCAAAGCTATGCCGGTCGACCTAAGTCATTCCAAGTAACTGTCCCGCTCATTCTGCGGTTGTCAAGTTAAATAGTCCCACGATCCCAAGGCCCGTCATATGAAATATGACTTGGGCGATAGCGTTGCGTAGAACACGAGTCGGTTTAAGGCACGAGCCACGGTTGGTTCAGTGGAAAGTTAGCCACGGTCGGTCGATACATAAGGAAACACATTATGTTCAAGTTAAGTTGGAAGGCTATGCAGTAGCCGTTCCCTGAGTTCAAAGAATGTTAAGTCTAAGCGATGGTTAGTCGCCGAGAGAAAATATGTCGGGACTGTGGTTCAGTCGCCGAGGCAACCCTGGTTTGGGCTCTGCGAATGAAGTATGAAAAAGTGGAAAGAGTAAAGTAAAGAAACTAAGTGATGATAATGAGACCATGCATTACGTTAAGTCTAGAAGTTAGCGTAGGCGCGTGGTCATGGACAACTTGTCGACAAGGGCGATGGTTCTTCGGATCGGAAGCCTTGGGCCAGGGACCGATCCGGCCTAGGAAGAACAGATTATAGCCGAGCTGGGTAATAGGAAATTGGTAGTACGGGGACTTACATCGGGGATCGCTACTTGCGGTGCAAGGATCCCGTTTGCCAGGCTATGTCCACGATGGCTAGTTAATGCCAGTGACCTTTCATATAGATGTGTCGGCACGGGCGGCAATCCGCGTGTGTGCCTTTGGATTGAGTTGGATATGTATGAAGTTAGAGAACACAAGGTCTGGGCCTAAGATTTGGCTATACGAAGGCGGTGTGCTTCGGCATGAGATGTGGCGTCGAGTGTTAAGTTGTTGGCATAGAGTTGCATGAGTTAGGCTTGAGCTGTTGCGAGTTAAGTCGAGAAGGGCCGTAGGGCAAGTTGTGTTAAGTTACGTTGTGTAACACCCTATTTTCTAAAATAGGGGATTTTTTGAAAATTTATTATTTTTATTATTTATTAGTGGTATTTTAGTCATGGTATGATTTTCTGGTGATTTTAGTTAAGTTAAACCATTTCTAAAGTCATGCTAAGTCATGACTTATGACTTTGTGATTTTGGTTAGTATAACTTAGTGTAAACCCTAGTTTTCTCTAACCTAGAAGTTGCCATGACCATGAGAGCTTAGCCATAGGCTTAGAATATCAAATTAGTGGTTTTTGACCAAAAGGGTATTTTGGTAATTTTCTAGACTTTATTTGTGATTATGTGATTTTTAATATTATTTAATTCTTGGTAGGTCTCATGATTAGTCACTAACCTATCCTACCCTAAACTAGAAGTTAGCCACTAACCTAGAATCATTAGGGTGATGTTTTTGGTCATGGGATAAAGGGTTAAATATCTAGATATTAACTTTAAGGATATTTTCCTTAAACAAATCAAAATATCTAGAACCCTTTAGGCTAAAGTCCATGCCTTAGCCATGAAGGAAGGCAAGGACACCCCCCCCCCCCCATGCTTGGCCGGCCAAGGGCACCCCCCTTGGCAGCCCACCCATGTTATAAACCCCATGGATTTATTCATGAACAAAATTACATGAAATTAAATCCACAAAATTCCCTTTTCCTTCAACCCTTGATAACTTGATCATTCTTGATCCAAATTGACTCTAGTCTCTTGCATTGGAACCCTACAACATCTAGGGAACTAAGGGAAGCTAGAAATTCAGAATTTGGGAGCTTGGGCATCATCGAGTTGGAGATCACACAACCCCATTATCATTATTTTTTCTTGGATTTGCACAATAGGTATTTTCTCACAAACCTAGTCAAATTCCTATTTTGTTTTCATAAATGCATTCATATAGGAATAACAATATTGTGGGTAAAGTTTGGTAGGATTTTGATGTGTTTTGGTGTCCGTATCGGACACGTATCGTAGGGCTAAAATCCTTGTTTGGTGAAATGCCACAATGGATTCGATATGGTCGATTTGTGAAACAAATTATACAAACTAGAAGCCCTAGACTTGCTGATCACTAATCAAGTAGACTGAGCACATTATCGTGCTGTGTCCGTGTACAAACTGGACACGAACCGACCGCACGAGCCCATCGTGCATGCCCTGCTACCCGACCCTTCGTGCGCACAGCACAGGCCACTAGGACACGAAATATTTGACACAGACAAGGGGGCAATGTCTGCGAACATGTCCCCAAAGTCTCGTGTCGCGTTGTGTCGTATCGAGTGAGAAAACTTACTCGTACTGGACACGCGCTGTCAGCGCACACGCGCGCGCGCACAACTTTGAGTGTGTCGTTTCGCATGGACACGACACTAGAGTGTCTCGTAGTGACACGGGCATGAAGCCCTATACGTGGCGTACACGTAGACACGAGCACGTGGTGCTTCGTGTCCTGTGTCGCGTGTACGACGCGTGTAACCGCGTGCACGACACTGTTATTCGTGCGCGTGTCAGGAATTTACCCGAGTGGTTGTTTTGCGTGTTTGGACACGCGAAACTGTGTCGTAGTGTCATGTCAGTGACCTAGGACACTAGTGTATGTGTGGGGTGTCAGTTACCAACCCTTGGTTGCGAGCCTTAGCTCGTTTGGTTGCGTGTATTTCGAATTACCCCATTCGAGTGCACTGTGCACTGTCAACAGTTTTGGGGATTATTTTCCAGTTTTGGAAATCGAGTTTTAAATCGATTTTCTTCATGTTTAATACATTGGACTAGTGTATTTTAGTGTGTATATGTGTAGTACATATGTATTTGAGGGTGTGGGTCGATTTTGGGGAGAATTGGTGGTGTGTGTGTAGTTATATATATATACATATGTGTGTATATATGTATTGTGTGTGTGTGTGTTTGGGGGAGCCTTTGGTTCCAGAATTCCTGGAACCCCCCCTGTCCTGACCCTATTCCAGACCTCTCTCCCTCTCTCTCACTGTCTCACTCTCTCTCTCATTCAGTCTCTCTCTCTCTTTCCCTTTGTCTCTATATATATATATAGTATATGTATGAGTTATATATATAGGTATATATATATATATATATATTGATATATATGTATATTGTATTAGGTCTCTTTATGTATGTATAGTGTATTATAAGTATATGGGTTGTATTATATATGTTATTCATATATTGGGTATATGGATATTGGGTGGTGGTTAGATAGTGTATATCTATATATATATATATATATATATATATATATATATATATATATATATATATATATATATATATATATATGAGACTTTTAGTTATAGGTTTATATGAAAACCTAGACTATGGCCAAGGTTATTGGCCCATGGTCTTGGGACTAACCCCATTTGACCTACAAGCCCAAAACAACAACAAATTGACCCTTGTTGACTAAGGGTTGATCAAAGTCAACCTTAGGTCAAACTTGACCTAGATTGAACTTAAATTAACCTAGAATGACTAGTTTGACATTGGTTGACCTAACTTGACTAGTAGACTAGTTTGACTAGATAATTGACCATTGTTGACCAAGTCAACTATAGGTCAACCATGACCTAATTGACCTAGAAATGGTTTGGATAGACTTAAGAGGACTTGTTGACTAAGTTTGACTAAACCCTAGGCTATTAACTAGTTGGTTTAGGTTTGACCTATATATAAGTATATTATTGTGACTTGGGTTTTGTGGAAGACCTATGTAGATTAAGATATGTATGGGGTTAAGTTAGATACTTAGAGTTGAGTCATGACTTGAGATTGGAATGTGGGATTAGCTTGAATATAGGATTAAGGTTGGTATTATATATATGTATATATATGTGTGGTATACTTGTATAGGTATTGGTTATACCTTAACCTTGTGGTATTGACTTAGATAGTTGACCATTGACTTAATCACCATGCTGACTAGTCTTTGTTTAACCCAAAACCTTAGTTGGTCTAAGTTTGACCTAGACTTGATCCAGATTGATCATGTTGACTAGTATTTGACTAGTTTGATTAGAATATTGACCAAGAGCTGACTTTAACCTAGATTTGACTAATCTTGACTTATTTGACCTTGTTTGACCTTATTTGACTTAGTTTGATTTCCTGTGACCCAGTTTGACTATTGAGTTGACCAAGAGTTGACTATTGACCAGATTGACCTAGAATCATGTAGTATGCATTGTATACTTTATTTTTACCATTGTGGATACATTGTGACTTGTATTGCTCTGATTAGGAGCCATACACCTCTCCTCAGATAGTATATCCTCTTCAGACATTCAGTTATCAGGCGAGTACATTCTCTGACCGTTTCATACTTGTTCAGGCTTTACTTCTCGCTCTAGATTACTTTACTTGATGCTGTCACGTTGGTAACACGGATTGGTACTATATGGATCTTTACATGAGATGTTATCCCCCTCGGGAGCATCGGGTACTTCATGTTATGTGTGTTTCACTATCATCATGTACTCCTATGCTTCCATTATTCATGTGCACTCATGTGATCATGTACTCTCATGTTTACTGAGCCTTCATGTATACTATCATGTGCACCCTTTCATGGGCCCCATGTGATATCATGTACAATAACGTAACTTGTATAGATCCTTGTGTATTGATTAGGGTAACGGGAGAGTAGAAGTGGACATGTGAATAATTCCAAAGTAGTGTAATCATGTGCAAACTCAGTAGTGTAATCATGTATAAATTCTAGCCATTCACATGCCTATCTTGTGCTCTACATCACTAGTCACTTACAGTTCTCTATATACAGTAGATATTTCATTACAGCTATCTCTTTTACAGCATATATTTCCTTTCAGCAGTTCATATATCTTACTCTATTGCCTGTATCGTATTTCCTAACCTGATATGTACTGTGTGAGATGTATTGTGCTCGTTCCTGTCCTGATTGGACCTGTTGAAAATATTACAGAGGATGAGGACGAGGCATGGGTGACTACTTATTATGGAGCAGGACTAGATGACACTTGTATTGAGGACCCTCAGCAGGATCCACCTGCAGCTGAGGATGTTGTTCCAGTAGTCTAGACCAGTTTAGTCTAGGCAGTCTTTCTATATCATTTTGTCTCACATTCTGAGTTGTATTTTGAGATGTGGAGATGTATAGACTCTTAGACTTATTGTATTATGAGTTGACATTCTGGATGTTATGTATCTTAGACACTTAGTCTTATTTCATCTATGCTATGGTTCTTTTGAGTTACTATCTATCTGTTCTTCATTCTTCTACCTTAGATGTGATTGAGACTATATGTTGTGATGTTACCTCCATTCGGAGAGTATGAACTATACAGGTACCTTTATACTGTTAGATGATTTACCTAGGACAGCGTTCTACCGCCGACACTGTGGCGTAGGCTGGACGTACCCACTTCTCGTGCCCTTACTCTAGGGTGCGGGTCGTGACACGTTTTTAGTGGTGGCCCATACAGGTCGAGTTTATGTAGTGGTATTCGAACTAGAGTATCACTACAGCCTGCGATAGGATTTGAGGAATAGGCTTAGAGAGAGTGGATACTCAATCACTGCTAGGATACTTTGAGAGATTCCTGGGATGACCCTTGAGAATCTCATTTGAAATTACGATTTAAACTCCTTTTCCCTTGATTGAATTTGATTTTGGAGGATTCACTGTAGAACTTTGAATCCTGGTGTTAGTTGATGATTTTGAAAATTTTGTAGTTGTTGATTTTAATTTCTTAGTATTAGATTTATATCTTTTATTTTTAGGGTACTCAATCACAATTATGAAAAAACTTTTATCTGTTTCTTGCCATCTAATCCTCTTGCTAATTGCCTTTCATTAAAATGAACTGTCCTCTCTATTTTGCATCTTGCTTAAACTCTTTTTACCAATCTATGTGACTGTAACCCAAACCTGACTTACTCGACATTTTCTCAAATCAAGACTTTATTGAGACCTTCTAACCTTGACCCTTGATTGATCGAACCCTAACTATATTCATCTAGTAGCCTATCTATCCCTAGGACTGTGTTCCTAAATTATTTACTAGATTCCTGATTAATTTTATTTCATGAGTTAATTTGATCTTCTTCAATTTTTGCATCAATTTGTCACGTCTCGAACTCCCACTTTCTATTCTAGATCCTTGGACGTCCTTTACCGTGATTTAGATATTCAGAGTATAATACTAGCTGTTACCTTCCAACAAACTTCACATGTAAGACCTAGACTAGCCTACCTTCATGTAGGTATTCCATGTCCTACAAAAACCCGTCTCCTTGTACTCCATTATCTTGATATGATTTTCTGGTCAAATGGCTAAACTATAACCTCTACCATGATACTAAATTAATTCTTATTTCAATTAGAGATCCACCTTGGCTCAATTCTTTCGACCTGGCATGTGATGGTGTTTTGCTTGAACCCTCAAATACTTAACCTTGTACCTTACCTTGAATGCTTGACCCGATTGGTTAAGAATCTTAGACTATGTCTCTTCTTTCATCATTCCACCCTTACTTATATCTTATGCTATAAATTTATCCTTAAGTTTTACAAGCTTATCCTTTTCGAGCTTGATCATGGTATATTTTATTGGGTGTACACCCACTAATATATTATCTAATCAGAACCGGCGCATGATGGTCTGATCAACCTATTGCGTTTGGGTTCGCTTTTTCATATATTAATCTACGTGGATACAGACACAGTTAAACTTATCCTAGAATCTTATCCACAACAGCCTTGACAATTCTCCTTGGAATTATTTTATCACCTATGAACCTCGTATTCATATCCAGTTGAATTAAATTTAATCATGACCTGGATCTTCATCATTGGATGCTCGTGCTCATACTTGATTTCATTAATTTTCCATCTTGCCCAATCTCGATTTATTCTAAAATTGATCAACTTAGATCGTATCAAGACTAAAATCTATTTGTGATTGTTTGTACCTAAATTTTCAATTTTCTTTTTATGGAATGGTAACTTTAATGATTTCTTACTTGTTAATGACCCATTTTCATATAGGAGGGTAGACGACCCTATAGTCTTGATGATTGTTGTTTCCTTACCTTCCCAAATTTGGACACCTTAGATTGCTTGAACGTTTTGATACCATAGGACAGTATTGATCTAGAATGACTAGTACACCTAGATGAGACCATAGACTGTTCCATTTAACCTGTCCCCCTGGTACCACTATTGCATCACAATTTCTGGCTTAATTCAGGCCATAGACCTTTTCCACTCTAAATTATGATCATCATAGGCACATTACCATGACTTTTAAATTTGGAGCACAAGACTAGTTGTTTTCTCAAAACTAATTTCACATACGTAACCTAGACATGACATACTACACCCATGACCTTAGTGTCCCACTCAGGCATACCATTGTGTGCTTCATTTGCTTAGTACGATTTTCCTGACCCGAGACTCCATCCTGATTTACCCCATGGAGTTATTTTTTTTGGCTTCAATTTGAATTAAGGACACCTTATGACCTAAAACGGCCAGCCAATTTTTGGGCATGACCCAGTATAGGTCTACTACCCATATTTTGCTTGTCGACCTTGTATGTTGCTAGGTAGTAGCTTCGTCCTTGATTGTTGGAGGTTGACCTAGAAGGAGTACGACCATCTAAATTTCGAGGACGAAATTATTTTAAGGTGGGTAGACTTGTAACACCCTATTTTCTGAAATAGGGGATTTTTTGAAAATTTATTATTTTTATTATTTATTAGTGGTATTTTAGTCATGGTATGATTTTCTGGTGATTTTAGTTAAGTTAAACCATTTCTAAAGTCATGCTAAGTCATGACTTATGACTTTGTGATTTTGGTTAGTATAACTTAGTGTAAACCCTAGTTTTCTCTAACCTAGAAGTTGCCATGACCATGAGAGCTTAGCCATAGGCTTAGAATATCAAATTAGTGGTTTTTGACCAAAAGGGTATTTTGGTAATTTTCTAGACTTTATTTGTGATTATGTGATTTTTAATATTATTTAATTCTTGGTAGGTCTCATGATTAGTCACTAACCTATCCTACCCTAAACTAGAAGTTAGCCACTAACCTATAATCATTAGGGTGATGTTTTGGTCATGGGATAAAGGGTTAAATATCTAGATATTAACTTTAAGGATATTTTCCTTAAACAAATCAAAATATCTAGAACCCTTTAGGCTAAAGTCCATGCCTTAGCCATGAAGGAAGGCAAGGACACCCCCCTCATGCTTGGCCGGCCAAGGGCACCCCCCTTGGCAGCCCACCCATGTTATAAACCCCATGGATTTATTCATGAACAAAATTACATGAAATTAAATCCACAAAATTCCCTTTTCCTTCAACCCTTGATAACTTGATCATTCTTGATCCAAATTGACTCTAGTCTCTTGCATTGGAACCCTACAACATCTAGGGAGCTAAGGGAAGCTAGAAATTTAGAATTTGGGAGCTTGGGCATCATCGAGTTGGAGATCACACAATCCCATTATCATTGTTTTTTCTTGGATTTGCACAATAGGTATTTTCTCACAAACCTAGTCAAATTCCTGTTTTTCTTTCATAAATGCATTCATATAGGAATAACAATACTGTGGGTAAACTTTGGTGGGATTTTGATATGTTTTGGTGTCCGTATCGGACACATATCGTAGGGCTAAAATCCTTGTTTGGTGAAATGCCACAATGGATTCGATATGGTCGATTTGTGAAACAAATTATACAAACTAGAAGCCCTAGACTTGCTGATCACTAATCAAGTAGACTGAGCACATTATCGTGCTGTGTTCGTGTACAAACTGGACACGAACCGACCGCACGAGCCCATCGTGCATGTCCTGCTACCCGACCCTTCGTGCGCATAGCACAGGCCACTAGGACACGAAATATTTGACACAGACAAGGGGGCAATGTCTGCGAACATGCCCCCAAAGTCTCGTGTCGCGTCGTGTCGTGTCGAGTGAGAAAACTCACTCGCACTGGACACGCGCTGTCAGCGCACACGCGCGCGCGCACAACTTTGAGTGTGTCGTGTCGCATGGACACGACACTAGAGTGTCTCATAGTGACACGGGCATGAAGCCCTATACGTGGCGTACACGTAGACACGAGCACGTGGTGCTTCGTGTCCTGTGTCGCGTGTACGACGCGTGTAACCGCGTGCACGATACTGTTATTCGTGCGCGTGTCAGGAATTTACCCGAGTGGTTGTTTTGCGTGTTTGGACACGCGAAACTGTGTCGTAGTGTCGTGTCAGTGACCTAGGACACTAGTGTATGTGTGGGGTGTCAGTTACCAACCCTTGGTTGCGAGCCTTAGCTCGTTTGGTTGCGTGTATTTCGAATTACCCTATTCGAGTGCACTGTGCACTGTCAACAGTTTTGGGGATTATTTTCCAGTTTTGGAAATCGAGTTTCAAATCGATTTTCTTCATGTTTAATACATTGGACTAGTGTATTTTAGTGTGTATATGTGTAGTACATATGTATTTGAGGGTGTGGGTCGATTTTGGGGAGAATTGGTGGTGTGTGTGCAGTTATATATATATACATATGTGTGTATATATGTATTGTGTGTGTGTGTGTGTTTGGGGGAGCCTTTGGTTCCAGAATTCCTGGAACCCCCCCTGTCCTGACCCTATTCCAGACCTCTCTCCCTCTCTCTCACTGTCTCACTCTCTCTCATTCAGTCTCTCTCTCTCTTTCCCTTTGTCTCTATATATATATATAGTATATGTATGAGTTATATATATATAGGTATATATATATATATATATATTGATATATATGTATATTGTATTAGGTCTCTTTATGTATGTATAGTGTATTATAAGTATATGGGTTGTATTATATATGTTATTCATATATTGGGTATATGGATATTGGGTGGTGGTTAGATAGTGTATATCTATATATATATATATATATATATATATATATATATATATATATATATATATATTTTTTTTAGTGTATATCTATATATATATATATATATATATATATATATATATATATATATATATATATATATATATATATATATATATATATATGAGACTTTTAGTTATAGGTTTATATGAAAACCTAGACTATGGCCAAGGTTATTGGCCCATGGTCTTGGGACTAACCCCATTTGACCTACAGGCCCAAAACAACAACAAATTGACCCTTGTTGACTAAGGGTTGATCAAAGTCAACCTTAGGTCAAACTTGACCTAGTTGACCTAGATTGAACTTAAATTAACCTAGAATGACTAGTTTGACATTGGTTGACCTAACTTGACTAGTAGACTAGTTTGACTAGATAATTGACCATTGTTGACCAAGTCAACTATAGGTCAACCATGACCTAATTGACCTAGAAATGGTTTGGATAGACTTAAGAGGACTTGTTGACTAAGTTTGACTAAACCCTAGGCTATTAACTAGTTGGTTTAGGTTTGACCTATATATAAGTATATTATTGTGACTTGGGTTTTGTGGAAGACCTATGTAGATTAAGATATGTATGGGGTTAAGTTAGATACTTAGAGTTGAGTCATGACTTGAGATTGGAATGTGGGATTAGCTTGAATATAGGATTAAGGTTGGTATTATATATATGTATATATATGTGTGGTATACTTGTATAGGTATTGGTTATACCTTAACCTTGTGGTATTGACTTAGATAGTTGACCATTGACTTAATCACCTTGCTGACTAGTCTTTGTTTAACCCAAAACCTTAGTTGGTCTAAGTTTGACCTAGGCTTGATCCAGATTGATCATGTTGACTAGTATTTGACTAGTTTGATTAGAATGTTGACTAAGAGCTGACTTTAACCTAGATTTGACTAATCTTGACTTATTTGACCTTGTTTGACCTTATTTGACTTAGTTTGATTTCCTGTGACCCAGTTTGACTATTGAGTTGACCAAGAGTTGACTATTGACCAGATTGACCTAGAATCATGTAGTATGCATTGTATACTTTATTTTTACCATTGTGGATACATTGTGACTTGTATTGCTCTGATTAGGAGCCATACACCTCTCCTCAGACAGTATATCCTCTTCAGACATTCAGTTATCAGGCGAGTACATTCTCTGACCGTTTCATACTTGTTCAGGCTTTACTTCTTGCTCTAGATTACTTTACTTGATGCTGTCACGTTGGTAACACGGATTGGTACTATATGGATCTTTACATGAGATGTTATCCCCCTCGGGAGCATCGGGTACTTCATGTTATGTGTGTTTCACTATCATCATGTACTCCTATGCTTCCATTATTCATGTGCACTCATGTGATCATGTACTCTCATGTTTACTGAGCTCTCATGTATACTATCATGTGCACCCTTTTATGGGCCCCATGTGATATCATGTACAATAACGTAACTTGTATAGATCCTTGTGTATTGATTGGGGTAACGGGGGAGTAGAAGTGGACATGTGAATAATTCCAAAGTAGTGTAATCATGTGCAAACTCAGTAGTGTAATCATGTATAAATTCTAGCCATTCACATGCCTATCTTGTGCTCTACATCACTAGTCACTTACAGTTCTCTATATACAGTAGATATTTCATTACAGCTATCTCTTTTACAGCGTATATTTCCTTTCAGCAGTTCATGTATCTTACTCTATTGCCTGTATCGTATTTTCTAACCTGATATGCACTGTGTGAGATGTATTGTGCTCGTTCCTGTCTTGATTGGACCTGTTGAAAATATTACAGAGGATGAGGACGAGGCATGGGTGACTACTTATTATGGAGCAGGACTAGATGACACTTGTATTGAGGACCCTCAGCAGGATCCACCTGCAGCTGAGGATGTTGTTCCAGTAGTCTAGACCAGTTTAGTCTAGGCAGTCTTTCTATATCATTTTGTCTCACATTCTGAGTTGTATTTTGAGATGTGGAGATGTATAGACTCTTAGACTTATTGTATTATGAGTTAACATTCTGGATGTTATGTATCTTAGACACTTAGTCTTATTTCATCTATGCTATGGTTCTTTTGAGTTACTATCTATCTGTTCTTCATTCTTCTACCTTAGATGTGATTGAGACTATATGTTGTGATGTTACCTCCATTCGGAGAGTATGAACTGTACAGGTACCTTTATACTGTTAGATGATTTACCTAGGACAGCATTCTACCGTCGATACTGCGGCGTAGGCTGGACATACCCACTTCTCGTGCCCTTACTCTAGGGTGCGGGTCGTGACACGTTGAGTTGCTGGGCACGACCTCGAAATATGAGGAACGGCCGCGTTGTCACAACCCAAGTATAGGCGAGACTAAGCAAGGAGGCGCTGCCTCGGAGATATTGAAGCACAAATCGAGTTAGGGCACGACAGAGTCGTTACGTCCCAGAGTTGGTTACAAAAGATAAGTATAAGTCGGTGCGTCGACATTGCAAGCACGAGAAAGGTCTAGAGGCAAGGAAATGGAGTCTATCACGTAGTTGCGTCTCTGATTTTGGCTGTAAGGCAAATATGACTTGATAGAGCCAAAGTATGAGTTAACGTTGACATTGTAAGCACGGGATGGTTCTGATTCACAAGTTGCGCTAAGGCGCCGGTCCTAAAACTGATCCTAAGGCAAGAATAGAAAGACAATCGTAAAAGGGTTTATGTTGCACAAAGTAAACGAAACGTGTAGGTTTTGTATGGGTGGGCGAGGAGCTCACTCCACCAGTACAGTTGAGTACTGACACCCACACAGTGTTTCATGTGCAGGCACAGGTAGAAGCTCATGGCATGGAGCTCGCTTGGATGCGTCGAGGCACGGAGTTCCTTGGCGATTCAAAGCGTGCGGCCGCGTGGACTGAAGACTTATACAGGACATAATGTATGGACGTCGCCTTTCGAAGCTTCCGCTGACTCAAGCATTGTAACCGAGAGAGAGAGAGCAGAGAATGACTATGTAAATGAGAGAAAAGTGAGCACGAGAGACTTGTAATTTGGCCTTGCGCCCACAAATGTAATCTTGTATTCAATATCAATAAAAGAGCTTCTTTTGAGTTACTTGTGTTCATGTGTTCTTCTTTAAATTCCGCTGCAATGTATACGAAATGTTTCTGCTTGGGACTTCTGTGCGACGACCCCGTCGCCACCGATGTAATCGGCCATTATGGAACTGCCTTGTACGAGCGCAATCTAGGCTCGTGCGGCATCACGCCTTAGCGAGGGCGATCGCTCCTGTGGGAGCGGGGCGTGACAGTGTGCACGGCTCCGAGAATATTGAACACTAGGCGTAGAACATGGATTACGACGCTGAGCGTGCCCTCGGGCACTTATGTTACGAAAAGACTATAAAATTATGCTATGAGAACAACTTACGAATGGTACGCATTGAATACAAGTACGAGATGTCTAAGCCGTTGGACGTCGTGCATCAATATGGATGTGTTGGTGCATAACGCCGACGGAGCTTCCCATATGATTGGTGGATTATGTTTATGAGACGCGAATATGTTTATGGCACGGAAAACCGTTTATGGATCGAGACTATGTTTATGAAATGGAGGATTTGGTTGGAATGTTATGTGTGTTTGCTATGGCGCGTATTGCATGGTCAATGGACTCGGATTGTCCGTGCACGGGTATGGCTTCCCTCGAACGGTTACGTCGGGGCGTCGGGACCGTTCGGCCTAGGAGGGAATTATGTGTGGTATTTATAGTGCACAACATTCGGACGGATTGCGACCGTCCAGTGCTGTGATAAGCTATGATATCCGTAAGTTTGGGATCCTTCGAATATTGGGCCAGCAACCCGTATCGAAGCGATTGTAGGCTTACACATAAGAGATGCCAAGTATATTGCGGTGCGAAACACCGTGACCTTCATATAGATAGGGCTGGTGGGCTGAGATGAGAGTTGGGTGCAGGCGCAGGACCTGCGACCCTTATGCATGGTCTAAGTTTATGGTTGGTTGTTGCGTGAATGATATGATTCTATGTTAAGTTCTAACCCGTGCAGGCTAGGCAATATGGGACGGAGATGTGCACGATCACTATGATTATGTTCAGATTATGCCTAACTGTATCTGCTGCAGGAATACGGTAGTGGACACATTATGATAAGTTGTTATTCGTGAATATTGCCATGAAACTGATCCTAAGGCTAAATAGAAAGATCACAATTAAGTTACATGCTTCACTAAATGATTTAGTGTTTGGTTTGGGTGCGAACGGATTTTGATCAGTGCGAAGCGAGGACGAAAGCACTAATCTCCCACTAGTTTATGTGCAGGCTCAGGTTATGATTGACTCGGGGCGGGGCTTGGCTTGGACGTGCCGAGGCATGTAGTCCTTGGCGTTCAAGAGGAGCTACCGCATAGGCGTTCGGACTTGCGACATGGAGATGTTCGGCCGAAGACTACTTGGTGGCTATAAAGAGGCATAATGTATGGAACAATATAATCCTTTGTGAGCTAGAGAGATCATGAGCGTTGTAGCCAATTGGCATTTTATGTTGGGCTATTCAGAGCCTTTGTAACCTTCAGTTCATAGTCAATAAAAGAGATTCTTATGTTATTCTTGTTTTCTTCCGCTGCTTATGTTACGAATTTGAGATAAACACTAAGTGAATCGTTATATTGCCTTGCACGAGCACAACTCCAGGCTCGTGCGGCATCACGCCCCAGCGAGGACGATGATTCAGGTAAAATCTAGCGAGGACGAGCAATTTCCCGGATCGGGACGTGACAAGTTGGTATCAGAGCGGTTCCATCCTTTGGACCGTACATGAATCTCTTTGACCCTCAGTTGCTTCGTTATCGAATTCAGTTGACTCTAAGTTGTTTCCACAACCGTATGGGTCATGGATCTGCTCGACGCTACATTGGATGTTCCATACAATAAGTCTATATTAAGTGCGTACGTCTGCCACAAGTATGTCGTGACTATCACGCTATCTCCGGGTGCCATCGGAGAACGTTGGTTGCACGCAGTGCAACGAGTTATGGAGTGTTGGTTGCACGAAGTGCAACGGATTACGAGATTATGGTTTCCCGAAGTGTAAGAAAGTTATGAGTCGTTGATTGCACGAAGTGCAACGAATATGGTGATGTTGGTTGCATGAAGTGCAATGATATATGTGTTGTCGGTCGCACGAAGTGCGAGGAGATATGTGTTATTGGTTGCACGAAGTGCAACGGATCGATATGTGAGACGATGCGTATTATGTGGCTACGCGAATGGTTATGTGTTGTTGGTTGCACGGAGTGCAGCAAGTCGTGAATCATTCGTTGCATCAGCGCAACGAGTCGGTATGGTATGATACGTGTTGTATGGCTATGCGGATGGATAGCGATATGTTGCACGAGATTGAGAAATGTCCTTAAGTATCGAGAGTAAATTGTTGCACGAGTTGCAACGAGCGAGATTGGAAGATCGTGGATGCGATTTGAACGAGTCAAGTTGAGTAGACGAACATGTATGTTGGCCGAATGTCGCGTTGAGTTTTGAATAAACGAATGTTGCGGGTGTGATCGATACGATCGCCATGGTACGGTTAGATGGAATGTGTGCCAAACTTGAGCTAACGCTAGAGCTGGGATCGGAAGGATCGCCATACGGGATAGTTGATTGGGGGATAGATGTCGGACCTATACGGAGTGTAAAGTCGAGTAATGACTCGATTTCGAGTGGTATATGCAATACCATTTATGCGATCAGTATAACGAAGTATTGTATCGGTAACGATAGGCTCGATTTCTGAGTGGTATATGGAATACCCCTTAACGATAGCTATGTTAAGCCGGTTGGTGACTTGCGATAGGTTACATCGAGACGATTGTATTGTTACGATATGTTGCCCTCAACGGACGAAGTAGTACCGAGACTCGAGTGGGAATGACTTGGGAGAAGTCGATGCAAGTATGCCTTGATGAATTAAGTTGAACGATTATGCGTGAAGTCGTGCCTATGGATGATACGTCGAACGAGGATTCGTTAAGTGTAAGTCGAACGATAAGTTGAGCATAGCGAAAGAAATGTTACCTTGAGAAAAGTCGATCCGGTCGAATGTACGTGAGTTAGTATGAAGAGTTGTTCGGAACGTATTGAGTAAGTACGAAGAAATCGTGCGAACGAAATTGGAGTAGCGCGAGGAGTCGGTAGCACGATTGGAAGTACGAGTTAGGGATATGAGAATGGATATGTGAAATTAAAATTGTGTCGCGACGATGTTAAGTAGTTACAACTGAATGGATCTTGATAAGTGCGATACTTGATTCGTATTCGAGTTCGGATAATGGCAATGATTGCAACGGGTTTGAGCTTATGAGAAAGGAAGATGTTCAAGTTATGCACATCGACGATGGTATTGAGGCGTATCAAAGACGATATGTAATAACTCGGGGATACTCTGATCGAATGAACGAAAATTGTGTTGAGCATTGTTGTTGGATGAATAGGATGCAAGTTAAGTTATGGCAGTTTGGATGATAACGGTAGGAATGCTTCGGAGAATTTAAGAGTCGATGGATGTTACTCGAAAGAAAATGAAAGTGCTTGATTGTTTCGAAGATAACCACAATGTTGACATTCTTGTCTTATGCGAATGCAACTCCAGCATCGTACATGCGTCACGCCAAATTAGGGCGATCATTCCGCGTGAGCGTTGGTATGATGATTCATCCAGCGGGGATGATCGAACTTGCAAGGCGTGGCAAATTTGATATAGACTTGTGGTTTGATGCGAAAGTTGTTCGAGGATGGTTTCGAGGAGTATGGAATGTGTCGGACTGTGATTACGGATAGGTAAACTCGAACCTGAGGCGAGTAGATGTCGTACGATTAGCAAGATAGTCGACGGTAATCCATGAGTGATTCGAGTAGCAACAGCGTGCAAGCGCATGAGTCATTCGAGTAGCAACGGCGCATCAGTTACGCGAAGATGGATAAATTATGGATTGGTATGTCGGATTGGGTAAAGTTCCATAGGAATTATCGGAAAATAATTTGGCTCCGCAATAGGATATAGCATGGTTCGTTGTAACTGTCCCTCGTTGATGATCTTCAATTATCGAGCGTAGTTTCGGGGCAGATGACCCTAGAAGACTTGACCGCCAAATCAAATAAATGTTGAAGTCCCATAGGATGACCCTAAAGAAGTCGCGTAAGAAGGATAAGGAATGAGGTAGTGCATATTGAGGATAAGTCTAAGCGAGTGAGTATCGTGTCTCGAAAGTTAGCGAGTACTAGAATCGATATGGTCAAGAAAAGTTATGTTGGATCGAATAGATGTTGAGGAACGTGCTTAGCGTAATGATACGGTAAGACGATTGCAAGGATTCTTGCAATGCGCGAGAGCGACGGATAGTAGAACGACCCTAAGAGTTGTGTCCTAGATCGATTTGAGTAACGGTTAGGCTATGTGCATTGAGCGTGCTATCTATGTTACGAAACGAACTAGTCGGAATTGATTCAAGAATTGAGTAAAGGATTCGTACTCGGTCGAGTATCGGAGATAGGCGTATCGTAAGAGACCTTGGGTCGGAAAGATTGTTGCCTTTGGGCATCGTGGACTCAAGTTGACCTCTTGTGTCAGAAAAAATTAAGCACGATATTTGGATAAGTTACCTAGCGGAGGTAACCCCAGACGTAATGCGTGGATAGAGCGAGAGAATGTGAATCACATATGGATAGTTGCGAGCGAGACTTAGTACAGATGGTAGACAAAGGAATTTGTGACATGTTGACTTAGTCCATGTCGTTAAGGCCAAATGTTATGAATGATAGGATGAAAGACTTGGATTATGTAAGAGATAGGCAAACGGTTGGGCGAATAGGCGTTGCGGAGAATTGTTGTGATCGGATGCACAATGACTTGATGCAACGTGAGTGTTAGGTGGCCGATGAGAAACTTATGAGATTGAACTAATAGTTTCGAGTTAAGTTATGTGCAGAGGTGTTTGGAAGACGATCGCATGTTATGGGATACTGTATACGAGAAGTATTTGAGAATATGCGCTAAGATTTGAATGAGTCGAGTACGGAATGATGGATGCTTAAGGATTTAAGTTGAGCTTGTTAGTTGTTCCGATATCCTACAACTAAGCTTGGC
The DNA here is from genome assembly GCA_029216955.1 of Iris pallida. NCBI lineage: Eukaryota > Viridiplantae > Streptophyta > Magnoliopsida > Asparagales > Iridaceae > Iris > Iris pallida. The sequence continues at coordinate 15,778,870 of JANAVB010040818.1, forward strand.
TGAAATGCATATATTGGTGGGACATCTAAAATATGTGTATGATCCAATCTAAGTTGTATGATTCCAACGGTAGTAGCACGAGATCGTGAAGCGATCTAACAAGACACTTGGATTTAAGTGTTGGTTTCGGTTCGAGGACGAACCTGATTTTGAGTGGTATATTATGTAATGTCTCACTCCGCACGGTGCATTATGATGAGTCGTTGACTCGAAGAGTTGCGTTGACCCGATGGGGTATCGATGCAAATCGGTACGAGAGTTACGTTGGCCAAAGGTAAGCTTTGAGTCGGTTGGAATCTATGAATCGAATCGATGCAAAGGATAAGTTTCGTTGAGCAAGTGCTAATGTTGGTTGATCTGGTGTGCAGGCTATGCCTTTATGCTGGATTACGGATCGTGGTATGGGCGCGATAGGCCAAATTAACCGAGTAGTTCAAAGGAATGGCTAAGTCCTGGAGTTAGCTATTCGATCGAGTTATGAAAGCGAGACGCTTCAATCGGCGAGGCGGCAAGGCGTATCGGCTTAAGGTGGGCGGATTCTTGACTCTCTCTCCCTATTCCTTAACGTCTAATAAAATATGTTATGGTATGAGTAAGATGTTATCGAGTTAGCGAGCGTGGCTCGGCGATAAAAGATCTAAATATGCGTTGAACACTAAGATAGAACATTGAACAATCGAATAATTGAAGCGACGTGCATCAAGTGTACGAGTCGCGGTAGGGCAATGATGGTAGAACATTGAAAGACGATATTAAGATGTGCATCGTGTGCACGGCTCCGAGAACATTGAACACTAGGCGTAGAACATGGATTACGGTGCTGAGCGTGCCCTCGGGCACTTATGTTACGAAAAGACTAAGTAATAACGAAATTATGCTATGAGAACAACTTACGAATGGTACGCGTTGAATACAAGTACGAGATGTCTAAGCTATTGGGCGTCGTGCATCAATATGGATGTGTTGGGGCATAACGCCGACGGAGCTCCCCATATGAATGGTGGATTATGTTTATGAGACGCGAATATGTTTATGGAACGGAAAACCGTTTATGGCACGGGAAATCGTTTATGGATCGAGACTATGTTTATGAAACGGAGGATTTGGTTGGAATGTTATGTGTGTTTGCTATGGCACGTATTGCATGGTCAATGGACTCGGATTACCCGTGCACGGGTACGGCTTCCCTCGAACGGTTACGCTGGGGCGCCGGGACCGTTCGGCCTAGGAGGAAATTATGTGTGGTATTTATGGTGAACAACATTCGGACGGATTGCGACCGTCCAGTGCTGTGATAAGCTATAATATCCGTAAGTTTGGAATCCTTCGGATATTGGGCCAGCAACCCGTATCGAAGCGATTGTAGGCTTACATATAAGAGATGCCAAGTCCATTACGGTGCGAAACACTGTGACCTTCATATAGATAGGGCCGGTGGACTGAGATGAGAGTTGGGTGCAGGCGCAGGGCCTGCGACCCTTATGCATGGTCTAAGTTTATGGTTGGTTGTTGCGTGAATGATATGATTCTATGTTAAGTTCTAACCCGTGCAGGCTAGGCAATATGGGACGGAGATGTGCACGATCACTATGATTATGTTCAAATTATGCCTAACTGTATCTGCTGCAGGAACACGGTAGTGGACACATTATGATAAGTTGTTGTTCGTGAATATTGCCATGAAACCGATCCTAAGGCTAAATAGAAAGATCACAATTAAGTTGCATGCTTCACTAAATGATTTAGTGTTTGGTTTGGGTGCGAGCGGGTTTTGATCAGTGCGAAGCAAGGACGAAAGCACTAATCCCCCACTAGTTTATGTGCAGGCTCAGGTTATGATTGACTCGGGGCGGAGCTTGGCTTGGACGTGCCGAGGCATGGAGTCCTTGGCGTTCAAGAGGAGCTACCGCATAGGCGTTCGGACTTGCGACATGGAGATGTTCGGCCGAAGACTACTTGGTGGCTATAAAGAGGCATAATGTATGAAACAATGTAATCCTTTATGAGCTAGAGAGATCATGAGCGTTGTAGCCAATTGGCATTTTATGTTGGGCTATTCAGAGCCTTTGTAACCTTCAGTTCATAATCAATAAAAGAGATTCTTATGTTATTCTTGTTTTCTTTCGCTGCTTATGTTACGAATTTGAGATAAACACTAAGTGAATCGTTATCTTGCCTTGCACGAGCACAACTCCAGGCTCGTGCGGCATCACGCCCCAGCGAGGACGATGATTTGGGTAAAATCTAGCGAGGACGAGCGATTTTCCAGATCGGGGCGTGACAGTTGTCACAGTATATCGAAATCGTCGGTATCTGTGTCCCAACCACTAGAAGATCATACATGAGCTCTCGAAGTCATTCTGCTTCTTTCGCTATAGTATCAACTGCAAAGAACTCAGATTCCATGGAGGAACGAGAGAGCACTGCTTCTTCGACTTCCACAATATAGCTCCTCCATCCATTGTAAAAATGAATCCACCTGTGGATCTCTCGCTCTCCAACTCTGAGCACCAGCTGGCATCACTGAAGCCTTCTACTACCGGCGGATCTCCGTTGTAGTATAGTGCATATGGCTGAGTCTTCTTGAGATATCTTATTACCCGTTTCACAGCTTTCCAGTGCTCAATACCTGGGTTGCTCGTGAACCGACTCAGCATTCCTACAGCAAAAGCTATGTCAGGCCTTGTGGCAGTAGTAGCATACATCAAACTCCCGATGACGCTTGCATACTCCAGCTGCCTGACGCTTTCCCTCGAATTAGGCTTCAGCTTCATATCACACATGTAAGGCGTATCAATCACTGAAGATCCTGATACCCGTAGCATGTGATCATCTTCTCAATATAATGAGACTGTGACACCGCCAGTCCAGTGTCTGTCTGGATGATCTTGATCTCCAATATCACATCAGCTTCTACCAAGTTCTTCATGCTGAACTTGGTCGAGATGAACTTCTTTGTCTCCATGACACGGCCCATATCCGTACCTAGGATCAACATGTCATCCACGTCAGACAAACGATTACACCTCTTCCATCAGCGAACTTCGTGTAAACACACTTATCCGTCTCGCTGATCCTATAGCCATTTGATCTTATAACCTTGTCAAACTTTTCATGCCACATTTTGGGAGCCTATTTAAGATCGTACAAGGATTTCACCAACTTGCAGACTTTATCTTCAAGACCCTTGACGACAAATCCCTCCAATTGTTGCATGTAAATCCCTTCGGTCAGCTTGCCATTCAGAAAAGCTATTTTTATATCCATCTGATGTATCACCAACTTATGTATTGCTGCGAGAGCAATTAATATTCTGATGGTGGTCATCCGGGCTACTGGAGCATACGTGTCGAAGTAGTGGATCCCCTGCTTTTGAGAAAATCCCTTGGCTGCCAACCTAGCCTTGAACTTGTCAATAGTTCCATCTGCTTTCATCTTCTTCTTGAAGATCCATTTGCATCCGATGGGTTTCGCTCCTTCAGGAAGATCAACCAACACCCAAGTGTTATTAGAGGTGATTGAATCAATTTCATTGTCTATCACCTCCTTCCAGAAAACAACGTCTCTGGTCTTCATCGCATCATCATATGTAAGCGGGTCTGCTTCCACATGATAGGTGACAAAGTCATTTCCGAAGCCCTTCGACCTCCTCACTCGCTTAGTTGACGGCTTAGCGAGTTCTAGTTCAACAGTTGTTTCAACAACTACTTCTTCTTTGACTACATTCTTATTGAAAACTTTAATTTTCTGCGCACCCTCATTGTTCTCCGGAATATCCTCAAGAACAATGTTCTTGTGCCTTACAAATTTATCTTTAAAATATTTTGCGTTGCGACATTCAATTATATGATTTGATTCAATATCAAGAAATCTTCGAACATCACTCTTCTCGACGTAACCCAAGAAGATCGTCTTCGTAGTCCTCGTTCCAAGCTACTGAATCTTCAGATCTGGAAGCTTCACATATGCAAGACACCCCCACACTCGAATGATACTCAAGTTTGGTCTGACTTTGAACCAGAGTTCATGAGGAGTAACGTCCGAAGTTGCATGTGGCACTCTATTCAGAATAAAAGTGGTCGTCAATACAGTTCTTCCCAGTAGCATTTTGGAAGACCCGCAGTCAACAGCATTGAGTTTATCATTTCTGTCAACGTTATGTTCTTCCTTTCTGCTACTCCGTTAGATTGAGGAGAATATTGAGCAGTAGTCTCGTTGATAATTCTATGTTCTTTACAAAACGATGCGAATTCATGAGACCGATACTCTTCGCCTCGATCACTTCTTATTCTCTTGAGTTGTTGTCCAGTTTGCCGTTCAGCCTCGGCTCTGAACTCTTTGAACTTCTCGAACGCTTCGTCTTTAGCCTTGAGCAAGTAGACGAACGCGTATTTTGAGAAGTCATCAACGAAGGTTATGAAATTCTTCATCCCGACTTTTGTAGAGAACTGTTTGAAGTCACAGATATCGGAGTGTACCAACTCCAGCAGATCTGTGCTTTGATTAACCCGAGCAAAGGGTTTCCTTATGATCTTCGTCTGAGCACAAACTTCACATTTCTCTACCTTATCCCCACATAACACCACCATCTCGGTCCCTTGTACTTCAGCTTGTGCTTGGTTCGCCACCATAATAACTTCAGAAGTTGGTATGTATGTGGAGAACCATTCCTTGCTTGAGCAGACATGGCAGGTGGTACCAGTGTCTACCCACCAGTCAGAGTCAGCCCCCACTGCAGTGACATGTGAAATCATGGCAATAACGGCAGTGATTATTGAAACCTTACTAGGCTTACCTTGCTCTGATTGCTTGGGCTTAGATTTGCATTCACTCTTGAAGTGACCCTTCTTGCCACATTTGAAGCAAGCTAGTTGAGACTTTGGCTCCTATTGCTTGAAAGAAATCCCCTTCACTTTCAGATTATTTGGGTCCTTCTTCTTGTTTGGGAAGCCGCCTGCTTTCCCTTGGATTCCTTGGTGTGGACTAAATTGGTGTTAGCCATTTGTTTTGACAGAGCATCCACCTTTAGTTGAGCCCTCATCTGGTCCTCAACATAGATTTCTTGCAGGAGATCTTTGAGACTGATCTTAAATTTCTTTCTATGCATGTTCGCATAAAATTTGCTCCATCCAGCGGGGAACTTAGAGACGATTTCCCAAACAACAAACTTGTCGTTGAGGGGCATTCCCTTGTCTTCCAATTTCTGACGCAGCTTCAGGAAATCTTTCACCTGAGGTAGCATCGTCTTCTCGTCTTCAAAGAGTCATTTGTGATATTTTTCAACGATAAATATCTTGCTCCTGTTCTTGTCATCTTCATATAGTTTTTCCAGAGACTCTCATATCTCTCTAGCAATAGTCTTCTTAGAATATGATTCCGCCAAGGAGTCCTCCATAGCATTAAGGATTAGAAGCCTACAGAAGGTATTCCCCCTTCTCTATTTGGTCTGACTTTTAGTAGCAGCAGTAATTACGGCTGCAGACCCAGTTTCTGGAACAGTTGGTTCTTCCTCAGTTAACACGTGGTCAATTTTTGCAAGTTAAAGATTAAGGCTAACCTTCATCTTCCAGATTTGGTAGTGCACTTCATCAAATTTCTCTAACTTGTTAAAGTTAGGATCGATGAGTGAAGTACGAAAGTTTTTCATCTTGTGAAATCTAGCTTTGAGATTGTTAGTCCTGGGGCGTGATTTTTCGATGGAAAATTGATTTTATGCAACACTTCGAAGAAGGTGCACGACAGAGATCCCGGAGGATTCTGAGAAACGAAATCAAATGTAACACTTTGAAGAAGGCACAAAAGATTTTATAGTAGCATCGATGAAATTCTACTAACAGTATCTGATTAGATCAGAACTGTACTCGTTCAGAACGAGTTGCAAGTGGATGAAAGAAGAATAAAATGGACGGAATGAGAGAACAGCCTGCTGGGGTGAATGATCAACGGCGCTCAAAGCTAGATTCGCCCCACACGATCAGCTTCCAGGAACCAGCAAATTCAGAGATGAACTTTTGGAACACTCTGCTCTTCTGACTCCTCGACGCAAAGACTCCTCGGATGGTGTTGTTCCTCTCTTCTCTGCTCTCGTGAATTTCATACGAAAATTATAAGGAATGAACTTAATTGAATGAGAGAGAAGAAAGCAACTTATATAGACGCGCGCAGTAACCGCTCAGTATGCAAAATATTCGAGACATGGGAAAAACTGCTCCCGAATGTTTCGTAACCACTCAAATCGTGTACAGACACGATTGAGCCAATTGGCGCACAGCGCACGCACCGTTGCGCCAACTGGTAGCGCCATCGGGCAGCATCACCTGGTCGTGCGATCGGCTGCGCAGAGGCTCGCGTAACTTAAGCGCGGCTATGTAGAGGCTCACGCAACGAGCGCAACTTAAGCGCACTATGCGCCTAGTGACGTGCTAAGTGGAAAGTGCGCCAACAAAATGTCATATTATGTCTCATGAGCCCGTGTGCCCGAGTCCGAGTCGCTAAGTCCCTACGGGACCTAGCTCCAAAGGAATAAATTCCAAAAGCATTACAAAAAGCATAAATGCTTCGTTGTTGATTTAGCCTTTTTTTTACTAGAAAAACACCCTCACATGGCACCTATGTGCCTCTCCACAACCACATGTGCATCTCTCAACAGCAAAGCTTATATAAAGAGATACCAACCATTTGGCCCAGGCAATGTGTGACTATATTTTCTAGTGCTAAAGGCCAAAACAACAACATTTCAAACATCAACTATCAGAAATTTCTATATCCGGCGGCCGCGTCATGCTCATTTAAAGCTTGGAGTATGGACATCATTGGTCATATCGGTCCTCTTCAATCAAAGGACATCGGTTCATCCAAGCAATAAATGATTGCTTTTTCAAATGGGTGAAAGTTATATCACTCGTCGAAGTAAAGACTAGGGGTGAGCATTATTCGGTTTTGGACCGAAATCCGAATCGAACCGAACCGAATAAGAGATTGGTTCGGTTTCATTTTTGAAAATACTAAAATGTCTTATTCGGTATCGGTTTTAGTTTTTTCAGTTCATAATCAAAATCGAATAAGACTTGTGCAATAATGTAAATACACTTAGGGCCCGTTTGGTTTGCAGGATTGGACAACGTAATGTAATTGGCATTACGTTGTCAATCTAACTCGAATGTTTGGTTGGACAAAAAAAATTAGATGTAATGTAATCGCGATTACAAGTTTGATTACATTACATCAGTTTCTTCTAAACTCAATTACACATAAAACCTATGTAATCGCGATTACATTACAACTTAAGCGGAAGGTTGGTATGTTATAATTTGGTCGTTTTGATCGTTTTTGGTAATTTTTGTTCGTTTTTGTTTGTTTTTTTGTCGTTTTTTGCCTTTTTGTTCGTTTTTGTCGTTTTTGTTCGTTTTTTTGTCATTTTTTTTTTCATTTTTCGTCGTTTTTTGTTCGTTTTTGTTTTTTTTTTTCGTTTTTGTTCATTTTTGCCGTTTTTTTGCCATTTCTGTTCTCTTTTTTTACCGTTTTTGTTAGTTTTTTGTCGTTTTTTTTGTATTTTTTTCGTTTTTGTTCGTTTTTTTGTCTGTTTTTCTTTTTTGTCGTTTTTGTTCGTTTTTTGACGTTTTTGTTTGTTTTTGTCTTTTTTGTTCGTTTTTTTGTTGCTTTTGCACGTCTTTTGTCGTTTTTGTTTGTTTTTTGTCGTTTTTTTGTTCTTTCTGTCCCTTTTTGCTTGTTTTGGGCCGCTATTTTCAATTTGTTATCGTTTTTGCACATTCTTAGCCTTTTTTGTCGCTTTTGCACGTTTTTAATCATTTTTGTTTTATTTGCACGTCTTTTGCCGTTTTTGCACCCTTTTTTTTATTGTTTTTGGTCAATTTTGTTTTTTTTTTTTTGTCGATTTTGTACGTTTTTTACCATTTTCACCTTTTTATCATTTTTTTGCCCTTTTTGGCCGCTTTGCACGTTTTTTATCCTTTTTTGGTCGATTTTCCACTTTTTGTCGTGTTTTTCGTTTTTGGTCAATTTTGCACATTTTTTCATCATTGTTGGTCGATTTTGCATGTGTTTGCACATTTTTTATCGTTTTTGGTTGTTTTTGCATGTTTTTATCATTTTTTGTCAATTTTTGCTTATTTTGTTCATTTTTTGTCGATTTTGTACGTTTTTTTCGTTTGCACATTTTTTCGTTTTTGGTCGCTTTTGCATGTTTTTTATCGTTTTCGTTTTCGTTTGCAAATTTTTTGTCGTTTCTGCATGTTATTTATCGATTTTTTGTCAATCTTGTACGTTTTTTAACCATTTTTTACGTTTTTTATCGTCTTTGGTCATTTTTTTTTCTGTTTTTGCATGACTTTTACCGTTTTCGGTCGATTTTGCAAGTTTTTTTTTTTTCGATTTTGCACCTTTTTTGCTTTATTTTTTGTCTTTTTCCAACTTTTTTGTCGTTTATGCTCGGTTTTTCTTTTTGCTTGTTGTTTTTTGTCGTTTTTTGCAAGTTTTTTAATCTTTTTGTCTTTTTTGCTCGTTTTAATTCCCTCTGTTTTGGTTTTTTTTCCTTTTTTTTTTTTCGTTGTTTGCCATTCTGCTCTTTTTATCGTTTTGTATTTTTTTTTGCTCTTTTTTATCGTTTTTTTGTCATTTTTGTCATTTTTTTGCTCTTTTTATCGTTTTGGATTTTTTTTTTTGCTCTTTTTTATCGTTTTTTTGTCATTTTTTTGTCGTTTTTGTCCAATTTTTTGTCCTTTTTTGTTTTTGGTTGTTTTTCTTCGTTTTTTTTGTCTTTTTTTTCATTTTCTTTTTTTTTTTTTGGTTTTTGGTCAATTTTTTATCATTTTTGGTCACTGTTGATGGTTTTCACCCTTTTTTTTGTCATTTTTGATTTTTTTTTGTCGTTTTAGGTCGTTTTTATTTTTTTATCGCTTTTTCGTTTTTGGTTTTTTTTTTCCGTTTTGTTCCTTTATCATTTTTGGTATTTTTTTATTTTTTGTCCTTTTTTTTCGTTTTTGGTCTTTTTTAGCAGAAGACAAACCATTTTTCCCTTTTTTTATTTTTTTATTTTTTCCTTTTAAATTTTTAAAATTTTTTATTGATCAACTTTTTAAATTTTATGTTGTATTTAAATTAAATTAGAAAGTCAATTACATTACATGATAAACCAAACATATGAATGTAATTGACATTACATTAAATAGTTTGATTACATGTTTCAACCAAACATAGTAATGTAATTGTAATTCCATTACATTACAAACTCAATTCCACTACGATTACATTACAGTGAACCAAACGTAACCTTTGTTCTATACAAGTTGTAATTAGGATGTGTATATTTTGAAAGAAATGATTCTATTTGTGTGTTTTGATACCAAACTTTGGTAATTTAACAACTTGTCTAACTTTGACACAAATACAACAAATGTGTATAAAAATTATAATTTTAATATTATTTAACCACGATTACAACTTTGAACTGTACCCATTATACAATAGAAATAGTCCAACCGAACAAACCGAATCATTATTCGGTTTGGTTTCAGTTTTGACTAATTTCGGTTCGGTTTAGATTTTTAGAATTTCGATTTATTCAGTTTTGACTATTTCGGTTTGGTTGAAACCGAATAAACCGAACGCTCATCCCTATTAAAGACGTCCAACGTAATCAGCTTTGTCAAGCATCATGTCATATATCAGTTTGGTGTTTCCTGAAGGATTATACATGACACCCCTAGTAAAGACGTCAAACGTAATCAGTTTTGTCAAGCATCATGTCATATATCAGTTTTGTGTTCCTTGAAGGATTATACATGACAATGGGACAGTTTGTAAGTTATGCATCCTATCGATTTTGCAACAAGAACCAAATTCAGAACATAGCTTCTACAATATACAACCACGTCGCCAACGAGTTAGCAGAAACTTTTAATAAAACTATTATCATGCTGCTCAAAAAGTCCATTTCGCCCAACTAAAATGACAATTTTGGCAAAAGTCTATGAACTTACAGAAACGATGGTAAAAACACCAAACGGTAGTACAACATATTCTCTGATTTACAAATGTGAAACAGTTGTTCCTCTGAAAATCCATGTTCCCTAGAGTTCTCCACTGAATTAACTACTGAAAGATCGCTTACGGTTGCAAGAGTTAAAAGCCTCAAATTTATTTTTAGCCCTTTATTTTTAATATAATTATCTGCAATATCAACTTTAGTTTCAATCCATTAAACAATAAAAAACAGCTAAACCAAACAAAATTATCAATAATGGCAAATTTTAGTTCAGTTTGGATTTTAAAATTTTAAAAGTTCGATTCAATACACATATATGCTCACCCCTACGCTAAATCACTCGACTTATCAATCTAACTCTATTCATTGAAACCAGTCCATCTCGAAACGTTGAAGAAACCAATACACATACAAAAATAAGTATTTGACGTTGAATTGGAGCTAGAAAATAGAAATGTAAATACTAGCCCTACAATAAATTGGAGAGATTTTAAAGTGGTGATACCCATTGGTTATTTATCTCATTGAAATGAAAAAACCAATTAAATGGTTTCCTCCAAATCAGAGTGAACCATAAGAAATAAGAGGAATTCTAGGTCCAATTAGAAGCATCTTCCTTTCCTTTACAAGTAAAGAAGTGCAAGGACTTGATCTAAAATTTAGTGTTGATGGCTATTAGAAATATAGGACAAAAAAAAAAGGCAGCACAATAAATCTTGGCAATATCCTTCCGCAGAAAATAGACACAAATATATTTCTAGCATCCCTATATTACACTACATATATGTACTCAAACAAACCTAAAGAGAGACTTCCCAACGAACCAACTGTAGTAACCTTGGCCTTGTGCTGTAGAGGAACCCTCAATGAAGCCATTTCTGTTCCACATCTGTAATTTTAACATGGTATGTCTAACACAGGGAAATTGTCTAGTATAAGGTAGCGAGAATCTCCATCAATGCCTCCTGACAACACACCAAAACAGGACACCAAAGGAGAGACCTCCATTAGCAAAATCAATATGGCCAACTGGTGTTTTTCTTGCTGATAAGAAGTTTGGGCATGTCTGCCTTTGTAAACCTTTAAATATCTAGGTGGTCTAGGTTTACTGTGCTAGCACAACTCTGAATTAGTTGCTTCCGGACATCGACCTGAAATGATGCACAAAGACAAGTATCGATGAAATATAATGAAATTCCGTAGATTCAATTGCTGGATAATAGCCACAATATAAGAAAAATGGTCAGTTTTTCTACTTACACGCTCGCCCATGAGAGAGGAGAAGACGACGTTCGCTTCTGCAGCATCTTCCACCACCAACTGCTTCAGCAGCCTCGTCTCTGGGTCCAGTGTCGTTTCCCATAGTTGTAAAGGCATCATCTCCCCTAGTCCTGTTATATTACAACAAACACAACTTCAAACAAGTTATAACAAATATTGTGTAAGCTCAGGCTCTAGTCTCTACTACATTGCCCTTGGAATGATTCCAACAAAAGATCTATTTCGATCTCTCAACAGCAAGCATGCTTCAATAAATTAATACAAGGGAAATGAACATCATAGCAAGGGGTTTGCCTTCATGAACAGGCTTAAAACAAATGCGAACATGAACTCCATCCAATATCAATTTCAGTGAAACAAATGCGAGCAATGGGAACTCATCGGTCAGGTCGATCTTCGGTTAGGATTGGGTCGATTAGGACATGACAATGCAAGTCCAGTTTGGGCCTAGGTTGGCAAGTGAAACTTCAGTGAAACACAGGTGGAAATGGTACATTCTATAAATTCAATATTGAAGCGTTCAATAAATTATTTAATCTATAATAGAGATTCGAACATGCTTTCTCAATATTTTCATTTAGTGAGCCAACCTTTTTCTGCTTTTCATGTTTACATGCCTCAGATTTGCAAAATCAACTTAAACTCTAAAATGGTGTGGCCATACTGCATGCACAATCGCAATCATGCTGGACCAACAGGAGTAGGTTACACAAGGGACCTAGTGCACATATGGCATGCAGACACGTTGAATCAACGTGAGTACGTTATTTGTGGGACCTTTAGTTCGTAAAATAATTGTAACAAATAGATTATGCTAGTGACAACTTGATGAAGTTCAAAGGGAAATTTATTGGAATAATAGGAAACAGCTCGATTCCACCTGCTGCTATATTTCCCTTCAACAAAATCTCACTAACAGTAGGAATATGAATAAGTTCTGGTAAATTGATCCACTAATTGCATGATTAATCTTACCTTTGAACCTCTGAATATTGTAGGAAGCATTCGCCGGGAAGGTATTCTGGAGGCGTTTAAGTTCTGTTTCGTCATAGCAGTAATGTGCTTGCTTACCACGTTCCACCTGAGAGTTGGAAACAAGGATGAATTTCTAAAACAGTAATAATGATTAATGTTTCAGGTCAAAACAAGAATTGCTCAATGGCAGACCTTGTAGAGTGGGGGAACGCCTACATAAATGCAACCTTCATCAAACAATGTTTTCTGCAGGTGGTAGAGTTTCATTAAACCCACAATGCAGACAGTCAAGCTTATGATAACTTGAAAGAAGCGATAACAATCAGCTGACATGTAACCATGAACATTCGAGCTGTTTATTCATGAAGCTATTCACTTAACTACCTGGTATCTAAAGAAAAATGTCAGTAGAAGAGTTCTGATGTGTGCTCCATCCACATCAGCATCTGTTAGAATGATAATCTTGTGATATCGAAGAGCTTCCTTTTTGAAATCTTCTCCCTGTAGAGATTATGAAAGTGAGCCAATAATAAATCCAAGTCAGCCAGAGAAACCTATAGGGATAAGATGCTGCAACCTTCACTCCCAGTCCCAGAGCAAGTATAAGATTTTGAATTTCTTCATTTTTGTACATTGCTGCTTCATCCTTCCTTTCAATATTCAAAATCTTACCCCTCAAGGGTAAAACAGCCTACAAGAAAATAGGATGAGTAAAGCCAATGTTTAAAAGCAAACACATGTTATTTTCTACCGAGGATAATTAATAATGTATAAACTATCACCAAGCATCAAGTATAATGTTCGTTAACACTTACCACTGGGCATTGTAATAATGTCTGAACATAAAACGAATTTAACAGGCCAAAAACCCCAACCATCAAGATTCAAGCTTAATATAAGCAAAAGCTTATGCTAGGGCTGAGAGTTGCAGGTTTCAAGTTTGGTGAACCAGATTTCATCCCAAAACCCACCCATTCCGACCAGTTCCGCCACTAACCTTTAGTAGCATATAAATAACACCATATACACAACAAAAGACGAGAACATGCAAAGTACACAAACAAGTTTAAGTTTCAGATAGGTTTAACTTATTCATAGTGTTATACATACTACATTTCAATCCAAATTGAAAGTGAAATAATATGGTACCGAAATGAAGCACACCTCCAAGCAACATATAGTCTTGGGAGTACAATCAGGAGTATAGTTGTTAACTTGGAGACTGAGAGACTTCTGGACCATGACTGATTCACCCCTGAGTAAATTCTCCACTATTTCTGCTTACAGAGTATGCGAAACACCATATGGAGAGGTTGCCTGGAAGGATGAAGTTTGGTTTAAGTACTGTCCAAAAATGAACTACTGCCGGTATAAAGCAATATTGGACAACTTGCCACCAAAGAGAGAGTGATGATAATGGGGTACAAATAAATGGAAACTGCAACTTATGCATAATAAATGCTGAGAGCAGGGATCATCTATTTCTTTGAATGTGCATACTCTGCACATATATGGAAAATTTGTAGATTGAAGCTCCTATTATCAACTAAAAGAAGATCTAGACTACAGCCGTAGGTGGAGGACATCCAGAGGCATTTCAAGACGAGGAGCATAAGTTACTACTTGGAAAAGCAGTCTTGGCAGCTAAAATGAGGCGTATATGGAAAGAGAGAAGCAGGAGACAGTTTGAACACAAGGTAACACACAAGAGATTACTAATAAAGGGAATAGGAATGTGCAGACACGAATCCAGCAGCAGAGGAACAAGAAACAGGGCACAATGAGCCAACGAGATGAGGAGAGACTGGAAATTTTGGTATTTGTTTGGAGGAGAATCAATGAGTGCATACTGTACAATAATTATTTTGCATAATAAAATAAAATCCTCCTCTCTCTCTCTCTCCTCTCTCCTCTCTCTCTCTCTCTCTCTCTGTGTGTGTGTGTGTGTGTGTGTGTGTGTAACTGCTCATGGAGGCATCTAAGAAGCTCTCTAGACGAAAACTTGTTTAAGCGGTGGCCACCTAGGCAGCCATGTTGTCACAGGCGACGCCTAGGCGTGCAGGTTTGGAGGAGGTCGCCTCGACCTGGGAAAAATATCATTGTGTGAGGCGATGGGTATCTAGGCATGCCTAGGCACCCGTCTAGGGTCGACCAGAGGAAATAAAAGGCGGTTTATTCAGGTATTGTATGATGGGCTGTCATCATGGACATAAATGTAAATTCTGTTTTGATTGGACTTTGTCCAAAGGCTGCTTTTAGACATAAAAAAGAAGTGAAAAAAGGTTGTTGCCCTCAAGTTAAAACTATTAGAGATTAGAATTGTGTTTTCTGTGTTGTTGGCTTAAGTTACAACTCTGAAGTTTGAAGTTAGACTCTTAGTCTCTTAGTCTTAGAGAACTTCTTGTGTCGCTTTATGAATGCTTGTTTATGCTTATTTTGTCAACTATTACTACTAGTGTTTCTTCCATGCTTATTGCTTAATATCCTTAGTCTTATATTGCTTATTTCTTATACTACATATGTATTCTAATATACATAACTACAAAATTTTCTGCAAAAGTGCAGTTGTATTCTGGGCGGGCACCTAGGCGAGGTGGGCTGTCACCTCACCTCGCCTAGCACCCAGTACAACAGCTAGGCAAGGGAGTTGTATGAGCACCAAGGAAGGACTGCCTAAGCATCTAGACGCTGCTGGTAACAACAATGTTGAAGATAGTATTTTTCCTCCATTCCCCCACCTCTACAGATTACGGCATTCCTAAACATAAAACTTTACAAACAAGGCCAATCCACGTTTACATATCGAAGGTACTAGTATAAAAAAAAAGGTATGGTCTGCATCATATTACTTATTGTACCTATTTGACGATTTCCATATCTGTATCCATATCACGTCTGTATTTGAAATCCTAGTTGAACAAACTCTCATCCTTTATCTATTTATCCTTAATAAAATATTTTGGTTAATTCTGTAAATTTTAGGTCAGATGATATCATGTGTCACGCTCGGGTCTTCACCCAGTGAAATGTGGGAAAATAAAAACACACAAGACAAAAGTCAGTCTTGCTTTGAAAATGACAAGAAAATCATAGCCTCACAGTTGAGGGGTTTGGACAACTCCATTTGAATAACAAAATCCATTTGTTGTTAAGCAACAGGGAAGTTGAGATTTAGTCCATGATTAATAGTCCTTAATTATAAGGTATGATTAAAACCAAAGAGATCATTACTAACTCCTTTTTATAGAATATACCCACAATACATCCACATCTCAACAATTATGAGTAAAGGATGGAATCTTAACCTGAAATCTTCTATCGCGTCCTTGCTTTGCACTGCCTCCAGCTGAATCACCTTCAACAATGAAGATCTCTGGAAATTTATTAGCCAATGTAAGAAAGCTGATGTTTAATCCCTAAAAGCATAGCAATTTTCAATATTTGAACAGAGCTTAAGGATTTGATAATAATCGAAGTACTAATCATTATCCAAGCTCTGATCTAATAATGTTTGTTATCATCATTAACAAAAGTAAGATCACATGACAAAATCAATTACATTTATTGCCATATCCATCTTTATGAAGAAATAAGTTCTTTTAGAACAATTATTCAGACAATTTGTTTCTACAACTTCCATTACCTGGTTAAATCATTTTACAATATTGCCACAACAAATAACTAATTCCACTCAGTTTACAACCAAACACTGCAAAAAAGATGGCCTCACTGTTGTTGTTTAGGGCATACCAATAAAATATGATTCAAACTCCAAGTGTTAATACTTAATTAACAAAGTTACAGCTTTCAAATTTGAAGTTCACAAGGTTAGATAGGGTCTAACAACTAAGATATGTCCAACCATGAAATACTATAGTTTGGGTTTCGAAAGTTTCAAGGGAGAAGGAACATGCCAGATAATGGAAGTTTCAGATACAAATTTGATTAGAATGAGAATCTGTGACATAAATTGAGAAGCAGCAACAATTGGTTATGACCTAGAATTTCATTTTAAAACACAAATCAACAAATAAGCATCCATTGTAGCTTCTTGATCCATAAGCTAGAAAATCTAAAGTAACTGAATTTGCCTTTAGCTATTTTATATGATTACATATTTGACAATATTAACCTTCTACTTAAAGTTTTCACAACTAAATCAAAACATCCCAGGTTATACCCTAAATTTACCAACAATATCAAATTATCAGGTTGAATCATATCCTAACTAGTTAGAATTTTGGGTGCTACATCACTATGTCAAGCACAAATTAACATGTGAAGCTACTGTTTAAGATCATGGTTCAACGTATCGGTATCGGAACCGGTTTCAGACCTTCATGAGTATCGGTAGATGATGTCAGCAGTATCAGCGGTTTCGAATCAGACTTCCAAAGTTCTTGGTTTCGTAAAGACAAAAACTAATAAAAAGTTAATTATAAAAACTATAAGTATTATTAAAGGCATAAATCTATGTATTATTTGTTTTCCCATTAGTTTTGAATGGAAAAATAAATATGATGAAACGTTGACCCGAAATAGATATTGTGTTTTACTTACTTGCTCATAGAGAAATTAACCCGCTATATAGCTTGAATCGAATAATATTAATAGATGACTGTTGTGGATTTTAAAGATATACAACTTCAACAAATGGTAATGGTTACAATGTTGACAAGGAATCTTACTGACACAATGTAGAATGTCAATTTTCGACATGAATGAATCAATGTGTCAAAATTGTTTTCTTCTGTCTACTCTTTTCTTATAACTATTTCTTTGTTGAAATGACCGCGAAAGGGAGCCCCAATATAGCTATCGACCAATATCATCGATACAGACCAAAAAAGAAGAAACACAGCCATTTCTAATCAGTATCGGTCTAATACTGCAAAGCTTGGTTAAGATGCATATAAATTGAGAAGAACATATTTGCATCTTCAAGAAAATAATATGATTCTTTTAGAAGCTTGGCATAACATAGAAAGTTAGAAAGTAAACATAAGCAAACAACAAGACAGTGAGACTAACCGGATTCTTCAGGATTTGTGGCTGAACAATCAGCAAGCTTCCCAGGAAGAGACGAAGATTTCAGAACACTTTTTGTCCTCACCAATTCTCTAGCTCGCTTGGCTGCCATAGCAGCCTACAAAAGAATATTCTCGCATTATTTTATATGTACACAGTATAGCAGTAACGAAAACCATGCACACATTATCAGTTTAACAAAAAGAAATAACTGTTTTGCTTCATATGTATGTTGCAGAGCAACGAATATGACACGATTCAGACAACGTGACATGGATAGTATTAATTTTGGTGTGTCCTACTGTATTTTGAAGTGCCTGTGTGATATACAGTACATGCCCGATAGGACGCAACATGGACACGGCACCAATTTCAGAGTGTCAATGCTTCCTACATAACATTATGAGCCATCCTTCCATAAAATATGAAGTATAAAAGAGAAGAGAAAATGAGAAGCTCATTGTCTGCAGGAAACAGGAAACTGTCCTCCAAAGAAAAGTTTACAAATGATGAAATTCCAAATATGAAGTAAGGTTTGACCAGGAAAGGATGGAACACGTCATGATTTAGAGGAAATATGGAAGACCGCGAAAGTAGCAAACAAAACATATGCTCACAAGTTACCTTGAGCGCATTTAGAGATTTAGAGAGAATTAAATCTAATGTGTCTGGATGCAACTCCAAGTATTCAGTAAGATGCTCCTGTACACATTGATCAACTACTCTTCGCACTTCAGGATTTCCCAACCTTGTCTGCTCCATGAGATAAGAGAACAAATGTCAATTTAGTAACAAAATGAAAGAAATGTGTCTTCTTGCATTAGAAATTTATTAATTTTACATAACTCATCAACTACTTAATAAAAAGAAAATGATCGTCACCTTTGTCTGTCCTTCAAATTCTGGATTTGGAACCTTGACCGAAACAATACATGTTAATCCTTCACGAACATGCTCACCACTTAAGCTTATATCCTTCTCCTGAAAAAACAATGATACAGTTTTTATACCAATTGTATTAAAATGTGACAAACACTTTTAAGAGATATAAGAATTAGTAATTCAATCCAACAAATCATCAACAGTGTCACATGAAAAAAAATGAAGGAAGCTTGCAGAAAAGTGCATCCCATTATGTCCTTAAAATCAATCCACGGAACCATATGCAAATGGGTATTAACTACTTCAATCGCATTACATGATGCCTCAGACCTTTCACTATGATGTTTGATTCCACTGTTCAGTTTGTAACCAGACTCAACATCTAGACAGCATATAAACTAAACAACCAAAGGTTGTGAAAAATTGGCACTCATCAAGTTTCATATATTAAGTCGCGTGGGGCTAGTTATGAGTAGATTTGCCATCACAGTAAAGAAATGGTGTCTGGTTGACAGTAAAGAAATGGTGTCTAGTTGACATTCAGTCTTAGGAAGAGCATTAAGAACCATGTGGAGCCTTCCCATATTAGTTCATTGCTCCATTCATGACACCATTTTGATGGAAAGGGCTAGAATGCCAATGATGTCTTCTGGTGTCGCTTGATGCCTAGGATACATTAGTAGTATGGCGACAAACAAACTTTATGTAATTGGGATACTATTAACAATGTTTTGATCATGTTATTGTAAATGATTTGGCTGACCGCTTAGTTACAGTTTGGATCTGACTACAGCTTGACAAAGTTTGCCCAGAGAAGGATTTTGGTAACGTTTCAATTCTGCTAAACTGGGAGATAATAATAGTCAGGATCATGCCTAACTACAAACAAATTGTACTTGGGTAGACCAAACTGGAACAGCATATTTTGAGAGTCAGCTGTTGCACGGACACAACTATGACACAGCAAAATACAGACACTGCACATAGTTTAGCATGTCCTAGTGTATCTTTTGGAGTGTGTGAAGTATCTGATACATGTCTGACATAACAAGACACGACACAGCACTGATTTCAAGTGTTTATGCTTCCTAGACAGACATTGCAAACATATTAAAACATAATCATATTTGCTTGTTCTTATTCTCCCTAGAGTAACTCGAGACAACCTTAATGATAATTCACGGCTAGGAAAGATGTAATCACTATCCGGATATAACAATGGGCTAAAATATTCCAAATGGTACAGAACAATACAAATTATGTAGATACTGAATACATAATAATCAACAAAACTTGGAGTCAGAGCAAGTTCTGCAGGGCTCAGTATAAAATATTGGGTTTAGGATGACTCATGTGGATTGGTTTGGATTGAGCTTCGATAGTAAGCTCAGGTTGACATCAACTACACCAAGGTGTGTACTAGACTTGATCATCAGCATCAATATCATAACCCAAGCCTTTTCCCGTCAAAATGCGGTTGGATATGGAGAATGACAAAGATCCAGAAAATTGACAAATTTTTTCAACCGGCTGTCGACCCCTGTGTTGGTGTAAAATTCCTAGGCAAGATAGCTATCAGTAAGAAAGGACCTTGCCTTAAAACCTAAATGATGAGTTGTCTGTGGGTAGACCTACCTTTGGTCGGACAGTCTAAGCTCATGCAACAAAAGGGCACCCATTAAGTTCCCCTAGACTAGGCAAGAGTCTAGATGAAGAAGTGAGATGACATTGTTGTATGTTACTTGAAGCATGAATCTAGAATAGGGTTAACTAAACTATTGATTCAGGCTTGTGCTATTAAGTTTTAATGGGGGAAAACTCATCATTCACCTCCTCTGTTCCCACTAGCATAAAAGTCCTGAGATGTGGGCACCATCAAAAAGAATCCCAAACATCACTGAGGGACTTTCATGACGGGTATAGATGTACTAATTCTCTTCTTACACCTTTGACTATTCTTAGCAAGGGAGTAAAAGGACGGAAAACTTGAGCATCAAAGCACCATCTTCTCTTCTCACTCCATTTGAGTCTTTTGGTAATAATTATATTGCATATAAATTGAGCAACTGGGGAAATTGATGCATTATGTTCTGATACACCGAACTCAGTTGCAACATAAAAAGACATTGTTACACCCATTGTCACATGTTCGGCCTTCAAGAATAATTTGGTAAATGATAATCATCATCATCATCATCATCCAAGCCTTCTCCCATAAAAAAGGGTTGGGCATGGAGCATTAGAAAGCTCCATAAAGGATTTAACATGGTTCAGATGATCTATCTACTTGACGTCAACCATCTAAGTTGGTTCTAAATTCCAAGTACTATGAGCATGATAGGGTCATGCCACAAAACCTAGAGGGCAGTTGGCAGGTAGGTAGACGGTAAACCAACCCTTTGGATATGAAATTTAAGCTCATGCAACCAAGGACCACCTCTATGTTTCCGTAGACTATAAAGAATCTAGACAAAGAGGTATGATGATACAACTCACTTTAGGGAATTGCATTCATCTTTATAATGCATTAAGCCAAAGAGTGGAAAGGAATGACAAACCATGGTTAACAAAAAAAAATTAATTTACATTTAAATAACTACAATTGTATTTAAATATTGATTAACATGGTTATATTTGCACTATATTATCCATCACCATGGAAACAAATTAATATTTGCACGAAAGATAATATCATGACATTTTGTTCAGTCAAAGATGAAGAGAATACCATAATTTAATCCTTTTTAAAATCTCCAACCTGTGGTTTCAACTTTCAAGATTATTTTAACTATCAAAGCTTGAAGGGGCATTTATATTTCCAAGTAGGTATTTGCTCTTTCTCATGTTGTCTCCCGTTCCATAGCATACAGGTAATACATGTGCTAACCTATGTGTCATGGGCGACGCCTAGGCGCACCTAGGCGTGCATATTTAGACCTGGCCGCCTCGACCAGTGGAATTTGTTGCAGGCACAGGCGATGGGCACCTAGGTGCACCCAGGGGAAATAAATGCGGACGCCTGGGCGGTGGAAAATCAGCATGGGCTCCATGGGCTGCTGCCTTCTCCTACTGCTGCCTTCTGCCTTATTGGTTGTTGCCTACTTGTCTTCCAATGAGAATAAAAGAACACTACAGCAGTAGGAAAACTCTGCTAATGGTTTTTTATATACTCATTTATAAAAAACTGCTGCTGCCATCCAATTTTTACACATTTACAAAGTAACAAAATCCAGAAATTCTGGACGAGCGCCTAGGCGAGGCGGGCATGGTCTCGCCTCGCCTAGCGCCCAGTACAACATAGGTGCTAACATGTTGTGGTTATTTAACACATTAAGCCGACTTCTGCACAAATCAACAATAAGGCGATATGGATATCTAGTGTTCAATGATATTGTGGCCCAAGTTTGATGTGCTTGACGACAGACACCAAAAGGGAAAATAAATATGCATTTTGGGGTCGTTTTCCTCCCAAAACTGACATGTTGACATGTCGGTCATTTAACAATGACCTTTTGTCTCCCAATCATTTTCAAATCACAATAGTGATATCAAGAGGTCGTAGAATTTCACAATTATCATTCTTTAAGGCATCTTCAATTTGGAATCCTAATAACGATAGTGACAATAGTTCTAATCTCAATCTAACTCATTTGTATCTACATGAAAATCTTGTTAGTTCTCATCAAACAACTTATGAAAATATCTCTTCCACCACTTTTTTATATCAATTTCTTCTACTAACACTTTTTGGTGTTCGCTCTTAAAACGTGTAACATTACCAAGGTCGATATTCCTTTCTCTACACTTAGGCCTATAAATAGTTTTCTCCGTAATTTCTAATCGCATATACAAAATCATTAAAACCCTTAGATTTAGCTTCAATCATTGCTTTCCTAGCTTCCGTCTATGATAATTAGATCTCTCAAAGTTTTCAATATCCTTTCTGCCAATATTTCTAGAAAGTTCTTTCTGCCTTAGTTACATTTAGGGCTTCCTTCTTCCACTAGCAACTTTATTTGGATGTCCATCCACCACTTTCAGAAACTCCTAAAATCTCTTTTGGTACTTTCTTGATACAATTAGATATATTATACCACATAAAATTTGTTACTTATCATGTCTCAACAGTCTTTATTTTTTCATTTATTATATTAAGATAGTTATTTTGGACGCCATTGTAGAAGTGATTTCGTCTTCAAGGTATGACTCAAAGTTGGTTCTTGCTTCAATAGGATTTCATTGCTATCACACAATGCAAATCATCACTTCTACGTCAATTCTCATCACAGTGGCTTGTCTAATTTATATCAGAGCAGTCTTCATTCATGATCGTTTAGGAGCACAATCTAGATCAAATTCTCATATCAAGATGGTGTATAAGTGTCGAAGGTTGCATCAAGATATGTGGAGAATTGAAATTTACTATGATCACGCAAAATAAATACATCTACTGGTCAGCTGCACAAGGCTACACAGGCCTGTCTATTTGTCCTTGAATAGGATAATGAATTTTCTATTTTTCATTGCATAAGATAATGAATTTCAAAGATAGAAAAGAAAAAGAAAAAAGAAAAAAAAACACTTGTGAAAGACAAATCGCTACACAGCTACGAAAGGGCCTATGCACAGCCTGGAGAGGAGCTAAGACAGCATCAAGTGTATCCAACTTCAAAAGTAATGGAAATTGAAAAGCATAGCAACTGCTACAACACGGAGTTTAAAACCATAATAAACAAAATATTCTAAACTGAGCATTCAAACATCAGGGGACTACAAATCATTTTGACAATTTTTTAAATTCCAAAATCATTTAAGCAATTAAAAACATATAATCAGGAAAACACAAGCAATTAACAACTAACTAATAAAAACCTAAAATATATTAGCAACAAATCATTCGCTTAACTAGAGAGAATAACCAAGTTAATAAATGAACTAATCATTGCTCATTATTTCCCAACCATATACATTTCAGGCTAAACCGGGCCAAGGAAAGCACATGATACCCAAATTATGTTGAGCCACCCAAGACAAACAACATTGCATCTACCACACAAGACTCGTAAATATGGAACTATATGGATTAGGTAGCCGGTTTCAAAATAATGAAACATTAACTACATACTTGAAGCTGGCCAGTCCAATAGTTGTATACTAAAAATGATTATAAAAAAAAAGGATGAAGTCTCACTAGCCTACACACTTAGCTTTAGGAAAGATATAGCACATACAAAAACTTGTGGTGCCAGGGAAAACTAATTGTGTGATTATAATTTATAGTTGGTGATTGAATAATAATCAATAACCGGTAGTCTAACCATATAAATCATCAACAGGAATAACAGTTAGACTTTGTTATTATAAAAGGCAAGTTTGAGAAGCAAGCCATGTTCCGCTGACAAGTCACAAAGACAATATATCGAATACTTGCATTCAGGGACGCACCTTGATAATTTTGGATTTCTTCGCCAGGTTGTTAATGGTTCTAGTTAAGGATGCCTTCAACCCATCTATATGGGTACCACCATCAACTGTACGAATGCTATTGGCATATCCCAGCATTGTATCCGAATATGAATCTGAACACCTGCCAGAGATGCAATTAGAATCTAAATGGTATCTGCCAATATGTAATAGCATATTTCGATGATCAATTTAGTCTAATTGGTACAGACCAAATAGGAGAATAGCATCGACAAGTCAAATGTTGTTTCCAACAATTAAAATAATGATTGAAAATATCGTGTTTCATCAAATCTTGCAACATATGTTCCAGCATATTCGAAAGAAATGAAGAAAATTAAGAGAGAAATTGACATGTATCTTCAGGCTCATAGAATCATAAGAAATTAAGTAAAGCTTCAACTCTGACAGAATGTCATTTTTACTAGAAAAATAATAATTTCATAAGTCAGTAATTTACCACTGGAGGGCTACATCAACCGTAATCCCATCGGTTACTTTTCTGAAAGCAAGAGTGTCATGAAGTGGTTTCTGAAAGGCAGCAATTTGTCAATATAGAAGAAGTTACCAGTAAATTATACAGGAAAGGTAATATATCCTCATATCCTTTTATGCACAAGGATTAGCAAAACCAAGCATAGGAAGAGCAGTTCATATTTAACAGAAACTAGAACCTAGTGTATGGTGACCAAAATTAATGCAAAGTGCAAAATTATGCAGTAATACAGTTCCAAAACGTCGAAAAGATTAGGGTAATGTGTTAGACAGAAGGTACTAAAATGGTATCACAGTACCCGTATCAGAACCTTCTTAATTGGCAGTTTTGAAGGGTTTCAGAGGTTTCGAATCGGATGTTTCGGTAGTTTCAGAAGTTTTGGTGGTTTCAGTCTCGGCTGATACCACGAAAGTAAACGAATAAGACAGTTGGCTTGGGTCATGTGCCTTATTCCCTTAGTTTTGACCTTCCAGCAATCATTATCATCTTGAGAAGGAACTGATGAAAATAATATAACAGTACTCTAGCAATTGAATGGAAGCAAGATTCTTTAGTCTTCCATAGACATGTTTCTCAATTAGTGACTAGTTTATGCAACTAGATTCTAAGAGGGGACAATCCCTAATGATTGGGAAGTAGACCCATTTTTTGTCTTCAAAATCTTCCAGTCTCTTTGTGTGAAATTTGAACTAGAAAGACCTTCATGCATCACTCAACTAATCTGAAATCTATATGTTCAATGAAGGGAGTGATCGAGGTTCTTCAATGATTGGAGTATGATTCTCTGCTTGATCTAATAGTTTGAACATTGACTCTGTTCATTCTTTATGGTTGAGCTAATCCAGTTTGAACATTGACGCTCTTCACTCTTTAACCAGAGAAAGACTTCTATTACATAATCGGAAGATATGAAATTCTTACTTTCATAGAAGTATTATTTGATTAAGTCTTCTACTAGTTCATTTTCAAAAAGGTGATCTCAAAAGTGAAAAAAGAACAAGAGACGGACAAATATTTGGTTCAGTCCGATTCAATGCTAGGTGAGCGAAGTGAGGAATACGAGGGCCTAAAAAGAACCTCTCTATGTCCTATGAACTTGAACATGTATGAAGTCCAATATTTAACTCTTGGAGCGGAAAGATAAAGATTCAATTTCACTTGGGTGATCTAGGCCGGAGGCATACTAGTAACTAAATATCGAAGAATCAAGCTCATGAACCATAAACTCTATTATGTGAAGATTAAATAAAAGATAGAATTTATATAATCAATTTGGTTTTATGTCGAGGAGATTTACTATCGAAGCAACTTACTTATGAATCAAAATTTAGAGAGGAGAGATATAAATATTGTTATTTATCGACTAACACAAACATAGAGTACATACGGAGATAATATGGTGGGATTCAAAGAAGAAACAAGTCTTGTGTAACTATATTGAGATTATAAAGGATATGCATCATGAAGTTACCAGTATCGTGGGAACAATTAGAGAAGACACCAAACCATTTCTTATCGTCATTTGCTTATATTAAGGGTCAGCATTTAGTGCTTGCCTCTTTGCTCTAACTATGAGGGCGTCGCTTGACCCGGCGGTAAAAGTTCATGCTTGCATCCCAGAGGATGCAAGTTCGAGTCAAACAACCACTACATATATGTGGGGGCAATGTTATAGAAAGCAATAGGCGACCGTTATGCAGCATGGGGGTGCCTAGTGCCCAGACGGCTAAGCAGATGTCTAGGCGGATTTATGCGGAGAAAAAAAAATGTTACTATTAAAAAAGAACTTAGAATTTTCTATTTCATTGAAAGTAATACAAAACTATATATTCATATGTATATATAAAAAAATGATTACATTATAAAGAACTTTAGCAAACACTCAAATAGACTAAAGACAACATATAGAGTGATAATTTATAATTCGCCAAAAATAGTATAATATGAAAATAAAATATCAATATAAATATTTTTGTATTGACCAAAATCTAGGTGGCGCTTTCCTTCTTTGGCCACATAATATTGTTTTTTCCACATAATGCCGCTTTTTCCCTGCATAATGTCGCCTACCGCCTAGAACACACAATATACTGGAAATTTTGACGGTGGGTGGTCGCATAGCGCTAGACGACGGTGTCGCTTTTTAACGTATTTTAGAATATTGAGTGGGGAGTAAGGAATGCATATTGACCCTCCCCAGACTCCCATAAGAGGGAGCCTTGTGGCATGGGACACCCCCTTTGCTCTAACTATGGATGAAATTACTAGCAATACGAAGAATGTTCCAATGGTATATGACTCCCGTGAAATACACCCAAGTAGCCGGTTGTATTTATTGATGATAAGTTTGCTAGTTGACAAGAGTAAGATATGGTAAGCTTCTAAACTTGATTTGAAATCTAAGAATTTTAAGATTAGTACAAAAACAGTATATAAATTGCAACTTCAATCAAAATGAAGGAGTTCATCTTAATGCCAAGAGATACCTACGAGTTTGTTTTCAATATTTAACATTCATTGTGGTTAAGAAAATTGAAAATGATAGTTTGCATAGAATCCAAGGTTCTAAACGATAGGCAGGTGCACGACGGAGATGGTCCATTTAGGCCAATATTTTTACTATTTTATAACTGTTTTTTGCATAACATGCATATTTTAAGGTTGTTTTATGCATTACTAAGTTGTAGAACAAAGACTTATGAAGTTTCAGTCTTGTGTGAACTATAGGTCCATAATGCTTGCAAAATTGTTTTGTCAAAACATCTAATCAGGCATTGCTCCGCATAGGCGTCCGTCTACGCCGCGTGACCTCTACCTACACCGCCAAACCTCCGATGGCAGCCTACTCCAACGCCAACGACAAAAGCGGTACGAAGAGCGGTCGGCTAGTGCCTACGCGGCCACCATTTAGAACACTGATAGAACCAAAACAAGACGGTTGAAATGCACTGCATATGGAGTGAACTGTGAGAGTAGGAAACTTCTAAAGACAGCCATGCTTTACATATAGCAATTTTGGGAAACTAATAAACAACATCCCCAAAAAATAATTGTAACTGAAATGGAAATGCTAAGCTGGATGGGTGGCAAAAAAGCTGAAAGATAAAATAAAAAATGACTATATCCATAGAAAGTTGGATGAGACACTAACTCTGGATAAGACGAGTGAAAATCGTCTTGTGTGCTTCGTACATATTCAACACGGTTGGAGCAATAAGTAATTAAATAGACTAGCACCAGGTCTAGACCAAATGAAATTGGATGGAGGCTGTAAAGAATAATTGGTTTTCATTCATGTTGCAAAGACATGACCTTAACAGAGCTGAACATGAGAAAAGGATTCAAATACCCAATCCCAAAACCCAAAAGTTAATGACAGTGAGGAAGTGGTCCATTGTGGTGATTCATTCAAAACAAAAGGTGAATAGATCAGACAAATTGAAGGTCCGGAAACATCCTGAACATAGCATGTTAAAAAGATACCTAAGATGCCAACATCCCATGTGAAATCATCACCATCCAAGCCTTCTCCCATCAGAATTGAAGTGTCGGATACATGTAATATAAGAACAAACTAGAGAACCAAAAAATGCAAAACGTAGGAACATTTATGAGATGAGAAAGTAAGGGGAGACGTGTTTCCCTATGAACAAAGAAAACGTTGAGCTTCAAACAACAAAAGCTAGAATTATTTAAAGTCAAGTCCAGTTGCCGAGTTGAGTTGAGTTGAGTTGAGTTGAGTTGAGAGGTTGACAATAGGCTATGAATTGTACAGTGAACAAGCTATGATGGCTAAAGCATCTTATGGAGGATTTGAGTTCTGAAGTGCATGCACCTACCAAAATGTTCTGTGATGATCAAGTTGCTATATATATTGCCACTGACCAGGTATGTTTCTCAGGATCAATAACAAATAGGCAGTCTGCCACCTCATTCATGATAAATTATAGGTCAGCTATAAGACCAAACATACTTTGTGGATACAAGTGTTGGACAATTAAAAAATATAAACCAAAAATGAGCGTAGCTGGAATTCTAAGAAGGACGAGTTGCAACAAATTGAGAGATGAAATAAGAAATGAGCATATTCGTGGGAAGTTGGAGATGGCACCAATTGAGGATAAGATGGAAGAAAATTGGCTCGGGCGGTTTGGATAAGTGCAGCATAGACCAATTGATGCAACGGCTAGGAGCGATAAGATAGTAGTCAAAGGAACTGCTAGAACTAGGGCTAGGCATAAACTTACTTTGATTGAGTCTATAACAAACATGGACCTTGACAAAGCTGAATGGAAAACGGACTGAAATAGATGACCCCAAAACTTTGTTGTTGTTGTATAAATATATACGAGATACTAGTCAAAAGTTAATAACAACTAAAATAACTCACACATCTGATGTGACAGAAAAGGGAGCACAGATGCAACGGTATAGCAATAGGCCTATGTAGAAGATGTGAATCTATATAATGATTACTATTTGCACATAGTATGCACACAAATTAAAAGATAAGTAACAATGGCTGAGTAGAACCACAATTGTTTGAATCATCAAAAATGAAGGGCATTGCAACTTTCATAGTGCTATATTTATTGCTCTTTCAAATAATTATGTAGATTCTTTTTTATGAGCATACTATAAAGCATATAATCCTGAAATTTGAAAATCCAGAATATTTATAACATTAACAGAATCTTGTATTTTGCTATGGAAAAAGGAAAAAAAAAAAAAAGGACATCACACCTTATCGGAATTTAACCATTTCACATACTCAACCAACCCACCGGCATAGCAATACTCATTGTACTGAGTACTTGCATCTCCTTCCTCTTTTCTTAAAGTAATTGTCAGCTGTGTAAAACCATTTCCCAAAAGAAATATCAGTTGCTACCTCAAAAACAATAAGGACATGTAATAGTAAGATGATCTGTGTAACTGAAGAGCAAGTATAGAGTATAGACATGCAGGATGTCAAAGTAGTAAAAGTCATAAATTAAAGATATCAATGGCATCAACATCACTATTATACAGATAAGGCCAAAAAATTGCATAAAGTACAATCAGTTTTATCTAAAATAGATACATATATCTCGTGTTCAGCAGATAACAATAAAATGTTAAGCAGTGTTATAGATGTCACCAACACGTCATTTTCACAAGGAAACAACACATATCGACACCATATATCAATTATATCGTTTGAGAGAATGTCAGCTGATATATGGGGTTGAGACCAATATGTCAGCCGAAACGAATAACCTAGTATCAATCAATATATTTAAAATTTTGATTTTGTTTCGAGTCCCAACCTATTAACCCCCAACATAGAGTTGTTGTAGAGTGAAATGTCAAGGAATCTCATATTTATCGCCTAATAATGAGTAACACAACTAAGAATGTGAAGGAATACACAGGTTAGAAGTTTTATATTTGTACTTCTAGAAAAATCCGGACTCACTTACAGTTAGAGATTTCCATGGGCTTAGTTAGCACATTTTTCTGTTTTAATTGCTGATATTTAGTGTTAGATTGTTTCCAATAAATCTGGTATGTTAGGCTAGATCAGATTTGGAATTTAGAGGTTAGGCAGTTCTGCTGGTTCGATAGTTGGCTGAGATATGAAAATTCAGCTATTTATGCTGATGTAACACATGTTTGTCAAATAACGCAGTATTCATTTTTTTTCTATGCTGCCTTCATGGTATCAGAGCTTAGGCTCTTTAAAAAATTCTGATGGTAAAAACAGCTATGACTGGTGAGAGTAGTTCGACATCCTCAGGTACTACCAATGGAGGAGCTCCGATAAACTATGTTGTGCATACTAATGGATTTGAATATCCATCTCTTCAATTGAGTGTTCACAAATTGAACGGTAAAAATTATTTGGAATGGGCACAATTAACCAAGCTCGTGATCGATGGCAAAGGTAAGCTAGGTCACCTGACATACGAGACAAAAAAAATAGCGTCGGATGATCCAGCTTTGAAAACATGGAGATTTGATAACTCATTGGTTACTGTTTGGCTTGTTTATTCCGTGGAGCCAGCAATTAGGAAGACATACCTCTTTTTACCGACCGCGAAAGAGGTACGGGAAGCTGTCCAAAAAATATATTCAGATCTGGAGAAGAACTCTCAAATTTTCAAGCTGAAGACACAGTTGTGGCATTCTAAACAAGGAGATCGCAATGTGATAGAATTCTACAACGAAACGAAGGCGCTTTGGCAAAAGCTAGATTTGTGTTATGATGACGTGTGGGAGAATAAGAATGATCATATAAGGCATATAAAAAGAATGGAGAATGAGAGAGTCTATCCGTTTTTGGCAGGCTTAAACATGAATCTTGATGAAGTATGAGGCTGAATCCTTGGCAAGAAACTGATGCTATCTCTGTGAGGAATTTGTTGAAGTTAGAAGAGAAGAAGGTCGAAGAAAGGTGATAATGGGAGACACTGCTCAACCTCCTATTGTTTCTAAAGCTGCCAATTCATACAACCACACCAACACACGACAAACCAGGAAAGGAGAGAGTGTGGTGTCATCATTATCACAAACCACGACACACGAGAGACATTTTGGGAGATACATGGAAAGCCACAAAATTGGAAGCCAAGGTCATTTAACTGTGACTCAAAAGCACTCCAAGTGAGTACCAAAGTGCAGGAGAATCTGAATAGTTCAAGAGGGACCACAGAGACATCTCCTTTCAGTAAGGAACAGTTAGACCAACGGTATAAGTTGTTTTAGTCCACACAATTTTCTTATATTGTGTCTTCCTCTTGTTCTTTAGCCAAAAATGTAATTATCTTCAAGTCGTAGCATTAAATGTGTCTTCTAATTCTAATTGTCCATGTATTATTGATTATGTGATCATATGACGGAATGTTCTAAATTGTTTTCTTCTTATACTCCATGTGCAAGAAACCAGAAAATTAAGATTGCTAATGGTTCTCTTTCAGCAATTACCAATAGCAATTTCTAAATATCTTGTTCTCCGTAATGTCTTTCGTGTTCCAAATCTATCATGCAATTTACTGTCTATCAGCAAATTAACTCATGATCTGAAATGTTGTGCTAAGTTTCTTTCAAATCATTGTGAATTTCAGGAACTGGATACGGGGAGGATGGCGGGGAGGATGATTGGCAATGCTAAGGAAAGTGATGGACTCTATTATTTTGAAGATGAATATTTCCCATGTGGAAAAGCTCAAATGATAACTCTTTGAGTTGGTTTCTGAATCTAGTGGAAATGAAAGCATTTTAGGTTAGGCCACCCAAACTTTCAGTATTTGAAAAACTTGTTTCCAATTATTCAAGAATAAAAACCTTCCTCTTTTCAGTGTGATATTTGTCAAATTGCTAAGCATCATCGTGCATCTTTTCATGTTCAACCTTATACGTCTTTCTAAACCTTGTGTTATCATTCATAGTGATGTGTGGGGTCCTTGTAAAACTCCAACAACTTCGGGAAAAAAAAATGATTTCTAACCTTGATTGATGATCATACTCGTATATGTTGGGTTTACTTGCTAAAAGAAAAATCAGAGGCTGAAAATATTGTCAAAAAAATTTAATATGGTTGAAACACAATTTCAAGAAAAAATTCAGGTATTTCGAAGTGACAATATAAAAGATCTTCTAATCAAATTCTGGGAACATATTTTTTGAAAAAATGAATTATTCATCAAAGCTCTTGTCTGCTATCGCATATGCCACAAAGCCCAATGCACTATGAAAAGTTCAAAAACCATGTTTCTAATTACCATGCCTAATACTAGTTGACAACTGAAAAAATATCCTGAAATATACTACAAAAAAGTTGCAAGAGGATGGAAAAACTGTCATACCTCAGGATTCAAGAATGCAAGCTCCCTTATGCGCCCAGCAATAATGTTGAAATCAAATTCAATGGACGTAGTGAAAACTACATTGAAAAAAATAGTAAAGGAAATGTAAAGGAAACCATATGCTGCAACGTGAACAAATTTTAATACTTTGTTCTATGTTTCTAATACCCAATACGTGGATAGGGACTCACCTTCTTTATCAGGCCAAAACCTTATAGATGTCCCCTGGCGAGATTTTGACTCAACGGAGAGCTGCCTGCATGTAAGAGCTGTCACTGGCTTTCCACGGGAGTACTTTTGAAGGTATTCCAACCCATCACGCCAAACTATAACTTCTAGTTTCTGTTTGCGACATGAGTTAGTTGGTTCCAAGCTAACCAATAATTTAGAGTATAGAGAGAGAGAATCATGAGAAATTACGCACAAGTATGAAAATAATTGCACCACATAACAGCTTCAAGGCTCTACAGTTGTGTCATGTTCAGATAATAAAATAAAAAACAAAGACAAAGAGCAGAGTGCTGGAATATTAAGCAAGCTGCCTATAAGCAACTACCTTACAAGAAAATCTTAAAACCATATCATGTATTCATGGTTTAAAGGAACAGAAAAAGTGGAACAGCAGAAGGGTGTGTGTACTGGAAACTTCCTCTTCTATGTTGCTTCTGGGGTCTTGAAACCCTATAAGTTTAGTAGGAGAGCTATGGCGACCAACAGCCTATTCTTTAAATTTTCCTCTGATAAGGACCTCCTAAATACTATCAAGGAGCTGCAGGATATGAGCACTAAAGGAACCCTGGAATTCATTTTGGACAGACATTATCAACAGTACTATCTGGCATGTCTGGCAAGAGAGGGACAGAAGAAACTTCAATAAGGAGGCTACCAGACTACAATGGCTGCTACAGAGAATCATACAATCGTTAGGGATGTCCAAGCATTGATGAAAAATCGCAGGAAGAAAGTGGGAAGCAGAATAGAACTAGGGACCTATGTCACTCACGGGGTCTTCAAACCCTATG
The DNA here is from genome assembly GCA_029216955.1 of Iris pallida. Taxonomy (NCBI): domain Eukaryota; kingdom Viridiplantae; phylum Streptophyta; class Magnoliopsida; order Asparagales; family Iridaceae; genus Iris; species Iris pallida. Next base: position 15,811,867 of record JANAVB010040818.1, read on the forward strand.
AGTTTAGTAGTCTCTCTGCACGAGTTTAGTCTCTCTGTGATATAAACTTATACCCTGTACCTTTTTTACATCAATAAAATCTACTTACCTTTATATATATATATATATATATATATATATATATATATATATATATATGGAAAAGTAAGAAAAATGGCAACGGAGAAGGAGGCGAACCCTAGCTCTGCTAGGGCATCACCGAATCAACGCGAGGAGGCGGCCAACCGACCGCCGGACAGGGGGAAAGGCAAGGGGGTGGCGGGGGTGGCGGGGGCGGCCGGCGGCGACCATCTGGAGGCGGGCGGCGGCGGCCGGCCGCCGGGAAATCCACTCGCGGCGGATCCACGTCCGCGCGGACATGCTGGCGGCCAGGGGCGCGGCCGGGGGGGTCCGGCGAACCCCCCCCCCGGGGCAGGCGGCGGCCGGCGACCCACCTCTGGTGGGGGGGGGGGGGGGGGGGGGGGTGGCCGGGGATGGATGCGGTCGGTGGCGACGCCGCCGGGCACGGTTTCGGTCGGTGGTTCGATGGCGAGTGCTCCGGGGGGCTGCTCTATGGTGTTCACCGCCCAAAGGGCATCGCCTGGATTGGAAGATGGCCAGAGTGAGGAGGGGGCTTGGACCACGGTTCAAAATCGGAGGGTACGGCGAGGGGGTGGGCAACGATCGCATATCGCTGAGACTAGGAGGGGCTCCACCTCTACGCAGGGATCGGACAGGAGGTCAGGGATAGCCAGGAGGACTGGACCTACGGTGGGCCAGCGCACACAGGTGGACGGGAGGGACAAGCCAGGACTACGTGGAGGCCTCGAGCGACGGAGTCTGCAGGGACGGCTGGCCCAGTTATCGGGGGGAGAGGGACTGCTACGAACGTGAGTGTCCGGCCGGCCCCGACGATCCTGCCTCGAAGTTCGGGCTCACGACCTGTATCCTGGGCAGATGCGTGCAAGGTGGGGGTTGCAAAAACTCCGACATCGATGGAGTATGTTGCACCTCTGGCGGTTGGGGGTGAGCTCTGCGCCGACTTTCCGGCTGAGGAAGTGGCGAAGGTGACGGCATTCTGGGAGAACACTTTAGTATTATATGTGTTGGGTAGCAAGCCCTTCTACGGGCAGGTCCGTGGTTATGCGGAGAGAGTCTGGCGGCCGAAGGGTAGCATGGAGTTCTTCTCCAAGGAGAACGGCTTCTACTTCGTTAAATTTGGGATGGCAGAAGATGTGGCTCGGATCCTCCAGGGAGGGCCATGGACGTTCGATGGTCGCCTCATCATACTGAAGCAATGGACCCCTGACTTGAGATGTGAGAAGGAGGTGCTGAATGCGGTGCCTGTGTGGGTTCGGTTCCCTGAATTCCCGGTACGCTTCTGGAGTGTTCCCCTTCTTATGAGACTTGCCAGCCTCATTGGCAAGCCGATTAAGGCGGACGATGCCACCGCCTTCAGGACGAGGTTGATGTATGCTCGGGTATTTGTGGAGATTGACGCCAGGTTGGACCTGCCAGAGCAGTTGAAGTACCGGACACCTACTGGCCAGATTCTTATGCAGAAGGTGGAGTATGAGTGGGTTCCCCCCAGATGTCCGGCGTGTGTCTGTTTTGGGCATCTCCCAAGTGCTTGTCGACGTGGAGGAGTTTCTGCAGCGGTGACGGAGGAGGCAGTGCAGGAGACAGGTGGTGTAGTTAATACCCCTGTAGTTGACCAGGCGGGCTTGATGGAGGATGAGATGGAGGCAGACCTTCCTCCCGTCTCTGGGGAAAACGACGGGTCTCCGACGGAGATCCTTACCGGAGCGATGGTTGAGTATACGGGGACGAGGACTATGATCACCAGGAGTATGGGACAGGGGGACAGGCGACAAGGAGAGGATAACACCTTAGCACTTCAGGTATACAGTCGGAAGCGCCAGGCTACGGAGTCGCATAGTGAGGACAGCGGACAAGGTGGGGTGGAGAGAGTGTGGAAGGTCAACCCTCAATGGGTTGCGGTCCTAGCTCAGCCTCTTCTTCAGGGGGATCGAGATGAGGAGCCCAGAGAGATGGAGGTTGCGCTCTCTCCGGGTGCGCCTTCAGAGGATGTTCAGGGGATCCCACCCGCGGATTAGATGTCGGCCCTTGCCTGGAATGTCCGGGGGGGGGGTGTTCTCTGGGGAGATGGAGGGAGATTAGTGAGGTGCTGAGGAAAGAGAAGTGTGAAATCTCGATATTACTAGAGACTAAGATCAGGGGGGTGAAAACCCTGTCTCGTAGAACCCCTACGGACTGGGTCCAGCTCCACAACCTTGGTCTCTGTGATATGGCGAGAATCTGGGTTAGATGGAACGGAGCTAGTTGGGAGGGGGAGGAGGTCTTCATGACTGACCAGCTGGTGGCCATCTCCTTCACCAACAAGGGTGGGTTCCGATTCTTACTTGGTGCTGTCTATGGGCACAATGACAGGAGGCTGCGGGAGGTCTTGTGGCAGGACATCATTAGACTAAGTACATTGGCGGTGCATCGTCATCTCCCCCTGCTTATTATGGGAGACTTCAATGCCACGCTATACAGGGGGGAGAAGCTGGGGGGGCGGCCGGTGCCGGACCAGATACTATCTGACTTTCAGTCCTGCCTTCTCCAGTCCGGGCTCAGGAATCTGGAGAGGGTGGGGCACATATGGACGTGGCACAACAAGGCGGTGGTTGGCAGGGTGGCCTGCCAGCTTGATCGGGCTTTGGGGAACAGTGATTGGTTCCGCCTATTCCCTTCTGTTGTTGCTGAGGGGCTACCTGCGGGGACCAGTGACCATTCGCCGATCCTGATGCGCTTCGTGGAGAGTCCCAGATGGAGAGCCCGTCCGTTCCGGTATGACAACAGTTGGTTCCTCTCGCTTGGTTATGAGGAGACTGTGGCGGGAGGTCTTTGTCAGGATGTGGCCGGCACTGCTCAGTTCCGTATGGTTCACAGGCTGAAGAAGACCAAACGCGCCATCAGAGACTGGGTGAGGGCCCTCCCCCGGACCTCCTTACAGGAGAAGGAGGCGGAGTTGAGAGACCTGCAGTCAGACCTTCAGGGAGACATGATGAGTGGGGAGTTGGCGTCTAGAGAGAAGAAGTTGGCTGCAGAGGTCAACACCTTGAGACTCCAGCAGGAGATTAGTGCGGCCCAACGGGCCAAATGCTCCTGGCTCAAGGATGGGGACCGTTGCACCAAATTCTTCTATGATGTCATTCGGGCTCGCCAGCACCGGAACTGCATCCAGAGACTTCTAGGCAGTGATGGGCGTCTTGTGACCGACCAAGTTGCTATCCAGGAGGAGGCTGTCCGGTTCTACTCTGAGCTTTATCATCAGACGGACTATCCCACGGCTTTCCCGCAGCTGACTACGAAGACGTTGATTACTGAGTATGGCAACAGTCTTCTTATGGCTCCTATCCGGATGGCGGAGGTGGAGGCGATTGTGATGCAGGCTGATGCTTCCAAGTCCCCTGGGCCGGACGGTTTCTCCAGCGGCTTCTACAAGCGACATTGGGGTTCCCTCAAGTTCCAGGTTCTAGAGGCTGTTCAGGAGTTCTTTGAGACGGGCAAGCTCCTGAAGGAGCTGAACCACACCTTCCTGACGCTGGTGCCCAAGAAGGAGGGGGCGACTTCTCTTGCTGACTTCCGACTGATTGCTTGCTGTAATTATTTGTATAAAATAATTACTCATCTTATGTGCAGGAGGATGGAGGACGCTATGCAGGACCTGGTTTCTTGGAATCAGGCGGCATTCATCAAGGGGCGGTCTATTGCTGAGCATAGTCTGTTGGCTCATGAGATGATTCGGGAGTTCCACAAGCCAGGGGGGATGAAAGCATGTGTGAAGCTTGACCTGAGGAAAGCCTACGACACCGTCAACAGGGACTTCCTCTGTCATTTGATGGGTGCGATGGGCTTCTCCGAGACATGGGTGGACAGAGTCCGAGCGTGCATCACCTCCCCTACATTCTCGGTTCTCATCCAGGGTATCCCTTACGGGTTCTTCGGCAGCAGCAGGGGGCTTCGGCAGGGGGACCCACTTTCCCCCTACCTTTTCACCCTCGTGATGGAGTATTTTACCTGTTTGATGGACATCGCGGTGCATCGGGAGAGGATTGTACCGATATACAGTAGGGTGTCTCCGGTGGTCTCACACCTCATTTATGCGGATGATCTATTGGTATTGATGAGGCCTTCCATGCGAAGGATGAGGGAGCTTGCGGTGGTGATGGAGGAGTTCGGACAGTTATCGGGTCTTCGGTTGAATAGGGACAAGAGCAAAGTTTACTTCAACAGCTCTTGCACCTTGAAGGAGGAACGGACCCTGGAACTTGGGGTGGAAAAGGGTGACCTCCCGGTGAAATATCTGGGGGTGCCACTATCTGTCAATTACGCGAAGGACCGAGAATGTCAGAGTCTGGTGGACTTTGCGCAGAGGGTAGAGGGCTGGCAGGCGGCTGGCCTATCTTTTGGAGGACGTATTGAGCTGGTTCGATCGGTTATATCTGCTATTGCTCTATTTTGGCTCCAATCTATTATGGTCTCTTTGGCTACTATCAGAAAGATTGAGGACATATGTGCCAAGTTCATTTGGCATGGGGGGATTCATGCCATCTCTTGGGAGCAGCTCTGTCGTCCTAGGAAGGAGGGAGGTGTGGGTCTGCGTTCTCTGGTTTCTGTCAGGGAGGTGGCGGGAATCAAGCTGGCGTGGAGGTTCCTTCAGGGCGGCTCTCTTTGGTCGGCTTGGATGTCTAGCCGGTACCTCCGGGATAGGAACTTCTGGGTATGTGACATTGACAACAACTTCTCTGTGTCCTTCAAGCATATCCTGAGGAACCGACCTGTACTTCGGAAGGCGATTCGGCGGCAGATGAGGGAGGGAGGGGAGACGGACCTATGGCTTGATCCGTGGATTGCTGGTCAGTCTCTCCTGGAGATTCTGGGTCCCCAGACGGATGGTGTGGAGTACAGAGGTCTGACTTGTAGGCGCATCATCAGGGGTGGGGTCTGGAGACCAGAGGAGTATCGTTTCACTGCTCAGTTAGGAGGGGAGATCAGGCAGGTATAGATCACTCCTGATGTACTGTCTGACGTCTGGGTTTGGGCCCCTCCCGGCTACACGGAGGGTGCTGGGGAGTTCAGATTTAGCAGCTGCTACGATCTTGTTCGTTCCCACTTCGACAAGATCGAGGAGTATGACTTTATATGGGGGAAGGGCCTTGCCAGAAAGATGCAATTGTCTGCATATAAACTGGTGCTGGGCCGGTTGCTTACTAGGGACAGACTGCTTCGGTTCGGGGTCCCTGTCCCTGACCCTACGTGTGTTTTGTGTGAGGCAGAGAATGAATCCATTGGGCACCTGTTCTTTCAGTGCCAAGTGGCGTGGAGCATCTGGACAGAGCAGAGCCGGAGATACTTGGGATGGGTTGGAAGGGAGCGTGACTTCAGAGAAATCCTTCAGTGGATTGGAGATGGCAGGGGCCGGGGGCAGAGCTGGGCCAGACGTGCTAGATTGAGGCTTGCTGCATCAGTTTGGCATGTCTGGAGGGAGAGGAACCGGTGCATTTATGAGGGATTGTCCACCCCACTGGTGGGCATCCTTCATAACATTGAGTCGGATGTACTAGTAATGTCCCCCTGAGTTGGGATTGTATCTCTATGTTGTAACCTTATTGCGATGATTGTGGAATAAAATTTACCCTTTTTCCAAAAAAAATATATATATATATGGAAAAAAGGTAAATTTTATTCCAAAAGTAAAACAGTAATCTTACAACATACAATCAAAGTGGGACTCCCACTCACCAATTCCCCATAGCATTTACATCAAACTCGATGTTATGGAGAATGCCTACCGGAGGGGTGACCAGCCCCTCAAATATCTGACGGTTTCGTTCCCGCCATACATGCCAAACTGAGGCAGCCAGACGAACTCTGGCGGTCCGGAACCAGTCCTGCCCTCGACCCCTGCTATATATATATATATATATATATATATATATATATATATATATATATATATATATATGCAGATGACCTCTAGCCTAGTGCTTAAGAGAGATGCATGTGGCCCGAGTGGTCAGGAGTTTGAATCCCAATGGGAGCGATTCCAGAAACAATTTACCTGGTTCTAAATATATATATATATATTTGTTTCTGGAATCGCTCCCATTGGGATTCAAACTCCTGACCACTCGGACCACATGCATCTCTCTTAAGCACTAGGCTAGAGGTCATCTGCATATATATATATATATATATATATATATATATATATATATATATATATATGGGAAAACGGGATATGAGCCATAGGCTCACACTATTACATGAGCCATTTCACGTGGCTTCCATGTGTACCAATAAAAACATAGTGACATGGAAAAGAAAATTTAAATAAATAAAAATAAAATATACCATAAATGATTTGATAAATAATAACTTATCATATATTTGCCTAGGAACTTACCAAATATGTTTGTCTAAGAATTTAAATAGATAGAAATAGAAGATCCCATAATGTTAATGTTAATATTAATGTTAATATTAATATTAGTATTAATTTTAATGTTAATATTATTGTTAGTTTTAATATTAATATTAATATTGATATTAATGTTAATGTTAATATTATTATTAATGTTAATATTAATGTTAATATTAATGTTAATATTATTATTAATATTAATTTTAATGTTAATATTAATGTTAACATTAATTTTAATTTTAATGCTAATATTAATATTAATTTTAATTTTAATGTTAATTTAATTCTAATTTGGAGGGACAAATGATATTATTCCTATTTAAATTCCTAGGCAAATATATTTGGTAAGTTCCTAAGAAAAAAATAGGTAAGTTATTATTTATCAAATCTTCATGAGATCTTTTATTCCTATCTATTTACATTTCCTCTTCCAAGTCATTATGTTTTTATTGGTCCACATGGAAGCCACGTGGGATAGCTCATATAAGAGTATGAGCCTATGGCTCATATCCCGTTTTCCCTATATATATATATATATATATATATATATATATATATAAATAAAGGTAAGTCTACATCTATTGTCCGGCTTAAGATCGGATCTTTTAGGGGCTGTTCGGATGGCTGAAAGTGAGCAGGAGGTGGGAAAGTAATCCCATGTTTGGACCAAAGGAGGTGGGAAAGGAACAACTCCAATGAACATTACAAATGAGCTCGTCCCCCTTGTCTCCCCCACTTTCCCTTTTTTTTTGGAGAGGATGTAGGATGGAACTTGATTTATCTTTATTCTAAAATCTAAAATATTCACTAATTACAATAATTAATTAATCATTAAGATACTTAATTAATACCAAGCAATTAATTACACTTAATTAACAAATCAAAATAGATGAATTTATATTCACAAATAAAAGACAAATAGTAATTAACTTATTATATTAGTACTAATTTATATTAAGATACTTTAACTAATTGTGTGTGTGAGTGGGATTTCAAAAAAAAAGTAATTACTAAAGTTAGTTAGTGTTAGATAATTGTGTAATTACTTAATTAATATTAGATGATTAAGATAATCAATATGAAGTAATTTCTTAACTAATAAATTTTGTAATAACTTAATTAAAATAAACAAGATTCTTAATTAACATTAAGAAAATCCTTGATTAATATTAGGCAATTAAGATAATTAATTATTAAATAAGCACTAATAATGCATAATTATTATTATTTAGTAATTATTACAATTGTAATAATACAATTTGTTATGATTAATTAGTAATATTTAAATTAATAATAAATACATAACTTGTATTAATAATAAATTAGTAATGTAATTAGATAATTAATTTAGTCTTTAATAATGTTAAATGTAAACTTTGTCACCTCCTTCCATCCAAACACATTTTGGAAGGAGACAAGAAAAGTGCTCATGCTCCACAACATGGATTTGCACTTTCCCACCTCTCTCAATTCCTTCTATCCAAACAACTACTTACTACATATCTTTCCAAACTATGTTAGGTGTATTTCTCTACACAGCGTTCCTCAATTCCACCACTTGAACGGATCTCCACCGCACGCTCTGCTCGGACTTTGATAGTCAGCACCATGATCCTCTAGCCAGACTTTGCACCTCCAGGTCCGGCTCTCAATTAACCGCTACCTGAATATCTTAATTTATCCCCCTTTAATATTGAATGGCTTATCGCACTATTCGAATCTCGAACCTTGTTTCCTAGGTCCTTGTGTCTCCGAGGCTTCACCATATATATATATATATATATATATATTTTTTTTTATTTTTTTTTTGGAATAAGGGTGAATTTATTCCTCGCATATAGCGGAAAAGGTATTAAAGTACAACATCACAACTTTTCATGCCCCAATAACTATTATGGGGCCATAACAGATACATCGAATTCTATATTATGTAAAATTCCAATAGGGGGGTAGTCAAGCCCTCAAAGATACGTCTGTTCCGCTCCTTCCAGATGTGCCAAACAGACGCAGCAATACGGACTCTGGCTCGTCTAGCCCACCCCGGATCCCGACCTCTGTGATCTCGGATCCAACTGAGAATGCTCCGAATGTCTCGGTCCATCCCCACTCCTCCTCTCAGCTGTGCACATTGCTCAGTCCAAATGTGCCAGGTCACCGGATAACCAAAGAAGAGATGCCCTATGGATTCATTTGCATCAGTACATAGCACACATTTGACATCCGGGATCAGCATCCCAAACCGGAGGAGTCTGTCTCTCGTCATCAATCTACCCCGGAGGAGGCGATAAGCACATAGTTGCATTTTCCGTGCAACTCCCTTGCCCCAAATGAAGTCCACCTCCTCAACCTGGTCGTGGTGGGTCCTAACCAGATCATAGCAGCTACGAAAGCAGAATAGACCTGAACCTCCCCCCGTACCTGGGCCGGCCCAGCTCTATGAATCCTCCGTCTGGGTAGCGTCTATGGGAATAAGGTGAATCTCGGCTGCAAGCTGGCCAGTAAAAGGGTATCCCTTTGGCCTCCAAACTCCGTCTCTAATGATCCGGCTGCATGTGAGCCCCCTTCTAGCTTCCCTGTCCAGCTGTCCTCCCAATATCTCGAGCAGGGATCTGGAATCCAACCAAGGGTCTAGCCAAAGGTCGGTAGTCGTCCCATCTTTCATGTGCCTGCAGATCGCTGTCTGGAGCACCGGTCTACATCTCAGAATGGCCTTGAATGTGACCGAGAAATTGTTGTCTATCCTGCAGGCCCAGAAGTTGGTCCTCCGTAAGTATCTGCTAGCCATCCAGTCCGCCCAGAGCGACCCCCCTTGATGAATTTTCAGGCCATCTTCACACAAGCTGCCTTCCGAACCGCATGAAGAGGCCTCAACCCAACTCCTCCTTCCTCCCGAGACCGACATAACTGATCCCATGATATCGCATGAATCTCTCCCCTCCAGATGAAGTTAGCGCAAATAGCCTCCACCTTCCGAATAGTAGCTGTGGGGATCTGGATAGACTGGAGCCAGAACATAGCGATGCCCGCAATGACCGACCGCACCAACTCAATCCGTCCCCCAAATGAAAGCCCCGCCGCTTGCCAGCCCTCCACTCTCTTCTGGGCAAAGTCCACCAAGCTATGACAATCCTGCTCTCGGGCATAGTTGACCGTAAGTGGGACCCCCAGGTATTTCACTGGAAGCTCGCCTCTGTCCACACCTAAGACGAAGGCTCTCTCCTCCTGAAGTGTACACCGGGAGCTGAAGTAGACTCTGCTCTTCTCCCAGTTTAACTGGAGCCCAGATAGCCGCCCGAACTCCTCCATAATGTCAGAGAGCGCTCTCATTCCCCTCATGGAAGGCTGGAGAAGCACCAATAAATCATCAGCATAAATCAAATGAGATACAGCAGGACTCACCAACCGGAAAAGGGGAACGATCCTCCCGCTATGCACTGCTATATCCATCATACTCGTGAAGTACTCCATCACCAAGGTAAAGAGATACGGGGAGAGGGGGTCGCCCTGCCTCAACCCCCTGTTGCTACTAAAATAGCCGTGTGGCGTGTCCTGGATGAGGACAGAGAAGGTAGGGGAGCAGATGCACTCCCTCACCCTCGCAACCCATCTCTCGTCAAACCCCATGGCAAGCATCAAGTGGCACAGGAAGTCCCGATTGACCGTGTCATACGCTTTCCGAAGGTCAAGCTTCACACAAGCCTTCATCCCCCCCGGTTTGCTGAACTCCCGCACCATCTCGTGAGCAAGCAGACTGTGCTCCGCTATCGACCGACCCTTGATGAACGCTGCTTGGTTCTGGGACACTAGACCCTGCATAATCCCCTCCATACGCCTGCACATAAGATGAGTGATAATCTTGTAAAGGAAATTACAGCAAGCTATGGGTCTAAAGTCTGCAAGCGAGGTCGCTCCTTCCTTCTTAGGAACCAGAGTCAAGAACGTATGGTTCATCTCCTTCAGCAGCCGGCCCTCAGCAAAGAACTCCTGGACAGCTGCCAGAACAGGTGCCTTAAGCACACCCCAGTGTCGCTTAAAGAACCCCGCGGAGAAACCATCAGGCCCAGGAGCTTTGTTGGGATTAGCCTTCTTCACAATATCTTCCACCTCCTCCATCCTCACCGGTGCCAAAAGAAGACTGTTCCCATGTCGGGACACCAGTCTCTTCGTAACCAGGGCCGAGAACATGCTGGAGTAGTCCGTCTGCTGGTATAAGTCAATGTAGAATCTGACGGCCTCCTCCTGGATCTCCACCGGGTCTCCTACAAGACGTCCCTCAGCATTCAGAAGTCTGGGGATGCTGTTCCGATGCTGACGGGTGCGGATCACATCATAGAAGAATTTAGTGCACCGGTCTCCATCTTTGAGCCAGGTGCATTTAGCCCTCTGAGCCGCACTGATCTCCTCCTGACGACTTTTTTCATGCCGAAGAGGAATGCTAGGAAAGCTATTAAATATTAAACTCTATGATGACTAACAGAAATTAGAAAAAAGCATAGAGATCTTTGTGGGTTTCAAAGACTTATACAGAGCCTATAATAGGGTCCATATGAAGATTCTGTTGTTGGTTCCGGATGTCGGAGAATGGTGATTTCCTTTTCTTGGTGTTATTCCAAGTTTATCTTCTCTAGAGATTCCAAGTTCCTTTTTTGGTTCGGTTCCAAATTTTGGTGGTGTTTCAGAAATATTTCTTTTCTGCTCAGTCATGTTAAGTTGTCAATCTTCAGTTGTCATCATGGTTAAGAAAAAATTGTGGTAAGATCTTTCTTGATTGATCCTTCATCATATTGGACCGTAATTAAAAGAGAGATAAGAACTAGAATAACGAAAATGAACATGGATACAAGTCATGAGAAAGGATGTTAGCGAGGAAATTGCCCTTAATAGAGAAGCATGGAAGAAAAGGATTCATGTACCCGACACCAGCAATTTAGGATAACTCTTATTGCTGATGATAGTATTCTCGTAAGGATGAGGCAGAATGCTTATTCATTTCTAAACTGCATGTCGTTTCCTAATAAAGCATGCTCTTTATAAATCATGTCCATCCAAATATGATGTACGAGTTAGGTTGCATAGAAACGGAACATGGATTCAGATACATAATTTTCACTAAATGTAGGATATGGGTAATGGTCATGTCATAAAAACTTTTGTCAATTCTTTTATGGAGCATTTTATGCTCCATAGGCGACCATATTTTGACAGGAGAAGGTTTGGATGATTATGATAGGTAGGGATGAATGTTCGGTTTATTCGGTTTCAATCGAACCAAAATAGTCAAAATCGTATAAACCAGAATACAAAAAATCCAAAACCGAACTAAGATTAGCCAAAACCGAAATCGAACCGAGAGTCAATTCGGTTTGTCCGGTTGGACTATTTTTATTGTTTAATGGGTAGGTCCAATGTTGGAATAGTGGTTAAATTATATTAAAAATTATAAATTTTAGGTTTGTTGTATTCCAAAGTTGGGCCCAAAATTGGACTAATTGCTAAATTATCAAAGTTGAGCTTTAAAACGCATGCATAGAATTGTTGTTTTCAAATTACATACAAAAATATACACATTTTTTATTATAAAATATATATATAATTGAGGGTATTTAATAATTGCATAAATCTTATTCGGCCTTCAGTTTTGGGCCAAAATTGAAAGACAAAACCGAAATCAAACAAGGAATTTTAATATTTTCAAAACCGAACCGATTTTCTTTTCAAACCGAACAAAATCTCTTATTTGGTTCGGATCTCGGTCCAAAACCAAATAATGCTCACTCCTATTGATAGGATATTGGTATGGCATGGATATGACTATATACAAACATGAAAACCTATTTATATACATATTTCATACAGATCATATCCATACTTGTTTGGGGTAGTAACTATGTCTTAAGAAGTTTTTGAAAGGATTCAATGTAAAGAAATGTTACTTTCTCAAACCTTAGATTATTAATTATGTTTTGACACAAACATAACAATGACAAAACACTTTTAACCATGTTTTCTATCCTTTATAGTCTAGAGACAGGTGATCCTTAACCGACACGAGTGTCAAGGAAGTATCGTGATGGATGTGTCTGATACGGTTAAAGTCCTTTAGAAGATTAATCTGTACAATTTAGTGTACAGGTTTAGAAGGATAACTATTTCTCTTTGGAATGTGGTGCTACAAAATAATCGTTTATGTTTGTCATACTACAATGATACACCTGTTAGGTGGATGATATTCTTGTTGTATTTCGGTGACACTGTAATTAGTGGGAGTTCTCCGGACTAAATCAGCTTGCGGTAGAGGAAGCTCATGATGGATATGCTGAAGACATGGCTGGCATGGAGGTCCTAGGGATCTCAATGCCAAGACAACTCTTGATAATTGGAAGTTGTTTAATGATACCGGTATTACCATACGCTTGTTAGAAGCTGATTACTTGATTATCACTAGAGCAGATATATCCTGTGAAGTACGCTGGACAAACAACTTATCTAAGCTCCTAGAGACCCTCACTAGAAGTTACTACTTGAATCATCCATTATTTGAATGGCTCTCCTACTCAGGGCATTATTTATAGCTCCCACCACTTTCAGATATCTGGATTCACTGATGTTTGGTTTATTGGATCTCCTACAGATTGTTTGGACAAGGGTATAATGTACCTTTGTGGGTGGTAATCTAGTATTATGAAAGAGCAAGAAGTTCCGACCCCATAACATACTGTACCTTTTTGGGTGGGAATCTAGTATCATGGAAAAGAGTAAGTAGTCAAATTGAGTGGTTGAGTATAGGAGCATGGCCTGTACCATGTCTGATACGGTTGAAGTCCTTTAGAAGAGTAATATGTACAATTTAGTGTACAGGTTTAGAAGGAAAACTATTTCTCTTTGGAATGTGGTGCTACAAAATGGCCGTTTATGTTTTGTCATACTACAATGATACACCTGTTAGGTGGATGATTTTGTTGTTGTATTTCGGTGGCATTGTAATTAGTGGGAGTTCAATAGAACTAAATTAGCTTGCGGTAGAGGAAGCTAGGGATCTCAATGCCAAGACAACTCTTGATAGTTGGAAGTTGTTTAATGATACAGGTATTATCGTACGCTTGTTTAGAAGCTGGTTACTTGATTATCACTAGAGCAGATATATCCTGTGAAGTATGCTGCACAAACAACTTATCTAAGCTCCTAGAGACCCTCACTAAAAGTTACTACTTGGAACTCTCCTACTCGGCACTATTTATAGCTCCCACCACTTTCAGATATCTGGTTCACTGATGTTTGGTTTATTGGATCTCCTACAGATTGATGTTGGGACAACGGTATAATGTACCTTTATGGATGGTAATCTAGTATTATGAAAGAGCAAGAAGTTCAGACCCCACAACATACTGTACCTTTTTGGGTGGCAATCTAGTATCATGGAAGCGTAAGTAGTCAAATTGAGTGGTTTGAGTATAGGAGCATGGCCTGTACCATGTGTGAACAAGCTATGATGGCTAAGCATCTTATGCAGGAGTTGAGTTCTGAAGTTCCTTTGCCTACCAATATGTTCTGTGATGGTCAAGTTGCTACTTATACTCCACTAACCAGGTAAGTTTTTCAGGACCAAGCACAAATAGATAGATTGCCACCTCATTCATTATAAATTTTAAGTGGTGACATTTCTACTACTTATAGATTGCCACCTATTATAAATTTTAAGTGGTGATATTTCTACTACTTATGTGAGAAAAAGGAGACCTAAATGATGATATATTTACATCCTCGAAGAATATAGCATTTAAAGTAATAAAACGAAGTTAGATATCTCTGGCATGCAATTAACTGTATATTAAAGCTCAGACTAAGGTACACCGAAGAAAAATCAAAAGTTTAGCTTGTCCCTCTGTAGGTGCCAATGGATCAAAGAAACAGAAATATTGAACTTTTGCAAAGTAAAAACACCAAGGTTTTAAGCATCGGCCAAAACAGATACGTCTCAGCAGCTTTGGATCTGAATAGGAGGTAACCGCTGAAACTACCGAAGTCGACCGCGTCAAAACCACTAACACGCCCCACCCCACCCCCGAAAAATGATACTAATGGAAGTTCCGAAACCAAAACCAAACTTGAGACCTGAAAAAAAAACATAGCCGTATACTTGTAGAAAGATGAATATGCATGAATAAATCGGTAAATGGAATATGCTGAAGTACATGGAGTTTAGAAAAAAAATAAAACAACGTATATCAAGCAGAGAGAGATATAACTGAGATTCTGTTAGGTTACATAAACATGCAAATATGAAACCATATTCCACAAGGCCAAGTGTGAAATTGTTAGTACTTGTGAACAGTATAGAATGAAAAAAGAAATGGGAGACCTGATATTTCAAGAGTAGAAGACAAATCTGTTGTATTGTATAGCTTAATACTAAAGAAAGATAGATACCTCAGATAAGGCATTAACAACAGATAAACCCACACCATGCAATCCTCCAGAGACACTGTAACCACTGCTTGACCCACCGAACTTCCCTCCTGCATGTAGTACCTATATAAAAATTTTATGCAGTTAGATGTATTTGAATTTTTTAGAAAATCTTTAGCATGTGATAACTTGGTATGAAATTTTAACTTCATAACACTTGATAAGCACAGTTAAAAGGCATGTGAAGTCTCTGGATCAGCTAAATGATCCTTTATTTGGTGAGACAATAAGACCATACAATATTAAACATAATATATAGAAGATTATAGGTTTAGAATCATTGTTTGCTAATCTCAACATTAATTAGGTTGCACAAGTTGAGGGGTATTACCGTATTACAGAAAGTAATATAGTGAAAATGTTAAAGTTCTCTGAAGTTTATTAGATCCGCTAGTTTCCATGTGAATCAGTGATGGGCACAGAAATTATTTCCAGGGAAGCGACACTACATTAGCTTAAAATTTAAGGGGGCATTAATTGAATTTATAAAATAAAATAATAATTATATTAAGTATAAACAAATCATAATGTGGGTACTGAGTTGTGAACTTAAAGACCTACTTATAACCTCGTCAATTTACCAATTGGGCCACTATTTGGTTGCTAAATTATAAATAAAATGAAACAAATCATAGGAGACACAAAGGCTATCTAGAAGGAAATCCGAAACTCAGGGGAGCGGCCAACCACCCTCGGTATATGATGGGTCAGGCCCTGCCATTGTCAATCAAGCACAAACTTCAGCCTAATCGCTTAAATACAGAACTGAGTTTTCTGCAATATAAATCAAATTCCGGTGACAGCAAAAGCAACAAAATCTTCATCCAAATTTTGAAAATAATTAGTTTTTTAATAGCAGTATTTTGGCCTTTTGGCATTTTCTGTTAGGGCCAACTTGAAAAGGAGATATAATTCAGGGTATTTAAATGAAAATTAGCATATATATACCTGGCCCAAGTGGTCAGTACTCGAAGAAATAAGACCTAGGGAACCAAGTCGGAGGTTCGAATCCCTTGGCAAGATATGCACTCAATTAAAAAGGGAATGAACCGAGATATCAAGATAGTGATCGATTGCGAGTCAACCTGAAAGAGCAGTCTACATGGGCAAAAAATCGTACAAAGGCAGTTGCCCAAGTGGATAGTGTGATAAAGATCGGCCTCATTGGTGGATTGTATGATAGAGATCAACCCGAGTGGTGGATTGACGAGGATGCACCAGACACAAAAATTGAGGATCAGCGTGCACGTAAACGAGCCCCAATCCTAGGCTGTCTAGGCCAGGGATTTGTAAAAAGACCCAGGTAGCTTGCGAGTAGGACCCTGTTTAATCTGGAAATTGTAACACATTTACCTTATACGTACACAGTCATCTCCTTCCCTCTCATGAAGCACTACATCAGACATCTTCAACTCCTCAAATAAAACACACTCATGTAAATGCTAGCAATTCTATGCCAGCAGTAAATGGATTCATTGCAAGGACATGCCTCAACACCACATAAGGAGTTGGATGTGATACACAACCTCAGACAGCCATGTAGAGATGAAGAAATTACTCAATCTGTAAGGTGGCTTTGAAAAATAATCATCTAATGTGCTTATTCAACTGTGAGATCAATTGTACTCGTAACAACTTGAAACATAATCATAGTTTATGATGTACCTTCTCATTCCAGTTTTGGTTCTCTAGATCCATATTTAAGATAAACAAACATAAACTTGTTATATGTTACAAATACATTGAAAAAAAGACTCCAACAACTGCTGTTTGAATGATCTAATTTCATATTCAATAAATAAGGCCATATATGGAGCTCTACATGGTCTTGGTTATCAGCAGTTAGGTGGTCAAATCTCCGCAAAATGGAGAATAGTTGAATCTTGATTAATCCAAAACTTCATGGTTACATAGAATTGTCAGCCAATAATCATCTAAATTCGTTAATCTAATCCGTATAAGGGCATGTCAACCTTCATAACCTCAATCCCTGGTTCATTATACAACTAAAGTTATAAACATCCCCTGAAATTCACTAAATTTCACCAACAATATTCCTACAAGGTCCGTACATCCTTCAATCTTATATAAATTTTACTTCCAATGATTGAGTACATAACTTCTGAGCTTTAACATATCAGTATGCATGTGGAAGGTGCTTCTCCTTGAGACATGTATATGTTTGGATAAGCGACTGAAGCGATGCATATGGTTCTTCCAGCTAAATCTCGCATTTAATACCACTTCAAAAGCAGAAATTCAGTCTTGAAGAAGGTTAGGTTAGATTAAGATTAAAGACGAGTGAGAAAATGGCATTCACCAAAAAGAAGTAGACTTACAAGTACCTAATATATGACATGAACCCAGAAAATGAAAATAGTGACTAGATGAAATCAGAAAATAAGTAACCAAGTGCATAGTTGGGCATGTAATGTGTCCAAACAAACATGCTGATGGTGGATTTACAGGGCAGAGAATCAAAAAGATACAGTACATGTGCAATTTATAATACTAAGTGATAAATGCAGCTATAGTAGAAAGGAAATAAAGATATCTGCAGCACGTTCGCTATTCATGGTTCCATCCCAACTCTCAGAAATTTGTATTCAAATGGAGGAAAACAAACTAAACTGTTCCTAAGAAGTAGGAGGAGTTGGATTGATAGCATCATGTGGGAGATAGCAAGCAAAGGCTAAGATTTACCGCATACAGCACACTAGGTCATATTTTGCTAACAAATGTTTTGAACAGTGGTCATATGACTGGTTTCATATATATACTTGTGGTATCGTCAATTACAAGTAAAATGATAGTCGGTCATAAATATGTCTATAAGTGTAGCACTATTATAAGCAGAACATACTAGTAACGCTTGATTTGGCCCATTTGGGATTGTTGCTTCTTTTCAGAAAGCCTTGGACCGGTTTCAAAAGTTTCTTGATAAGTTGTTATTACCCAAACAGCCTTGGACGGGTTTCCAAGAAAAGGAAGAAGAAGAAAAAAAAAACAGCCTCCAATAAGAAATCCCAAATCCAGCCTAAAAGGCTGTGGAATTAAAGTATATGCTGATGATATTGAAGACTCTTTATAGTCTGGCACAACTTGGTGAGTTCTCCTTGCTTGCATGGACTTAAAACTGCATAACCAACTGAATGCCTAGGTTTTATCATTTATGGCATGATCCACTCATGCTCGTAACTAGAACTTGGCTACAACAGGAGTCAGATCCACAGCAGTCACAAAAAATGTCAAATCTTTTATGAAGCTTTCTAATGCGCCATATCCGACCACATTCTGCTGATGATGGTTTTCCTGAAGATATGGAGAGAAATACATATAACGTATTTCTAGCTATATGTGAGTGCAAGGTTGGGTACTAAGAAAAACAACTACAAGGGAGTTCCTTCACAAACTACCAACAAATAACACCATTTCTGCATTGCTAATGCTCATATGATTAGTTTAAAAGTACCAATTGAACAAGTTTACCGTCAAAACAGTCTCCAAGGAGGATTTCTTTGTAGCAGGATGTAAATCTGTAGGAATCTGCATGACAATAAAGGTACACTAATCAATTGCAAATTTAATACTAGAAAGAACAAGGATAAGTACTTATTATCAGTAGAGAAAAGCCCTATATGAACTAAACAGTATTCCTTTTAACTATTAATGACAGCCATCTTAACATACATAAAATTGCTAAAAGTATTTTTAACTATCAAACAAATAGCTGATACTAATATCATGTATGTTTCTATTTATCTTTTTTTTTCCACCACCTTCTTACCCTTTGGTATCAATTTTTCATACAAGCCATCCTAGACAATAAAACAAGGTGCTGCTCTGAAACTGTAAATAAGTCATTCAGATAAAAAGTTGCAATTTGTCTAGCACAACAAAGCTACTTCACAAGCTCGTTATTCTTAGGATCTTCAGTTTAGAATATATGACTAAATTACATAAAGATATTGAGAGAAAAGATGAGGGTCTTACCCCTCTTCCATTATCTGTGATGCTGACAGAATTATCCTCATGCAAAACTACAACTACCTTTGAGGCGTAGCCTGCTTGAGCTTCATCAATGGCATTGTCTAATATTTCGTATACCTTTATACAAGAAAAGGACAGTAAAAATAAGCAGAGGAGAGAAAATGGACAAGGCTAAAAGCCTCAATAAGTAGAATTACAGATGAAGGGAAATTTAAGTTACCAAATGATGCAAACCACGGGACCCTGTGCTTCCAATATACATTCCGGGTCTCTTGCGAACCGGATCTAGTCCTTCCAACACCTGAATGAAATTAATGAGCAGAAACCAATTGAGGAACTCAGCATGAGAATAATGAAATAGCACGTTAGTAACAATTAATAACTAGAGAAATATCAAGATGTTAGTTTAAATGCTGATGGTGGTATAAGCATAAGAATCGAAATAGACATGTTCACAAAGAGAAGCAATAATATCGCATGGATCTCCACAAACCTCCCTGTTAAAGCACCATAAAGTTGCAACCGTATGTTTAGCCTGGATGAATTCACCTACCATCTTATTTGTTTAAGAAATCTTTTCAGTAACCAAGTGCAACCAAATATCATTTCCTTTCAGTAACCAAGTGAAATCTTTTCAGTAACCAAGTTCCATCTATCTGACATAACATATTGTTGACAGTTAAAAAAAAGACAGCTCCCAAAGAAATGGCCAGAAAGGTCACGTGGACCCAACATATCCATCCAAATCCAATATGGGTCAAAATATGGCTAAACTGACCAATTCCGTCGAATAGGAGAACAAATAGCCTAATGAGCCTAAACGGGTAGGAAGACATGCCTCTCCATAGGGTCAGTTGCATGCAGGCAAGTTGTGTGCCAAGCCCAGTCTCTCTACAGTTTCTACTTCTCTCAAGGACCAGCCCCTCCCCTCCGCAAGCCTAGTCTTGCCGAAGGTCCAGTCCCTCCTCGGAGCCGGTCTCGCTGAAGGTATAGCCCTCCACAAGCCTAGTCTCACCGAAGGTCCAGTCCCTCAGCAGAGCCAGACTTGCCGAAGGTCCAGGTTCCCCCAAGGAGTCTTGCCGAAGGTCCAGGTTCGCCCAAGGTTATTCGGTGCTTCCAAACGCTTACTCCATTAAATCAGGAGCGTTTGCCAGATCGTTTGACCTACTTATCCCGAACGAGATTCAAAGAGCCCAAGGTTATCCAGTGCTTCCAAACGCTAACTCCATTAAATCAGCAGCATTTGCCAGGTCATTTGGCCTACTTATCCCGAGCGAGGTTCAAAGGGTGGTTACCACCTTGATTAATGGTTCATTATATTGATAACTCCCATAGCTATTTGGTCATTACACCCATTACTCCCAAAGTAACGGGAGGAAGGCCAGTAGTCTCAGTTCAACTACGTCAGCCAGCCCCACCGCGGGCTATCAAAGAGGGGATATTACACCCCTTGGAAACTCTATAAATAGCCTCTAGCGGGCTGAATAGAAAGAGAAGGAAGGGAGAGAGAGAGAGAGAGTCTTGAAGAGAGGAGAACTTTGCGAAGAACTCAGCAACTTGAGAGAGAGAAAACCCATATGCGCTCCTTCAAGCAATTCAGCAATTACCTGCTAGCTTTCCAGTTTCCCTCAAAAAACTTCGACAAGCAAAGAAGGGAAATATAGAACTTTGTTTTCGGATCGTCAACGAAACAAAGTGGTTGAGCGCTGATGAGAATTCCATCGGCACACTTCTTCATAATCTACAAGTTCATTGTAAACTCTCTTAAATGAGAGTATACCTTGTAATTTTTTATACGTTTTAATACAAGTTTTCCATCGATCTCACTTTCATGGAAAACACATGCTTTGAACTTGTCTACTGAACTCTAAATGGTGCCTTCCTAGGAAGCATGGATACTCCAAAATTGGATTTGTCCAAGTGTCGGATACATATCTGAGATTACATGGACACTCCAAGTCTCCAAACACTTTAGAGGACAGCCAAAATTGGCATAATATCCACGTCATTATGTCCATATCTTGTCATGTATGTGTCTTCTCTTAAAAGAAGCAGAAGTAAAGGCCATTAATATGCAAATGATTGAATTATGACAACCTCTATTATTCATCTGCCACCTTCCAAATCACCCCAAAGTTCAGTTTTAGGTTGGGAAGCAAGGAATGGAGTCTCTTGCATGATTGATCACCCTGAAGATCACGTTTAGATTGGGAAGGAATGGAGACTCTTGCATGATTGAGAAAAGATAGTCTCCGTTAGCAACTATATTACTGTCGGTCACATAGGACCAAATTTTAAATGAGTCGTCTCAACCATTCGATTAAAACTAATAACTACCAGTTCTCCTAAAAATTAGTCCTACACGTACCTATAGCAATAGAGTTGCAAGTCACTATTCTACCATTTCTCTTTCATTTTCCACCAAATTCCATTGTGAAAATGTGGATTTCATTTGACAAGTCGTTCCAACATCTCGACATGAAATCATGTTTCCAATACGCGGTTTCTAATAAGAATTGCAGCATTTTGCAAACGCCACTCAGAAAACTACCATATTCTTGCAATAATTTTCAAAACTACTGCTTGTAAAAGAAGGCCAAGGAGCAACTCAGCATGAAATTTATAAAATAGCCATCCATACCATTTAATAAATAGCAAAATATCGAGATGTTAGTTTAAATGTTGATCACAATATAAGAACTGTGAGTCCAGATAGTCACGGTCACCAAGATGAGCCATATTTATTGCATGGATTTCCACAAAGCTCCCTGTTAAAGTACCATGAAATTGCAACTGTATGTTTAGGCTGGATGAATTTGCCATCTATCTTATTCGCTTAAGAAATATCTTTGAGCAACCGAGCGAAATCAAATATCCTCCGCATTCATCTTTAGCACAATTGGTTACTTTTATCCTGGGAAGATATGTCTAAGAGCAACAACACCTCAAGGAAGGACATTTTCCAAAAAATGAAACTCGTTTTAAGCCCATAGAGATAACATGTTCCAACTTCTAATGAATCTGACATAATACACTATGAACTTTGTCTACTGAACTCTAGATGGTGCCTTCCTAGGAAACATGTGGCGTTTTCTAAGTGCTGGATACATTTCAGACACGATATGAACACGACAAATACTCTAGACACACTCAAATTGGCATATGATGTCCATGTCACTATGTCCAAATCATGGCATGTACTGGTTTGTACAACATATGTGCCTTCCCTTACTAGAAGCAGGATTCAAGGTCATTAATCTCTAAAGTGCTTGAATTATGACAATCTCTATCAATCATCCCCCACTTCATAAAATCACACTGAAGTTCAATATTAGGTTGGGCAGTAAGGAACTGAATCTCTTGCATGATTGAGAAATGATAGTAGCAACTCTACTAGACTAAATTTTAGACGAGTCATCTCAACCATTTGGTTAAAACTAATAACTATCAGATCTTCTAAAATTTAGTGTTAACATGGACCAATAGTAACAGAGTTGCAGATGAAGTCACTAACAGAACGAATCATGCTACCATTTCTCTTTCATTCTTCCCCCAAATTCCATGGGGTAAAGGTGTCTCCTATTGAAGGTAGTAAAACAAAAAAAGAAAAACAAGAATGGAATAAACGACATATCACACTAGGGATTTTTAGTAAAATGGTTTCATTTTTTTAAAATATTCATAAAAACAATAGTTTTAAAAAACATTACCACCATATTAAGGTTCCTAAAGTAGCGTATTCGAAAACCCAATTTCATTGAAGAAAAAGGCATTGTGGAAATGTGGATTCAATTCGATTGAGACTTTCCTTTGACATGAAACCGTGCTTCCAATACTCGTTTCACAAAAACAACTTTGGAAACCAATAATATTTTACAAGAACCATTCTTCTTCTAAAACCCTATTTCCAAACTGAAAAATTCCGCGCACACGGGGCATTGCCATAACTACTAAGCATCTCTATGTGAAACCACTAAATACCCTCTCTTTCATACGACACTGAACCATCCAAACCTCCTAGAATACGTCAAAAAAAAAACTCGAGTAACAACACTCTCCTTTCCTCGAGCCTTCCGCACTGACCATTCATTCTTCCCGACCTGGCGGTATTGATGAGTGATGCTGTTCGTAGCACAAGGGAAAGGTGTTGATGCAAAAATTATCAAGCCTCACCGGATTCGTTTCCGAGAACTAAAATGATTAGAAGATGTTTTCGAGAACAGAAATAATTCTACAGTGCAGAAGATTTTTGAACTGAAATGATTGAACAGTAGGAAGTTTTTTTTTTAAGATTTTAGGGCTAAGTGAGGATTCCCGGACCTGAATCTGATCGGAACCGTAGCCCTGCGAGCCGCCGGGCCTCTCCTGGAAGACTTCGGAAGCCAGGGTCGACGACATGAAAGCCCTCGCTCCTCCGACCCCTCCATTCCTCCTCGAGCTGTAGCCGCCAGAAACCCTACAATTAAACCATTCAAAGAAGTTGTACAAAAAGAAAAGAAAAACTAGAATGAAATGGTGAAGAAGAAGGAGGAGGACCTGGTTCTGGAGAAGAGACGAGAGCGGGAGCGGGAAGAGAGGGGGAGAGCACCGCGATGGAAGCAGAGGAGGGAGGAGGAGGAGGAAGAAGAAGAAGAAGAAGAAGAAGGAGAAGAGGAGGAGAAGAGGCAGTGGACGAGGAAACGGAGGTGGAGAGGATGAGGCAGCGGTGGACGAAGGAGCAGCGCCATTCTAATTTCTTTCCTTCTATCCCTTTCCCTTGTGCTGCTCTAGTGGTGATAGGAAGGGGTGGGTGGTGCCTTTTGTTTGTTTTCCCTCTTAAACCCTAAACCTTTGCTTAAATAAATTTTTTGACAGGTTTTGTGTCAGAAGAAACTAATATTATGTCCCAACCGTTTGCAGTAGAACTATCACTAACGGTGTCTTTGGGAACCTTTTTTGTGAGAAGAGGAAGAAAAATTTGAGGGGAAGGAAAATGAAAGGAAAGGAAATGGAGAAGAAATTAATTTTTTTTTTTCACTTGTTTGGATAACCAAAAAGTAAAAAAAAAATTAAAAATATTGTTTTGTTTATTTATGAAGAAAGATACAATTACCATTTAGTCCTTAATTTTTTCAAATCATAATTAATACTTATTTTATTTGAGGGTAGTTGGATAATTTTTCTCACAATTCCCTCAATCATCTTTATTTTCCTCCCACTTTTGGGAGAAAATTTTTTGAGTGGGGCCCAACTGAATTTTTCTCCCTCATTTTCTCTCCCCTTCCCAAACACCACTACTTTTAATTTTTCTCCCACTTTTCCCTCAACATTTTCCTTCCCCCCATTTCCACTCTTCCCAAACAATACCTAAGTTTTAGATTTATAACACAGGATACTCCTACTTTTAAATTAATTATATGGTCCATCCACGTTTTATATTTGTTATACGAGACATCCCTACTTTAAAATTAAAATAAAAAGTTATAACACTAACTACCTCTATTTTTATTTTATTTTCTAAAAGGAGGGATGGTCATCATAATTAGTTTAAAAGTAGGGATGTTCCGTGTTATAAATTCAAAACTTCGGGATAGTTAGGGTAAATAATTCCAGTATTTTAAAGATGAGAGCATATTTGCTCTCCCAAAAACTTGTATATCAAACATGTTATTTCTCTTATAAAAATATGCATCCTACTAGTTATTTTAAAAAATTACGCCCACAACCAGTATGATCAATATTTTTATAGAAAAAAAACATGTTTGGTACACATGTGTTGGAAATAGCAAATTTGCTACCTTCAAATCAAACGGTAATACTCTCTAATATTTTTAATAAGTAATTATCTAAACGTCCGTGTTAAATTTAATGAATAATTTTAATTACAAACAAAGGTTATGTTATTTTTGGAATAAAATAAATTACGTTGAAGCATTAACTTGTCATATTATATAGTAGTATAGATAATTATCTTGTGCGGTACTTTTCTTTCTCATACAAGTAGAATATATTTAGACTTATGAAATAAAACTTTTGATTTAATTCAAACAACATTATAATTTTGAATAGTTTTAAAAATATATATAAATAATAGATAATTGAATGTTAATTTGTACTTAAATATTTTGAATTATTAAACTTTTGTAGTTAAATATCATGTACTAACTTTATCACAAAATATCCACACTTTTAACTACCATTAAAATTTAGAGCTTTGAGAAGTATTTGAGAAAAAAAAAAACTTCGACGTTTATTGTAATTACTAAATACAATATATTTCTACCATATACAAGTACTACCATGTACAATATATTCCTACAATGTACAAGTATTACCTATATCACAATATATTTCTATTATATACAAAGTACAAATATTACCATGTACATGATGCTTCCTATGTTAGTGTTCTTTACATGAAATGTTTATTATGATCTCATGCCAACTAAAATCTATGTATTAGTTGTCAAAAAAAATAGTTTAAGCTACAACTAACTATAATCTTTGGATTAGTTGTTGACACCATCTTACTAAAAATATATGAAAACATACAAAAAAAATTGTCAGAAGAAAAAAAAAATACACACACGCCCCTCCACAACATTTTGTTCCAAAATCAAATGATGCTACCATTACACCACAAAATTGTTAATTAAAGATATATATATATATATATATATATATATATATATATATATATATATATATATATATATATATATAGTTGTTATTGACACTCCTAAAATGTCATCATGCACTCATCTTTAATCTTCTATCATTATAATTTCAAATATGACATTAATTTGTGCATGCATGGAGGGAGGAGTGCATGATGACATTTTATGAGTGCCAATAGTGTTAATACATGGACAAATTTGGAATTTGAATGCTAGAAAATTAAAGATGAGTGCATGATGACATTTTAGTAGTACCAATAAATACATCATATATATATATATATATATATATATATATATATATATATATATATATATATATATATATATATATATATAAGAATTTTCTCAGAGGCGGAATATTTCTTAGAAATCAATTTTATCAAACTTATTTATTTTCAGCCAAATTTCGTTAAAAATTATTTTGTAAAAAAAATAATCTGTAAAAAAAATCACAATTGTCACATTCGTTTCTGAATTTTGTATGAATTTTCAGTATTTATAAATTTTCTCGTAAACTAAACATTATACTGTGTTTCGTACTTTTTCGTATCTATTTTACCATATTTTTTTGTATTTGGATTTTATTTTCATATTGGAGGTTATCATGGACTTGTAGAATACCCAATGGCATTCCCATAGACCCATGCTAGGACCCATGCGTATAACAGAACCTTTGTTTTTTTTTTCCAAATATTGGAATATGGCAGTCAGCCCGACTGCTAGTAACTCGGCCATTGGTTATTAACCAAGTCTTTCTTTCGTCCATTGGACACTTTGTTTTGTTTCAACGGTTGAGATCTCTTGAGGAGGGACTTGGATTGCTAACGTCGTGTCACGATTCGCACCCGGTTGTTCAGGCACGAGTACGTGGAAGCACGTCCAGCCTATGCTGCAGAGTCGGTGGTAGTAAGCTGTCTAATCCTCAAGTATATCCAAATCCAACAATATAATGTAAATCATGTTAACAAGATCTAGCTCAATCACAAATACTAGCAGGTAGATATAAAATTGAAAGATAAATCCACAGAGTATAAATCTGATAGTCAAGTACAGTCATCCTTAGAAATAGTACAACTCAACAAATGTTATGGTAATGAAAATCTAATCAACATAAAGTAAAACTAAGCTAAGCTAAGCTAAGTTAAGCTTCCTCTAGTGGCACGTCGGCTATGTCATCTCATATATCCTTAGCTAAGCCATGATCTACCTCAGGTGTGCCAAAGTAAGTAGTACACCAGTTCTCTAAATCCTCGCCTAAAATGTTGTTATCCAGTCAGGATGTGTAAACCCCCTAAATTTTTACTTTATTTTTTTCAAAAATAATAAATTATTAATTTGTACTTCGTATTATATGTCGCATGTGAATTTGCATTTTCGTATTTGCTCAGCGAGTGCGAATATGCACGAGGTGCATATTTTTAGAAAACATTTTTATAAAGAAATATAGCTTTCAAATAATAGGTGATAAATATTTTTTTATTAATTTATTTTATTGCTAAAATTGCACAAAGCATCACATTGTAAAATTTCCAAAAAAACTTTATTTTTATTATAGAAAGTCTATTAGTTAACGGTAATTTAGAAATTAAGTTTTCTACAACTATTCTAGATTTATAAGAGATACATGAATTTAATTCATATATATAAATATTGATTTTCGAAATTAATTATTATTATATTTTATTATTATGAAAAAGATATTTAAAAATCTTGTTTGATTTACCATTTGATTAATTTTGATAATTTAAATCTTGAAGAGATTTTATTTAAATAGCTTTTGAATTAAAGTTAGGTTTAGCTAGATTTGATTGAATAAATTTTAATCCATTTGGATTTAAACATGACATTATATAGTGGAGAGTTTAAACAATCCCAATCCTTATCAAAATAGGGCTTCCACCTCCTATATAAGAAGAGCCCCCTTGTTCTCTTTTCTCCATAATTTCACCATCCAGCTCCTCCATAAATAGTTTCCACCAAACCAATCTCCACAATTCGTGCAACGTGCTGTGCATCGTGTATGTGGCGCAAAATCTTATTCTAGTTCTTTACAGTCATCCATCTCGTGTTAGGACACACCCCCGACACAACCCATCCAACCACCCTTGCCATCATCTCTGCCACAGCCGACACCATGCCAGTTGTCACGCCCCGCCCCCGTAGGAGCGATCGTCCTCGCTAAGGCGTGATGCCGTACGAGCCTAGATTGCACTCGTGCAAGGCAGTTTCATAATGGCTGATTACAGCGGCTGCGACGGGATCGTCGCACAGAAGTCCCAAGCAGAAACATTGAAACATGTAGCGGAAATTTAGAAGCAACACACAAGTTATTCAAAAGTGCTCTTTATTGATATTGAACGATAAGATTACAATGGGGCGCAAGGCCTTGATTACAAGTCTCTCAAGCTCACTTTTCTCTCATTTTACAAGTTACTCTGCTCTCTCTCATCTCTCGATACAATGCTTGAGCCAGCGGAAGCTTCGGAAGGCAATGTCCATACATCATGTCCCGTATAAATCTTGACTCTATGCGGCCGCACACCTCGAAGCGCCAAGGAACTCCGTGCCTCGACGCATCCAAACGGGCTCCATGCCACGAGCTTCTACCTGTGCCTGCACATGAAAACGGTATGGGTGTCAGTACTCAACTGTACTGGTGGAGTGAGCCCCTCGCCCACCCATACAAAACCGACACGTTCATTTACTTTGTGCAGCTTAAATCCCTTTCGATTGTCTTTCTAGTCTTGCCTTAGGATCAATTTTAAGACAACGACGCCTTGGCCTATACTCGACAACGCAATGACGGGGTAGTGCTATACTCTATTCGTGACTTCAATACATATTCGAGACAGTGCCTCGCCGAGTAGCAACTTATGCAACTCGGCCATGCCAAGACTTTTAATTTATTTCATGTGCCTCTAGACCATTCTTGTGCCAACGATGTCAAGGGAACGACTCGTGTTGGTCGTGCCAATACACTTACTCGTACCTTACGATCGAGGTCGTGCCTTCCAAGTATCAACCAGACTTAATCGACTTGCCTTACGGCCCTTCCTGACATAACTCGAGACGAGGCCACACTCATGTCGCAGCACGTATCCTTGCTATAGCTAACTCTTAGGCTCTAGAATGGTGTTACAACCGTGCACACCTAAATCGTGCCGACTCAAGGTTAACGCTTACTATAAGCGTTACTTGTTAACCCAATACGTAACCTGCTAGTACTCGACGCAATCCAAAGGCATACACGCGGATAGCCGCTCTTGCCGATACATCTATATGAGTGGTCACTAGCAATGTCAAGCTATCCTGGATCTTTTGCATACAATGACCATTCGCGTGGAGAGGTACGAGCTCCCACCGAATGACCCACAACCTATATTGTAACGGTTCACTTCAACGAGTCGTACCCTCGATGAAGGTCGTACAATATCTGCAATTTCTCCTAGGCCGACACGATCCCAGCACCCCGAGATTGCTCGAGGAATTTCGCCCTTACGCGTAAGTTGTCCAATGACCATGCAAGACTCGACTCGATCTACCAAGTCCTTCCTTATTCATGACCATGCTTTCTATCTTTCTATCGAGACTCCCAAGTAGCAGGACCGATCTTGCGTGCTTCCTTATCGAGACTTATCGAGACTCCCAAGTAGCGGGACTGATCTCGTGTGCTTCCTTATCGAGACTTATCAAGACTCCCAAGTAGCGGGACCGATCTCGTGTGCTTCCTTATCAAGACTTATCGAGACTCCCAAGTAACGGGACCGATCTCGTGTGCTTCCTTATCGAGACTTAGCGAGACTCCCAAGTAGCGGGACCGATCTCGTATACGAGACTTAGCGAGACTCCCAAGTAGCGGGATCGATCTCGTGTACGAGACTTATCGAAACTCCCAAGTAGCGGGACCGATCTCGACGACAACTAGTCGCGTAGACTTCCTTTGCCCGTGGCATGCTTTTCACTAAACCAACCGTGTCTCGTGCCTTAGACAGACCTTGTTCTCTAGGCGACGCTATCGCCCAAGTCATATACTTTATATGACGAGCCCTGTTCTCGTGGGACTAAGTGACTTGGCAACCGCAGGGAACCGGGGACAGTACTTTCTATGACTTCGATAGCCCAGCATAACTCTTGTCACGCCCCGATTCTGTCGAATCGATAGTCGTCCCCCGGGCGTGATGTCATGCGAACCTAATTTGCGCTCGCACAAGGCATAGTCATAAGGTAATCCGAGACACGAGATCTAAGAGAGTACGCAGACAAATTGATTCACAATATGTAAAGAAAACTTGATCTTTATTGATAATGAACATCTTTTACAGACTCCGATACAAGACTCATTGCCGCACGGGCTACAACATGACTCGATTACAAAAGAGTGCCGATGAGATAGCCGTTCCATACATTGCACACATCCCTCAATATACACAAAGTACTCCAGTGACCTGGATGGGAGGGACGCTGAGTCATCTTCCTTGGACTGTCGAGAGCCTTCAAAAGTGGAGTCGCAGAGAAAGTCTTTGACACACGGCCGAAGCTTCAAAATTACGAACGCCGCCGAGCTAGCTGGCACGTCCTTCCTGGTTCACGGGACCTGGAAAGAGCGAGGATCAGCACGAACACATGTACTGGCGAATGGCTAATTAAATCCAAGCTCTGCATTTGATTCAAGAAGTTTCGTAAAAATGTTAGCTAGCTATTTCAATGATCTTTCTAACCATCCTGCTCGATTTGCATGTTAACATATTTTGAGGCAAGCATATGAAATTGTATATCATTAAACAACTATCATATTCATCCCGTGTCCCGTGCATCTGTTAAGCAGTGAAAGGGGTATGAAGGCCACTGGCAATGTCAAGCCATCGCGGACTATAGCATTGGTTAGACGACGCCCCTTTCGCGTCGGGTAGCGAGCCCTGTGCGAAAGTGCCCGCATAACTCGCGCCGATAAAGGGTTGGCGCTGCTACACTCGTTCCTCCCGGGCCGAATCGGTCCCTTGGCCTAGGCAACCGTTCGAGAAAACTTTACCTTGTCGACAAGTTGTCCAATGACCGTTTTTCTTTGAACTTAGTTGATTTGCTTACTTGACTGTATCGTTGCGATAAACGTTAATCGATTCATTCATTGTTTTGCATAGGCTAAGTGGATTTGCGTAAGAAAACACGTTTTCTATTTTCAATACCGGCAGTTCGATAGCAAGTATTTCGTGAAGAATCGTGCCACAATTTCATTATTCTACACTATTATGACAAGCATTCATATTACTTCACATATTGAGTTTTGAAGTAGAGGGACGAGACGAAGGAGGTCAGCCACTCGCCTTAGCCTTGCTTCAAGCGAGCGACCGATTGGCTGCGCTTACGTCGCCTACGCGATCACCTGTAATCACATAAGCAACTAATTAGAACACTGTATAATTCAAGGAAATTCGATATGAATGCGAAGCTCAAAAACGCAAGTCACGAAAACTCATTCGGAAAACATTCACAAAAAGCGCATTCACGAAAACCAAAGCCAAAGACAAATCAAGTACGGCATGAAAATCAGAGCAACGGAAGGTCTCTCCCGACTCAGCCGCAGAGCCAATCCTCGAGGCGCAACCCGCTGAATATGGGACTTGGTTCCGAAGAAATCATTCCATAACGTGGAATGGATCTTAATTCAACCGTTCCTGTTCGATCGACTCGGCCGATTTCGACCTATCGGTCCCGACCGAATCGATAGCGACAGTGTTCCTTTCTCGCGCACCCCATGGACGAAAATGGGGAACGATATAGGGACGGGGCACTACACCATAACCAACTAATAAAAAGTTTCGTCCTCGAAACTTAAAGATGGAACCTACCTCTACGAGAACAATGAAGGAAATTTCTCCTTCATCTCCGATTCAAGCTTCCACGTCGACTCTTCGACCGAATAGTTCTTCCAGAGGACGCGGACGAGAAGGATCGCTCGATTTCGCAGCAACTTATCCTTGCGTTCTAAGATTTGAACTGGCTCTTCAACGTAGGATAAGTCTGACTTTAGCTCCAACTGGCCAAAATCTACCACGTGGCTAGGGTCGTGCACATACTTCCGCAGCTGGGAGACGTGGAAGATATTGTGTACACTTTCGAGCATCGGGGGTAGGGCAATTTTATAGGCCACTGGGGCGACCCGCTTGGGTATTTCGAACGGCCCAACGAATCTCGGACTCAATTTTTCCTTTGCGCCGAACCGAGTAACTCCCCGCATGGGCGACACTTTGAGAAATACGTGATCGCCTACTTGAAACTCGAGGGGGCGACGATGAACGTCCGCATAGCTTTTCTGACGACTCTACGCGGTCTTTAATCTTTCCCGAATGAGCCGAATTTTCTGCACGGTCTGTTCTACCAGTTTCGGACCGAGAATATGTTATTCTCCGACTTCGTCCCAGCAAATGGGTGATCGGCATTTGCGCCCGTATAAGGCTTCATACGGCGCCATTTGAATGCTGGATTGATAGCTATTGTTGTATGCAAATTCGGCCAGAGGTAGATGATTGTCCCAGCTTGATTTGAAGTCAATTGCGCAGAGTCGTAGCATGTCTTCGAGAATCTGATTGACGCGCTCCGTTTGGCCGTCGGTCTGAGGATGGTAAGCTGAGCTGAACTGCAACTTGGTACCCAGCGCCGACTGAAGGCTACTCCAGAATCGCGACATGAACCGTGAATCCCGATCAGAGACGATGGATAATAGAACTCCGTGCAGCTGTACTATCTCATCAAGATATATCTGCGCCAGGCGATCAACGCTCCAAGTAACTTTGATGGCAATAAAATGTGCTGACTTGGTTAATCGATCGACGATGACCCAGATAGCATCATTTCTCCGCGGCGTCTTCGGCAGACCAACAATAAAATCCATGCACACGTGCTGCCACTTCCATTCTGGAATTGCCAAATTCTGCATCTCCCCGCCCGGTCTCTGGTGCTCAGCATTCACCTGCTGACAGGCCATGCATTGCGACACGAAGAGTGCCACATCTCTTTTCATCCCGTGCCACCAGAAGTTCGTGCGGAGGTCCTTGTACATCTTCGTGCTACCGGGATGCAAAGTGTATTTTGCATAGTGCGCCTTCGATAGTATCTCCTTTCTGAGTTCTGAATCGTCCGAAACGCATAGCCTACCCTTTAATCGAAGCACGCCGGTTTCGTCTTTCGTAAAGTCGGTCGTCCTGCCCATCGAGATTAGCTCTCGCACTTTCTTCAGGTATGGATCGTCCGTCTGATCGATCTTGATCTTATCAAGCAAGCTCGGCTCTAACTGCAACTTTGCCAACTGTACATTCTGAAATCTGACTCGGAGCTCGATTCCCATCTCTTCTAGGTCACGTAGCAGTCTGGGGTCGATGGATAACGAGGCAATGTACTTCCGACTCAAGGCATCCGCCACAACATTTCCCTTTCTCGGCGTATAATCGATAGTCAAGTCGTAATCTTTGATTAATTCCAGCCAACGCCTTTGCCGCAAGTTCAGCTCCTTCTGCGTGAATAGATACTTGAGGCTCTTGTGATCGGTATAGATCGTGCACGCCATACCATAGAGATAGTGGCGCCACAATTTCAACGCAAACACAATCGCCGCTAACTCCAGGTCACGTGTGGGATAGTTCTTCTCGTACGGCTTTAGCTGTCGGGAAGCAAAAGATATCACCTTGTTCCGCTGCATCAGCATACACCCCAAGCCCTGACCGGACGTGTCGCTGAATATCTGGAAACCCTCAGTCCCTTCTGGAAGTGCGAGTATCGGCGCCGAGACGAGCCTTTGCTTCAACTCTTGGAATGCAGCTTCGCAGTCATCTGACCATTCAAATACGACTCCTTTCTGGGTGAGGCGAGTCAGAGGCGATGCGATCTTCGTGAAGTCTTTCACGAAGCGTCGGTAGTATCCCGCTAAGCCAAGAAAACTTCGAATCTCGCCGACGGACGCTGGCCGTTTCCAATCGACAACGGCTTCAACTTTCTTTGGGTCGACCGCAATACCTTCAGCAGAAATGATGTGTCCGAGGAATGCGACGATGCTAAGCCAAAATTCACATTTGCTTCGCTTTGCGTACAGTTGATTTTCTCGAAGGGTTTGAAGCACGGTCCGCAGATGCTCAGTGTGTTGCTGCCTATTCTTCGAGTAGACGAGTATATCGTCGATAAAGACGACTACGAACTTGTCGAGGAATGGTCGGAACACCCGATTCATTAAATCCATGAAAGCGGTAGGGGCATTCGTTAGGCCGAACGGCATTACCAGGAACTCGTAATGGCCGTATCGAGTGCGGAAGGCAGACTTCGGCACATCGTCCGGCTTGATCTTGAGTTGATGGTAACCCGAACGCAGATCAATTTTAGAGAACACCGTGGCTCCTTGAAGCTGATCAAACAAATCGTCTATGCGGGGCAGGGGGTATTTGTTCCGGACGGTGAATTTATTCAGCTCTCGGTAGTCGATACAAAGACGCATAGAGCCATCCTTCTTCTTGACAAACAGTACGGGCGCTCCCCAGGGCGAGACGCTGGGTCGGATGAATCCCTTGTCGAGCAATTCTTGTAACTGTACCTTGAGTTCTTTAAGCTCTGCAGGGGCCATTCTGTACGGGGCTTTCGAGATCGGTCGAGTGTCGGGGAAGGTATCGATAGTGAACTCAATCTCTCGATCAAGCGGCATGCCGGGCAGCTCGTCCGGGAACAGATCAGGGAATTCTGCCACAACGTCGGTCTGACCCGCGTTTGCACCATCCTGTGGCATGTCTCGAACGGAAGCTAGATAGCCTTCGCACCCAGAATGCAGCATCCGTCGAGCAGATATTGCGGAGATCACCATGCAGGTCGGCGACGCCTCACCACACGAGTAGCAGAATTTAGGTACTCCAGGTATGCGGAATGTGACCTTCTTTTTAGCACAGTCTATGGTTGCGTTGTACAGACCGAGCCAATCCATCCCCAGAATGATATCGTAGCCTTAATATTTAGAACTATCGCATCGAGACTGACCTTTTGACCACCTATACAGATGATTTCGTCTCTGCAGACTAAATTTGCAAGTAGTGGCATGCCCGACGGTACGTTAACAGTGAGGTCGAGGCCCAGTGGTGTCAAAGAAAATTTGTGCTCAGCGGCAAAGTCCGTCGATATAAAACTATACGTGGCACCTGAATCAAACAATACACGAGCAGGTTTATTATTGAATTGTAGTATACCAGTCACGACTGTATCAGATGCAAACGCTTCGTCCCGAGTCATGGCGTAGACGCAGCCCTGAGCATTGGGGCGACGGTCTTGGCCATTCTATTGTACGATCGGTGGAGCTCGAGGTGCTTGGCCTCGGTTTTGTTGATGTTGCGGGAGGCATTGGTTCGGCGTAGCTTTCGGGCAGTCCCTTACGAGGTGATCTCTTTTGTCGCACGCGAAACATACTCTGTGCTTAAGTCGGCACTCAGTGTCCAGGTGCCCGTCCTTGTGGCAAAAATTGCAGACCATCCGCTCCTTCGTCTGATTGTCGCGATATTGACGCTTGTGCGCGTTGTTGCCTCCCATATTACTATGACGTTTGTTATTAAAGTGAACAGCGCCGGTGGTAGTAGGAGGATACTCGGACTCCAGACGGAGGACATGGTTAAGTGCCTCGCCCACGATTTTGTATTCAGGCACCGAGACATGAGCACGGATAGTGGAACGCAGGCCCACTACAAATCGTTTTGCTCGACTTACAGTGGTAGGTAGATAGTCTGCAGCAAACTTGGCTAGTTTGTTGAATTTGGTCGCATATTATCGTACAGTCATATTCCCTTGCGTCAACTGCATAAACTCGTTTTCTTTTTCCTGTCGCACGGCTGCAGAAAGATATTCGTTCTCGAACGTATCTCTGAATGTTACCCATGAGATTGTCGCCGTCTCGTCTTCACGTCGAATAGCCCGCTTCTGTACAGCCCACTAATCGTACGCGTTCATTTGAAGTAGAAGTTGAGCACATGCGACTTTCTTCGAGTCCTCGACACCCAGAAGCTCGAACTTGTCTTCCAGCTCCTCCAACCAGTCGATCGCCACCGAGGGATCTTCTGTGCCGTTGAAGGAAGTGCGACAGCTTTTTGTGAATTTTGACACGTCGAAGTTGGAACTTCTCGGTGCCGCAGGTGAGAGCACGGGCGCCTCTGGTTCGGCTTCGTTGGATCGAACCGCAGGCTGGGTCACAGCAGGCGTCATCGTTGAATTGTTGTTATTGCCCACGATCGACTGCACGATTTGCTGGAGGGTATTCAGCTGCTGCTGCTGCAGCTTGAATTGAGCCTCGAACCGATTCTCAAATTGAGTCTGACGAGCCTCCGCTTGCTGACGATGGAGCTCGTTTTGACGTTGCTGCATTTCAAGCATCTGCAGTATACGTTGTATCGGGTCGCCGGAAGGTCCGACTACGGTAGGCGTCATTCCCGTTGGGTTGACGGAATGCTCGGGTCTAGAAGCACTCGAGCCGCTGGAAGCGCTCGTCTCGTCTTCCGCCTGAGCTCCCGTAACTGCAGGGAAAAGAAAGGCAACTCTCGTTAGTTTCAGAAAATGTCCTGGGTTCAGCGTATGGAACAACTCATCTCATCGACACGAGGTCAACGGTTGGAGACTAGAAATCGACATTGGAGGCCAAGGACGTAAAGCCGTGCTCTTATACCATTATGTCACGCTCCGATTCCGTCGAATCGATAGTCGTCCCCCGGACGTGATGTCGTGCGAACCTAATTTGCGCTCGCACAAGACATAGTCATAAGGTAATCCGAGACACGAGATCTAAGAGAGTACACAAACAAATTGATTCACACAATATGTAAAGGAAACTTGATCTTTATTGATAATGAACATCTTTTATAGACTCCGATACAAGACTCATTGTCGCACGGGCTACAACATGACTCGATTACAAAAGAGTGCCGATGAGATAGCCGTTCCATACATTGCACACATCCCTCAATATACACAAAGTACTCCAGTGACCTGGATGGGAGGGACGCTGAGTCATCTTCCTTGGACTGTCGAGAGCCTTCAAAAGTGGAGTCGCAGAGAAAGTCTTCGACGTACGGCCGAAGCTTCAAAATCACGAACGTCGCCGAGCTAGCTGGCGCGTCCTTCCTGGTTCGCGGGACCTGTAAAGAGCGAGGATCAGCACAAACACATGTACTGGCGAATGGCTAATTAAATCCAAGCTCTGCATTTGATTCAAGAAGTTTCGTAAATATGTTCGCTAGCTATTTCAATGATCTTTCTAACCATCCTGCTCGATTTGCATGTTAACATGTTTTGAGACAAGCATATGAAACTGTATATCATTAAACAACTATCATATTCATCCCGTGTCCCGTGCACCTGTTAAGCAGTGAAAGGGGTATGAAGGCCACTGGCAATGTCAAGCCATCGCGGACTATAGCATTGGTTAGACGATGCCCCTTTCGCGTCGGGTAGCGAGCCCTGTGCGAAAGTGCCCGCATAACTCATGCCAATGAAGGGTTGGCGCTGCTACACTCGTTCCTCCTGGGCCGAATCGGTCCCTTGGCCTAGGCAACCGTTCGAGGAAACTTCACCTTGTCGACAAGTTGTCCAATGACCGTTTTCTTTTGAACTTAGTTGATTTGCTTACTTGACTGTATCGTTGTGATAAACGTTAATCGATTCATTCATTGTTTTGCATAGGCTAAGTGGATTTGCGTAAGAAAACACGTTTTCCATTTTCAATACCGGCAGTTCGATAGCAAGTGTTTCGTGAAGAATCGTGCCACGATTTCATTGATTCTACACTATTATGACAAGCATTCATATTACTTCACATATTGAGTTTTGAAGTAGAGGGACGAGACGAAGGAGGTCAGCCACTCGCCTTAGCCTTGCTTCAAGTGAGCGATCGGTTGGCTGCGCTGACGTCGCCTACGCGATCACCTGCAATCGCATAAGCAACTGATTAGAATACTGTATAATTCAAGGAAATTCGATATGAATGCGAAGCTCAAAAACGTAAGTCACAAAAACTTATTTGGAAAACATTCACGAAAAGCGCATTCACGAAAACCAAAGCCAAAGCCAAATCAAGTGCGGCATGAAAAT
Organism: Iris pallida; assembly: GCA_029216955.1. NCBI lineage: Eukaryota > Viridiplantae > Streptophyta > Magnoliopsida > Asparagales > Iridaceae > Iris > Iris pallida. Next base: position 15,849,550 of record JANAVB010040818.1, read on the forward strand.
CAGAGCAACGGAAGGTCTCTCCCGACTCAGCCGCAGAGCCAATCCTCGAGGCGCAACCCGCTGAATATGGAACTTGGTTCCAAAGAAACCATTCCATAACGTGGAATATATCTTAATTCAACCGTTCCCGTTCGATCGACTCGGCCGATTTCGACCTATCGGTCCCGACCGAATCGATATCGACAATGTTCCTTTCTCGCGCACCCCGTGGACGAAAATGGGGCACGATGTAGGGACGTGGCACTACAACTCTTGTCTAACTTATTCGGGCAAAAACTTATTACGACCCGCACCCGTTTTTCGGGATACGAATGCGTGTCCAAGCCAGCCTACGCCGCAGTGTCGGTGGTAGAACGCTGTATAGCCACAATTCTCAAAATCACAAAAATGCTCATTCACAAAATTAATTTAATTTACAATATTTACAAGTTTTATATTTGTAGAAAAATATAAATTCTCACAAATATTGAAATGATCACAACTCATCTATCTAGCTAATCTCTAGGTTTTCGTCTGCAAGTACACCCGTATCTCCCAACGCTAAATTAAGCCAGCTAACCTAAAAAATATTGGTTTTTAGTCAGGAATAGAATGAGTACAATTCACTGAATGCAGTTCAATAAATGAAAATGACTATACGACAGAGATTTGACATCAATTATATGTTTTGAAAATCAACATCAAAAAGACGTGAGTAAAGTCGAAAAAATCAATAGTAAATAAATAAACTGAAATACCTTCCCAACTGTTAGAAGTACCCTTGATATGTGATCAGTCTGGGATGCTACACCGCAAGGTCTACGAGGTCTACTTGCACGAAAAATAAACAATGTCTACGAGGTCTACTTGCAGAAAATAAACAATGTCTACGAGGTCTACTTGCAGAAAATAAACAATGTCTACGAGGTCTACTTGCAGAAAATAAACAATGTCTACGGTCGGATCACACATCCTTGGTACTTCTCATTCCCGACTCAAAAATTTATAATAGAATATAAAATCACATAACCAATAGCCAATCAATAAAATATAGTGAAGATCAATATAAAAAAATAGACAATAAACTGTACTCGCTTGTGGTCCTGTGCTAGTAAAACCGATAAACCAAACCACTCAATGTGCCACAATAGTCAAACTCGTACAATAGTCTCCAAATACTGAAACAGACATGACCAACGTTCTCAGAATAGTCAAATTAGCTAAAATTACCTATCCTTAAGTCAAATTCTGGACACAGGAGCAAAATGGTAATTTCGGATCAAAACGGTGTCCGCCGTTGAATCCGCTTTGCACCGAAAAGCGTGCCAGAGTCAATGGTCTCTAAAGTCATCAAACTATATGTTTACGAATTTGTTTTGATGATACAAATCCAACCGTATGTCCAAAATTGGATTTCGGCAGGCCGTACACAAAATCGCCCGTTGAGTTAGATCGTAGGGCCCGCAAAACGGTGATCCGATCAATTGTCTCAGAATTAGACCAAACTTGGCATACAGGACCAGAAAAACGATGCGGTCCTGTTGGTGCATGTTTCGTCTAGATCTGACGAACGTGCACAAAGTAATTAGAAAATTTGCACAGAGGTCGATACGGTAAATTTTGACGGATACGCATCAAATACGTCGTGCACACACAACCAATTTGAATTCCGTCAAAGCCCATACGTCCACGAAGCCGTTACGCACCTTTCGATGCTTTCGGTTCGCGACCACGTCGCCCGAATTGGCGGGACGCACGTCGTATCGAGGGAATTTTCTAGATTCTACAGTTTTAAAAACAGGTTTTTTCATGATTTTCGATGTTGAATAACTTTCTGTAAACTAAATGAAAAATCAATCTATCAGAAGGGTTTTGATCCCCTATATGTTGTCTATGACTTAGGGGTGCAACTCGGGCGGGTTGGGTCGGGTTTGAGGTCAACCCAGCCTAACCCGATAGATTATAAGCCTAGCCCAAGTCCAAGCCCGACCCGACTTCGGGTTCAACATATGAAGCCCAAGACCAAGTTCGGAGGATCGGGTTGGGCTCGAGTTAGGTCGGGTCCATCAGGTTTATCGGATTCTAATATGATATTTGAAATAATTTTAAACAAGAGTAATATTAAATGTATAATCAAATAGCAATCAAGCCTCAATCATTACAAAATAAAACAGAAATGAGATTTATGACAAGGAATTTAAGAGTTCGGGTGAAAAAAATTATAGTTTAAATTTTTTATTTAAGTAGTATGAAACAATATATATATAAATTATATGTATGTCGGGTTTCGGGTTCTTCGGGTTACCCAACACATGAACCCAAGTCCAACCCGATTTTTGATCGGGTTCAAATATTTTAACCCGAGTCCAAGCCCGAACCCGAATATCTTCAACCCTAACCCAATCCATTAACGGGTTTACCCGATCGGGTTCGGGTTTAGCCCGCCTGAGTTGCACCCCTACTATGACTATTACAAATTAGTTTTCAAGGATTCGACAGTTTTGGCTCTGGATTTTCCTTCCAAAATAGGGGTTTCGGCTATCTCTGTGTTCTATTTTTTAACAGAATTCCATCAATTTTGCGTCGATTTTCTGGATGAACTAGCGTACTATATAAAAATCTATTTGAATGAAAATATAGCCATATGTGTTATGGACGTACCAGAGAAAATGATTCATAAAACGAACCAACGCACGCAGATAAATCGGGCGACGAAGTAGGGATCGCGGACTACTGTGTTGTCGCCCTGCTGCTGCCATTGAGCGCGGTTTCAGCCACCGTCTGGCGGTCGTGCGGCGGCACGGGGTCGCCGGTGGCAGCCTAGGGTGCTGGGTGCGCGCGTAGGTGATGGATGGTGGCATTGTTTAGGGTTAAAGGTTTGTAGTTGGTTGTTGCTTCCTTTCGTTTTATACAAGGCGCAAGGGCTGGTTCAGTCGGTTTGGGGGAGTTTATGGGGGTTGCTCGGCTGAGCCGGTTTGGGGGAGTTTATTAGTTAAATTCTTTTATTAATATATATATATATATATATATATATATATATATATATATATATATATATATATATATATATATATATATATATATATACACACACTTACATAATAATATCGATAAAATCTAAATAAAACTCCAATATTTCTATTCCTAGTGTAGGGCCTAGATATAATAATATTTATTTGACAAAAATAATATAACCAATAATAATAAAATAATATTATATTAATAACCTCCATAATATTGATAATAAAAATAACAATAATAATAATAATAATAATAATAATAATAATAATAATGAAATTTAATAAATCAATAATGGTGTATATACCATTATGTACAGTCCAAAATCTCAAAAATGTACAATGACCTATTTATACAAATATCATTGATTATCAACTAATAATGATATTATAATATTTAATTTAGAATACTTAGAAAATATTCATTAGATCATTAAAACGGAATACGACACCATCATACCAAAATACATCAATCACGATTGTCATTGGACGTCCCGCATGACTACATGGGCTTGGGATTGCTTTGGGTCTTATCTGGACTACTTCGGTACCACCGGGTTCCCTAAAACTCAAAAATATAATAAATAAATAAATCTTCGGTAAGAGTTAAGTCGTGACTTGGCCTGGTTTTCCTAGCTAGGACATCACTATGGCTCGGCCTTCCCTATCAGGGCTAATACAGTAGTCAAAGGACGCCATTGTACTCTCCGTGCCATGATTTCTAGTCGTCTTGTACTTCAAAACTCTACCATGGCTAAAGTCATCTACCGTACTAATTAACTAATTAATTATTTATAAAATTTTTAAAAATCACCATTTAATTCAAATAAATAAAATAAAAATATATTATCAAAATTTTGGGAAGAGGGATTACAAATGACTTGACGAGCAAAGGCTATGCCAAGCTTCGCGTCGAGGGAACATGTCGTGCACGCGTTCGACTTGAACAACCAAGTTCTCGGGTGCCTAGACTTAAGCCACAAGCCGTGCAATACGACTTAACCCACGGGACGTGCGAAGGCTATGCCAAGCCTTGGACGACGGGACCGTGCATGCTTTATCAAGCATTCACGCGGGCGACGCCTATGACTTAGGCTAATTCGAACGTTGTGGAAACTTAACAACTTAGGCCAACTTTCTTCTCTTAAGTCACGGGACGAAGGACCGAGTGTCATTTTGAAAGCACGCTGAGCAGACATCTAAGCAGACCATGGGACAATTTTCTATGTTCTAACACATTTTGACTCGTCGGGATTATTCCCTTAGCTTTGTGGATGCGTCTTTTTTATTAAAAAGTCTAACTTGTGCAAGTTGAAAACATGCGATTTATTATGTGAAGGCTAAAATGAGGCAAGTTCATCGAAACTACCCCACCTGAGCGAGTCTTTGCCTCGATCGAGCTGGTCTTCGAGCAGCCGTTGCAAGGCTAAGTCCGAACACCGTCGGCGTTTCGATTCCTCCGATTGACTAAGCGAGATGGGACACTACATCATACACCACTCAGAAAAAGTTTCGTCCTCGAAACTAACTGAGTACTTACTTTTAGACCACTTTGATCTAAGGACTTTCGTACATACTCCGCCTACGCATTTCTTCGATTCCGAGCCACGTTCGCACTATTATCAATCTTTCCTTTAACACGATTTCAAAATCCTCGACACTTTTCCATTCCTCAAGTCTTACTTGAATTCAACGTATCACTTGGTTGGGATCGTGCATGCATTCCAGGCGTTCCTAAAATACATGTATTTCAGCCAAGCCGCATGATAGAGAATTTGTCATTCTCACTCGAGTCGCATCGTGCACATACTCAGGAGTCCCTGAAATATATGCATGTCAGCCAAATCTCATGAGGGGTATTCCTATATTCTTAATTCACTCTATCCATCCATACCAATCCTCAAGATCAATCTTTCGAAGGTTAACTTCCTGAAACGAGGACGTCTCACCTAACTGCTAGGCCATTTCTCAAGGCTAAGTCAATGTCAGGATTGGAATCATAGTTCTCCAACAATAATGCCAACACTGACCCCAATCCTAGGGTCAAACCAAAGTCAATAAAATACAGGGTTTTCTATCCAAGCTCGCGTCACTCAGATTTCTAAACATCGAGCATGATCACCTAATTTGCATTAAGGCATTCGTTGTGCAGATTCGAACCCGTTCAAATCACCAATTCTAACCAATTCATGTATTCGATCACGAGGTCGTCTAGCACAATAATTTGTCATGCCCCAATCTCACGCAAGTTCGATTATCTACGTTGGATATGAATCACCATGCTACGTTCTCGCAGGATAATCGTCCTTATTGGAGCGTAACTCTTGCTTGAGTTTAGACTAATTCATTCTTGATACGCGGATTGGACCTACTCAATCCTCAAGTTCAATCTTCAAGCACACTGAGTCATTCTCGAGTCCACCTTCGCGTCAAACCATAAGTCGAAGCAATCAAATTGCCACGCCATGCAAGTTCGATCACCCCCGCTGTATGAATCACCATACCAGCGCTCACGCGGAGTGATCGCCCTAATCGGCATGACGCATGTGCGAGGCTGGAGTTGCGCTCACATAAGACAAGAACGTCAACGTTGTGGTTATCGTCGAAGCAGTCCCAACTTTTCATTTTTATACAATCCAAGTTCGATAGTCTGATCGTCATTCGTTCAACTAAAAAATCCTTGAGCCAAGTCTATCTTTTCCTCGACACATTTTAACATCCCAAGTATAGCATCCATCGAAATAATAACATCTTACATGATCATCATTCTTCGAATCAGAGTACCCCCGAGTTATCGTACATCAATCTTTGATACGTCTTAATACCATCGATGATGTACGTAACCTGACGATCTTCTTCTGCAACGAACTCCGAGTCGTGCAACTGATGCTGTTGTCTGAATTGGATATACCACAATTCCATTCGATCAAATCCGAAATCACAAGTATGATCCTCTAGGATTCCTCGATCAAGACCATTCGTTTTTATTCATCATTCCGAATCCTGATTCAATATCGCTTTCTACTCGTGTTGCTCATTCATAAGTTGTCCGAACGACATCTCATTCGGGACATTTGAAGTCAGGACCAACTAAGCGTGATGCATTCTAAGGCTTTGTACGATCGTATCGCCTCGCCGACATACTCGTTGTTACTCGTAATCCTAAATTTTCGCTCGAATGATTTTTAAGACAAACGATACACCTCTCAGGATTCGAGCCATCTGGTTTAGTCCTCAATCACGTTCGCATTACTCGCTAAAATATCTTTTAGATTCGTTCGACGAATCTCTAGCGTAATCGCTCATGTCGTCTTGACGTACTAAGTCGTTCGTACTATTCCTCAAAATCTAACCTAATCTTTCGTGTACGCCTAAGCATTAGTCCGATAATGTTTCTATCGATATACACTCTAAGTGTATCTCCGTTCCCGACCAAGCGATACTTGATATCGCTCGCGATTCGTTTGCACCAAAAGTCGAGGTGCACGACACGCGACACAACTTAGCCAAAAGGCCGTGTGCATAGCCATTATGTATGGACTATACTCTGAGTTTGCACGCTCATTTGCTAATGTTGACGTAGGACTATTTGGGCACGCATACGACTTGCTAACTTTAGCATGTGTTTTCTATCAAGTCAAGTTTGACACCGTTCGGCACAAAGGCCATCACCTACCGATGCGTTTAATTGAACACTTGTACGAGCTTTTGAAAATATTTAGACTTATTGTATGGACATGCCGTAGGATATTTGAGAGAGAGCGCACACTTTTTTTCTTCCATGAATGAGCTTTCAAAACTGAGAGATTCGACTTGAAGTCCAAGGACGTAAAGATGTGCTCTGATACCATTATGTCACGTCCGCTCCCGTAGGAGCGATTGTCCTCGCTAAGGCGTAATACCGCACGAGCCTAGATTATGCTCGTGTAAGGCAGTTTCATAACAGTCGATTACAGCGGCTGCGACGGGGTCGTCGCACAGAAGTCCCAAGCAGAAACATTGAAACATGCAGCAAAAATTTAGAAGCAACACACAAGTTATTCAAAAGTGCTCTTTAATGATATTGAACGATAAGATTACAATTGGGCTCAAGGCCTTGATTACAAGTCTATCAAGCTCACTTTTCTCTCATTTTACAAGTCACTCTGCTCTCTCTCATCTCTCGATACAATACTTGAGCCAGTGGAAGTTTTAGAAGGCAATGTCCATACATCATGTCCCGTATAAGTCTTGACTCCATGCGGCCGCACGCCTCGAGACGCCAAGGAACTCCGTGCCTCAACGCATCCAAGCGAGCTCCGTGCCACGAGCTTCTACCTGTGTCTGTACATAAAAACTGTATGGGTGTCAGTACTCAACTGTACTGGTGGAGTGAGCCCCTCGCCCACCTATACAAAACCGACACATTCATTTACTTTGTGCAGCTTAAATCCCTTTCGATTGTCTTTTTATTCTTGCCTTAGGATCAATTTTAAGATAACGATGCCTTCGCCTACTCGACAACGCAATGACGGGGTAGTGCTATACTCTATTCGTGACTTCAATATATATTCGAGACAGTGCCTCGCCGAGTAGCAACTTATAAAACTCGGTCGTGCCAAGACTTTCAATTTGTTTCATGTGCCTCTAGACCATTCTCGTGCCAACGACGTCAAGGGGACGACTCGTGCTTGTCATGCCAATACACTTACTCGTGCCTTACGATCGAGGCCGTGCCTCCCTAGTATCAACCAGACTTAATCGACTTGCCTTACGGCCCTTCCTGACATAACTCGAGACGAGGCCATACTCATGCCATAGCATGTATCCTTGCTATAGCCAACTCTTAGGCTCTAGAATGGTGTTGCAATCGTGCACACCTAACTCGTACCGACTCAAGGTTAGCGCTTGCTATAAGCGTAACTTGTTAACCCAACACGTAACCTGCTAGTACTCGACGCAATCCAAAGGCATACACGCGGATAGCCGCTCTTGCCGACACATCTATATGAGTGGTCACTAGCAATGTCAAGCTATCCTGGATCTTTTGCATATGGTGACCATTTGCGTGGTGAGGTACGAGCTCCCACCGAATGACCCGCAGCCTATATTGTAACGGTTCACTTCAACGAGTCGTACAGTCGATGAAGGTCGTACAATATCTGCAATTCCTCCTAGGCCGACACGATCCCGGTGCCCCAAGATTGCTCGAGAAATTTCGCCCTTGTGCACAAGTTGTCCAATGACCATGCAAGACTCGACTCGATCTACCAAGTCCTTCCTTATTCATGACCATACTTTCTATCTTTCTATCGAGACTTCCAAGTAGTGGGACCGATCTCGCGTGCTTCCTTATCGAGACTTATCGGGACTCCCAAGTAGCGGGATCGATCTCGTATGGTTCCTTATCGAGACTTATCGAGACTCTCAAGTAGCGGGACCGATCTCGTGTGCTTTCTTATCGAGACTTATCGAGACACCCAAGTAGCGGGATCGATCTCGTGTGCTTCCTTATCGAGACTTAGCGAGACTCCCAAGTAGCGGGACCGATCTCGTGTATGAGACTTATCGAGACTCCCAAGTAGCGGGACCGATCTCGGCGACAACTAGTCGTATGGACTTCCTTTGCCCGTGGCATGCTTTTCACTAAACCGACCGTGGCTCGTGCCTTAGACAAACCTTGTTCTCTAGGCGATGATATTGCCCAAGTCATATACTTTATATGACGAGCCCTATTCTCGTGGGACTAAGTGACTTGGCAACCACAGGAAACCGGGGACAATGCTTTCTATGACTTCGATAGCCCAGCACAACTCTTGTCTAACTTATTCGTGCAATGACTTGACGAGCAAATGCTATGCCAAGCTTCGCGTCGAGGGAACGTGTCGTGCACGCGCTCGACTTGAACAACTAAGTTCTCGGGTGTCTAGACTTAAGCCACAAGCCGTGCAATACGACTTAACCCACAAGACGTACGAAGGCTACTTGGATGAAGGGACCGTGCATGCTTTATCAAGCATTCACGCGGGCGACGCCTATGACTTAGGCTAATTCGAGCGTTGTGGCAACTTAGCAACTTAGGCCAACTTTTTTCTTCTAAGTCACGAGACGAAGGACCGAGTGTCATTTTGAAAGCACCCTGAGCAGACATCTAAGCAAACCATGGGACCATTTTCCATGTTCTAACACATTTCGACTCGTCGGGATTATTCCGTTAGCTATGTGGATGCGTCTCTTTTATTAACAAGCCCAACTTGTGTAAGTTGAAAACATACGATTTATTATGTGAAGGCTAATATGAGGCAAGTTCATCGAAACTACCCCACCTGAGCGAGTCTTCGCCTCGACCGAGCTGGTCTTCGAGCAGCCGTTGCAAGGCTAAGTCCGAACACCGTCGGCGTTTCGATTCCTCCGATTGACTGAGCAGGACGAGGCACTACACCAGCAACCACAAAACCACCACGTTCACGCCACCATGGGAGACTTCTCATCAGTCCCGACCAAACCCATCGACACCCGCAACCCGGTCTCTCCTTCCGGCCATCCTTCGTTGCCATCGCCACCAGCCCTGCGCCTCACCCACAACAATCAGAACACCTACGCCTAAATTCCCGATCGCGGTAACCACATCACCGTCACCGGCACCCCACAACACCACCACCACTGTCTCCATGACCATCACCCCAAAACCACCGCCACCATCCTCGTCAAAATTGCCATCACCATCGCCCACGGCAGTCACCGCCGCCATCACCCCAACCACAGCAAAAAAAAAAAGAAAAAGAAAGAAAGGAAACGAAAACGCAGCCACCACACCCATCGCCGCTACGTACCTCCTCCATCTGTGCTCCCGTGCGTGTGCCCTCTCCGCCGTCTGGATTCGGCCATCTCGGCGTCCCCTCGAGCGCCTCCAGCTCCTTTTCCATCCGATCTAGCACCCGTATGGCCGCCGCGTCACGTCGCACAGGCCGTCCCGCGTCCCGTTCACCCAGAGCCGTCGGTTCAGCAACTGCTCCTGCCTTCGCCGCTGGAGCCGAGCCCGACCTCCATCGGATCTCCTCGGGACCGCGAGCACGTCTGCCGCGCCGCCGAGCGCCCGCCCCGGCACCGCTCAAAACTCTGGTAAGAACCTCTTCCGTTCTCCCTTTCCCTTCCCCTCTCTCTCACTCTCAACCTCGTTCCTCTCTCTCCCGACCCTTCCTCTTTTTTCCCCTTCTTCTTTCTCTTTATTCTCTTTCTTACTTACTCTTCCTTTCTCTAATTAACTAATTAGAACGAGCACAACACATAGCTATGTTATTAATGGCTCACCTTGATTTTTTAGTATTACTATTTTTCTTATGTTGTATTTTTCCTTACTGAGTGTATGGGTTACTTCATTTCCTATGATGCCTCATCATCATCATCATTATTATTATTATTATTTTAACACTATTATTATTATTATATAAATCAGCATGTACATAATATATGGTATATATTTTGTTGGAGTACTTTATATATAGATATTTGTATTATTATTGTTAGTGGTTCATTATAACAACTTTTAATTTCTAAAACTTATATGAAAGATAAAAATATAGAATTTGGCTTATATTACTAAAATAATTTTTAGGGTATAAAAAATATAATAATAAAAAGGGTTTTCAGAAATTAAATTATACATTGATCAAAACTGATTTTCTAGATTTTTGAATATTTTATGAATTGTTTTTCTAATAGAGGACATAGTTGCCAAAATGTATACAATAATTTTCTAGTAATTACAAATATTTATCTAAGTATTTTTATATTAATAAAATCTAGTTTATATATTATAAACTAAATTCTAAGAATAGTATACGTAGCTTTTACGCAAATTTCATCTTCGATTATCGTCGTCAATTATAACTAAAATTGTGTTTTCCTATTTCTCGTGAATTCCAACCCTTTCGCAATAACCACGACTATTGGACAAACTGGACTTGTCAGAACATCGCACCACACCAGGCGTGACACCAGGCAAGATACCTTGCCTTATTTACTGTTTATAATTAGTTGCATCTTTCTTTATTTACTGTATATTTATTTCTTGTTTATTTTCAGTTGGATCCATGACTTGCTGTTCATAGTTACTTTATTTTCCTTTCAATTGTTTTTCTTGCTTATGTTTTAATATGTATGTGGACCTAGTCTTAGCGGACTATCTTTTGTTAGTGACCCTTGGGAGGGTGAAGACAGTTTGATATATGGGCTACCCAAAACCAAAAGTCGTAGTAACTGCGTACTACGGTAGTCGTGTCGCGAGGGTCACTAGCCTCGAGCTATGTGGACTGATGGGTCATGTGGGCCGCTAGCCTCGAGTTATGCCGGTTGATAGTATTGGTACTTGACGTGTGCGTGTTATGAGTTGTTACCTTGTCCTGGGGGAGTCAGCCTTTACCTGCCCATACATTGAGATGTCTTCTAAATTGCATACTAGATTGTTTAGGTGACCATAGTTAATGTCATGTCACACTTCGTTCTAGACATGGCACGGGACAATGTCACATCGCGAAATAGTGCACTACCACTTGTCCTTGTTTGGTTGTAGGGGTAGTCTACTGTTTCGATGATGGAATATTGGGCCGTGTTATGGTTGAGACACTTTACCTTACTTTGTGACTTTATGACATATTTTATATTCAGTTTATATGGCATGTTCTTTAAGTATTTTGTTACGTCCCTCTGAGGACCTGGTGAATTCTCTAGGTGTGTTTTGTGACTTTTCGCAGGTGCTTAGCCAAGGCCATGTTTCACTCTCTTCCTCCGAGGTGATTGCACTTGGATCGCCTTTGCGTCGCTCACCAAATTTATTGTTATGTATTCTTCTTTCTTTTTGTTGGTAGTGGATTTGTCTTCGTCCAACGATTTGTAAATGACAATTCATGAGTTTATTATAAATTCTTTCTTTATTCGTGGATGAGATTAGTATTGTGGTTTACTGCACTTTACAACTTATGTATACATACGATGGTTCCATATACTGGAGTATACTTCGTATGTATACAGCTGGCATGACGACGTACTTAGTCCTAAGTATTTTGGGATTGGGGCGTTACAGGATGGGAGCAAGTACAATTCATGATCCACTATTCATAACATGATAGAAACTATATAGCATGAAGTAGCATATGTGAAGTGGAAGTAAAGCACAATAACATGAACTAACAAGTAAGTAAATAGGAAAGATAATCATAGCATGAAATTAAGGTATGTGATAAGAGCATTATGTAATGCATAAGTCGTATCTACACTGTGTGTTTGAAATACCACGTTCTATATATGATCGGCTGAAAGATCTACTTAGTCCGGCTAATCATACATGTCGTGTATGATTAGCTATCGACAGGGGTACATGGAATAGGAATATGGACTTTGATCACATATATACTAAGTTATTTCGCGTCCAACTAGTAATCATGGATTCATCTCAACAGAAAACATGTACATGATAAACTCAGGAACAGAAACATGATAATAATGTAACATAATCCACAACACTAATCTCGTGAAATAGTCGTGTCAATAATCAGAAAATGCATATCTAAATCATGAATAAAGTAACTATCAGAAAATTAAAGCGACCATCATGAGTACTTGCCTTGGGTATCTGTCGTCGACGTGTGCGACACGAACGTGTCGACACGGAAAGTATCACATTTTATAGTACAAAATAATAAGTCCCAAATAAGTCGTCGAAGATCATAATGTCCCATAAATGCTCAAGATCGAATCTGATATCAAAATATCCAATAGTAGTCCAATAAGCCGATGATTGATTTAAGATATTGAGCACGAAGCCATAACATAGGAACGCACGATTAGATTATGATTGATGATAATCGAAAGAATTGCAATATTAAAAATTAACCTATTTTTGAAAATATTAGAATTAAGTTTTATTAGTAAAATATTGAAATGATATCTGAAAATATATATTAGGCTTAATACTTAATTTTTGTAAAATACATTTTAGTCAGATAAAACACTATATTATTATTTATAGATTTTGTCACGACCCGCACCCTAGAGTAAGGGCACGAGAAGTGGATACGTCCAGCCTACGTCGCAGTGTCGGCGGTAGAACGCTGTCCTAGGTCACAACATCTAACAATATAATGCTAACAGTTTATACTCCCCGAATGGGGGTGACATAGCAGAAATAAACTCAATCACAACTAAGGAAGAAGAAGCACGATATGATATAGAACTCAAGGAAATACAGATGATCAGAAGAGTACATCTCAGCAAATATCTAGAAATACAAGTCTATCTACTGAATATGAAAGAATATATACAACCCAGATCTCAAAGACAGAAATAGTAAAACCTAGACTAGGGAGCCTCAGTCTCTATAGCTACTGGATCCGACTGAAAATCTGGGTCACAAGAAACATCTACAGCTGTCCCATCGTAGGTGTCTACGTAGGCCTCATCTTCTGTAATATTTTCAACAGGTCCAATCAGGACAAGAGCGAGCACAAAACATCTCACGCAGTTTATATCAAGTTAGGAAATATAAAGCATGCAATAGAGTAATGTACATGAAACGCTGAAAGAGAATGTATATGAAAAACAGCTGTCACGCCCCAGTTCCAAATAATCGGATCGAGAACACGTGGCATGCCAGCTGTACGATCAGACATAGTTAACCCAATTTAATGGACTATGACTAGTCGTAGTACGCTGAAGTAAAACTAATAATAATAACAACACAGGCAGGTAATATCTAGTCTTATCCATGAAACAAATAATAGACAACTACAAAGAGAGTCTCCAGAGTCACAATAAATGTCAAAAGAAAGACCAAACACTGCACAGTACAACTGGAATGAAATAAAATGGAATGTAGAAAATAACTGAATACAGGAAATAAACCCACATCAGAAGATAAAGCTAGCCTCCAAAGGATCAAGGCTGTGGCTCCACCTCAAGGTCGTCGTCTAATCCAGCTACTCCGTAATCAGTCGGGTAGGAATCCTCGTCAAGCTCTGGAAAAAATACCAGGTCCTCAGAGGGACATAACAAATACACAGGAAAAATGACATGCAAGATAATACTGAGCAGTAAAGTAAAAGTAACTAAATAAATATGTTACTAAGTAATTCCTTAACCAAACAAGGACAGGAAATACGTAGTACACAATTTAAGGTGTTCTAACCATCTAAGTGTAAATGCATTTTGAGACATCTCTAGTGGCACATGAGAGGGGGAGAAGAAGAAGAAACGTCCACCAAGCGTTCTACGGTTTGAGAACGAGGGGCTACGAGCATCCAGCGTACATTGGAAACAGAATTCTCATACACCACTAGTAGACTCTCCCCACCGAATGAATACTTGTACCGTATACACGGTACAAATAATATGCAAGACGGCAATATACATATAATGTAACTAACCACTGCTACAACTCAAGATCACATGTTAATGGCCAATCAACACAAAATCTCTGCACTCAACTCACTCATTTGTGATGCGTGTCTGAGACGTGTCAAGTTATACTAACTATTCACAGGGTAGTCATAAATGGTGACGAGTGCACACAACTGTAATAACTGGTCAAATGTAATACTGCATAGTAAAGTCAAGCAAGGTGTACTTGCATGTGTCCAATAGCTGAAAATCCGAGTCTGGTATCGAGTCCAAGTTCCGAGAAATGAATAATCCTACAATAACATTAACCCTAATTCATTACTATTTACCCAAATTAACTATACATTTAATTGATAATTAATATCAAACCATTACTACTAACTAATCATTACTAATAAATATGAATAATATCGTACAATAATAAGTATGAAGCACTTATTATTATACTTTATTTTCTGAAATTATTAATACAATTAATAATTTAATAATTAATAAATTACTTATAACTAATTAGTTAAACAATTAGGAAACACATGCATTCACAAATTCCCATTAATGATAAATACTAGTTAATAAATAATGACAAGTCTAAATTTGGTAAAAAAAATGCTTTTCCATGAAATTCTACTGTAAATAATATTTTTAATATTATTTACCTAATTTATAAGTAAATAAAACATTTAACTACTAATATATAAAAATCACTATTTTAGCTATTGCAATTAGAATTAAATGTTAAAAATTCACTAATAAATTGGGAAAAATCATAAATCACAGAAAATAACATTTCCAACAGTGACTTTACATTTATGAGCATTACCATTAATAATTTATATTTATTATAAATTAAAACTAGTATTGAACTAATTACATAATCAAATATATTTAACTCTGGTTTAATGCCAAATAAATACCGAACATAATTATTCTATTTTGAAAATTTTACAGTAAATAGGTATAATTATTATCTCTCAGTTTTGTATAAAACTCATTAATTAATTCTTAATGAATTAATTAATAAAAATCCAAAACAGTGTAAATAAACAGTCATTTAGAATCAGTAATTCACAGTTTAAAATATAAATAAAATATCTAAACTATTTATTAAATCTTGAAAATTTAACAGTAATTAGATTACATAATTACCTACAATTTATGTATAGATCATAATGAGTGATTCCTAATGGATTAAATTCTAAAAATCAAAAACAGCATATATAATTCTGTGGAACTTTACACAAAAACTACATTATTGACATCATTTAAAATACTTAATAAATACGAATAATTTGTATAAAAAATCTGATACAATTAATATAGAATCTATACTAATGTCTCTAATCTATAGGCTAATAATTTAGGTACAAATTACTATCAATTTCCTTACTTAATTAATTACACAGCCATAATCACACCAAATAATTACTTCACATTCACGAATTAATATGGATAAAATCATAATAATTCACAACAATTTCTCTACAATTTATTTCTGATTCTACGCTAAATTAACAATCATTAAACATTAATAATACTAATTAAAATCATTATTTCTTCCTTACACAAATTATTAATCAATGACTATTTGCAGGAAAAGAGAATATAGAAATTAATGCTCTAGGTTTTGTAGGGGGATATCCTCGTGACAAAGCCACGTGGAGGCTCGAGATCTTACCTGCCGACTGCAGGGAGTCGGGGCTACGCTACGGAGGCGATGGCGCTGCCGGAGATGGCATGAACGCCGAGGACGAGGTGATCTCCTCGCTGAATGCACGCCGGCCGGGATAGGAGGGAAGGGGAGTTCTCGGGTAGCCGGAAAAATGGAGGGGGAAGAAGTTGTGGTGTGGCCGAAAAAATGGAAGGGAAGGAGAGGTTATCATTCGGTTTCATGAGATCCACACTTTGTGGTAACCGAAAATCAATGGGTAGGGAATGGGTTAAGGGTTGGTTAAGTAAATCAAGCATTATATTTATATAAACATGTGAATTTATTTCTTAATTAAAATAGAGACTAAAAATAGATTAGGGTTAGGACTAAACTTGGGTTAAAGGTTAAGTTATCTAGAGTTTTAATTAGGTTTACACATTACCACACATCCACAGTTGAATATAGCCACATATTTATATACATATATATTTATATATATATGTTACTATATATCATCAACATTAATTAATTACTAGTTAAAATAACAATTTAATAAAAATAAAATAATAAAAATAAAAAAAAATAAAAATTTAATTTGAGGGGTTTTACATTCTACCCAACTTATTAAAATTTCGTCCTCGAAATTAAAACAATTTGGAATCATAGAATGCTAGGGAATTGTTCTAACACACAACATTGGCACACAAAAACACAATTCTAAACCTAAGAAATTTTTACAGACTAAAATAAGCATATTCTAGAGAATGATTACTTGCAGAATTAAATCATACCAGACGCCTCACGAAGGTATGGAAAACGCTCCAGAATAGAATCCTCCCGCTCCCAAGTCGATTCGCCCGGAGAATGGTGTTTCCACGCAACTCGGACTAGTCGAATGGTCTTCCCCTTCAACACCTTCTCTCTGCGGTCTAGGATCTCCACAGGCTGCTCCTCGTAGGACAAGGTCGGTCCCACGGTGATCTCTGAATGATCTAGTACGTGGTTAGGGTCTGCCACATACTTCCTCAACTGGGAGACATGAAATACGTCATGGACGCCTTCCAATGACTGCGGAAGTGCCAATCTGTATGCAACCTCGCCAACTTTCTCCAACACATCGAATGGTCCGATGTACCTTGGGTTGAGCTTTCCTCTGACTCCAAATCTGATTGTACCTCTAGTCGGAGAGATTCTCAAGAACACATGATCTCCTTCCTTGAACTCAAGAGGTCGCCTATGAGTGTCTGCCCACTGCTTCTGCCGGTCCTGTGCTACTCGAAGATGTCCCTGAATCTTCTTGACTGTATCTACTGTACGAGTCACTAACTCTGGTCCCAATATCTGTCTCTCGCCTACATCACCCCAACATGCTGGCGATCGACACTTCCTTCCGTACAATGCTTCAAAGGGAGCCATCTGGATACTTGCCTGGTAGCTATTGTTGTAAGAGAATTCTACCAAGTGCAAGTAATCCTCCCAGGATCCACCAAAATCCAACATGCAAGCTCTCAACATGTCCTTCAACGTCTGAATGGTACGCTCTGACTGCCCGTCCGTCTGAGGGTGATAAGCTGTGCTGAACTTCAGTCTTGTGCCCAGACTTTCCTGCATGCTCTTCCAGAAGTGCGATGTGAATCTTGTACCTCGATCAGAGACTATACTGACTGGTACTCCATGTAATCGCACTATCTCCTTCATATATAAGTCTGCCAATACCTCTGTAGATTTCCCTACTCGAAATGGTATGAAATGAGCAGACTTCGATAATCTGTCCACAATCACCCAAACTGCATCTCGTCCAGCTGGGCTCCTCGGAAATCCCGTAACGAAATCCATAGTGATGTGCTCCCACTTCCACTCAGGTATCGGAAGCGGTTGCAACAATCCTGCGGATCTCTGATATTCAGCTTTGACTTGCTGACACACCAAACACTTCACCACGAAACGTGCTATCTCACATTTCATTCCATGCCACCAGTAGTGCTGTCTCAGGTCCCTGTACATCTTCGTACCTCCTGGATGAATAGAATAAATCGAGCTATGAGCCTCTGCCATCAGCTCCTGCATGATCTCACCATTAGGAACATAGAGGCGATCTCCACACCTCAAGGTCCCGTCTTCGTGAATCCTCAATCCAGTCTGCAGTCCCTGCTCTGTCCTCTGTCGAAGCTTCTGATATCTGGCATCTGTGGGCAAAGTCGCCTTGATCCTCTCTACTAATGAAGACTGAACCTGAATATTCATCATCTGCGCAACTCCTCCAGGTCTAACAACTTCAATGCCCATCTTCTCCAAATCGTATAGCAACTCCTTTTGTGATGTCAAGAAGTACGCCATAGGTTTCCGGCTCAATGCATCTGCTACTGAATTAGCCTTCCCTGGATGGTACTGTAACTCTATATCAAAATCTGCCATCAACTCAAGCCAACGCCTCTGCCTCAAATTTAAATCTTTCTGAGTAAAGACATACTTGAGGCTCTTATGATCTGTATATACCTCCACCGTTTCTCCATACAGATAATGTCTCCAAAGCTTCAGGGCAAATATCACCGCCGCAAGCTCTAAGTCGTGCGTGGGATAATTCTTCTCATGGGTCCTCAACTGCCGAGAACCATATGCCACTACCTTCCCATGTTGCATCAAGACGCATCCTAATCCCTTCCTGGATGCATCGCTATAGATGACAAAACCTCCTGGTCCTGATGGAATGGTCAAAACTGGTGCAGTAGTAAGGCGCCTCTTCAATTCATCAAAGGCAGCTTGGCATTCTTCTGTCCATTCGAACGTCTGATCCTTGCGGGTCAACTTGGTCATGGGCTCCGCAATCCTTGCAAAATTCTCTACGAACCTCCGGTAATATCCGGCAAGCCCCAGAAAACTTCATATCTCTGAAACATCGGTTGGAGTTGGCCACGACTCCACCGCTGATATCTTCGTCGGATCCACTTCTATGCCTTTCTCTGAGATAACATGTCCAAGAAATGAAACATGATCTAGCAAAAATTCATACTTACTCAGCTTCGCATATAACTTCTGATGCCTCAAGACCTCCAGCACCTTCCTCAAGTGATCCTCATGCTCTTCATGGTTCTTTGAATACACCAAAATGTCGTCGATAAATACTACGACAAATTTGTCAAGATATTCATGGAATACTCTGTTCATTAAATTCATGAACACAGCAGGTGCATTAGTCAAACCAAAGGGCATTATTAAGAACTCGTAATGACCATACCGAGTCCTGAATGCCGTCTTCTGGATGTCTTCTTTCCGAACCTTCACTTGATGGTATCCCGACCTCAGATCAATCTTCGAGAATACCTGTGCTCCTGTCAGCTGGTCAAATAGATCATCAATTCTGGGCAGGGGATACTTGTTCTTGATTGTCACAGCATTAAGAGCCCTATAATCAATGCACATGCGAACTGTTCCATCTTTCTTTGGCACAAACAAGACTGGGGCTCCCCATGGTGATGCACTTGGTCTGATAAATCCTTTGTCTTGCAACTCCTGCAACTGTACCTTCATTTCATCCAGCTCCTTCTTCGCCAATCGATAGACATTTGAAGAGATTGGTGCCGCTCCTGGTATGAGCTCAATGGTGAACTCAACCTCTCTGTCGGGTGGTAGTCCCGGCAGATCATCAGGAAAGACATCAGAAAACTCATCAATGATCGGTGGCGGGGCCACCTCCATCGCCATGCAGGCTCCCTGATACTGAGAGACTCCCTTCTCAATGCTTCCTCTCTGAAATTCAAACTCCGGCTGGCCTGGCGGTCTAAATATAGCACAACCCTTGTGGCATTCCAATATCGCATGATATTGACTAAGCCAATCCATACCCAGCACTACGTCATAAGTTGGCATAGGAAATACCAAAAGTCGAGCTCTCATCTCCCTGCCACAAATAACTACCGAACAGGCTCTACATGAACTATTTACAGGTACTAAACCTCCACCAGTAATAATATTCCAACTCTTAGGCATAGTAGAAGTAGCTATCCTATGCACAGCTACAAATCTAGATGATATGAAAGACAGGGTAGCACCAGAATCAAATAATACTGTAGCAGGCAATGAACCCACTAAGATAGTACCTGTGATAGCCTCTCCTACTGCTTCTTCCTCTCCCTGAGTGAGAGCAAAGATCTGACCCTGCTTCTTGTTTCCTGCCTGCTGCTTGGCCTTCTCAAACTGTGCTGACTGGAAAGGGAGTATAGGTCCTCTCTGCTGACCTCCTGATGCTGGTGGCTTCTGTCCTCCTGCTGGCACAATAGCTCCCCGAACCGGGCAATCTCGAGCCTGATGCTGGCCCGATCCACAGGCTAAACAAGTACCCAGTCTCCTTCTGCACTCTCTCTCCAAGTGTCCCTTCTTGCCACAGTAATGGCAAGTTGGAAGCTCCTTCGACTGGTAGGGTCCAGTCCTCTGATGCTGCTGATGTCCCATAGGTCGCCGAATAGGACCTCCTTGCTGCGTCTTCTGCTGTACTTGCTGGCTCCTCTGCTGGTGCTGCCTTCCCTTGACAATTGACTCTTGGATTCTGGCCTCCGTCAGCACCTCAGAATAAGAGACTCGGGACTGAGTGCTGGTAAATTGTTGTAACTCTTGTCTCAGTCCGTTGTGGAACCTCTTAGCTTTCTCCAGATCGGTGGGGATCAGCACCTCCCCATATTTGCTGAGACGACTAAACTCCGAGTCGTACTCATCCACTGTCTTGTTTCCCTGCTCCAGGTGCAGGAACTGGTTGTATAAAGCATTCTTCACAGTAGTAGGAAAGTACTTCTTATCGAAGAACTCCAGAAACTGTTCCCACGACTGACGGGTACCCAACTGACGCTCCATAGAATCCCACCAGTGATGGGCATTCCCCTCCAGCTGAGTTCTTACGCCAGTCATCCATAAATCTTCTGGCAACTGAGATGCCTGTAATTTCTTCTTGGTGCTGGCGATCCAATTAGTGGTCTCCTCCGGAGTCTCATTCCCTTTGTAAGGTTTGGGGTCCATCTGCACGTAGTCCTTCACTGAACCTACTCGCGCTGGTCTCGCGGGAGCTTGTGTCGGAGCTGGTGCAGGTGCTGGTGCTGTCATCCTCTCCATAGCTGCCAGGAATCCCTGCCTCATCTCAGCAGCTTCCCGCCTCTGCTCAGCTGCTTCTTGCCTCTGTTCTTGCATCATCATGTGCATGAACTGAAACATCTGTGCCTGACTGTCTTGTGGCACAGCCGGGGGCACTCCAAATGGTATCTGAGGGTTCTGCGGGGGAGGAGGTGGTACCCCAGTCGGTTGTGCACCAACTGGCTGAGACGTCTGCCCTGGAAGCAAAGGGTGAGTTGGAACTACCCTTGCGGACTGTTCATCCGTACCAGATGACTGGTTGTCTCCACCGGCAGCGGTACGTCCACTCCTCAAATTCATGACTCTGCAGAGATAAGATAGAAGGAATTGAGAATAGGACGGAAACAAACGAGATGCAAAGGATTTTGTTCAAGGATAATCAAGAATGATATAATCAAGTATGGATGAGACCCTATATTCTAAACCTAATTTGCAGGCTTGTCTGGTACAGTAACGTAACCAACAAATTTGGAGACCTGCATGGGCCACCACTAACACATGTCACGCCCCAGTTCCAAATAATCGGATCGGGAACACGTGGCATGCCAGCTGTACGATCAGACATAGTTAACCCAATTTAATGGACTATGACTAGTTGTAGTACGCTGAAGTAAAACTAATAATAATAACAACACAGGCAGGTAATATCTAGTCTCATCCATGAAACAAATAATAGACAACTGCAAAGAGAGTCTCCAGAGTCACAATAAATGTCAAAAGAAAGACCAAACACTGCACAGTACAACTGGAATGAAATAAAATGGAATGTAGAAAATAACTGAATACAGGAAATGAACCCACATCAGAAGATAAAGCTAGCCACCAAAGGATCAAGGCTGTGGCTCCACCTCAAGGTCGTCGTCTAATCCAGCTACTCCGTAATCAGTCGGGTAGGAATCCTCGTCAAGCTCTGGAAAAAATACCAGGTCCTCAGAGGGACATAACAAATACACAGGAAAAAATGACATGCAAGATAATACTGAGCAGTAAAGTAAAAGTAACTAAATAAATATGTTACTAAGTAATTCCTTAACCAAACAAGGACAGGAAATACGTAGTGCATAATTTAAGGTGTTCTAACCATCTAAGTGTAAATACATTTGAGACATCTCTAGTGGCACATGAGAGGGGGAGAAGAAGAAGAAACGTCCACCAAGCGTTCTACGGTTTGAGAACGAGGGGCTACGAGCATCCAGCGTACATTGGAAACAGAATTCTCATACACCACTAGTAGACTCTCCCCACCCAATGAATACCTGTACCGTATACACGGTACAAATAATATGCAAGACGGCAATATACATATAATGTAACTAACCACTGCTACAACTCAAGATCACATGTTAATGGCCAATCAACACAAAATCTCTGCACTCAACTCACTCATTTGTGATGCGTGTCTGAGACGTGTCAAGTTATTCTAACTATTCACAGGGTAGTCATAAATGGTGACGAGTGCACACCTGTAATAACTGGTCAAATGTAATACTGCATAGTAAAGTCAAGCAGGTGTACTTGCATGTGTCCAATAGCTGAAAATCCGAGTCTGGTATCGAGTCCAAGTTCCGAGAAATGAATAATCCTACAATAACATTAACCCTAATTCTACTAGTTACCCAAATTAACTATACATTTAATGATAATTAATATCAAACCATTACTACTAACTAATCATTACTAATAAATATGAATAATACGTACAATAATAAGTATGAAGCACTTATTATTACTTTATTTTCTGAAATATTAATACAATTAATAATTTAAAATTAATAAATACTT
Organism: Iris pallida; assembly: GCA_029216955.1. NCBI lineage: Eukaryota > Viridiplantae > Streptophyta > Magnoliopsida > Asparagales > Iridaceae > Iris > Iris pallida. The sequence continues at coordinate 15,872,467 of JANAVB010040818.1, forward strand.
ATAACTAATTAGTTAAACAATTAGGAAACACATGCATTCACAAATTCCCATTAATGATAAATACTAGTTAATAAATAATGATAAGTCTAAATTGGTAAAAAAAAAACGCTTTTCCATGAAATTCTACTGTAAATAATATTTTTAATATTATTTACCTAATTTATAAGTAAATAAACATTTAACTACTAATATATAAAAATCACTATTTTAGCTATTGCAATTAGAATTAAATGTTAAAAATTCGCTAATAAATTGGGAAAAATCATAAATCACAGAAAATAACATTTCCAACAGTGACTTACATTTATGAGCATTACCATTAATAATGTATATTTATTATAAATTAAAACTAGTATTGAACTAATTACATAATCAAATATTTAACTCTGGTTTAATGCCAAATAAATACCGAACATAAGTATTCTATTTGAAAATTTACAGTAAATATGTATAATTATTATCTCGTTTGTATAAAACTCATTAATTAATTCTTAATGAATAATTAATAAAAATCCAAACAGTGTAATAAACAGTCATTTAGAATCAGTAATTCACAGTTAAAATATAAATAAAATATCTAACACTATTTAAAATCTTGAAATTTAACAGTAATTAGATTACATAATTACTACAATTTGTATAGATCATAACGAGTGATCCTAATGGATTAAATTCTAAAAATCAAAAATAGCATATTAATTCTGTGGAACTTACACAAAAAATGCATTATTGACATCAGTTAAAATACTTAATAAATACGAATAATTTGTATAAAAAATCTGATACAATTAATATAGAATCTATACTAATGTCTCTAATCAATAGGCTAATATTTAGGTAAATTACTATCAATTTCCTTACTTAATTAATACACAGCCATAATCACACCAATAAACTTCACATTCACGAATTAATATGGATAAAATCTATAAGTCACAACAATTCTCTACAATTTATTTCTGATTCTACGCTAAATAAACATCATTAAACATAATACTAATAAATCATTATTCTTCCTACACAATTATTAATCAATGACATTTGCAGGAAAGAGAATATAGAAATTAATGCTCAGGTTTTGTAGGGGGATATCTCGTGACAAAGCCACGGTGGAGGTCGAGATCGTACCTGCCGACTGCAGGGAGTCGGGGCTACGCTACGGAGGCGATGGCGCTGCCGGAGATGGCCTGAACGCCGAGGACGAGGTGATCCTCGCTGAATGCACGCCGCGGATAGGAGGGAAAGGGAGTTCTCGGGTAGCCGAAAAAAAAAAATGGAGGGGGAAGAAGTTGTGGTGTGGCCGAAAAAATGGAAGGGAAGGAGAGGTTATCATTCGGTTTCATGAGATCCACACTTTGTGGTAACCGAAAATCAATGGGTAGGGAATGGGTTAAGGTTGGTTAAGTAAATCAAGCATTATATATATAAAACATGTGAATTTATTTCTTAATTAAAATAGAGACTAAAAATAGATTAGGGTAGGACTAAACTTGGGTAAAGGTTAAGTATCTAGAGGTTTAAGAGGTTTACACATTACACACATCCACAGTTGAATATAGCCACATATGTTATACATATATATGTTATATATATGTTACTATATATCATCAACATTAATTAATTACTAGTTAAAATAACAATTTAAAAAATAAAATAATAAAAAAAAAACAAAAATTTAATTTGAGGGATTTTACAAAGCAGCAGAGATTGATAATAGAAAATATCTATATATGATACGTAAGAACTGTAAGCAATGCGGTGATTTAGAGTACAATTGGTTATGTAAACGGTCTAGGACAATGCAATGGTAACTCCATTATATGTGAGTGTACAATAGACATATACAATAGTTATACAATGTTGTACAATAGGATTTGAGTACATAACCAATTCTACTCCCACTCCCCAATCAATACACAAGGATCCACTCCAGTGACGTTATCTGTACAATAGTGTACAATGTTATACAATAGAGGTACAATGTTTACAATAGATGTATAATGTTATACAATAGTGTACAATGTTATACAATAGTGTACAATGGTCTATCCTGGAACTCATGTGATAATGAGAGTAATATGCACAATGAGTTACAAGGATATGGGATTCAATAAATACAATATGTAAGTGAAACGCACACAATATGTATTTAGTGAATACAAGGGGATAACTCTCAAAA
>JANAVB010040818.1:15922838-16033199 GCA_029216955.1 Iris pallida
AAGCTGTTGAATAAAGAAATTATCCTTCTATTTATAGGCAATGGAATGATCCTTTTATGCGCGCATATGCGATGCACGCATGGAGATTTTGCACGTAGGGACGCCACATGTCTGACTTTGCTGGGCACATGTATGATGTTGTCACGACCCGCTCCCGAATAATCGGACACGAGTCGGATACGCCCATCCTACGTTGGAAGACTCAACGTAGTAAGCTGTACCAAGCTAGGGACACTAACAAGTCAATATGAATAAGTACAAATCACAACATCTATAAACGATCCCAGAAAAATTACCATAATCCACAAGTCCATATAACGTAAAGGTACCAGAGTCAACAAAAATGAAATATGCTATGAACACTAAAACCATATCTAGGAGTAAAGCTAAACAATCTAAACCTAAAGCCTCTAGCTAAGTCATGTCTCCATCCTGCTCAGCTAAGATCCCGGGCTCTGGCCCATAAGGTCGAACAATATCCTACAAGTACACCTGCAACATATCCAGTCAGGAGCAGAGCAAAGTACAATCCTAGGTAATGAACAAGAACATCATGATATGGAATGAGTACAGGAGAACATGAAATATAAAGTACAGAAAATAAGAACATGAATGCTGAAAAGTAAATACAGAAAATACAAGGAACATGAAATAAAACCTGAACATGAAATGTATAAGGAACCTGATATGTGCAATATATCGAAATACATCCAGAATGTGTGACCGGCTTGGATAGCACATAGTACATGGTACAAAAATAATGGTACGGCTTAGGTCCCGCATGCACAGTGTGAGGCCTAAGCTATTAACATGAATTTATTTGGGTTTGGTCACACATCTGTAGTATTTTCCCTCCCTAGACACAAGTATAGTACATGGAACATGAATCAAGAGTAAAGACCATATCGTGTAATATCGTGTCTAAGATGAAAAGTACAAGACATGAATGTAAATGCACAAGACCATAGAATGTACTTGCCTTGCTCTAGAAGATCGGTGATAGAACAAAAATCTCTAAGTCCATCTGATTTGATACAAGTTGGTTAGGTTCTATACAATAACATCTTACTCTAATTCGCTAACTGTTAAACTAGCTATGCACAGCTTTTACTCCTAACTAATTATGGATTCACTACTTAACTATTTATGCACCTACTAAATGTTTATTATTAAAATAATTTCCATTAGGCATTAATAAAATAATATTACTAAATACGGCTAAGTTTAGTAAATTCTATGGTAAAATAATATTTTAGAAATACATATTAACAATCTTGGTAAAAGTTGATAGTAAATACTAATAAAATAACGATAACAATAATAATGGAAATCTCAATACTAAAATTACAACTAACAGGATTTTCCACAATAGAAACGATAACCAGTCCCAGACTAATCCACCACACCAATTTTACCTTTCTTCCTGCTGGCCTAATACTTGGCCCATAGACTATTTTCAGGCAAACCTCTGGTCTTCTGAACCTAGCCCGGCCATCCAACAACCTTGTTCCCATTTCTTCTGACCATAAAGTATCAGTAGAAACCAACTTCTAAATTATCAAGCATAACACTCCAACTCAAAAAAACCTTAGCCAAATACAATCCCAATATCCATAACTCATGTAGCCCACAGTCTATAATAGATAGACTCAACCCAGTTATCATTCAAGCACCCCAACCTTTAAAAATAGGATTGTACATAGCCATCTTCATAACCTTACTCGAGCTCAGCAACACACATTCCAGTTCAATATGGAAACCACAGCTATACCCCATACCAATCGTTACAATAATAGTTTACAAAATTATATGGAAATCAAATCTATAACCAAACTTAACATTAGTCTAGTTATACAAATTATCCTAACCAAAATTGGAAGATTAAAGAATATTCAAATTAAACACGACGCCAACACTTAGACCCCGACCCAGGTATAGAGTCTCCCAGTCCGACCTCAAACAACAATCAACACCAGAACGATCAACGCCTAAACACAACCAACGCTTAGACACGAACAACTCCAACTAGACACGAGCTACTGTACACGAATACCTAACTACCTGCATCCGAACATAATCCTGCCCCAATACCCCATCAATGCTAGATACAAAATGATACGTTCTTCATCGTCAAGAAAAATTTAGAACGATACCTGAGGAAAATAATCTGATCTGGAACGAAGGTGCAACCCAAGAAACTGGACACAACTTCTTCGTGTCCTGAACTGAACCGATATCCTACTGGAACACCACAACAAACAGATCCAAAGCATAGGAGAAAATTAGAGTCACGAGTGATCAGGCACCGATTCTTCAAGAATTCTCAAGGAATTCCTCAAAAGAACCCAAAACAACAAGGATCTAGGATTGAACTTACAAATTATTTCGATCTGCCACCCCGATTGAATGCTGCTGACGACCATCACACATTCCAGAGTTCATCCAGTTCAAAAGAGGAAAGAATCAATCAGAAGAAGAACCAACCGATCATACTTGATTTCAAAGAAATTTCAGAAGGATCGTTCGATCTTTAAATTCAATAACAGAGCACAAGCATTAATCGAGACTCACCAGTTTAGGTCGATTGCTGAAGAAAGAGGATGTCGTCTATCGGTGACGAACGCCGAGGAAACGCAGACACCGTCGGCGAAGGAGATCCGCGGCATCGCAGTCGCCGGAGAAGAAGGAACCGGAAGAGGAATTTGCTGTGCGTCGTCAGGAACAATCATGCATGCGCTGTAGAGGAGTAGCCCTGTACGCATCCGTTCTGCTCGTTAGTCGCCGGAGATCGCTCACAGTCGTCACCGGAGAAGGAGATCGATATGTCGTCGCTGTCGTCGGGCTCATCGAGATAATCTGCCACACGGGGAGGGTCGTACGCCGCCAGAGATGGTGGCCGTGTGCCGCCTAGAAGCCGCAGCTAGGCACTGCTCGCTGTGATGGAGACCCTTGCCATGACCATGCTTCAGTAATTTAGGGTTAGGGTTTGAATTGGGGAGAAGGAGAAAAGCTCTAGAATTTAGGGATGAAGACTTGACTGAATGAATTTGAGAAATGAGCACATGTCATTTCTCTCTCCTCTGGAACATTAAATAGAGGGTTAGAAGAAGAAGGAATTTGCAACAAACCCAACAACCAATTACTTAATTACAAATCATCCTAAAAGTTTGTTAGAGAATTTGTGGTGGTTAGTTAGAAGGTGGTTATGGTTGTTAAAAATCTTGGACTACACTCCAAATTAGTTACTCCCAATCATTAATTAACCATAATACAATAATTCAATTATAACACTTAAGTTTTATAATTATTAATCAACTTGAATATTATTTATAAAATATTAAAATGATCCAAAATTCATGAAACTAGAAAAGTGGGGTTACAAATCTACCCCCGTTACAAAATTTTTCTTCTCGAAATTCAAAGGGTAAAGTGGGCATAGTTAAGCAATCAAACTAAAATAAAATTTTTGGGTTGAATAAATTATCTAGCACGATCAACTAAACACGATTCAAATCAAGTTGAGGCATGCTGGAAAATAATTACGATCAAAACGGGATTTCACCCATCATGTATGATCAGAGATAGTACTTGGAAGGACTTAGCATTGTAGAAGCATGGAAAAGATGGAGTTTATACGGATCATCATTCCATGCGGCCAAGCAAAATTAAGCTGCAGGAAGCAGTGCTCATGAAGACTCCATGCGGCCAAGAAAAACTAAGCGCAGAAGCCGTGAAGACTCCATGCGGCCAAGAAAAACTAAGCCGCAGAAGCAGTGAAGACTCCATGCGGCCAAGAAAAACTCAGCTGCAGAAGCAGTAAAGACTCCATGCGGCCAAGAAAAAAACTAAGCTGCAGAAAAAGTGCTCCCCGACCTCATACGGCCAAGCGAAACTAAGCCGCAGAAGCAGTGCCCTTGGAGGTCTCATGCGGCTAAGACAACTCAATCCACAGAAGCGAGGCTCTCGAAGGCCCCATGCGGCTAAGGGTACTCGAGCCGCAGAGGGAAGGTTCTCATAGATCCCATACGGCCAAGTGAGCTCAGCCACAGAAGCAAGATTCTCAAAGATCTCATGTGGCCAAGCGGAGCCGAGTCGCAGAAGCAAGGCCCCTAAAGCCACTATGCGGCCAAAATGAGTCAGACTCTACTTTGTGGAAGAGACACATGGCAATTTGACCGAGTCCCAACCACCCATATTTGCAACAACAAAATCTCAACAACCCCCACCAGCTAGCAGCCCAAGATCGAGTCTTTGTGTGCTGTTACAGAGACGTGGCCACGTGGCCCTTTATGCGGCCCAAAATCTGCTATTGCAGGAATCACTATAAATAGCAGGGTGCCACACCCATGCAAAAGGTTGGCAATCAAAGGCTGGCAAATTTCTTCGAGAGCAAAGACTGTGTCCGATAGTCCAAGGAGTAAGACAGAGTTACTACACTTTCCCGAGCCTCCATCGTCACCCCTAGAATCAAAAACTAAATAATTGTACTTAGATTGTTTCCTAGGATTTCTTTCTAGGCTTTCTTTTGTACAAGCGAGTTTGCAATCAAGTTCAATTCCTTTGTAATTTTTGTTCTTGATATTTAATGGCAAACACGATGGCGACTCTGCTAGGGACTTTTTTCTCCTCTAATGAGAAGTTGGTGACGCAATCCGATGCATCCAAGCTCGGCTCTACGCAGCAAATGCTCGTGGTTTATTTTGACCAACAAGCATTCGAAGAAATGCTCTTTGAAGGGAGCGCCAACCCGTCGCAGAAGCGAGCCAACCCAAAGAGAACCCGCAGGACGTCAAAGCACAAAACTATTACCCCCGACCAGGTTCTCGAAGAAGCTCCTTCTGCGGCCCAAGACGGTGATCAAAGCTCTCCTACGGCCTTGCTTCTGACCGTAGAGAACCCCCCTGTCCCCAAATCCAGCAAAGGAAAACATTACGATGCTAAGCTTTTAGGGGCACAAGGGAAATCTATGAGGACGAGGAAGAGGCCGCATAAGAGAAATGGGCAGTCTGCATATGCGCCAGCCAACTCTGGATACAGGCAGATAGCCCATGCGACAGTCAACTCCGGCCACAAGCAGATGGCCCATGCGGCAGCCAACTCTGGCCGCAGGCAGATGGCCCATGCGGCCGCCAATCCTGGCCGCAGACATGGTGCTTCATGCGGCCCTGTCAGAAGCTCTGTATTCGACCGTCTCTCATACGGGCCCGACCCTATGCGGTCCTTGAGAATGTGGAATATGCCAATCTGGACTCTTCTTACTATGCGCCTTCGGGTGCTAAGTCGAAGAAGTCTAGGGCAGTGTAGGTCCAACAAGCCCAGTCAACTGTCCAAGCTGCTGACCGTCAGCAGGCACCGTTAACTGTTATACGGGCTCCTGATGGAAAGTTGTACAGAACCACCCGCATCCAGTCCCCAAGGGCTAACGGACAGGGTGGGTCTCAAAAGTCTTCCTCCAACGATCGAGAGCAAGTGCTTTTACTAGCCTCGAATCAGGAAGCAAATATGATACCTACGTACCCGTGTGCTCGGGATACCCGAGTCCACAAATTGGATGCAAAGGTAGATCAGTCTGCTATCGACTTACGACAGGTGATTACTGACAAACGTAAGGAGAAAGAAGCAAACTTGGCATGTGATGAGCCCTTTTCGGAAGGTCGTTGCACCCAAGTCATTATCTACTACTGCTGCGACAAGTCGCCAACACCTGAAGATCTCCAGTCTATTTTCTAACGACTGTACCAGCTAACACCTGTTCGACAACAACTTGAGAAATAGGTACAAATTTTAGGAGACGAGGAATTTTCTTTCGCCTCCTGTAATTCAACTCAAAAGGTTCTTCCCGACAAGGGAGGAAAGAAGACAGGCTCTTCCAGCTCGACAATCTCAGCCAACACTGCAAGAAAACTCTCATCTGGAGGATTACTGTCGACAGCCACATGGGGTGTCTACCTAGGCACTTGATCCAGAAAGAAGATTCCAACACCTGGGGGTGCTTCCTCAACCTTCCTGGGGGTAGATAAAGCTGGAGGTAGAAGTCCCCTCAATATATACGACAACCCGATATTCCAAGAGCATACATAGGGGGTAGCAATCCACTGGAATTATGCAACAGACTTGGACGTCCCCGAGGATGACCACCTTCGCCAAGACGATGCAGCTTCTTGCGCAGGGGGTGGCACCCCTTCTGAATCCGAGGAGGAAGATATTCCGACATTCCCCGATGATTTTTTGGTACAAGGGTACGACACGGAGAACACCTCTTATACGGCCCCTTCCACGTCTACCTACGTGCGGACAGTCTTTATGGCCGTCGATGATCATGAAGGGCCTACTTATCGACAACGTCTAGAAGTACTTAAAGCCATGCTCCTGTCCTTGGTCAAGTCATTAGACGAAATTAAAGCTGCCTTGCCGACTCAACCAGCAAGGACGCCTGGATAAACAAGCTTGGGACCCGCAGTCAATGTGGACTCCAATATGACCGCTCCTCTTTTGGGTGACAATCCTCTAGAAGCATCCGTTCCTTCAGCTACAGACGAAGCCAGGGAGGCAATGCGGAAAGTCCAGGAGCTTCGAACAATGGTCAATGCCCGAGACTCCTTCCAGGACCTCAGAATACGACAGCCGTATCCCACTGCGTGGAGAGATGTTCCTTTTTCGCCACGGTACAAACCATTTCATATCGATTCGTATGACGGAAAGACCTCTGCTAGTCGGTACATGACTTATTTTAAGGTCACAACCGACCACTTACCGTATAGCGACGCCATCCTCACATGATTATTCATCGGAACATTAGAGGGGATCACGTTTGACTGGTACCGCAACCTTTCGAACAACTGCATCCATTCTTTTGACGGCTTCAAGCACATGTTCCTGGAGAGATTCTACGAAGTGGGGCATGATGTGACAATGTCGTCTCTCATGGATATCGTTCAGGGGGAGAGGGAGCTAACAAGGAACTATATCGAGCGGTTCCGCCAAACTGCAATGAGATTGTCCCAAGGCAATTCCGAAAGCTCTTTGATTGAAATCTGCCAGAAGAAGTTGCTCCCCGCAATCAGCCTCTGGATGGGCGAAGATCAGTTTAGGGATTGGACGACCTTCACCATAAGTGCCACCAATGCGGAGGCAAAGTTAAAGAAGGCTTGCCAGCTGGGATTACACATCCCGAATTAAGAAGATAAAGGCAAACATCTTGGTACCACTCCCAATAACAACAACAGTGGTGGCACCTCCAATAATCGGGACAATAAAGGCAAACAGGCCATAGTCGCTGGTACGACCAAGAAGTCCGAAGAAAAGCAGACAAAAGCTCAGTGGCCCAAAGTGAATTACTCATTCAAAGATAGTCATGTCAAGCCTATCTTCGACATGCTCTTGCAAGGGGACATGATCCAACTTCCTCCACCAAGGTGCGAGCCTCGAGTGACGGAGATAGAGGACCCAAAATATTGCCACTTCTACCTCTATATTCATCATTCCACTCATGACTGCTTTTAATTAAAGCGGTACATCAAGAGTTTTATCGACTCTAAAACTCTATCGTTAGATTTTGAAGAGGTTACCATGGCAGCAAATATGGCATCAATTCAGTTCAGTGACTTTCCCCCAACAAGTACTCAAGATGGGATAATACCTATCCCCCGGACAACGATGGAGGTTACTAATCTTTCCCCCGTCCGGGACCAGACGACTGGCTTGGTACCTCTCACCACGTCACGAGGAGAGGTCATGTGGGTGCACCCAGACTTAGTGCCCGAAGTTATCCAGGCGGTGTCATCTCCAACCAACAAGAGAAAGACAGGAAGTCCAGATCCTGCCATACAATTTTAGCCGAAGCTGAGGAGGCGGCGGCCGTTGTTACCTGGTCCATTGTTACCTGGTCTGGGGCACAAGTCCAGCCCACTCTGGGTAGTTTAGTCGAAGACCCTCAGCCGGCAACGCTGCCTGCCACAGATGTTCCGTGGCCGTCTCAGCCTCCACCGGCGGACAGGTCCAAGCCGAAGGAAACCCGCTTCGACAGGCCACTCTATAAGGATGCACCTCAGGGACTGGAGAGACCTTACAACTTTGACATATTGGCACAATTGGCTAATATGCCAGCAAAGTTGTCGTTATACGAGCTTCTAAGGCTCTCCAAGGATCTTCGTATCACATTGAGCGAAGTGCTCCAGAATGCTGATGCCTACCTAGCCCAGGTCAAGCCTACATGGGAGGACTCGTTGGCAGATCTCTAGGGCATCAATTGTGCAGACGAGATGCCCAATATCGTATTCACGCCACATGACATGTTAATCAAGACCAACTTGCATGATCGTCCCTTGTACTATACTGGATACATAGGTGATATCAAGGTGGATCGGATGCACATCGATCCTGGCTTATCGATAAGCATCGTACCGAAAAGCTTGCTTCAAGTCCTCGGCATCCTTATGCACCAGCTAGCGACGACCAACACTGCCATTAGTAGTTTCAACTCAGAAATGAGCTATCCCCTAGGAAAGATCTAATTGAAATATCAGATCAGCGACCTGAAGACGGAGGTTATCTGCTACATCATAGACGCAGATATGTCCTACAATATCCTCTTGGGGCATCTGTGGATACATGACTATATGATCGTGCCATCCACACTCCATCAGTACTTCAAGTATGTCAGTAAGTACAGCTTCGTGAAGACAAAATTCGTCGATAACGATCCCTTCAAAGGGGTTGAGTCTTATTACTCTTCGGAGGCTTGTCTATATGAAGAATCTAAGAAGCACATAACTGACGAACTGGAGGCCATAACAGGGTCAGAGAAACCTTTAAGAATCCGTCTCCAGGCCCGTAAACCGGGCAAAGCCGCACCCCTTGTCACAACTTTGCATAAAGATGTGCCCGGTTCCCCCGCCCCAGCTGCGCAGCTGGAACCGATGGTCATCCGACTCCTAAGGTCCATCCAGAAGCCAAGACCCGTCATAGGGCCGATGGTGATCCGATTGCCAAAATCTAATCAAAGACAATTGGAAGATGCGAGGCCCTCTGTGGAGCCGATGGTGATCCGATTGCCAAGATCCAGTCAAAAGCAATCGGAAGACACAAAGCCCTCTGCTGAGCCGATGGTTATTCGTCTTCCCAAGACGAGCCAGCAACCGAGTATTGATCCGAGGCCCTCAAGCAAGCCAGTGCCACAAGCAAAACCCTTGGTGGTCAAGCTGCCTAAGACAGCGTCCCAACCTCCGATCTCGCAGGGGGTAGCTGAAGAGGATGCAGAACTCGCAAAGTATCTGGTTGCACAGGTGGATAGTCCCTCTCCTAATGATGTAGTCCATGTAGACAAGATTCCTTATTTCATCAATAAGAGGCTGCCGTTGAATTATCTTGAGTGTCATAAGCTTAATCTGATGTATGCTGTGGGGTACGGTCGAGATATTAACCTGCACATATAGGTAACAACCGTCCATACCACTGTAGAAGCATAGAAATTTCAGCAGACTGGACATATGCGCCTAAGTCACCAATGAAGTCATATGTGTAGGAACGAAATCGTAAAGCAGAATACTCTAGAGGGGGGGGGGGGGTTGAATAGAGTTGGCAGCAGAATTTTGCTAATTAAAAATCTTGTTAGCAGTTAGATCACAGATATAAAAATAATTACAAAGTAAATGACAAAAATTAAAAGTGATCAGAAGAAAAACGTAAATACCGAGATTTACACTGGTTTCCCTCTTGTGAGGACTAGTCCAGTCGGAAGAACTCTAGCTTCCAGTTGAATCTACTATTGGAAAATCCCACAAGTTTTTATACGATGTCATTGCAACTTCTACAGACGCGAGCTTTGATACGAAAAACTCGACCAACTTCAATTGTGAAGAGTTGTATCTTCAATCAAGCCTCTGATTACAATCGCTCTGAAACTTCTAGACCGTACCGTACTGGCAAATCGACTAGAGGATTGTAACTGGCTTGGGATTTGAAAATAAAAGCTTTTTAGAACTCTTTGGAAGAAAGTAAGCTTAAGAAGAGAAGAGATTGAAAGTGAATTGGTGATTTGAAATGATTGAAATACTTCTCTATTTATAGTTTTTCCAAAGACAGAACTCTGACAGAATTCGGGCAGAATTCGGATAGAACTCTTTGTAACAAACCGCAACTGAAGGGTGACCAAGTCCAAAATCAAACGTTCATCTTGGCCAAACTCTGGTCGAACTCTGGCCGAACTCGGGCCGAGTTCTGCTAGGGTTCTGCCAGTTCATTTTTGAAAAAAATCATTTTGGCTTTTTGAAAAGTCCTTCAGAAGCTTTTTGTAAAAAGGATGTTTTTCAAAAACATAGGTCATTTTGTAAAAGAATAGGGTGGTTTTGAAAAACGATTTCGGATAGCCTATTTGCCAGTACGACTCGGTGTACAATGTATTCCTAGACTCAATAAAATAAAAAATTATATTGCTTCAAAGGAAATACATTCTGAATAGCAAACCGCTTCAGTCTTGAACATAGTAGATATCCATCATTGAGCAGTGTCCAAAACGTCGTAGGTAAATATCTGAATTGACTTATATTTATATCGAGACAGAGTTTGATCAATTATTAAAATCAGGTTTGACCATGACCAATGGGCCAACAATCTCCCCCATTTTGATAATTGACAAACCTTGCCGATATAACATCTAAGTTTGGATCAATTCAAAAATGTATACGAAAAAAATTATTCATAACCTGTATGCATGAAGATGTTAGATCTATTTCTCCCCCATTGTCACTTAGCAAAATAATTGTAAAAGAGAAAGCTCTCCCGCAATAAATGCATAAGTAACACAGTGAAGAAACACAAAAAAATATATAAAACATTCATCACAGGCATGGTAGAAATAGTTAAAAAGATATTATATAAACAACACAGGCATGTTATTTGTCATAGGCAGTTTTAATATGAAGCAGAAAGAAAGATAATGCTAGAATAAAACTGAAACAAATAAAGTGCCGAATAATAAACTAATATGCCAAACTGAGGCATAATAAAAAACCATGTCTATGAAGGGTCACATAAAAAAAGTGCTGATAATAACTTGGAATGTCGGAGCATTTCCAAGTAAACATAAGACAAAAATAACAGTCTCAAAAATCATAAATCTCAAAAGTCATCATCCTCATCATCATCGTCATCAGCTGGAGCGCCAGCATGTCCAGAAAGACCAGCTCCAGAAGTACCAGCTCCAGAAGTATGAGGAGTGGCACTAGTAGTATGATACCAATTGTAAGCATATCCTGGCTGGAACAGAGAGTGGACCGCCTCATCATCAATACGGTAGCCAAAAACAGAAGGGTCTCGAGATAGAGAGCTAGCAGAGTGACCCGTCTGCGCAAATCTCATATCGGCGAAGGAGTTGGCAATAGCCTAGAACCGAGTCACGTCACGAAACTCATGCTCCCTGGAAGTCTCAACATAAAAGGACCACAGATCTAATAGGTGCTGATGAATACCCTCAAATGTCATAGGGTAAGAATGAGGAGGACCAGGTACAGTGGAAGTAGGTACAGGAGGAGCAGGTACAGTAGGTGGAGGAACAGTAGCAATACAGAGAGTTTGAGGAACTTGGGTTCAGGGTCAACAGCACAAGTAGATAGGTCAATGTCAAATCTCTGAAAGATGCGTGGGATGATCATCGCATAAAAGAGATTGCGGTCTCTTCCGCGACATCTACCCATCATCTGGATGATAGTCTTAGGGGCAGAAAAAAGAATCCCCTTAAGAATGTGATATAGAGCAGAAAACTCAAGTGCAGTGACATCATCTTTGGAAGTGGATTTTAGAAGTAAAGTGGAATAGATGATGCGATGTAATTCGTAGTTAAACAAGTTCAAATTATTGGCCTTGAACTTTTCAGGACGAGCGCGTGCGGGCGCACAAATCTCATTCTTGAAACTAACGAGAGTCGTACCATCGAAAAAATCAAAATCAGTGATGTCATCGAGCGGGGCACCTTTATTTGGAATACCAAAGTTTTTTGCTAATATTTCATCAGTGAATTCGATATCGATCCCTCCGACACGTGTTCTCGCAGTAAAAGTGTCTAACACGAAATTACAATAGAATAATCTAATGGCCTTAGTAGCAATAGGAAATTATAAGGTAATAAAGTGTTGTAACCCTAATGCCTTAAAGTAAGGGCGGTGATCCGAAAAGACAGTCCATTTAATCGGTGATCCGGTGCAAATAGTATGCATAATGAAATCGGCATACCACAATAAAGCTTGGTCGAAAGTTTTAAAGTAAAACTCGTCCGATGCACCGTCGTCCGATTGGACCGGAGAAAAGAGGAAATCCGTATGCGGATCCGAAGATGATGTCTCTTCACTGGCATTGGTCTTCTTCCTCTTGAAGGGATTGAACTTAGGCATTCTTTCCTAAAATTCTAGAAACCCTAAGAATTAAAAAGTGGAGGAGAGAAGGAATTATACCTTCCAAGAATTGGATATGTTGTTGAGGACGAAATTCTTCGCACGAATCCAAAGTTTGGACGAAGATCTCCACACGGATTGGAAGAACAAGGGTGGAGAAGAACAAGGATTTGGAGGCACGGCTGCTGCTGTTTGAGGATGTTTGGAAGAATGAAGAAGATGGGGGCCTCGGGTTCTGGCTGGTACATATATTACCCAGCCGAACTCGGGCCGAATTCGCCAAGGGTTGCCTGGCTATATATATATATATATATATATATATATATATATATATATATATATATATATATATCAAAATATATATATATATATATATATATATATATATATATATATATATATATATATATATATATATATATATATATATATATATATATATATCAAAAAAAATAATAATGGGGCCACATCTTTTTCATTAATTCGTTTTAAATGTTTAATTCAGAGTTTAGTAATTTTAAATCTCAAACTAATATAATTAATATCATTTTATAAATTAATATTCTTTACTCAGTATCTGTCTCAGATTAGCTGTAGGAGTACTGTCCCAACTAACGGAGGTTCACCGGGGAACTCTTAAATATCGCTTCGCTTCGACCGTAGTCGTGGTGACAGACAGACTCTTTTTAGGCTTGTCTCGAAAATAGTTATCGAGTATCGAATAAATAATTAATAAAACAAAATTAATTAATATTATTGATATCTAAAATTCCTAATTCTTGACGTAAATAATTGAAATGATCTTCCGCTAGAGATTTTGTGAGTATGTCAGCTAATTGATTTTGTGTGTCTATGTATACAAGGTCTATATCTCCATTTTGTTGATGATCTCTAAGAAAGTGATGTCTAATCTCGATATGTTTAGTACGAGAGTGACATACTGGATTCTTAGTCAAATTAATAGAACTAGTATTGTCACAGAAAATGGGTATGTGTGTAAAATGCAATCCATAGTCTTCTAAAGTTTGTTTTATCCACAAAATTTATGCACAACAACGTCCTGCGGCGATATATTCAGCCTCGGTTGTTGATAATGCAACAAAATTTTACTTTTTACTAAACCAAGAGACTATAGCTTTTCCTAGGAAATGACATGTGCTGCTAGTGCTTTTTCTATCTACTTTGCATCCGACAAAATCAACATCAGAATAACCGGTTAGGTCCTATGACGTGGTTTT
This sequence comes from Iris pallida, assembly GCA_029216955.1. Classification (NCBI taxonomy): domain Eukaryota; kingdom Viridiplantae; phylum Streptophyta; class Magnoliopsida; order Asparagales; family Iridaceae; genus Iris; species Iris pallida. Next base: position 15,936,463 of record JANAVB010040818.1, read on the forward strand.
GGGATACCATAAGCCGACAGAAGAAGTGCCTTTAAGGTATCGGAAGATACGCTTAACTGCGCACAGATGTGATTCCTTAGGATTAGCTTGAAAGCGTGCACATAAACAAACACTAAACATAATGTCTGGTCGACTAGCAGTTAAATATAGTAAGCTACCGATCATACCTCGATACTTACATATGTCGACAGGTTTGTCTTGTTCATCAATATCAAGCTTGGTTGAAGTCGCCATTGGAGTGCTAAGTGGCTTGACTGCTTCCATGTCGAACTTCTTTAATAGATCCTTTGTGTACTTTGCTTGATTTATGAACGTCCTATTATTGGTTTGTTTGATTTGCAGTCCGAGAAAGAATTTCAGCTCTCCCATCATTCTCATCTCAAACTCATTCTGTATACACTTTGAAAATTCTTGACAAAAAGATTCATCAGTAGATCCAAAGATGATATCATCTACATAGACTTGAATCAAAAGAATATTGTTATTCAAAGATTTTATAAACAAAGTAGTGTCAACCTTTCCCTTTGAAAAACTGTTATCAAGTAGAAAAGAGCTTAGACGATCGTACCAAGCACGAGGGGCTTGTTTCAAACCGTATAAGGCTTTCTTCAACTTGAAAACATATTCAGGAAATTTAAAATAAGTAAAACCGGGTGGTTGAGCTACATAAACCTCTTCTTTATAAAACCATTTAAAAACTGTGCTTTTGACATCCATTTGAAATAATTTAAAATTATGAAAACATGCAAATGCACATAACATGCAAATGGATTTTAATCTCGTAACTGGGGCATAAGTCTCATCGTAGTCGATACCTTCTTCTTGATTGTATCCTTGAGCTACGAGTCGAGCCTTATTACGAGTCACTAAACCATTCTCGTTCAGTTTATTTAGGAATACCCATCGGGTGCCAATGACCGGATGATCAATGGACTTGGGAACAAGTTCCCAAACTTGATTCCGTTCGAATTGGTTTAATTCCTCTTGCATATCATCTAACAAAAAATTATTACTACATACTTCATCAATATTTTTGGGTTCAGACTGCGAGACAAAAGCAACACAAGAAGCTATATCTTTATTAGAGGAACGAGTACTTACACCCTTGGTAATCTTACCAATTACCAAGTCATTTGGATGATTAGCCAAGAATCTCATCTCTTTTGGTGTAGTCTCAAGATTGCTAGTTCCGACTTCTTTGCTTGGAGGTTCATCTGATGCCTGATGTGATGGTTCTGCATCTTTGTATGAAGGTTTTGCAGTAGCTGTACTTGGTGCGATTATGTCTTCATTGTCATCATCGTCTAAGTGTTGATTTAGCTCATCAAACTTGACGCTGATAGATTCTTCAATGATCATGGTTCTTTTGTTGAAGACTCTATATCCTTTGCTCTTTGCTGCATAACCTAAAAATATACCTTCATCGGCCTTTTCATCAAATTTACTCAAATTATCTTTAGTATTAAGAATAAAACATTTACAACCAAAGATTTTGAAATATGAAATATTTGGTGTTCTATCAAACCATAATTCATAGCGAGTCTTCTTCGATATAGGTCGAATTAGAACCCTATTAAGAATATAGCATGCTGTATTTACAGCTTCAACCCATAAGTATCTAGGTAGACTAAACTGGTTTAACATAACTCTAGCCATTTCAGATAGAGTTCTGTTCTTACGTTCCACAACTCCATTTTGTAGAAGAGTCCTAAGGCAAGAGAATCATGCAAATAACCGTGTGTGTCACAAAATTGCTTGAATTCTGCATTCTCAAATTCGCCGCCATGATCACTACGAATACGAGTAATCATGAACCCTTTTTCATTCTGTACTTTCTTACAAAAGGTGACAAATTTTGATAATGCATCGTTCTTGCGTGCAAGAAAATAAACCCATGTATATCTAGAAAAATCATCTGTAATGATAAATGCATATAACTTACCACCTAGACTAGAAATTCTACTTGGTCTAAATAAGTCCATATGCAACAGTTGTAAAGGTCTAGTGGTACTTACAACGTTCTTGGATTTGAATACGGATTTGGTAGCTTTATTCTTTTCACATTCACTACATACCGTATCCTTCTTGAAAGAAATATCCGGTAAGCTGCGTACCAACTTCTTCGTAGATAATCTTGAAATTGTATCCATGTTTGTATGACCGAGTCTCATATGCCATAGTTGACTCTCAACGCTTTTGGCCATCAAACATCTACCTGCTGTGCTAGCATCTTCCAACAAATAGAAAATATATATATTGCCTTCCCTAATACCTTCAAATATAGTGCTACCCGTTGAACTATCAACTATAGTACATTTATCTTTTACGAAGTTAATACCATAACCGTGATCAGCTAAATGGCTTATGCTGAGCAGATTATGTTTTAACTTGGTAACTAGACAAACATTTTTAATCATTGGATAGGGAGCCTTACCAATGTCACCGATACCGATTATGTACCCTCTTAAATTATTACCGAAGGAGACGTATCCTTCTTTATTCCTCTTCGACAATGTTGCGAATAATGAAACGTCACCGGTCATGTGCCGTGAGCAACCGCTGTCGAGGATCCATTTGCTCCTAGCATGTGAAGGGCATCCCACCTACGAAACAATTTGCAGATGAAACTCTTGGTACCCATTTCTTGTTGGGTCCTGACTGGTTAGTTTTCGGTATCCATGCATAAATATTTAAATCTACTAACTTTCTGATTCTACATGCAGAAGATATATGACCAATGAGGACACAATAATGATATTTAGCATATTGAGTGTTAAAAGTAATGTGAGGTGCGTGATTGGTAGGTTTTGGTTTTCTAGTATAGAAGAATGCATGCCTATTAGTCTTCTTGGGCATAGTTTTGGTATGGTTTGGTCTGACAGTGTTGGACATGTTCCGATGATTCGGTAATTGACACGTGTTAGAATAGAAAGCAGCAACTTCAGATCGTTTTCCTAAACTAATTTTCAACTTTTTGGAAGTGTCATACAATCTAGTATAGTCAGATGTGAGTGATTCTAATCTGACCTATGCACACTGTAGACTCTTTCTCTCCTTAGATAGGTCTTCCTTTAACTGGATAATAGTTTGGCCTTTTTCTTCGGATAGTTTAACAGTCTCGTGTAACAACAACTTAATAGATGAAAGCTCACCAGACTCATTTGAAGAGTCATTATCTCTAACATGATCTAGTAGGTCGGTAAGTCTTCCTATTTCACCTTTGTACTCTTTGAGTACCTTCTTAGAGGTTTCATATTTACTACGCGGTTTCTTGTAATCATCTAACAGTTCACTGAAAGCCTCTCCTAGTTGCTCAAAGGTAAAATCATCATAAGGATCAAATAGAGGATTAGTGATTACCTGATCGCAAGCCATCAAGCACACATTTGCAGCGTCATCTGATTGTTCATCTTCTAAGTCGCTGGCTTCACTTTCATGCCATATGCTTGTGTTGGCGTACTTTCTTGATGTAGATTTCTTCAGATAGCCTTTGTCATATTTGCTGTTTTTCTTTGATGATGATGCCGTTGGACAGTCTTTCTTCATGTGTCATTTCTTCTTGCATCTGTAGCAAATAGGATCTTCCTCATTGTTGTTGTTGTTGCTGTCTTTTGTTCTCCTGTTAAATCTCATGAACTTCTTGAACTTTCTTACCAGAAGAGCTTGATCTTCAGAGTCGGAGTCGCTGTCATCAGAATCATCTTCGATGGTTCTTCTATGTTAAGCCTTGAGAGCGATCGTCTTCTCTGACTTCTCCTTTGGTGTAGCATCTTCAAAGTCTTGAAGTTCTAACTCGTGAGTGAGTAGCTTACCCATGAGTGTTTCTAGAGACATTGTTGAGAGGTCGTTTTCTTTAATTATTGCAGTAGCCTTTGGAATCCAGTTCTTTGTAAGGGCTCGCAGAAGTTTACGAATCTTCTCATGGTTACTGTAATCCTTGCCTAGTGAAGACAGAGGATTTACAATATCCAAGAATCTTGTAAACATCTGAGTAACTGATTCACTTGGCTTCATTTTGAATGCCTCGTACTCCTGAGTAAGTCTGCTGATCTTTGACTCCTTGACTTGTGTTGTTCCTTCGTGGGTTATTTCGAGAAGTTTCCACACTTCGTTTGATGTTGTGCAAGTAGACACCCTGTTGAATTCAGTTCTGTCTAAAGCACAAAATAAAGCGTTAATAGCACGTACGTCAAGACTGGTCTTTTTTTTCCTCCTCTGTATATTTGTCATGGGGTTTTTCAACTAAAACATCATCAACATTAATACGAGGTGGCTTTTTATAGCCATCAATAACTACAGACCATAAGTCAAAATCAAGAGATTTCAGAAAAAAACTCTTACGTGTTTTCCAATAAGTGTAGTTTGTGCCGTCAAATAGTGGAGGTCTGTTTGTGGCTTAGCCTTCACTTGTGAATTTTACAGTTGCCATGTGTAATGCTGTGATCTATATAAAAATTGAATATAACTACAATTTTACCTTGCTTTACCTGTATAACCCACTTTGATATACCTCTAGATGGAGAACCTGCTCTGATACCAATTGTAGGAACGAAATCGTAAAGCAGAATACTCTAGAGGGGGGTGAATAGAGTAGACAGCAGAATTTTGCTAATTAAAAATCATGTTAGCAGTTAGATCACAGATATAAAAATAATTATATAGTAAATGACAGAAATTAAAAGTGATCAGAAGGCAAACGTAAACACCGAGATTTATACTGGTTTTTCTCTTGTGAGGACTAGTCCAGTCGGAGGAACTCTAGCTTCCAGTTGAATCCACTATTGGAAAATCTTGCAAGTTTTCATACGAAGTCCTTGCAACTTCTACCGACGCGAGCTTTGATACGAAGAACTCGACCAACTTCAATTGTGAAGAGTTGTATCTTCTATCAAGCCTCTGATTACAATCGCTCTGAAACTTCTAGACCGTACCGCACTGGCAAATCGACTAGAGGATTGTAACTGGCTTAGGATTGGAAAATGAAAGCTTTTTAGAACTCTTTGGAAGAAAGTAAGCTTAAGAAGAGAAGAGATTGAAAGTGAATTGATGATTTGAAATGATCGAAATACTTCTCTATTTATAGTTTTTCCAAAGACAGAACTCTGACAGAATTCGGGCAGAATTCAAACAGAACTCTTTGTAACAAACCGCAACTGAAGGGTGACCAAGTTCAAAATCAAACGTTCACTAACGTTCATCTTGGCCAAACTCTGGCCGAACTCGGGCCGAGTTCTGCCAGTTCATTTTTGAGAAAAATCATTTTGGCTTTTTGAAAAGTCCTTCAGAAGCTTTTTGTAAAAATGATGTTTTTCAAAAACATAGGTCATTTTGTAAAAGAATAGGGTGGTTTTGAAAAACGATTTCGGATAGCCTATTTGCCAGTACGACTCGGTGTACAATGTATTCCTAGACTCAATAAAATAAAAAATTACATTGCTTCAATGGAAATACATTCTGAATAGCAAACAGCTTCAGTCTTGAACATAGTAGATATCCATCGTTGAGCAGTGTCCAAAACGTCGTAGGTAAACATCTGTGTTGACTTGTATTTATATCGAGACAGAGTTTGATCAATTATTAAAATCAGGTTTGACCATGACCAATGAGCCAATAATATGCGCCCATGTCACCAATGAAGACATATACGCCTAAGTCACCAGTGAAGACATATGCGCCCAAGTCACCAGTGAAGACAACTACGCCCAAGTCACCAGTGTGAACTATGCACCCAAGCGCCCACTCTAGGCTCCTCCAGAAGGGGGTGCAAAGCTCTGTTTCAGACTATGTGCCCAAGCCAGAACAGCCCCCGACTCGCTCAAACCCACGATCAATCGTGCACCGAAGCATACGGCCACGTCAGTCTCCACGAGCAGTCGTGCACCGAAGCATGCGGCCACGTCAGCATCACGATCAACCCACGATCACGCAGCCTGCATGTGCCTACACCCTATGCGTCCAAAGCAGGACCATGTGCCCATATGAAAACCAGTGTGTTTTTTCATGTGGGCGCATAACATCATTCCAGCATAAGAACGACTATAAAAAGGGGTCTCATACCTCTTCAAAACACTGAACGGAGAGCATTTTCAAGAGCCAAATTGCTGAACTTCTTGCCAGTAAGCCGAGAGTTAGCAATTTTCTTAGGTTTTCTTCCACTTTTGTAATCGGAGTGTCAACGGAGTAAAGGAGCAACTACCGCTCGATCTCTATCGTCCCATTCTCCAGAATTATTTTTGTACTCGGGGATCCTCAGTGCAGGATCTCTCAGGCGTACTCGATTTGTGGTGCCTTGTGCCAATAAAAAAAGATAACATTTCTTCTTTTTTTTGTGTATATCCACAAAAATGGTGACTCTGCTGGGGACTACCTTTTCCTACGACGAGAAGGTGGTGATGCAATCCGATACCGACAAAGTGGAGAGCACTCAGAAGATGCTGATCGTGAAGGTCGATCAGCAGGCATTCGAAGAGACGCTCTCGAGGGACGACTCTACTCCCTCAAAATTAGCGAAGCCAAACAAGTCTTGTAAGACTTGGCTTTCGAAGGCTTGTAGTGCATATCCTGTTAGTGTTATATCATATATGCAACTGAAGGACTCTATCACATGGGCGTATGGCTCCGCCACAGAAGCTCCATAAATGAAGAAGGCTCACACCGTTACGGGCTCTACTAGCCAAGTGACTTCTCTATTATGCAACCAACAACAGAATGTTCGACGCTCGAGAGTTGGCAAAGGAAAATACTACGATGCCAAGAATCGGAGTGTTCGACACTCTGAAAAAACCCAGTGAGGCTCATAAACGAAGGAGGCAAAGCTGGAAGAGAACAACGCTGCTCCACCAAGCATGTGCCCAAAGCTATGTGCCCAAGAGGGTGTGTGGGCGCATAACTCTGGGCAAAAGACTTCAGTCTTCGACATATTGTTCATCCAGGGTCATGCGCCCAAGGCTATGCGCCCAGGCTCAACTGACCCATACTATGCGCCCACATCGAGGAAGCTCAGACATGCTGCCAAGAAGCATGTGCCCAAAGGCAGACTCCAGGGCCTATGCACCCACAGCAAAAAGACAGACCCCAACGCGTATAGCACGGGGCTGTCTTCATGGTCATCGCAGAACTTAGTTGTGGGGGTTGCCCCAGCACGTGAACTAAGTCTGGATGTGCCAACTCTCCTTACAAATCTACATGCAAAGCTTGACGATACATGTGACATGGGTTTTAAGGCAAAACTCCCTTCCGCTGATTTACGCGGCATGATAAATCATAAGCGTAAAGCGAGGGAGGACACAACAATTCATGGTGTACATCCATGCACCAGTATTATCATCAACTGTTGCTGCTCTAAAGCAATGAGAGTGCCTCAGAGGCAGTCCGTGTTTCGACGACTGTATTGCTCTGACGATAATAAGCCGCTGTATATTTCATCCAACATGGCGTCATAGGGTCCCCCTTACGGGAGCCCCAATCAAAGAAGGTGGACCACGAACCCAACTTTTTCTCTCAGTTCCGCGAACAGAAGAAGGAGAAGTCTGCCAACAGATAGCCAGTAGGCTGTCACATCTGAAGGAGTCTATGTGGGTACTCGGTCGAGGACGATATTCTGCATAGATGACGAGTACTCCTAAGATGGGGGTAGTATTCATTCAGAGTCTGAAGCAGATGACCTTCACACTGGGGGTAGCCTTCCAGATGACGATAATCTCTCTAAGTCTGACAGCGACTATCTACCTCCCCTACCTGAAGATGAGGGACTTGTCAACTCAGAGATAGACAGTATCAACACCAGTTGTACTGCTTCCTCTGTTCGTCCTCGCATGTTATCTACATACATGGCGGATGGAGAAAGACCTGAAGAAGCCAGTGATCAGACTAACAAACGGCTAGAGGGTCTTAAAACATTATTTGCCAAGATCACTGATATGCTTACCAGTATCATGGTGATCCAAGCTGCTGGGGCTGTTCCTCTACCTCAACAAAACGTCTCGGCTTACGTTAGTCCGGCTCATAGTAACAACCCTCCTTCACTACAAAAGGAGTATCATTCCGTTGTGCCTCCTCCAAATCTTACAAATGTTGGAGGTGGTCCTTCACCAACAATGCCTGACAACCGTATAATAGCCGTTTCTCAACACCTGCTCAATCAACAGGATGCAATCGATTCTCTTGTTGCCCATCTTGATACCATTTCACACAAAGACGAGCTTCAGAAGATGGAGATATCTCAACCCTATCCTCATGAATGGGAGAATGCTACTTGCCCTCCTAACTACAAGCCGCTGACGCTAAATTCATTTGACGGGATGACTTCTTCTCGTTAACACATGACATACTTCAACACGCAGACTCTACACTTACCCAGGGATGATCCGTTCTTGTCAAAGCTATTTATTAGCACCTTATAGGGGGTAGCTTTTGAATGGTTCTGTAGTCTGCCTGACCGTTGTATCAATTCTTTTAAAGACTTAGAGAGGTTATTCCTCAACAGGTTTTACGAGAGTGGCATGCATGTTAGTATGTCCACCCTCATCGAGACCAAGAAAAAGAGGACTGAGTCTGTTATTGCCTTTATCGAACGCTTCAGGTGACTAGCATTGAAGATGCCCTTCGGTATACTAGACTCGGAACTTATGGATACTTGTCGACACAACTTCCTTCCTACAGTAAAGTTTTGTCTGGGTACACATAAGTATGATACATGGCCCACTTTTATTGGGGCTGCTAATGCTGCTGAAAATGATGTCCCTAATCTGGAATTATTGGGGTTGAAAACACCCAAATCTGAAGACAAAGGCAAGCATCCTCAAACTATCCCCGTCAGTGGGGGTAAGGGGAAAGAAGTCTTGAAGGTCGACACTTCCAAGGGAGCTTCCAATTCTCAGGGTGCCTCTGACAAACCTAAGGAGACTTTCTCCTTTGACGAAGATGATGTTATTACCATTTTTTATACATTGACGAAGGGTAATAAGCTGATGTTGCCTCCACCACGATGTCCTGCAGAGGCAAACCAACTCGACGATCCCAAGTACTGTCTTTATCATCAGTACATGCACCACTCTACCAAAGATTGCATCATCCTGAAGAAGAAGATACAACAGCTTATCGACAACCAAGTGATCAACCTCGAAGCTGAAGACAAGGTCGTATCTTCTAACATGATCTCTCTTTAATTTGGTGACTTTCCTCCCACAGAAGTCCCAGACGGCGTAGTCCCGATCCCCAAGGCAATAATAGAAGTCGTCAACCTGTCGCCAGCTCGCAACTCAACCTTGGTGCCACTCACGACTGAACGTGGTGAGATCATGTGGGTCCATCCAGACCTTATGCAAGAAATGATGCAGGGGGTGGTATCTCCCAAAGCAAAGAGGGGCAAGAAATATAAGTCATGTCATATGGTGTCTTCTCCCATCTATGAAGTTTTATCTGGCAAGACGCGATCGGGGAATGCTTACCTACGGACTTACGACCCCGCACAAGAAAAATCAGTACCTTCTCAAGCTCCTGCTGCCCCATAAGTTCAGAAGTCGATCAGTCTAAGCCTTCAACTGCCGACAAAGCTAAGCAGAAGGAGACACGATTTGACAAGTCTCTGAAGGTGCCAACTCTCGAAGGCATGGATCGGCCATACAACTTTGACATACTAGAACAACTGGCAAATACACCTGCCAGGTTGTCTCTGTTTGATCTATTACGACTCTCCAAAGAAACGCGAAAGGCCTTAAGTGAGGCATTACTACATGCCGACTCTTATCTCGCTGAAGTCAAAGCCCCGCTAAAGACCCTGTCTCCTGTCCTCACCGCCACAGTACTATAGAAGTAGTGCCCAACATCACCTTTTTACAGGAGGACATGCTACTAAAAAATAATCGTCATGATAGACCTCTGTACTATATAGGGTATATCGAGACGATTAAGGTGGATCAGATGCACATCGATCCAGGTTCCTTCCTCAGCATCATTCCTAGAAGTTTGCTCCAAATTCTAGGAATCCCTCTACACAAGCTATCTGCAACCAATACAACTATCATGGCTTTCAATGCTAGGAGAAACCACCCGCTGGACAAGATCCGTCTCAAGTGCCAGATTAGTGATCTTCGAACAGAGGTTTCTTGCTATGTAATCGACGCCAATGCATCCTACAACATCTTGTTGGGACGTTCGTAGATACACAAGAATATGATTGTCCCTTCCACACTTCACCAGTGCTTCAAGTACATCAATAGCGATGGCGTCGTGAAGACAGAGTTTGCCGATGTCGATCCTTTTAAGGGCATCGAAGCCTACTATGTAGATTCGGTACTTTACCAATCTCAGCTCTCCAAGGATGATGGCAACGAAGCTGACGATGAAGCTGAAGCAAGTTCATCCTCCAATGATGGTCCCCTGATTGTCTGAGTCAAAGGACGTACTACTCCAAAAAGTACTCCAAAGCCTCTATAATCTGGATGAAAAAGAAGAACCCTGATAAGGTCAAACCATTGACCATCACTCTCCGCAAGACACCTCGGACGGAACCTGCTGAAGTCCATCCTCCCAATCTTTAAGAATTACCATATGTGGTAAACTTGGCCAAGACTGTGGCTCCACTTCTGATGATGATCCCCTCAATGAGTATATCAATACTCATAATAATTTACCTTCAGCGGATGATGTTATCCTTGAAGAAGAACTTGCATATTTTTTTAGTAAAGGTTTATCCTTGAATTACTCCGATGTCTATCAATCTATAAACTACTACATAGATACGATATACGCTCTAGAGCACGACATAGGACCACACCTCTGCATGCCGGTCACGACGCCTCATCTGCGGGAAAAAGTCTGGCCAGAAGATATCCACTACTTCATCATTCCAGCGAGAAATAAGGGTGAAGAATTAATCATCTTTGGTCGAATAATTGGCGAAAGAAAGTTCGTTCCGGACTCTACTTCTCCCAATCACAACACTGAAGCTGACTATGACTCTGGAAAAATGCAACTTTTTCGATATAGTTGGCAGGCCAAGAATATCATCCAGAACATGGGATATGATATAAAAAGTGACCAGGGGCTAAACTACGGTCGGGGATGACGGTTGCCAATACGTCACTTTGCTCCTCCTGGCAAATTCGAGAACTATTATCAACAAAACGGTATTGGTTTGGGTTATGTCACTCCTCCAACAACTCCCAAAAGATAAAATAACGAAGCAGATCGTTGTTCTCATTCTTCTGATTCCTGTCTCTGGGATTCAGACTCCAGTATTGGAGACGTGTTCAAAGCAACTTTGTCCATCAATATGGTGTCAGCTGACCAAATTGCAGACGATGTCCAATCGATCGAGCTTGGACAATAGGCTCAAAAGATGGATACTAGATGGGAGTTGCATTTCGAACAACGTGAACCACCTACCGAAGACGAAGTCGTCCAAGTCAATTTAGGATATGGATCATCTTTTAAACCAATCTTCATCAGCAAAAGTTTATTTTGCGATGAACGAAAAGCTCTTATACAGCTTATAAGAGAATACATCGACGTCTTTGCATGGAGCTATGAAGACATGCCAGGCTTGTACCCTAAAGTCGCCATGTACCGCCTAAATATTTCGTCTAAAGCTAAGCCAGTGAAGTAGCAGCAGCGACGATTCCAACCAGATATCATGGAGGCTATCGAGTATAAGGTCAAGAAGCTTATTGCAAGTGGATTCATTCACGAAGAACAACATCCTGACTGGGTCTCTAATATTATTCCAATCATAAAAAAGAACGATAAAGTTCGAGTCTGTATCGATTACCGTGATTTGAACTCTGCATACCCGAAAGATGAGTTCCCTCTACCGATCACTGACGTATTGATCGACAATACTTGTGGCTTCGAGCGGATGTCCTTCATGGATGGGTTCTCAGGCTACAACCAGATCAAGATGTTCTCCGACGATGAGAAGTACACATCAAATACTATTGGGGGTATACTGCTATACGGTGACGCCTTTCGGATTAAAAATTGCAGGGGCGATATACCAGCGAGCTATGAACACAATTTTTTGCGATCATTTGCACAAAACAATGGAATGCTACATAGACGATATCGCAATTAAAAGTCGTCTCAAGGGCAACTACCTCTAAGACTTGAGAATGGTGTTCGAACTAATGCATGCACAACTCAAGATGAATCTAATCAAGTCTTTCCTGGAAGTCTCCAGTGGCAAGTTCTTTGGTTTTATGATCACTTCAAAGGGTATACATCTTGACCCGGAGAAAGTGAAGGCTATCCTCGATATGCATCCTCCAAGAAACCTCAAAGAGCTACGTGGATTGCAAGGAAGACTAGCCTACATCAGACGATTCATTTCAAACCTTTCTGGAAGATGTCAACCGTTCACTCAGCTCATGAAGAAATACGTATCTTTCGTTTGGACTAAATAATATCAACGTACATTCGACGATATCAAGAAGTATCTCACAAGCCCCCCAGTATTGGTAGCTCCAATAATGGGGAAGCCCTTATTACTATATATCCGCACTATGGACCATTCCTTTGGTGCCCTATTAGCTCAGAAGAATAAAAGCAGCCATGAACAGGCAATCTACTACCTCAGCCGCACAATGGTGGGTGCCGAACATAGATACACACCTGTGAAAAAGGAATGCCTTGCATTGGTATTTGCTATCCAGAAGATACGCTATTATGTGTCTGGGCAGACTATCTACATCATATCTAAAGTCAATCCACTCAGAATACTCATAACTAAACTGGGTTCTCTCAATTCCCGTTTAGCAACATGGACAATGCTGTTGACTCCATATGACATGTTGTTCGTTCCTCAGAAGGCAGTAAAAGGCCAAGCGTTAGCTGATTTCCTAGCAGCTCATCCGGTGCCAGAATCTTCCAAACTCTACAATGAAATCCCTGATGAAGTAGTGGAGTCTAACATCGCAACTGAAGAAATCCCCATTTGGCGAATGTTCTTTGACGGGGCATCAAGAACAGGATCTAAAGAAAATATCGTAGCCGGAGTAGGCGTCGTGCTCGTGTCACCCGACCATCTGGTTATACATCGTGCATATTCTTTCGTGGAATCCTGCACCAACAATGTTGCCGAATATAATGCCCTGTTGATCGTCCTGCAACTGGCAAAACAAGTGGGTGTTGACTATCTAGAAGCTTACGGCGATTCTAAGCTAATAGCCAGTCAGGTCCGAGGGGACTATGAAGTTTGTCATGAAGATCTCATCCCCTATCACAAAGCGACAATCGAGTTGGCGTCTACTTTTGCTGGATTCTTCATCGAGCACGTGCCTCGACTACAGAATATAGAAGCAGATGCTCTAGCCGGTCTCGCTGCTTCCTTGATCGTCCCTACCAATACTCAGCAGTCGATCACAGTGTCTGGTCGAGAACTATTCTGTGTAAAAGATGCCTTACATATTCATCACAGTTACACAACGAAAACAAACGTCGATGTTAAAGACTGGAGATTTCCTTTCATAGACTACGTCGTCTATAGAATCCTTTTCGAGGACCCAAAGAAAGTAGTGTCTATCCAAAGGCGATCCCTCAGATTTTACTACGATACAGCTACCAAGATGCTATACCGACGCTCTTACGACGGGCTACTGTTACAATGTTTGTCAGACACAGAAGCCAGACATGCACTCCGGGAGGCTCACGACGGAGTTTGTGGCACACATCAACCAGGCCCCAAATTACAAGATTGCCTCAGGCAAATGGGTTATTATTGGCCTACAATGATAGCAGAAGCTGTTGAATATGCAAAGAAGTGTAGGACTTGTCAGTTCCACGCCGATTTCATTAATCAACCTTCGGAGTTTCTACACCCGACGGCAACATCTTGGCCTTTTGAAGCCTGGGGTATGGACGTCATAGGCCCAATCAGCCTGCCATCTTCCAGAGGACATCGGTTCATCCTAGCCATAACCGATTACTTCTCCAAATGAGCAGAAGGTATACCGCTCACCGAAGTGAAGGCGTCGAACGTGATTAGTTTTATTAAACATCACGTTATCTACCGCTTTGGCCTACCTCGTAGGATCTGTAATGCCCCAATCCTAAAATACGTAGGACTAGAAACGTAGCATGCCAGCTGCATATATATGAGATATATATATGAGATATACTCCAATATATGGAAATCTCGAATATACACATAAGCTGTATTGTGAATAATAATAACAAACAGTCACAGGTAAAAGCTAAATCTCATCCACAGTAGATATAAAGAAAATGGTAACACGAATCAAAGTAAATGTCAAAACATAGCTGTTGGTCGGGCGGAGACAAATCTACTACCAGCAATAGAATAAACTGAAAGGAAATAGAGTCCACCTCTAAGATAAATAGAATGAGAAATGGTGACTAAATCTGCTCCTCGACCCAATATGGACAGCTGTGATCAGAAGGTACGACTCGTTCGAACGTAGAGGATGAGTCTAGACAAAAGCCATACTCCTGCGAAAAGTCCTGTACACCTATACCTGGAGAGATCACCAGGTCCTCAGAGGGACGTAACAAGATACAAAAAGAATATGCCACATAAACTGAATAAATATTGCTCAATAAGAATAAGTAAGATTAGATCATAACATAGTCCAATACCTCACCCTTTGGAGTAGCGTACCATCCCTCCAACCAAACAAGGACAGGAGATGGCACACTAACCCACAGTGAGATATCTTTCCAAGTCACGAATCTAATATGGTATCCGGACCCCAACAAGGTTCAATACCTTCTCATTGGAGCAGTAAGCCACACCTACAACCAAACAAGGACAAGATGTGGTAAACTAGTCCGCGACAAGTTATTGTTCTAAGCCACGGTCAGATACAAGTACCCAAACCAAAAGTACTCATACCTAACGGATAAAGGTGCCTAACCAATCTAAGTCAATATAGTTTTAAGAACATCCTTCAACGCATGGGCCCTGGCCAAAATGGGATCGGTATGGTTCCCCCTTGGGGCACCAGAGGCCCAATCAATAAGAGCATGACATTCCGCAGAACGCCAGTGGCCGTCAGTAATCATGGATAATCTCACCCGTGTCTCCGGCGGAGCTCATGGGTTATAAAAGGAAAAGTACATAGTAGCCCATACGCTAAGGTATTGTCCTCCCCGCCCAATGCCTACTGTGTTGTATCCATAACACAAAACCTCTATTAACCGCTAAGTCAAACTAAGCATGCAACCTCTATTAGCGGTTATTCCTATCGCACGACTTATACGTACTGGTGGCCAGCCAGTCACGCATGTCCGAGTTATATATGTGACTCACAACAACGTGGTTCAAATGTGTTAAGGCCTATGAATGCAACACACACAGGGTGGTCCCTTAACTCTAAGTTTAATGTATAAGAAAATAATACATAGCAGGAAATATAACTGAACAGTAAGTTCTAACAAGTTATGCCACGTATCACAGTTTATTTTACATAAAGAAAATAATGAATAATGCATAAAATATGAGCTAAAATAAATAAATAGCTTGTGGCAAGGTATCTTGCCTGGAGGTAATGTGTAGAATAGCGACGTCGAATGACTCAAATCGTCAGAATAGGGAAGCAATGAAAGCCAACTTTTACGAACGGCCTCGGATGCTGAAATAAACATCACGAACAGATTTTTCATAAAAGAAATATCTAGGAAATGCCTGTCCAAAAGTCTAATTCTGGAATAGGGGCAAAATCGTAATTTCGGGTCAAAATGATGTCCGTCGTTGGACCCATTTTGCACCGAAATACATGCCAGAACCTACGGTCTCTAAAGTCGTCAAACTACATGTCTACGGGTCCAGTTTGAGGAGACGAACCCAACCGTATGTCTAAAGTTGGATTTCGGCGTGCCGGGCACAAAATCGCCCGTTAGAACGGGTCGCGGGCCCGCCAATTTGGCATTCCGATCAACCTTCTCAGAATCGGACCAAACTTGGCATACAGGACCAAAAAATTGATACGATCCTGATGGCGCAAGTTTTGCGTTGATCTAACGAATGAGCACGAAGTTATAGTCAAGTTTGTAAAACATCGATATAGGGGTATCTCGATGGATACGTACTGATTTCGTCGCGCATGCACAACAAAATCGAGTTTCGTTTGTTCCCACACGTCGACACCATCCATACGCGCCTTTCGATGCATATAGTGTGCAACAACGTCGCCCAATTTGTCGGGGCGCACACCGTATCGGGAAATTTTATTAAAATTTTACTGTTTTAAAATCCGATTTTTTCTAAACTTTGAGGCTGAACTAATTACAATCTAATCAATGAAAATCAAAACTACCAGATTGTTTTCCATCTTGTATATGTTGTCTGTACATCTATTCAAACAAAATTTCAAAACTGTCGACGGGCCGGCTAAAAATTGCCTTCAAATCTTGGTTTGGAAAAACAGGTTTTGATCTTTCAACTTGTGAGTTTTCTTGATATTTCAAAATCTTTTATGAATGAACCAGAGAGGACTAGTACGATCTAATTGAAAGGGTCGACAGATGGTCATCTAGACCCTCCGTAAAATTTTACGGGTCGCAGAACGGTCCAACATCGGAGGATAAACTGGATCAGGAAGGAGAGTACCTTGGCTTCGGGTCTGAAACAGAGCTCCCTTGTTTCGAGCGCTCGCCGTTGTGTTGCGGCGACTTCGACGGCTTGCGTTGGTAGCAGTCAGCCAGGGAGGCGCACAAGGGTGTCGCAGTTCATCGGGAGTCAGGATTTGACTCCAGGATTGTCATGACCCGTACCCGTTTTCGGACGCGAGCTCGTGAGCAAGTCAGCTACGTATCGAGCGGACTCCAGCCCGACTTGAGTACGTATAAGCTCTCAAGGTCATGGTATCATGGCTAATATGGTAATCTACAGTGTATCTCAATCCATAAGAATATATAAGACAAGAATGAACAATTATGGGTCATGGTCTGCAGCCCATTAGCATATTGTCCGATTAGACTCCAAGAATGATATAAGTATATAAAATAAGCAGAATATATCATGGCATGGAATATAAAGCACGATAGGATAATAAAAAAATATCACAAGCAAATACCTGTATCCCTGCAGGTGTAATCACTACCATCATGAGCCACTAACTAACTCCATGCAATCAGCTACCTAAAGAGATCATCAGGTCCTCAGGGGACATAGCAAGATACATAAAAATATGCCTATCTAACATTTTAATCATGTAATAACAAAAACAGGGTATAAATAGGAACTAGACATGAGACTGACATGTGGCAACTGACAGGTAACTATGAACACGGATACGGGATCAACTATGAATAAATGAACTGCTGGAAGAACAAGAGATCAATGGAATACCAAACCCTCGCCCCGAGTGTGGACTTGCAGGTTTGAACTAATCACTAACCCTCGCCCCGAATATGGACTCATAGGTCAGTTTCAAGACAAGTCACCCTCTCCCCGTGTGTGGACTCGCAGGTGCAAACGGACAACCCTCGCCCTGCGTGTGGACTCGCAGGTTGTGGAAACGATACATGAATAGCAGTTCAATCACACATACTTGTAGACACGACTCAGTCAAGATACAGGTGACGACACGATACAACTCAGTCGTGACATAGGTAAGGACTACTCTAACATGGACTATAATGTGAACAAGCTGGTATACTACACTATCCAGTCAAGCAGATAATAAACAGGTGAACAGGGTATGAAGAAAACATATCAAGTCAATTTAACTAGAGAACTAAAGATAACATATAAATCCATATCAACTAGAGAAACTGAAAGATAACATGATAACAATAGGATATCTATAAGCATGATAATAGACTGTAGCGGGAGGCAAGGTATCTTGCCTGGAGGTTGCACACAGATCCAACAAATATAGTCAACTACTAAGCCATAAAGTCCAAATCATCACAACTGTCTTCGAAAGCTAAAATAAACATTACCAACGTTCTCATAATAGTCAAATTAGATAGGATTGCCTGTCCTTAAGTCTAATTCTGGACACAGGGGCAAAATGGTAATTTCGGGCAAAAATAATTTCTGCCGTTGGATCCGCTTTGCACCGAAAAGCGTGCCAGGGTCAATAGTACCTAAATTTGTCAAACTACATGTCAACATGTCCAATTTTCCGATATGAACCCAACCGTAAGTCCAAAGTTGGATTTTGGTAGGCCATACACAAAATTGCCCGTTGAATCTGATCGTGGGGCCCACGAAACGGCGATCCTATCAACTGTCTCAGAATCGGACCAAACATGGCATACAGGACCAGAAAAATAATACGATCCTGTTGGCATAAGTTTCGTCTCGATCTGACGAACGTGCACAAAGTAATTGGAGTTTGTGCAAAGTGGTCGATACGGTGAATTTCGACGGATACACATCAAATTCTTCGTGCACACGCAACCAATTTGAATTCCATCAAAGCCCACACATCCGTGAAGCCGATACGCACCTTTCGATACTTTCGGTTTGCGACCAAGTCGTCCGATTTGGCAGGACGCACGTGGTATCAGAGATTTTCTAAAATTTTGTAAACTGTTTTCTCAGTTTTTTTTTCTGATTTTCAAATCGGTTTTAAAAAGAATTTAATCAACTAGAAAATAAACTAAAATTAGGGTACAAATCTAGGTTATGTTGTCTATAAGGCTGATCAAATAGTTTTTTGAATCAGTCTATGGATTGGCGAGAAATCGCCTTCCAAGTCGTGTTTCTGACATAGGTTTTAACTGTCCGGGATAGGGGTTTTTCGTAGATTTCATGCTGACATGATTCAAAATTCGAATTGATTTCAATCGAACTAATTTAAGAGAGTTATAGAGGGTCATATAGGGTACATGCTGGATTTGATAGAATGAAAAACGATCGAAAAATAGGGGAGAACTTGACCTCGAAAAAGGGGTGCTCGGCTGGTTTCAGGACAGCAGTCCTCTGTCGTTTTTCGTGGCTGCTGCTGGATTAGCGCGCTTGGCCGGCGGCGCTGGACGTGCGCGACGGCGCTGCGAGCGCGTGGGTGCGCCCAGGGAAGAGAAGGAAGAAGGGCGCGGCTAGGGTTTAGAATTTCGGTGTTCTTCGATCCCGATCTCTCTCTATCCTCCGAATGCATGCGTGCGTGTATAATTGTAAAGGCTCGGGCCTGGCTGGGTTTGGAATTGCTCGGTGGCCTAGGCTTGGGCCTTTGGGCAGTAGGGGAAAGGTTGGGCCGGGGAAGTTGGGGCCTGGGCTTTTGGGCTTGCTACTGTTATTCTTTTCCTTTTCCTTTTCCTTTTTCTATTTCTTTTTCCATTTCCATTTCTTTTTTTTATTTAGCAATTAATACATATATATATATATATTTATTTTTTTTCATACATATATATATATATACATATATATATATATATATATATATATATATATATATATATATATATATATATATATATATACCAGGAAATATATATATATACCAGGAAATATATATTGATCATATAGGCAGGTAAATATATTTATAATTTATTAATATATATATACATATATATGTTATATATGTGTGTACGTATATGTATATGTATATGTATATATATATATTTTTTTTTTGTATATGTATATGTATGTATGTATGTATATATATATATATATATATATATATATATATATATATATTTTATATATATATATATATATATACGTGTGTGTGTATGTAAATATAAATATATATTATATGTGCGTATGTGTATATATATGAACGTATAGAGTAGTATGTATACATATATGTGTATATATATATATATATATATATATATATATATATATATATATATACACACCACAAATTTCATACAGACAATACAATATTTTAAATATAAAAAATATT
Organism: Iris pallida; assembly: GCA_029216955.1. Lineage (NCBI taxonomy): Eukaryota > Viridiplantae > Streptophyta > Magnoliopsida > Asparagales > Iridaceae > Iris > Iris pallida. Next base: position 15,956,277 of record JANAVB010040818.1, read on the forward strand.
TATAATATCTAATAGTATTAAATATATTTATTTAATCACCATAAAATAATAAAATAATAATAAAATAATTAAATGGTGGTTTGGTGAATCCATACTACTCACCTTTATCCGGGTCCAGAAAATTATACAAATATTGTAAAACAATATTTAATAATAAAAATACCAATTTTTGTACAAATATTCAAATAATTAAAAATGTACATCAATACCCAAAATAATTTAGGAACGATTTGTATACACATAAAATATGCCTATATGGTCGTCTTTGGTCTCACTACAAGATTACATGGGCTCGGTTTCGGTTCGGGTCTAGTCCGAGCTAAATCGACACAAACCGGGTCTCCTACAAGTCAATAATATAATTAATAAATAATTTAAAATGTCTTTAGAGGTTAAGTCACAACTTGGCCTGGTTTTCCTAGTTAGGACACACTTATGACTGAGTCTTCCTTGGCATGGCTAATACACTAGTCAAGACACTCCACTGCACTATCCGTGCCATGATTCCTAGTCGTCTGGTACTTCAAAACTTAACCATGGTTAAAGTCGTCTACCGTAATAATTAACTAAACAATTATTTATAAAATTCTAAAAATCACCACTTAAATCAAATAAATAATAATAAAAATATTTCAAAAATTTTCGGGAAGGGGAGCTACAGGGATCGAGAGACTCGAGCACGATAAGGTTGATTTTGTAAAAATAGGGTTTTTGCTCCAACGTGTGCGTGAGGTTAAAATAAATCGAATTTGAATTCGATTTGAATCTGGTTTCAATCAATCAAGTGGAGAATCGATTTGGGATATGATAGGAACAAGGAGTTTACAAGATTTGCGAGGATTGGTTTAAATCCTTTTCCCCTTCGAGAGCAGCCTTCGGCTCAGGTTGAGATCGGGAGAGGCTCGGTTTCTTAATTCATGAGATTTGAAATTCTCACAAGTTTTCTATTAACTCGTGAGACAGTGGGATATGTACTTATATACAATACTATATGTATTATGGTATTCATAAGTATTCATGGTATTTGTTAAATATATAATAACTATTTGTTAACAAATGCTTTACAAAATAATTCTAAATCTAATTTAAGCTATTAATATATATAGGCATATATTTTATCATATATTGAAAAGCTCACTAGTAACCTAATTTAGCAAAAATTTATGCAAAGAAATTTAAATTCAATAATATACTCATATATTGAGCTTATATATATTCATTTATATTTGAATATACATTTATAATTACCTATTCATACTAATACCATTTTATATTAATTAAAAAAATAAATTGTCAATAATTAGTTTATAACCTATATCTATATGTAAATAATACTTTTTATTGCCTTTCCTCATATAAACAATGCATAAAAAAATGAAACATTTGACATCTAATAAAGTATATAAATAATAATAAAAATAATTCTAATATTATCAAATATTTTCTAATCATATTTGATAAATATTTGAACCAAGTTAGGAACTATTATTCAAAGTAAAAATCTACTAACATAATTTCTAGTTACGTATATTTATTTTAAAAGTTTTTTTTAGAAAATATAAAACAAGCCTAAAAAATTTAAAATATTAGTAAAAATCTCAAAAATATAGGGGTTTTACATCCTACCAAACTTATAAAAATTTCGTCCTCGAAATTAAAATAAAATTTAATATAAAAATATATCAATCAAATCTTAATGGAAGAATATAGTGCGGCTGAATACGAAGGAAGAGCAGGTAGTCATTTCGTAACTTGGTCTTTGTAAAGAGGGTGGAGATAGTCATAATAAAATTTGAACTGTCACTATTTTCTACAAGATAGGGTATTCTTAGTCTTGCATGGATCATGGTTATTTAGTTCGTTTGAGGAAATGTGTCGATATTGCATGGTAGAAATCAATTGGTACAAAAATAGGCATCGGTGGTTTTTATAAGGAAAATGTGTCATACATGTGGTGTAGTTGAAATGGAGTATAGGATGGTGGGTTTGTGTGGGATACGTATGTCATGTGTGTGGAGTGGCTCATCTAGTCTATGTAGGTGAAGGTTGTTGAAAGAAAATGGCTAATGTTGTGCTTCAAACATCAAAGTCACGGTAAGGTATTGAAATGATATGCGTAGAGATTGGGTGATTTCCTCACCTCTAAAGCATACGAGTGTTGACACAGGTTTTAAGGTACATGATTTCGGCTTCAGACTTCGCGGTAGCTCGGTGGCGCGATTCTTCTTGACGAGCAGCTTTATCCTGGAAGAGGATCAGATTCATGTGCTCTCCCTCCAATTTTATCAGCTGTTCTTTTAAATGGGCGAAAGTGGTAGCGGTCATGGCAACCTGAGCCAAGTAGTGTCACGACCCGCACCCAATGTAGGAGCACGAAAAGTGGGTACGTCCAGCCTACGCCGCAATGTTGGCGGTAGAACGTTATCCTAGGTCACTATCATAAACTAAATACAATATGATATACTCTCCGAACGGAGGAAAAATCACATAAGGTACAACTCAATCACAAATCTAGAGCTGGAAATAACACGATATGATAAATATGAAATCTCAAAGAGAACATACAAACCGAAGGAAAGTCTAAGTGTCTGAACGACACAACATCACAAACATCCAGAAAATAATACAGCTCTAAAGTCAATACAAATGACATAAGAAATAAGATAAAGCCTAGCTAATTTAGTCTAAGTAGTAGGGATGACGTCCTCAGCTAGAGCTGGATCCTCCTGTGGGTCCAACTCACAGGTGTCGTCTAGATGGGCTTCATAGTGGGTTGGATAGAAGTCCTCGGTATCATCTGTAATATTTACAACATGTCCAGTCAGGATAGGAGCGAGCACAGTACATCTCACGCAGTTCATATCATAGCAGGAAATATAAAGCAAGCAATAGAGTAAGATACATGAAATGCTGTAAGAAGATGTACATGAAAATATGAGAGATATTTGATAACTGAAAATATAAACATGATAAGTAAGAACTGTAAGTGACTAGTAATTTAAAGTACGAGATGGCAAGTAATTGGCTTGGGTTGAACATGATATAACATGGGTGTATATGAGGGACACTAGCCAAGAAGGCTGTGTTGTACATGATAACACACGAAAAGTAACAGAGTGAACATGATGGATAAATCACATGACCATTTATACTCACCCCTACACAATCAATGCACAAGGATCCAATCAAGTTACGTTACGAACATGATATTTTGGTTACACACGAAGCACATGAGTAAACATGAACGTACATGAGAGCACATGAAAGTACATGAGCGTTCATGAAAGCACATGAAAGAACATGAGAGTACATGAATAACGCAAGAGCAAGGAATACATGATGTACATGAAACACATGACATGAAATATCCGATACGCCCGCTAAGGAGGATAACATCCCATAAAAAGATCCATATAGTACCAATCCGTGATAATATCGTGTAAGCATCAAGTAAAGTAATCTAGAGCCATAATATAAATCCTAACAAGTATGAAACGGTTTGAAAATGTACTCGCCTGATACCCTGTACAACTGATGAAAATAGATATCTGCACCGGAGTCACAATGTCCTATATAGAGTAGTACAGGTTATAATGTGTTTAAAATAAGGTAAAAAAAGTTTACAATGCAATCTACATAATTTCTAAGCCAATCTAGGTCAAAGTCAAACCTTGGCCAACTCTGGGTCAATCCAAGTCAACATCTAGTGAAACTAGGTCAATAACAAGGCTATCTTGGTCAACTGGTCAAACTTAGGCTATCAAGGGTCAATTTGGTCAATGGTCAACTATTGGTCAAATTTAGGGTTGGTCAACTAAGTCAATCTTAGTCACCCACTAGGCATACCAGTCTATTTGGTCAATATCTAATCAAACTAGTCAATTATCTAATACTAGTTTATACCCTATATGATGTATCTTACACTTATATCAATACTCATATTATCCTAACCATGTACTTATATTAATCTTATCACACAATACATATGAATCCTAATTGATACTCCTTGATATCTTAACTGTTACTAACAAGACACTAATACTACCCTTAGACACCACTCATATACTAGATACCCTCTCCTCCTAAACACTAAACAGTAGATACATAGGCTTATGGCCATTTTGGCCAGTTAACTAAGTGGCTGCCCCACATAGCACCTCACATGGCCCATGGCCTCCTTTCAAATTGATACACTAAATATATGTACATTGATACCTACCAATATACCTTAACCCAAATGATTGATACATGTATATACTATCAAGTTGATACATGCCCTTAAACAGTGTGCAGGCACCAAGGCCAAGCCACACTCACTACTTTCAAGAGCTATTTGCTCTACAAACCGGCCATGCCTAAGGCCAAACCTGCACCTGCTCTCCCTCTCTACTAGACACCCTCAACTATCAAACAACACACAACATACAAATGGGCATGTACACATGGGTCTCTATCTCACAAACTTACTAATTCACACCTAGACTCCTGAGTCTTGCTGCTGCTACTACTGCATGCTTGTTGTTGTATTACATTGCTGCAATTGCTGCTGCTGCTACAGGCTTGCTGCAAAGCAAAAGCCAGGCCAAGCCAAGGCCTGATACCCTGTATTCCCTAATCTCTGGCCAACCCAAACGACCTAAATCTGATATCTGAAATCCCAATAACTTAGATGCTAACCCTACCAATCAACTAACTGAACACTAACACACTCTATCTAAACCTCTCTCTCAACCACTTAAACACCAATCTTTTCATAAAGAGATGGCAAAAACTCTAACACCCCACCACTGATACAAAACTCTGATATTAGCAAAGACACACACACACACAAATATTTAGACACTCATAAAAATAATGGCCAAGTGGCCAAACTACTGCCAAGTGACAGAGCTCACACACTAAGTCACAACACACCTCACCACTAATACAAAGGTTCATCTGAACAAATTCTTCACTGGTCACCAGGACAGAACCAATTTAGACTTATACATGCAGTGGAAGATGTGCAGGGTTATACAATAAGGTATGAAGGTGTAAGGCAAGGGGTATGCAGGACATCTCAATGGCAGTGGACCCTATGGCTTATTCCTTATATCAGTCATGGTCTGTTTGAGGATGGATGCATTAAATTCCAAGTAGTGCAGTGATCTAAAGAATGAATATGAAAATTAGTATACAATGTATCCTTACAAGTTCTGATACATGTATGTATCAGACTTGTACAATATCAAGTTTGGGTCTGCTCATATGGGATGGACAGATGGGTGTGTGCATCCTTGATACATGCTTGTATCAATGGTGTAGGCTAAATAGGAGATGCATTGAATGATTTGTGAAGTGAACAAGAAATGTGTCACATGGTGTTAGCAAGGTGTTCATGTAAGTGTCAAGTGTCAACAAGTTAAAGTGAAACATGCCCCAGTATCGAATGTACAGAACATACAATATAGAGTATCAAGACCATTGTGTTATGTCTAAAATGTCTAGGGTGAATTCAGAGTGTACAAGTGTGTGTGAATGAGTCTAAGTATGTCAAGTGTATCATGGCAATGTGTCGAACACGTGTGTATGTGTGTGGTTGCTTGGCAAATCATGTAAGCTAGTGTGTCCATGACTGTGTCTAGTGCTATGGTGTCAATCATGTGTCCATAGAGTGTCATAGGGTAGGTCTAGGGCTAGGTTCTAGGGTGCCTGTCAATACAGTGTATTAAAGACATCACAGATGCTGCCTCGTACAGGCATATCGAGGAGAATAGAGCTCGACACATGGCACGAGGAGTCTCGTGCTCATGTAAGTAGGTAGGGTAGGTCTAGGGCTAGGTTCTAGGGTGCCTGTATCGAGTCGAGGTCGTGTCGTATCCTTACAGGAGAGCCGTATCAGAGATAGATTCTCTGTATGTGCGTGACAGTATAAAATCAGTACGTGCTCGACAACTTCCTAAACATTCAACCATATTGACCCAAACTTGGTGAGCACATTGTCAGTCATGCCCCCGACCTCTGTATCGAAAATGAAGTATCCATGTGGCGTGTCCACAGAGAAACAGGACACGGATAGCAGGACATGCACGAGGGTCTCGTGCTGCGTGTCCGTATCCTAAACAGTATCCAAACAATGCTAAAATCGACTCAGTCGCTTAGGGTTATGATATACACATGTTAGGCTACACATACATGTAATTGGTTTTGAAACTTACTAAAATAAATTCCTATATGGCATTTCACCAAACACTTATTTAAAAACACCAATATGTGTCCGATACGGACACTAAATAGATACGAGATCCTACCAAACTTGGGCTACACCTAGGGGAACCCTAAATGAATGCATATATGAAAGAAATTAGGAATTTACTAGGATTTGTAGGGTTTTACCTATTGAGGGTGAAACCTCAATGTAAAGGCCTTGAAATGAGAGCTTCTCCCCAACTTGAAATGATTCCAAGCCCTTGAATCCTTGCTAGCTACTCACCAATGATATCCCCTACTGTTGAGGAGTCCAATGCAATTTGTTTGGTCCAATTTGGTAAAGAAATGAGGAATTGGTGAAGGTTTTGGGAAGAACACTAGTAGGGTTCTTTATAGGGATGAAAAGAGGCAAGGAATTTGTGATGTGATGATTAAATAGGGGGGAGGATGGGCTTGATGGCTGTTGTAATGATTAGGGTTAGGGTTTTAGATGAGTGGTTGAGGTTTCTCCAACAAATTTCAAGTCCATTCATTGGTCCAATTTAGTCCTAAGGCTTTCCTTCTTCAAATTTCTAAGGAAAATATCCTACTACAATAATATCTAGATCGATATTACTAACCTTGGCACTTAGTAGGAATATTTTAACCATGATTCTAACCTCAAGACTAATCTAGAATAGGGTAAACTTCTAGGTTAAGGCTTAACTAAAGGATTAGCACAATATTTAATTAATATAAATTATAATTTCACAAAATTGTCAAAATGACCAAAATATCCTTAGGCTAAAAAGTTGCAATTAGTCATCCTAATCACATGGTTAGGTCCCCGTGGTCAAGATTAGTCTCTAGGCATAGCAATTCTAGGGTTACACTAGTTAACCATCAAAATCATATTTCAATATTTTAAATAGTTTTAAATTGATTAAAAATTACCAAAAATTATAACATGGTTTAAATATCATTATTAAATGATTATAATTACAAAATTTCAAAATTACCCTCATTTTAGAAAAGTGGGTGTTACAAGTAGTCCTCCTGCTCATATGTTGTTGTTCTCAAGTTGGCTTCCAGTTGAGCAATCTCACTTTGGATCTGTGCGATGTGATTATATTTTTCGGTAATCTGCACAGCCAGTTTATTCTTCGAGGCAGCACGTGTCTCACTTGCAGCGTTGAACTAACCCTACTGATCAGCTGTCACGCCCCAGAACCAGAATACTGGAGAGCGGGGGCAGACACAGCCAGCTACGTATATTGAAATAGAATACATCTCAACTATACGGTCACGGCTGTCTAGATATGAGGGTTTACTACAAGCCAGCAGTCTCTTAAGGTCAAGCCTATTGTCTCAATCTCAAGCAATTAACAGAGTTACAAGATGTTAGAGCATCAAATATATATATATAAGGCGTCCCAAATATTACATATTGGATGATCATGAAGCTAGTCGTACAAAATGATAGGACTAGCAAGAGTTCAGTCATACATGATCAACCCTAGGATTTGTTAATCATGTTTACAGCCCGTAGGCAGACAGTAAGTAAATGTGCATCGAGCTAACAGGTGCTCGTCGGCTAAACGCCTCAAAAGAATAAATTTACATATAAGTGGGTGAAACAAAAAGGAAAACCCACTCGTAGCCCGGGTTCCGTCTAGTGTTCACCATTGGGCTGGAAGCTGGGTAGATCCTCGGGAGCTGCTCCAAAATTTGGCCACACAAAACCAGCTGGGTCAAACCCCAGAAAGAGCAAGTGCCACAAAGGAGGCCACAAATAAGAACAAAAGCCAGCGTATCAGAACATAAAGAATAAAGGAAGTACAAGTAATAAAAGTACACAGGGCGATAAACGACTAGGGACGTGGAACCATTCCGGGAGCCAGGTTATAATCCTTAAACCAAACATGGACCAGGATTGTACCCCTTCGCCTGAGTAGCTCACTGTCTCTACCCATTTATCGTTAGGAATAAGTAAAGCAATCATGATCAAGAGTTCCAGGTACAAGGCTAGACAAGACTTAGATAGGGCTGGACACCATTCATTCACAATCGGCCAAGCAAGTACTACGGCTTACTACTTTAACTAACTAGGGTTATCACAAGCCTAATTACTAACAAGATGCAAGTGAGAAACTCCCAGTCCCAAGCCCTGCAGACCATCCAGTTATCCTTCTGCGGGTTGAGAGTTATAGGTGGGTACATCGCCCAGGAAACGATATACCCTTAGGTGACTTAGAGGGTGCAACACATGACAGTGTGCTGGAAATGTGCTCTACTCGTCGGCAAGCTACAAGTCCATTAAAGCACCCAGATAACGAGATTGCCTGTGACTGGGAATTCTCCATGTTCTAGTTTGATCTAATAATTAGCCTAATCCAATTTAGCGCGAGTCCCTGGCCGTGGTACCCAGGAAGTCACGTCCTAGACATGATGCAAGACAAGACAAGTGGATTGTACAAGCAAGCAAGCAGGAACACCCACGGTGTCAAGTTGATTATACGAGTTAATTACAAGTTACAAGTCAAGTCAAGAGTGCGCCGCCACGGGCCACTATCAAGTTATCAAGATAATTCATGTCAGGGTGCTTGTCAGGGGTGCGCCACGACGGGCCACTATCAAGTCAGGTTGGTCATGTCAGGAGTGCACCACTACGGGTCACTGTCAAGTTATACTAGTTCCTTGTCATACCATGCTGTGTACAATAGTTATTCCAAAGATATTAAGCAAAATCAAGTTCATGCCAAAAGGCGTAAGGATATAAAATAGGCGTAAAATACCTAATAAAATACTAATATAAAATATGACTATAGAAGGGCCAAGATCAAGAAATAACAAATTCATCATAGACAAGTAGGTTGCGCAGGGCATGCACTGCGCAGGGTGCCAAGTGCACAGGGTGAGCTGCGCGGCAGATGGATTACGCAGGAAATAGGTTGCGCAGGAAATGGGTTGCGCAAGAAATGGGTTGCGCAAGGGATGGCTTGCACAAGGCTGGCTTGCGCATGGCTGGCTTGCGCCAGCGCAGTCCAGCGCAGCGCAAAGCACTGGCCAAGTGATTGCACAATCGGCCATGCGCTAAAGAGCACAGGCTGGGGGTGCGCAATCGGCCATGCGCTAAAAAGCGCAAGGCAGGGGGCTGTTCTTCCTGGCCGAGAGCAAGTCCAAGAACACCAAGAACTTTAATTCTTCATAATTTTGTCAAATCAAAACCAAATCTAGATTTTCAAAGTTCTAACTTGAGTAAAATTGAATTCTCTTTCACATGGAAGCATCAAAACAAGCAAAAATCATAGTTTAATAGATCAAAACCAAGGATTTCCGAAAATGGTTAAAACCTATCTAGAAGAATGAAAGCTCCAAATCACAAAATTCCAAGTTCTAATATTGATCTACATGTCCTAATCTATCAAATGGACAAATAAAATTGTTTGCTTAGTTGTTGGCAAGGTGCACTTGCCTATGGTGTGGTGTTGTGTGGAAGAAGGAAGAAGAAGAAGTTTGTAAGAAATAAATGAGAGAATAAAAATGAGAGAGAAAAGTAGGTGGTGTTATAAAGTGGAGGAGTTGTGGTGTGTTGAGGGAGGAGTGTAGGTTAAGGTGTTCCATTCATGATGAACCAAACTAAACCAACTTTCACAAAATAAAACCAAGCCATGGTCCAAAACCCATTTACGAGAAACCAAAATCCGCAAGTCGAGAAAATAAAATACGTGCCAAAAATTAAATACGAGCATAAATACGAAATACAGGAAATGGGGGTGACAACTCTACCCACCTTCAAGGAATTCCGTCCTCGGAATTTAATCAAGGAGCTAGAGATTGCCACGACAAGCTATACTAAGCACAGACAAGCTACACTAAGCAGTTCAATCATACAATCATACAATGCAAGCAAGGAAGGGAAAGCGTAAGGCACAAGGAAGACATTATACCTTACGAGTCAAACAGGTAGGGATATCGCGATCGGATGTCGTCCTCACGCTCCCACGTTGACTCACCTAGAGAGTGATGACCCCAAGCAACACGGACTAAGTTAATAGTCTTGTTCTTGAGCGTCTTTTCTCTCCGGTCCAATATAGACACGGGCCTCTCCTCATACTAAAGGTTGGTACCAACAACCAATTTCGAATGATCTAGGATATGGCTCGGGTTCGGGATGTACCGTCTTAATTGGGATACATGGAATACATCATGTACCTCACTTAGCGACGGCGGAAGAGCGAGACGATAGGACACATCACCTACTCGCTCTAGAATATCGAACGGCCCTATATACCTAGGACTAAGCTTTCCCCGTACGCCAAAACGAATGACGCCACGGGTAGGGGAGATCCTAAGGAATACATGGTCGCCGACAGCAAATTCTAAGGGACGTCGATGAGCATCGGCCCAATGGCGCTGGCGATCCTGAGCAACTCGGAGGTGATCTATGACCTTCCTGACCACTTCAACCGTCTGAGAAATCAGTTCTGGACCGAGCATCTGCCTCTCTCCGACATCGTCCCATGCTAACGGGGATCTGCACTTCCTACCATACAGAGCCTCGAAGGGTGCCATCTGGATACTGGCCTGGAAACTATTGTTGTACGAGAATTCCACCAGGTGCAGGTGATCCTCCCACGAACCACCAAAGTCAAGGGTACACGACCGCAACATATCATCGAGAGTTTGTATAGTACGCTCTGACTGCCCATCTGTCTGCGGATGATACGCTGAGCTGAACTTGAGACGAGTCCCCAAACTTTGATGAAGACTGCGCCAGAAGTGCGATGTGAATCTCGTATCCCTGTCCGATACTATGCTGACTGGCACTCCGTGAAGTCTGACAATCTGCCTGAGATATATCTCTGCTAGCTGCGCCGTCGACTGTCCAACTCTAAATGGAAGAAAGTGTGCCACCTTGGTAAGCCTGTCCACAATGACCCAAATAGCATCTCTACCTGCCGGAAATCTGGGTAACCCAGTCACGAAATCCATGGTTATGTGTTCCCATTTCCATTCTGGGATCGGTAAAGGTTGAAGAAGTCCAGCTGGCCTCTGATGTTCAGCCTTGACTTGTTGGCAAACCAAACATCGAGAGACATACCGGGCTATCTCCCTCTTCATACCATTCCACCAAAAGTGTTGACGAATATCTCGGTACATCTTCGTGCTGCCTGGGTGGATGGAATACTGCGAACTGTGAGCCTCTGCCATGACTTCCTGTCTGATATCTCCACTGGGTACACAAAGACGAGTGCCGTGTCGAAGTATACCATCCTCATGAATACATAACTCTGGCCTTCTCCCTGCCTCGCACTCTGCTCTGAGCCGCTGAATCTTGGAATCTGCTAACTGTGCTGTCCGGATCCTCTCAACTATGGTGGACTGAATCTGTAGGATGGCCATCAAGGCCACATTGGAAGGAAGAACCACTTCAATACCCATCTTCTGAAGATCTGATAATAACTCTGGTTGCGCCGTCAGGAAATAAACTCCGGCTCTCCGGCTCAACGCATCTGCTACAACGTTGGCCTTCCCTGGATGATACTGCAAATCCACATCGTAGTCCACCAGTAGCTCGAGCCATCTTCTCTGCCGCATATTAAGATCCTTCTGGGTGAAAACATACTTCAGGCTCTTATGATCAGTAAATATCTCCACTCTGTCTCCGTACAAGTAGTGCCTCCACAACTTAAGTGCAAACACTACTGCTGCTAGCTCTAAGTCGTGGGTCGGGTAATTCTTCTCATGATCACGGAGTTGACGTGACGCATAAGTAATTACCTTCCCATGCTGCATCAAAACACATCCCAATCCTCTGCCTGAAGCGTCGCAATAAACTGTGAACCCTCCGGTCCCATCTGGAAGGGTGAGAATGGGAGCCGTTATCAAACCTCGCTTCAACTTCTCAAATGATTCCTGACATTCTGCTGTCCAAGCGAACGGCACATCTTTGCGGGTCAACTGGGTCATCGGTGCTGAAATCCTTACAAAATCAGAGACGAACCGCCGATAGTAGCCGGCTAATCCAAGAAAGCTACGAACTTCTGCCATTGAGCTGGGTACTGGCCATGCGTCGATAGCCACAATCTTCTGGGGATCCACTTCCACTCCTCCTCGAGTAATGATGTGACCCAAATACGAAATGCGATCGAGCCAGAACTCGTATTTACTGAACTTGGCGTACAACTGGTGCTCTCTGAGAATCTGGAGGACAATTCTGAGATGCTGCTCGTGCTCTGCTTCACTCTTGCTGTAGACCAGGATGTCATCAAGGAACACTATCACAAACTGATCCAAGTAAGGCATGAAAATACGGTTCATGAGGTCCATGAACACTGCCGGCGCATTGGTCGCTCCAAAGGGCATAACTAGAAACTCCCAATGCTCGTACCTAGATCTGAACGCCGTCTTCGGGATGTCCTGCTCTCTGACTCTGATCTGGTGGTATCCTGACCGCAAGTCTATCTTCGAGAAAACTGAAGCCCCTTTGAGTTGATCAAACAAGTCATCTATCCTCGGGAGAGGGTATCTGTTCTTGATTGTCACTGAGTTCAAGGTACGATAATCTACACATAGCCTGGACGTACCATCCTTCTTTTTCACAAGAAGCATCGGGGCTCCCCAAGGCGACCCACTAGCACGAATGAATCCCTTGGTTCTAAGTTCTTCAATCATCTTGTACAAAATCTCCAATTCTGAAGGCGCCATTCTGTAGACTCGCTCTGATACTGGTGCTGTCCCGGGAATCAAGTCAATGGTGAACTCGATCTCCCGCTCTGGTGGCATCCCTGGAAGTTCCTCTGGGAAGACATCTGGAAACTCTTCAACTATCCGGGGCAACTGCACTGCTGCTACTGCCATCCGCAATACTGGAGGAGATGGCTCTACGGCGCCTGTGGAAAATGAAAACTCTGGCTCTCCGGGAATGCTAAAGACAACTCTGCCAACATGGCAGTCTATCCTAGCATAATGGTTCCTCAACCAATCCATGCCTAGGACTACATCATAGTCTGCCATAGGGAACTCTATGAGCCTAGCGGGGAACTCTCTACCGCTAACTACGATCCGACACGAGGAAAACACTCGATCTACTCCCACAAGACCATTACCAGTAAGTATATTAAGCCTCACTGATAATGACTCGGGCTCCAATCCTATCCGTGTCGCGAATCGTGCAGACATGAATGAATGCGATGCACCAGAATCAAATAATACAGATGCTGGAAAGGTGTTGACAAGAATAGTACCTGCCACTACCTCACCTGGTGCAACTTCTTCTTCCATGGTCATCATCATAGCCTGACCTCTAGCTGCGGGTCCCCTCTGCTGGAATCCCCTCTGTCGGTTCTGTGCTGGTGCCTGGGTGAACTGCTGCTGGAAGGCCTGGGCCTGGGGCGCCAATGGCCTCGGGTACTGCTGTTGCTGCTGTTGCTGGACTGGAACTGGGGCTGGTCCTCTCACCGAAGAACTAGAAAGATTGGATGATGATGGACCTCCCCTATTCGGGCAGGTCCCTATCTTGTGATCTGCTCCTCCACAAGCCAGGCATAATCTCTGTGCCCTGCGGCACTCTGCCACTACATGGCCCGGCTTCCCGCAATGAGAACATCCCACCGCGGAAGACTGCTTCTGCTTCTGCTGCTGCGGGTACGTCGGGGTCGAATGCTGAACCGACGTCACTGAGGCTGCCCGCCTCGGAGTTCCAATAGTTATACCCCTAGCTGCCGGGGCTGGAGCTGAAGATTGGTGCATCTGGTTGTGGGACCGCTTCCTGCCTCCGGTCCTGTCCACAATTCTCCGGTAGGTATACTCATGCCTCCTTGCTGCCTTCAACACTGCATCGAACGTCTGGTGCTCGAACTGCTCCACAGCCAATAATATCTCTAAATGCAGCCCTTGCTGGAACCGCTGAGCCCTATCGAACTCGGTCGTCACCAAAGTGGGGGCGAACCTACTCAGCCTAGAAAACTCGGTCGCATAGCCATCGACCGTCCTGCCTCCTTGCTTCAAGTTGGTGAACCGGGTCTGCAGGTCATACCGTGCCACCGCATCGAAGTACTTTGTCTGGAACCTCTCTCTGAACGTCGCCCAAGTGACTGGTGCCGCTAACCCCATGGCCTGAGCCGCCCACCAATCGCGAGCCAAGTCTAACAACTGTAGGCGTACCACCGCCACCTTCTCATTCTCAGGTATCCTAGCTGCTTCTAGAACCACCTCGGTATCCTGAAGCCAAGCGTCTGCGGCAATCGCATCTTCACTGCCGTCAAAGAAGGGAGGGTTCAAGCGCTTGAAACTGTTGGCCTCCTGATTCCCTTGGGGACCTCCTCGGTTTAGTGCATCATGAACTTCCTGGTGCAAGGCGTCGCCTCGACGATCTTGGGATGCAAGCAGTTCTCTGATAAGCCCTACCAAAGGTCCCTCATCCTGTCTAGCTGGTTGAACGGGCGGAGCTGCCTGAACTGGAGGTTCTGAGCCTCCGGGAAGCATAACTCGGGAGGCTACTCCAGAGTGCTGAGCTTGATCTTCCTGGCGCTGGGGTGCTTGTCGAGCTTCCTCTGGCTGGTTGGCAGGTCCGGGAGTAATGCCGCTGAAGAAGACGACATAGGGAACAGTAAGGAAAGGACCAGGATAGATCAATGATACAAGCATGTGATCAGGTCAAGAATCTCAGGGATTTGAAGATACGAGCAGAGATCAAGGGCGAATATTGATTGAGACATCTATTCGGTAAACCCTCACATTTCTTGATTGACAAGACCTGCATGGGCCACCACTTAAACCGTGTCACGCCCCAGAACCAGAATACTGGAGAGCGGGGGCAGACACAGCCAGCTACGTATACTGAAATAGAATACATCTCAACTATACGGTCACGGCTGTCTAGATATGAGGGTTTACTACAAGCCAGCAGTCTCGTAAGGTTAAGCCTATTGTCTCAATCTCAAGCAATTAACAGAGTTACAAGATGTTAGAGCATCAAATATATATATATAAGGCATCCCAAATATTACATATTGGATGATCATGAAGCTAGTCGTACAAAATGATAGGACTAGCAAGAGTTCAGTCATACATGATCAACCCTAGAATTTGTTAATCATGTTTACAGCCCGTAGGCAGACAGTAAGTAAATGTACATCGAGCTAACAGGTGCTCGTCGGCTAAACGCCTCAAAAGAATAAATTTACATATAAGTGGGTGAAACAAAAAGGAAAACCCACTCGTAGCCCGGGTTCCGTCTAGTATTCACCATTGGGCTGGAAGCTGGGTAGATCCTCGGGAGCTGCTCCGAAATCTGGCCACACAAACCAGCTGGGTCAAACCCCAGAAAGAGCAAGTGCCACAAAGGAGGCCACAAATAAGAACAAAAGCCAGCGTATCAGAACATAAAGAATAAAGGAAGTACAAGTAATAAAAGTACACAGGGCGATAAACGACTAGGGACGTGGAACCATTCCGGGAGCCAGGTTACAATCCTTAAACCAAACAAGGACCGGGATTGTACCCCTTCGCCTGAGTAGCTCACTGTCTCTACCCATTTATCGTTAGGAATAAGTAAAGCAATCATGATCAAGAGTTCCAGGTACAAGGCTAGACAAGACTTAGATAGGGCTGGACACCATTCATTCACAATCGGCCAAGCAAGTACTACGGCTTACTACTTTAACTAACTAGGGTTATCACAAGCCTAATTACTAACAAGATGCAAGTGAGAAACTCCCAGTCCCAAGCCCTGCAGACCATCCAGTTATCCTTCCGCGGGTTGAGAGTTATAGGTGGGTACATCGCCCAGGAAACGATATACCCTTAGGTGACTTAGAGGGTGCAACACATGACAGTGTGCTGGAAATGTGCTCTACTCGTCGGCAAGCTACAAGTCCATTAAAGTGCCCAGATAACGAGATTGCCTGTGACTGGGAATTCTCCATGTTCTAGTTTGATCTAATAATTAGCCTAATCCAATTTAGTGCGAGTCCCTGGCCGTGGTACCTAGGAAGTCACGTCCTAGACATGATGCAAGACAAGACAAGTGGATTGTACAAGCAAGCAAGCAGGAACACCCACGGTGTCAAGTTGATTATACGAGTTAATTACAAGTTACAAGTCAAGTCAAGAGTGCGCCGCCACGGGCCACTATCAAGTTATCAAGATAATTCATGTCAGGGTGCTTGTCAGGGGTGCGCCACGACGGGCCACTATCAAGTCAGGTTGGTCGTGTCAGGAGTGCACCACTACGGGTCACTGTCAAGTTATACTAGTTCCTTGTCATACCATGCTGTGTACAATAGTTATTCCAAAGATATTAAGCAAAATCAAGTTCATGCCAAAAGGCGTAAGGATATAAAATGGGCGTAAAATACCTAATAAAATACTAATATAAAATAGGACTATAGAAGAGCCAAGATCAAGAAATAACAAATTCATCATAGACAAGTAGGTTGCGCAGGGCATGCACTGCGCAGGGTGTCAAGTGCGCAGGGTGAGCTGCGCGGCAGATGGATTGCGCAGGAAATGGGTTGTGCAGGAAATGGGTTGCGCAAGGGATGGCTTACGCAAGGCTGGCTTGCGCAAGGCTGGCTTGCGCATGGCTGGCTTGCGCCAGCGCAGTCCAGCGCAGCGCAAAGCACTGGCCAAGTGATTGCACAATCGGCCATGCGCTAAAGAGCACAGGCCGGGGGTGCGCAATCGGCCATGCGCTAAAAAGTGCAAGACAAGGGGTTGTTCTTCCTGGCCGAGAGCAAGTCCAAGAACACCAAGAACTTCAATTCTTCATAATTTTGTCAAATCAAAACCAAATCTAGATTTTCAAAGTTTTAACTTGAGTAAAATTGAATTCTCTTTCACATGGAAGCATCAAAACAAGCAAAAATCATAGTTTAATAGATCAAAACCAAGGATTTCCGAAAATGGTTAAAACCTAGATCTAGAAGAATGAAAGCTCCAAATCACAAAATTCTAAGTTCTAATATTGATCTACTTGTCCTAATCTATCAAATGGACAAATAAAATTGGGTGCTTATTTGTTGGCAAGGTGCACTTGCCTATGGTGTGGTGTTGTGTGGAAGAAGGAAGAAGAAGAAGTTTGTAAGAAATAAATGAGAGAATAAAGAGGAGAGAGAAAAGTAGGTGGTGTTATAAAGTGGGGGAGTTGTGGTGTGTTGAGGAAGGAGTGTAGGTTAAGGTGTTCCATTCATGATGAACCAAACTAAACCAACTTTCACAAAATAAAACCAAGCCATGGTCCAAAACCCATTTACGAGAAACCAAAATCCGTAAGTCGAAAAAATAAAATACGTGCCAAAAATCAAATATGAGCATAAATACGAAATACAGGAAATGGGGGTGACATCAGCCAATTCGCTGATCTTTCGAACGTGGGCATCCTTCCTTGCCTGGAAAGTAGCCTTCTCCTCTGCGAGAGTCGTGATCAAAGTCTCGTCTTCTGCACGGAACATCGACGTCAGGCTCCGTTGTTTGGTATCCCAAAATCTGGCTACCTGACCCTCCAGATCATTCAGAACTTTCCTTAGAGTATTAGCTCGCTCTTCATAGCCGATAATGCTCTCAAGGGCTGCCACTTGGCATTCGACAACAGCCTCACAGGTCCAAAGACAACGTTCCGATTCAGGACTCCAAAAAGCTTTACTTTCAGCACAGAATAGAAAGCTTTGACGACTTTCTGGGCTATCTCATCGTCTTCAGTGGAGGTAGTCGGGGAGGATGCTTGGAGAGTTTCTTCCGCTCCAGGAAGGGATACCTGACAAGAAGCCGAACCTGACAAGAAAATAATATATACATCAGTAACCAAAAATGGGAATACGAAAGAGTTGTAATTTTGTACCTTCGGCATGCTCAGCGCCAGTCTGGGCTACGTCATCAGTCTTGGCTTCAGGAAAACCGGGAACAGGCCCAAGCTATTCAAGAAGAACAATATCAAGGCCTCGAGCGGCATCAGGATGGGTATCTTCTACAGTCCCAGAAGGACCGAAAGCAGATTCAGCAACAGCCCCCTTAGTAGGCTGTTCAACCTCTCCTTCTGCAGCCGATGTCGGCTCACTAACGGATCCCTCCGCACCAGCAAATTTAGAGGAGTCGGAGACATCCTCTGTTTCTCCCCAATGCCTGGGGCAATCTTCATGAGCGGTTCCTTCTCATTGTCTACAAGGGAACATACAATCGTGGTCAGCCTCACGAGAAGCACACAAAATCGAAGTCAAAAAATCTTATCCGACGAGAGGCGCAAAGATAATGTACCCGTAGGAGGATGAGCCGATTGGACTTGATTCTCGTCTAACTCTTTCAGTATGGCCCCGATTTTAGACATCGCCCCCAAGGAGATATCGAAAGAAGGACTGGCTCTCTGGTCGCCACCATAATCCGGGCATTCTTCCTGATCATCCTTTGATTCAGCCTCCTTGACCGGAGAAGGCTGAACGTCGTCTGCCGGTCGAGGACAAGGAGGGGACGCTGTTGTCACGTCCACCTCCTCAGACGAGGAGGCACCTGCCCCAGCTTCAACTTCAGGGTCCTGTGCAAAGGAAAAACGCAAGGGTGAGAAAGCCTCTAAAGGTTTGACCAAAACGGCTATGGAGTCTAGGAAGGGATCTACCTTTTGAACAGTAACGGCCCGCGACTCTGTTCCACCTCTTCTAGTTTACCGGGAAGACCTTCTCAAGGGAGGCGAACTAGCACCCACTTCTTTGGCTCTCCTTAGGGGGACAATTTTCTTTTTTCGCTTTAAAGTTGGCTCCTGGGCCAATTCAGTTGAAGCTTTCCTCTTCTGAGGAGGATTGAGAGGAGCAGAATCATCATCTTTCGTGTCCTCCTTTGGAGGCACTGCTGCCTCCCTAAGGATAGCTTTCGGCCGTGGTACCGTGGCTGGTTTCACGGTTGTGTAGGAGCGTAAAAAGTGCTTCAGAGAAAGAGGCAAAGAGATGGATCATTTCATTCATAAGTGATCTGTTTTACGCCAAACAAAGCGGTTAATCTCTTTACGCCCAAGACAAGGCTAATCACTTTACGCCTAAAGCAGGCTGATTATTTTACGCTCGGGTCTACACCCATGGTTTTACGCCAAAGACAGATCAGCCACTCTTACGCTGGACAAAGCTGTCAAATCTCGCATTTAATGCAAACTCTGACATGGAGATCTTAATGGTGGCATATATCACAAAGGGATTTGTTTTATACAGAGACCAATTTTGTCGTTTAGTATATGGATTGAGCTACTTTACGCTCACACTATGGCTTCTTTTACGCACGAAGACTATACGAGCTTTTACGCTCAACAGCTGACGTGTGCGTAAAGTCTATTTGAGCTACCTTACGCTCAAGGTTATTTAACAACCACTTTACGCGGGAAGTCTATGTCAAGGCTATTTTATGCCTAATCTACTGCTTTACGCTCAGAGTACATTGGGGCTATTTTTATGCCCTATTCTCCTCCACCAGCTTGGAACGTGGTCTGCCTACGTGGCTTTCATGCCATTCTTCTCGAAGAACGTGTGTACATGCATCCTATTCTTACTGAAATGATGGGACACATGTCAACATATGCAGAGGTTGGCTTCGATCGTGGATAGCAGTTGTTAGCGTAAAGATGGAAATTTTGCTAAGTTTTTACGCACAAGAGCCCAAGTCTATAAATAGACTTATTTTTTTCATAACACGGGGACAGAGACAAGAGAGAATACAGAGATCAGAACTTAGAGATTTTGATTCTCCAGAGCATTCTTCTTCAACCTTTCTTTCAGAACAGAGTGAAGCAAAGCAGGAAAGCATTCGGCCTCGCCATCAGTGCCCAAGTGCGTCGATACCTTTCTGGTGACTTAGTTCTTCCAGTTGTTCTACTTCAAGCAGTGATCTTCATCATCATCATATGGTCCGAGGAATAAAGTGATCATTTACGAATCAGACTTCCATAGCAATACTTTTCCAGAATCAAATTTGTACTTCTTGTACTTTTTCTTGTTTTATTTTCAAAAGCCAATTCCTCAAGGCATTTTGTTAAGTGAAACAAAAATGGCAACTCTGCTGGGGACTACCTTCTCCTATGACGAGGAGGCAATTGCTCAATATGATGATGTTTCGGTCGGTTCGACCAAGAAGACTCTAGTTGTACACTTAGACCAGACTGCCTACGAAGAAATGCTCCGAACTGGGGGTGGTTCTCGCTGCTCCAATGTTTAAAAATCTCGCAAAGCACAAAAAGTTTGGATTCCTAAATCCAAAGTAGCTGCTGATCTCTCTGTTGCTTCTGATAGCAAAGGAATTCTTTCCACTCCTGTCGTAGGGGCTTTCGTTCGTAACGAGGCAATCCTTACTTCGGCGTCGCTCTCTAAGTGTAACAATTTGTCTCCCGTCTGTGACGGTATAGATGATCAGGTTCCACGCCCACTGCGTAAGAACCAGGTTTTACGCTCAGTGGGTAAAAACCAAGTTTTACGCTCAAGGCATAAGAATGAGTCTCCCATTTGTAATATGGCAGATTCTAATGCTTCTGAGTATAAAAATAAGTCTCCCGTCTATGACGTGGTAGACACACACAAATTACGCTCTTCGTATAAAGGAAAATCTCCCATCTGTGACGTGGTAGATAACCAATTTTTACGCTCTACGCGTGAAGGTAAGTCTCCTGTCCGTGACAGTGTAGATAAAATTCGCAAAGATGTTTACACATCTAATGTGAATGTACCTAAACGTATGCAGCGTGAATATTATGTTGGTAAAACTTCAGTTCTACACCAACAGCTTTCTTATACTGCTCTACGCAAAGTACCAAATCTACAAATTACACGCAATAAAAATGGAGTCCTTCGTGCTAAAAAATCTCAAGATTTACGCACACAACTCCAAACGCGTAGAAATGTACAATTTGGTTCTGCGAATGCAGCCAGTAATCTTCTTTATACACAGGGTACTAAATGTTTCTCCACCCCTAATGTAATAAAGAAGACTACTCTCTCCACTCCTTCTGACTTACGCGAATTGTTAATGCAAAAGCGTAAGAATAGACAATCTCCGGTGATATTTCCCCAAGAAAATTATCATTGTGATTATCACCAGGTTGTGATCAACTGTTGTTGTTCGGCTTCAAAACGGTCAGTTTTTGATCGATTAAGTTTTAATCCGCCTCAACATCAAGCTGAAGACCAAGAACATGATATGTCATATGCATCAGTCAACATGGCGTCTCATACTAACAGAGGACGACGTCTAAGACGGAATATGTCCCAAACTCCAGGTCAGCAACAGTTCAACAGACTTCTTGATTCTTTTGAGGGGGTATATCAAAATACTCGATCAAGAAGACAAAGACAAATGCAGACTTCTGATTCAGAAGCTGGGGGTACTCAATCTTTTGAGTCCGAGACTGACAGTGTGGATTCATACTTCTATACAAATCCTTCTGTATCATCAAGAGAGGTTGAATCGTATGCTGTTGGAGATGAACCAGAGACCTCATCCGTTAATACAGAATATCGTCTCACTGCCATTGAGCAATCACTGAAAGACATGCTTAACATGGTGCAAAGCATGCATCAGATAATTTTGAATCAGCAAACTGCTCAGCCGACGGTAATAACACCAGTACCAGTAGCAACACAAACTCAAGATAGTCAAGGGGCTGAAATACCTTTGAATATTCAAGAGCCTGCTGTTAATCAAAATTTTGCATCTCTAGATCCTATCATTCCTGAAGATGTACCACCTCCAGTCGGGGTTACGGTACATCCAACAACTATTCAATCAAATGTGCTTCCTCAAACCAGTGAAGCCATTCAAGCAGTGCGTGAGATCAAAGCACAGTTTGAAGTTTTGAGGCACAAAGATCAGCTCCAGAGATTAGGGATCAAGCAACCTTATCCTCCTCATTGGAATGATGTACCCTTTCCACCAAAATTCAAGCCACAATCTATGGTTTTGTTCGATGGAAAAGCATCTCCCAGTCAATATATCAATTACTTTGATATTATGACTGTACACTTGCAGAAAGATGACGCACTTCTCACTCGAGTGTTCATTGGGTGCCTGACGGGTTCGGCTTATGATTGGTATCAAAGTTTACCCGACAATTGCATTTCGTCTTTTGACGAATTCAAGGCAATGTTTCTCTCCCGCTTCTATGAAGGAGGTATGGACATGAACATGTCCTCCTTGATAAAAATCAAACAAAAAGAGAAAGAAGATACTCGGACCTTCATCTAACGTTTCCGACAGGCTACTTTAAAGATGCCTCCTGGTATGCCAGATTCAGCGTTGACTGATACATGCAAGATGAATCTACGACCATCCATCGCTGTTTTCACGGGTTCCCAATTCTCAGATTGGGCTTCGTTCATCATAGCAGCGGTTTCTGCCGAGACCAATAGTAGGTTGGCTCATGAACATGGGATGATTTTCGCCTCAGATGATAGAGAAAAGAAAAGTAATCCTGGTAATAACCCCGGCAATCGTAATGTGAAGGGGAAAGATACCCTCATGGTTAATCTTTCCAAGAATAAAACGATGCCGAATAGTCAGGAATCTTCCAGGCCAAAGGAAGAATACTCTTTTGATGATAGTGATATCCCAGGGATATTTCAGTGTCTGGTGAAGAGTGGCAAACTTCAGATTCCAGAGCCAAAGAGGCCTAATGAGGTGAATCTAACTGATAATCCTAAATATTGTATCTATCATAGATACATTAATCATCCTACCAGTGCTTGCTATGTCTTGAAGAAGAAAATCCAGGAGCTGATAAATGGCGGTGCTATCGCTTTAACCAATGATGACCATACGGTTACAACCAATATGGTTTCTCTTCAGTTCGGAGATTTTTCTCCACAGCAAGTCCCAGATGGAATTATCCCAATTCCGAAGGCGACGATGAAGATTGTGAATATCCCGCCTGCCAAAGAAGAAAATACAGGATTGCTGCCGCTCACACTAAAGAATGGTGAAATCATGTGGGTACATCCTGACTTAGTGCCTGAGTTGGAAAATGAAGATAAAACTTCAAAAATCCAAGAAGAGTAAGAAAGTCAAAACCTGCAACATGATTTTTCATGTTATTCCAGATCCTGATGACTTGGATCATCTATGGGATGGCCTTCCTTTAGAAGATAGACTGAAAGGACTGAACATCTGTCCTCCAAGTCTAGCTCCTCCTACTAAGCTCAAGCTTACTCACCAGCAGTGGCTAGCCATGAATAGTGTTCCTTTATATCGGGCGCAACAAGTCTTCGCTGCTTATGAAAAAGTTTCGACAGGGATTTTTCCTCGTATCCCGAATCTTTCTCCTCCTGTGGCTACAGAGACATCTATTCTTCATTCTCTTGTGGATACAGAGATTTCTTCTCCTTCTGTGGAACCATCTGTCAAAAGTTCGCTGCCCACTCACTTGTATAGTCAACAATCTGTCCATCTCATGAAGAAGATGGATTATGACTTTCAATAGGCTGAAGGTTTGAATTATGATAAAGGAATACGATTTCCTTTACAGATTCAAAGTCAAAATTCTACTGTTGGATTGGGTTCTGAAGTTCCTCGTAACAATCCATACAAGAAGAAGGCTAATAGAGGGAAGACAAAATCCTGTAATATGGTACTTCCTTCTCCTGAGTCTGAGGAAGAAACTTTTACTGGTACAAGATCCGGAAAAGAGTACCATAAAGACTACGAGGGATCCTCCAAAGAAGCTGAAGACGTAGTGGAGACACTACCAACTCAACCCTCTCCTGTTTCTGCTAAATCTTCTGTGGTGGAAAAGGGGAAACAGAAAGCAGTGCGCTTCGACGTCCCATTGAAGTCTGCTTCCAGTCAGGGGGTGGTGATGAAGCCTTACAAGTTTGATATTCTGGCTCAGTTGGCCAATACTCCGGCTAGGCTATCTATATTTGAGTTGCTTCGTCTTTCCAGAGAAAGCAGAGAGACTTTGAGTGAAGCTTTACTTCAAGCAGATTCGTGCTTGGCTCAACTCAAGACTCCTGATAATATACCAGTGTCATGTCCACAATGTCATAGTGTGATGGAAGCAATTTCCAACATCACCTTTACACAAGAAGATATGCTGTTGAAGCATAACAAGCACGACAGACCTTTGTGCTACACTGGGTATATTGGATCTACTGAAATTGACAGGATTTATATTGACCTCGGGTCCTCAATTAGCATAATTCTTCAGAGTATGCTAAGACCCCTGAGGATTCCTACTAGTGATTTGACTTACACTAGTACTACGATAGTCGGTTTCAACTCTGGCAAGAGCAAACCATTGGGGAAGAATCGTCTGCAGATTCAGATCGGTGATCTTCGAACCATGGCAACTTTCTATGTTATCAACTCAGGCGTCTCTTATAATATCCTTTTAGGAAGACCGTAGATTCATGAGCACAATATTGTACCTTCAACTCTCCACCAATGCTTCAAGTATGTAGATTCCCAAGGAGTTGTGAAGACTGAGTTCGCTGATATCAATCCCTTCAAGGATGTCGAAGCCTATTTTTCTGATTCAAGGCTTTATAAACAAGAGCATGTGAAAGAGATATCAGACATGGCTGAAGATCAATCACCCACTGAGGATCAGTCTATTAATAAAGATCCGCTAGAAGAGCAACCTTTGAAGATCATAGTCAAGGGACGAATCCAATCCCAATCTGTCAATGATCAACCTTTGATAATCAAGGTTAAAGGAAGAACTCAAACTGAAGAATCAACAAATATTCTAGCTAAGAGCCAAGTTCAACCTTTTATGATCAAGGTCAAAGGGCGTACTTCTTGTACGAATGATCCAGAACCACCATTAATTGTCAATCTTGGCAAAACTATGCAGAAGACAGATAATGGTCCACTGATGATTAATCCGAAGCGGAGCAGTCAAATTGTAAATGATGTAAATATTGATCATTCTATACTTTTTGATATCAATGAAGATTTTCTTTTCGAGTATATGGCTGTCAAGTTTATCGAAAGAATGACTTTATCTTCTGATAATCAAAGTCATCAATATAAAGACGACATTGAGCCAGAAAAAACTTTATACATCGATCATAAGGAAAATTCTTTCCCTCCTCATGCAGATGTTGGACCTTATGCTCAAAGGTTCCTAACATCTTCTCCTTATCTTCTACCTGTGGCCGCTTCATCACAAGCTTGCGTAACTTTTAGACGTCACGAAGAGTCTTATTTCGTGGTTTCGTCTGATAAGAAAAACAAGCGCCAAATTGTGTTTGGCCTGGCTAGAAATATCCCTGTTGCTCAGGCAGATGAGCTGAAGGATAAAGACAAGGAAAGAATCCGAATTGACAAGTATAGTCAACAATCTATCAAGATTATCCAGAACATGGGATATGATTTGAAGACTATGCAAGGTCTCAATCAAGGCAAGGGTAGACGACTACCATTATGTGGTGATCCGTTTTACCAAAAGACTCGTCATGGGTTGGGATATGATCCGTCCCATATATTTTATGACGATATACAAGAAGAATTCTCTTCTAGCTCTTCGCAATCATCGGATTCAGAAGAAGTCCAATTCATTGAAACTGATATGTCTCGGTCCTTATATAATGAATCTGGACAAGTATTTTTAGTCAATATGGTTCAAACTGATGGTGAATCCGAGCCATTTGAAAATGTTCCTTGAGCCACCATTGGTTTATTTATTTCTTTCATATATATCTTCAACGACATCTGTCCTCTTAATCCCCAGCTACCAAAGTTTGGTTAAGCTGATTACTTGTCTCTTTAGAAAGGGATTTTGATCTCTTATCTTACCAATTGGTATATAAAGTTGGATTTATTATTTATCATGTTTTCATAACCTCTGGATAAATACTAAATCCACCTTCTTTTCCTATCTATCATGTCCATGTGACCTCTGCATAGATATCTACTTTTCTTTGAGTTCTTACGTACTGTCATGATCATATTACCTCTGATAGTATTGTACACTCTAAACAGAAAACAAGATTACATTATCTATCATGTTCATATTACCTCTGGATAGATATAATGTTTTGAGTTTAGAAAACTTGTCATGTTCATATAACCTCTGATGAGTATTTTCTATCTCATATGAAACAAGATTTCATTATCTATCATGTTCAAATTACCTCTGGATAGATATAATACGTTGAGTTTAAAAGACTTGTCACGCCCATATTACCTCTGATAAGTGCTTTTTATCTCTTATCTATTGTTTAAATTTCAAATAAACGATAGGATCACAAAACAAATCTTTCATTCATTTCTGGTGGAAACACTACAGAATGAATAAGACAAAAAGATGACAAAACACTCTCTTAAGGTGGAGTGGAAACATCTTGGAGCAACTTCTTTAATTCTTCTAGCCGTCTGCCATAAGAACTCATAACCTTCTTGGTAGCCTCTGCACGTCGAGCTTCAGGAGTACAAATACAGGAAAGTTCAGCAAAGGTGATTATCAAATTGTCCTTGGCTACATCAAGGGTTCTGATGGTCGACTCAGCCCCAAAAGCTTTTTCTTCTAAAATTGAGCTTTGGGTGAGGTGCAGATTTCGAGCATCGATCATCTTCTCCCTTTCAGCCTTCAAGCAAGCTAGCTCTGCCTCGACTTCGCGAATCTTGTCATTCTTGTTCTGGATATCTATGTTTAAAGCATCATAAGCCACTCTGTGACTATACAGGGCGGGTTTCATGCCAGCCAAAAAGGCCTTCTCTTTGGCAACCTTCAGACTGTGTTTATGGAGAGCTGTATTATATGTAGTCTCTCGAGCAAGATAATCAGCTGTTAAGGCTTCATACTCCTCCTGAATGAGGCCTTCAACAGTCTCATTTGATAGCCTGAGATATTCTCCAATCGGCTGCTCAAGGTCCTCCATAATTTTCTCCAATGTGGCAGATCTCTCAACATCATTGAACATGGCAACATTCTTGATAGTCAGAGCCATTGCCGTCTTCAAAATCTCATAGCTGAGACCTTTATTCAGGACCATCTTTATCAAAGTTGCCAGAGTTTTATAAAAAGTTTCAGTATGAATCTCAACCAGGAGATTCATCTCTACGCTGGAGCTTGGTGTGGCGGCAATATCTAATAAATCTTTTCTTTGGAGATCGGGAACAGATGTGGTTGGCATGATAGCAGGATGAGACGAAGTCGCTGCTGTTACTACCGTCATAGCCAATTGATTCTCAGAAGTTTCAAGGATTGTATCTTATCTGCAGATATTGTTGGTGTAACAACAAGCTGAGATGGAGCTATTGTTATTACTACTGCTTGGTTTCCAGGATTTTCAAAAGCAATGTCTTCAATATTTGTTACTCCAGCCGTTTCTGGAGTTCTGGCGGCGGTAGTATTGATGGATGTGGTAACAGTTGCAGGAGCTGATTCAGGTTCCGACATTGGCTTGTCAGAAACTGGTACCGGATCAGTAACAATAGTAGAGGATGTTATTATAACTTCCCTACTTTCTGTTGGTGGCTCAAGCATGCCTTCAACATCTTCTTCAATTATTTGCTCCACAGGATTTTCCATTGCTTCAGTTGTGGTGAAACTTTCTGCAGCTGATTCTTTGTTCAAGTCTGGTTCTCCTCCAGTAGCCCCATCATCACCTACATTGGGGTCGACTCTAGTCTTCTCTTTGTGCTGGTCCTCAGCAGGAGAGGACACTTCAGATTGTGCTTGTTGTGCCTCAAATGATGGAAGATGTTTTTCTTGAGGCTCCATCTCATGCTTTTGCACTCCCTCCTCTTCGGCGTCTGCATCTTCTGAAGGAGAAGTTTCCTCCCCAGATTCCTCATTTTCCTCATAAATGTCTTCTTCTTGAGGAGGAGGAGGAACCATAGGCTTTGGTGTAATTATGACATCTGCAAAACGAACAGAATAAGTTAGTATACAAAATCATGATATATAATTTCGTATAGGTTTTGTATAATACTTGGAATATGTGCGTTTTTTCAAGATATGTATCATAATCACCATCCCAGTCATCATCTTCGAAGTCAAGAGCTGGCTCGTCTGATGGGATGCGATCTTGATCAGTGGTGGATACAGTAGTAGCACCTTCTGTAGCTTGTGCCTTGGATGGCAAAGATAAATGGAGTGAGGTGCTAAGACGTCCAGGGGACAAAAGTGTTACAGTTCCTGAGCCAACTATTGGTGGAGGGGATGAAGATCCTTCTCCAGGATGGACTGAGGAAGAACCGACAAGATGATCTTCTTCAATCAAAATGTCATCTTATGGTGTGTGGGCTCTTGGTTTGGAAGGCCCTTTGGCGGTAGATTTTCTCTTCTTCTCTGGAGACTTCACCGGAGAAGCGGTAGCTGTGTTCTGTTTTCGTTTGCGGGGCTTTCCAATAATTATTTGTCCCGCGGCTACTTCCCCAGCTCCTCTGGGAATCACTGTCAGAAATTCATCTATAACGACAGTATTGTCTGGTATGTCAGGGGCTATCCTGATAGGCTCTTCAACGTTTCCCTCCTGAGCCCACCGAAGACTTCCTTGCATACTATAACCGTCTTCAAAAGAACGGATAGACGTATAGAAACGAGCATACGTATGAAGTATACGTAGCTCAGTTGTACTAGTGGCTGTAGATATGGTGAATCTAGCGCCAGTACATGCAGCTCCGAAATATCTCCATGCTCGTGCACCGTCAATCAGCTTCCCATAATGATAGAAGCTAGTGGAAGGATTGCCAACATGAAGTTGATCATATCCAAACTGACGAGCGAACCTACTTGGCAGATAAGGCTCGAATGCACAGTTATCTTTATTCCTGTACATCAGATGAGAGGGTCTGATGTACACTAGCCATCGGTAGACAGATCTCGGCAATAAGGTCGATTTATCTGCTCTATCTTCAAATTGCACACCGAGATAGTCAGCCGGAACTGGTGGTCTGGTGCAGAAGAAATTCCAGCCATGCGAATAATTTAATGCTGCTCGGGTATCTGCCAACGTTGTAACTCTCCACGTGGATTTGCTAAATTTCTGGAGAAAAATCCTAGCTTCATCCTCAGGGCCTGGTGGCAACAAATTACAATTATGGTGTAGTAACCAACCTATCAGATAGGTGAATGGTAACTCTACCCATGGAAAATTGTGAGGAGCATTATTGATCAGTTCTTCACCAGAAACCCGTAGACCTGCATTTATTCGGCATACCATTGCCGATAACAGGTTAATTCTGTTCTTGAATACCAGACGGACCGCTGGCCACAATACATTACGGTGAATACGGTCCACAGTGCTGATCCCTGGCACGACTCATCTGCGCAGCCATAAGGATAAGAAGCCCGCCAATAAGGCCTTCTTCGACATCTTTTGACTACCCTGCCTCAGGTAGCTTAAAGCTTCAGTCCCCGCAGGGATATCTCCAGTTTTGGTAGACAGATATCGGTCACGAGCTTTCTGCGACACCATCAATTCCTGAATTAAATCTGCAGGAATTATAGAACAAGGCTTGATGACCTGAGTCTTGTCTTTTCAGAACTTGCTCTTCTCCGTCCTGGACACTCTATTTTCATGATAAAATAGATAAGTTGTCTATTTTGTAATATATGCCAAATGTGATCCGGTTTCATATATGCTGGTACAGATCAGATAATGACACATGAGTTCTTCGTAGACTTGCACCAGCTCGAGATTCTTTTCCCAAATTTCTGCCAATTCCCGATTGGAGGGAATATATTCTTCATGCAGGAATTCACCCATTGGTAGCTTCGAGATAAACTGCATCTCATGAAGGGCCAGACCCATCTCACCATGCGGAGTTGCAAAAGTTCCCATCGAACTCATATACAATTCCAGTAAAGCCACGAACAGATTGCCATTCGGTGGAATGCCATAACTAGTAGATGCTACTGCTTCATACAAACCGATGTCGTCCAATTCGGTTTTAAAGTGTGTTATGACCCAGTTGCTGATCTGGATCCAGTTACCACTATAAGGGGTCAGCCACCCTGTCAGCCTAGGGTTAGTCTGAGGATATAAGACTCCTTCCCTTATGAATCTATTTATGAACATAAGAACCTGGACCGGCTGGATGAGAGATGAATCCTCGCTCGGTGTAAACCCAGGCATTAGTCCAGAAAATGGAATAACACCACCACAAGGAGTACTAACATGATAACCCATGTCATTCGCCTTCTCCTTTCTAAAAATGATTCTGTCCGGTCTACCATAGCTACTGGGAGTCAAATTCCACAGCATTTGACGGTAATGGCTAGCATAGATGAAAGCAGATATAGGGTAATCCATGTCCATGTCCGGGAGATACATTACCCTTTTTCCAGATTTAAATACCCAAGCCTCTTTTTTGGGATGAGTCTGTGATATGTAATCTATCGCATCTCCAAATAAGAAAGCTGGCTTCAGGAATTGTTGATTATCTAACGACATTAGTACTTCCCCGTCTATCATGGATAACAACATTCTATCCCCTTGAGCTGCTATCAGTTGTGCCCTCTCTACTGGATATTCAGGGTTCGACTGAAGAAATTGGACATAAGATAAATCTTCCAGATAGTTCGAATCCACCATGCCAACTGACGATCCGAAAACTTCTGCGAGAGGGTGAACTTGCAAATCCACTGGTAAAATAACAAAATAGATCAAGTTAGTTCGAAGTTTATTATGATTGAAGATATTGACTTTTACGCTTACTAAAAGTTGATGAAAGCTTATGAAATCTTTGTTCGACAAAGTCTCTCAGTGATTGATGAATTTTACGCTACCACATAGTAATATGAGCGTAATATAACTTTTTACGCTGGCATGTATGAACATGAGCGTAGTTAAGTTTTATGCTAGCACATTAATTGTGGGCGTAAATCCAAATTTTACGCTGACACATGTAACATGGGCATATTCTTTTTATCTTTTACGCTAACACGAACAACGTGGGCGTATGTTGTTGTTTCTGCTTTACGCTAACACGTACAACGTGGGCGTAAAAAGCTGAAAGTTTGGGTTATCTTCTTCTTCCTCGACGGATTTTTCCAGCCAGAGAATAGGGTTTTACCTATCATAGGCGGAGCTACAGCCGGATTGGGATTTCGATATGGCATTGATGACTGAATGAGAGTTTTCGCATGGTCAACCGACGACGAATCGGCGGCAAGTTTCTTCCCCTTGTTGCTGGCGGTGGATGATTTCTTTGGAGCCATCGGATCAAAGTAAGGGTTTCGAAGAAAGAAAGGGCAAAGGAATTTGAGAAGATGAGTAAAAGTGTTTTTTCTCTCTGGAAAGACCTATTTATAAAGATATTCAAAAACCGACTGTTGGATGTCCCTTATGTTATGCCGACTGTTGGATATCCCCGCTTTTACGCGAATGACGGTTGCGTATCCCGAATTTTATGCTGAATGATCAAATATCAACTTTTACGCTTCTGTTCAAAGTGTTTCAAATTTTGGAGATATTTGAAAACTTTGAAGGGGGTCTTGTAGGAGCGTAAAAAGTGCTTCAGAGAAAGAGGCAAAAAGATGGATCATTTCATTCATAAGTGATCTGTTTTACGCCAAACAAAGCGGTTAATCTCTTTACGCCCAAGACAAGGCTAATCACTTTACGCCTAAAGCAGGATGATCATTTTACGCTCGGGTCTACACCCATGGTTTTACGCTAAAGACAGATCAGCCACTCTTACGTTGGACAAAGCTGTCAAATCTCGCATTTAATGCAAACTCTGACATGGAGATCTTAATGATGGCATATATCACAAAGGGATTTGTTTTATACAGAGACCAATGTTGTCGTTTAGTATGTGGATTGAGCTACTTTACGCTCACACTATGGCTTCTTTTACGCACGAAGACTATACGAGCTTTTACGCTCAACAGCTGACGTGTGCGTAAAGTCTATTTGAGCTACTTTACGCTCAAGGTTATTTAACAACCACTTTACGCGAGAAGTCTATGTCAAGGCTATTTTACGCCTAATCTACTGCTTCATGCTCAGAGTACATTGGGGCTATTTTTATGCCCTATTCTCCTCCACCAGCTTGGAACGTGGTCTGCCTACGTGGCTTTCATGCCATTCTTCTCGAAGAACGTGTGTACATGCATCCTATTCTTACTGAAATAATGGGACACATGTCAACATATACAGAGGTTGACTTCGATCGTGGATAGTAGTTGTTAGCGTAAAGATGAAACTTTTGCTAAGTTTTTACGCACAAGAGCCCAAGTCTATAAATAGACTTATTTTTCTCATAACACGGGGACAGAGACAGGAGAGAATACAGAGATCAGAACTTAGAGATTTTGATTCTCCAGAGCATTCTTCTTCAACCTTTCTTTCAGAACAGAGTGAAGCAAAGCATGTAAGCATTCGGCCTCGCCATCAGTGCCCAAGTGCGTCGATACCTTTCTGGTGACTTAGTTCTTCCAGTTGTTCTACTTCAAGCAGTGATCTTCATCATCATCATATGGTCCAAGGAACAAAGTGATCATTTACGAATCAGACTTCCATAGCATTACTTTTCCAGAATCAAATTTGTACTTCTTGTACTTTTTCTCGTTTTATTTTCAAAAGCCAATTCCTCAAGGCATTTTGTTAAGTGAAACAAGTTGGACCAGCACTCTCCTTCTTACGGCCCTTTGGCACCTTTTGAGCACGTGTCACAGAAAGGGGGCCAAACCAAGTCCCCAATATCAAGCTCTGTTCACGATCATATCGGGGATGAAAAATATTGATATAAACATAAAATTTGGCGGCAGCGTAACACAGGTGGGTCTCAGGCTTATCTGAGGCCGGAGTGAAGATTGCTCCCGTGCATCCGGTACTGTAATACATCCAGGCACGTGCCCCGTCAATTAAGCTGCCTATTGACTCTAAATGTGGGCTAGCATTTCCCAAAAGGAGCTAGCTGTAGCCAAACTGACACGCGAAATGACTCGGCAGGTATGGCTCCAGATAAGCATGGTTCATATTTCGGAGCACCAGATACGATGGTCTAATAGTCTGAAGCTAGTAAAACACCCCAGCAGTCAAACTTGTGGCATGAACTCCCTCATCCACTAAAATATCTCACGCATTACCGCTGCCGGACGGAGGGGATACCCTGAAGAACTCATAGTTCTGCAAGAAGCTTAAAGCCTTTCTGCAAGAAGGTACACCAGTGACGATCCAATCCGCATCCCAAAATCTGCGAAGAAAGGTGTCTCCCGCCAAAGAGTCCGCCACCGGCCCAGCATTCATCAGGGTAGAACAATGCAGTAGCAGCCATCCCATCAAGAAATGATACAAAAGTTTGGTCCGGGCGAAGTTGGCTCTGCCATCAGGAGTCACTACGTTTTGACAAAGTCCCGTAGACCCCGCCCAGTGGCACAGACCATCGTGGGAAGCAAGGCAAGACGGTATCCGAACGCCAGCTTTACGGTCGGAAGTATTATGCTCCGGCTCATCCTCTCAATAGTCCCAGAACCTCCAGGGACTATGCAGTCACGAAGCCAGATTATTAAGAAATCTGCCAGCATAGCTTTCTCCGACAACGGATATTCAGCTTGACGGAAATAGTGGCCGATCGGGGACTTACCCTCAGGATCATTACTGTCCTCAGTATCTGCCATATCATAATCTGCCATCCGGACTTCTATCTCGGACTTGGTCATAGGCTTTAAAATCGAAAAGGTGGCCAGATCCTCTCCTTCTTCTTGAATGAAGACGTAGCCCATCCAAGCTCTTGTGTGGGGATTGGCCCCCTCAATTCTCCATTTCTTGTTGATCCTATGACAGATGAGGAGGTGGCAGAGTAACTCCTTGTATACATTAATCATCTCGGAGTTCTTATTCTCCAGATCTCGGAGCTCCTTATCACAAGGCACGTACTCTTCATACGGCTCCGTGCCCCAGGGAAGCTTCGACACTTCCTGCATCTCGTGGAGAGCCAATCCCATCTCCCTGCCCGGAGTAAAGAAAGTACATGTGTGAAGGTTATATAACTCCGCCAAAGAGACAAACATTGGCCAGTTGACCCTTACGCCATATTGGGTGGCCCTAATAGCATAATAAAGGCCAGCAGTCTTCAGGGTGGCTTCATACGTGGAAAGCTCCCAGCCAGTGAGGTTGCTCCAGAATGAAGCTGGATACCTCCAGCCTTACATCCGCATCTTCCCTACGGGATACGATACATCCCCCGACATCATCAGATTGCAAAATGTGTCAGCGGCATAAGGATGGAGGTCAGTCGGAATGTCGTTCATTACGACACCAGGTTGCAGTCCCCTCGTAGAGTAAGATGCAGAGCCCCGGACACACTTGAAAGTGTCCTTCTTCCGATCGCCTGAGTCGAACTGTATTCTTCCGGAGATGACCCCGGGGAGCTCAGGAGTCAGCTCCCACTTCATCTGTCATCGCACGACTAAGACAATAAAAGCAGACAAAGGATACTGACGCTCCATCGACGGTAGCCTTATCCTTTGATTGTTCGGACTGATCACCATTAGATTTCTCAAGCATATCGTCTCGTCGTCTTCGAACCCCACACTGTCGCTGAACAAAAAGTACGGCTTTTTGAAATGATGTGCCCCTCCAAGTAAGAACTTCTCATCGTTAATCATCTGCTTCAAGAAGGTCTTATCCAGTTCGGGTATGGCGAGTGTCTGTTCCGTAGGTTGGTTTTGATTGATCTTGGCTTGAACCTTGCTGATCATGTTGGTTATGAGACTGGTACCGAAGACTTGACAAGCAGAGCCGAAAGGGATTCCATCAAGTTTCGGGATAAACATTTTAACTACAAGGACAGAAGAGAAAGTCAGACTCAAAATCCGCAGGAAAAAACAAAGTGCTGGAGGAATCTTATGCGCCCAAAACAGCATGTAGGTGCATAACGTACAGCTGCATGTGGGCGCATAACATGCATCAACATGTGGGCATATAACATAGCAACATGTGGGTGCATAACACACTACAGCGTTGGCGCATGCTTCTGTGGGCGCATATGAATGCTCATAGAAGCATGTTGCCTTGGGCGCATGCGCCCAGGCAGAGAAAAAGTCGGAGCATCGCAAATTAACGCTCAAGACTTTGTTTTGAGGCACAGCCTCACCCAGGATCGGGTCTTGGACTGGCGAGGACGCTGTCACAGGAGGAGAGCCACTCGGTGCAACCCCCTTGTCCTTCGCAGATCTCTTGGCGGCCTTAGGAGACATGGTTCGTGCAGAGAGGAGATGAAAAGTCTTTTTGAAAATTCTAAGAGAAAAAAGAATAATGAACTTTCTTTCTCTTCAAAAGCCTATTTATAGGCATGGGCCATATACTATGCGCCTACTACTCCTATGCGCCCACTACAACTTATGCGCCCATGTGAAGACCCAGTCTCTTGTATATTATGCGACTGCCACATGCTGACATGGACAACGCATAAAGGATGGATCTCTTCAAATTCCATACCGATGAATCTGTCAGTTCAGATTTTCGAGAAAGATCTCAACAACCATCTCTCTGACAGACTGGCCAAACTCTATGCGCCCAAAGGGAGAGCCATGCTATGCGCCCACTACATCACGAGAAGACGGTCCATGCTTCTTTTAAAGTATTTCGAACTCGTTCAAGTATTGAAAACTTTGAAGGGGGTCTTATAGAAACATGAAAATTTTAGCAGACTGGACATATGCGTCCAAGTCACCAATAAAGTCATATGTGCCCAAGTCACCAATGAAGACATATGCGCCCAAGTCACCAGTGAAGACATATGCGCCCAAGTCACCAGTGAAGGCATATGCGCCCAAGTCACCAGTGTGAACTATACGTCCTTGTGCCCACTCTAGGCTCCACTAGAAGGGGGCACATAGCTCTATTTTAGATTATGCGCCCAAGCCAGAACAACCCCGACTCGGTCAAATCCACGATCAATTGTGCATCGAAGCATACGGCCACATCAGTCTCCACGAGCAGTCGTGCACGAAGCATGCGGCCACGTCAGCACCACGACCAACCCACGATCACGCAGCCTGCATGCACCTACACCCTATGCGCCCAAAGCATGACCATGCGCTCACATGAAAACCAGTGTATTTTTTCACGTGGGCGCATAACATCATTCCAGCACAAGAACGACTATAAAAAGGGGTCTCATACCTCTTCAAAACACAGAACAGAGAGCATTTTCAAGAGCCAAATTGCTGCACTTCTTGCCAGTGAGCCGAGAGTTAGCAATTTTCTTAGGTTTTTGCCCACTTTTGTAATCGGAGTGTCAACGGAGTAAAGGAGCAACTGTCGCTCGATCTCTATCGTCCCATTCCCAGAATTTTTTTTGTACTTGGGGATCCTCAGCGCAGGATCTCTCAGACGTACTCGATTTGTGGTGCCTTGTGCCAATAAAGAAAAGATAGTGTTTTTTATTCTTTTTTATGTGTGTCCACAACCGCAAACCGACTTACTCCCATTAGAGGTGCCTACTTCCTAGTCCAAGGCAGGAGAGAAGGGGATCATACGATCATCTTTGGCCGAAAAGAAGGTCCTCAACCTTTTATGCCACAAGAGTTTGATCTTGAACCCGACGATGGAAAATTACCGCTCTACCTGTATAGTCCTCAAGCCAAGTACTTCATGCAAAAGCAGGGGTACGACATGGAGGCTACCCCAAGTCTCAATTACGGTAAAGGCCGACGAGCACCTCTGCAGATGTCAGCCCCGGCCGAGAAACCTCGGGATTATTATAATAGGTCCAGGCACGGTCTCGATTATGCTACACCAGCAACAACGCCCGAGAGCTCCGATAAGGAATGCGAGTGGCATTCTCACTCATCCGAATCGCTTACATACGATTCCGATGACAATATTGGGGATATATTTAGTCAGACATTATCTATCAACATGACATCCGCTAACATTGAAGAGGACGACGAAGATCTACTTGAACCTCTTGAATTGGAGCCATAGGCCCAACAACTTGATGCACAATGGGAGAAGCACTTTGAACAAAGGGACCCTCCCACTGAAGACGAAGTCATGTAAGTTGATCTCGGTAATGAATCCTCTCCAAAGCCAATCTTCGTCAGTAAAATCATGATGGACGGCGAGCAGGAGTCGTTGTTACAGCTCGTCAGAGAGTATATCGATGTTTTCGCTTGGAGCAATGAAGACATGCTAGGACTAAACCCCAAGATCGTACTCCATAAGCTTAATATTCATCCGGACGCAAAACCAGTCAAGCAATAGCAACGAAGGTTCCATCCAGACATCATGAACTCCATCAAAGAGGAAGTAAACAAGCTTATAACTAGCGGTTTCATCCGCGAGGAGCAGCACCCAGACTGGATAGCTAATATAGTGCCAGTCGTCAAGAAGAACGAAAAGATCCGAATCTGCATCGACTTCTACAATCTGAATGCGACATATCTTAAGGATGAATTCCCTCTTCCCATCACCGACATAATGATCAATAATACGTGTGGCTTCGAGCACATGTCCTTTATGGATGGCTTTTCAGGATACAACCAAATCAAAATGTCTCCTGATGATGAGAAGCATATGTTATTTCGAACTCCGATCGGCGTGTATTGTTACACAGTTATGCCCTTCGGCCTAAAGAACGCCGGTGTTACATATCAACGAGATATGAGCGTCATATTCAGAGATCACTTGTGCAAGACAGTGGAGTGTTACGTTGACGATATCGCCGTTAAAAGTCGCTCCAAGGATGATCACTTATACGATTTGAGGACATTGTTCGACCTTATGCGAGCACACAATCTGAAGATGAATCCCACCAAGTCCTTCCTGGGCGTGTCCAACGGAAAGTTCTTGGGATTTGTCATTACTTCCCGGGACATTCACATAGACCCCGATAAGACAAAAGCAATCCTGGAGATGAGTCCACCGAGGAACCTCCGTGAACTTCGCGGCCTTCAGGGAAGACTAGCCTACATCAGGAGGTTCGTATCTAATCTGTTAGGGCGATGTCAACCCTTCACACAACTCATGAATAAAGGCATCTCTTTCGTGTGGAATGAAGAATGTCAACGCGCCTTTGATGACATTAAGGAATACCTGTCAAATTCGCCGGTTCTGGTAGCCCCGGTCGTCGGAAAGCCTTTCCTACTCTATGTACGAGCGATGGAACACTCCCTCGATGCCTTCCTAGCACAACAACGATGCGGGGCACGAACAAGCCATCTATTATCTCAACCGAATGATGGTGGGGCCGGAGCATATATACACCGCCATGGAGAAGGAATGCCTTGCCTTGGTGTTCGCCATTCAGAAAATATGACACTATGTGTCAGGGCAGACCATCCATGTTGTCTCGCGAGTTAATCCCCTCAGGATTCTCATGACCAAGCCAGGAGCACTCAGTTCTCATCTAGCCACATAGGCGATACTGTTATCCCCCTACGACATAGTTTTTGTTCCGCAGAAGGCTGTCAAAGGTCAAGCCTTGGCCGACTTTCTAGCAGTCCATCCAGGCACAGAAACAGCCAGAATCAATGAAGAAATCCCAGACGAAGTCGTTAACTCAAACATGATTTCACATGATGACGTTTGACGAATGTTCTTCGACGGTGCTTCAAGAACGGGGCCTCAAGGTGATATCATCGCTGGAGTCAGGATAATATTAATTTCTTCCTCCGGATTGGTGGTCAACAGGCATATTCTCTCACAGAACCTTGTTCAAACAATGTAGCCGAATATAACGCTTTGGTCATCGGGATCCGACTCACAAAATAAGTAGGATTCGAATACTTAGAAGCATATGGCGACTCACAGTTGATTGTTAATCAAATCTGAGGCCCATACAAGGTTCATAACGCGGACCTGATTCCCTATCATCAGACAGTAATTTCCATCATTGCAACCTTGGAGGGGTTCTTTATAGAGCATGTTCCAAGACACTAGAATATTAAAGCCGATACCCTAGCAGGCCTCGTCGCTTCCTTGGCGGTTCCAAATTATGCTCATCATCTAGTTGACGTGATAGGCCATGAGCTGGTCTGTCCCAAAAATAACATTCAACTGGATACGAGTTACTCCGGCCAGATAACCAATGACGTGCAAGACTGGAGACTCCCGTTCATCGACTTTGCGGTCTACGGAATCCTGTCTAAGAATGTGAAAGAAGCAACTTCAATCAGAAGGTGTTCTCTCAGATTCTTTTATGACACAGAAACAATAATATTATATCAACGATCTTATGACGGGCTACTATTAAGATGTCTGTCAAATGCAGAAGCCAAAGAAGTCTTATGCGAGGCTCACAATGGCATTTGCGGGGCTCACTAACCTGGCCCGAAGTTGTAGGACTGTCTCCGTCGGATGGGTTATTACTGGCCTACGTTGGTAGCAGACGCAGTCGATTATGCAAGGGAGTGTAAGGCTTGTCAGATCCATACAGATTTTATACATCTGCCATCCGAATTCTTGCACCCAACAGTGGCTTCTTAGCCATTTGAAGCATAGGGAATAGACATCATTAGTCTAATCACCCCGCCGTCATCCAAAGGGAACCGATTTATACTTGCAATCACCGACTACTTCTCCAAATAGGCAAAAGCTGTTCCGCTGGCAGAAGTAAAGACATCAAACGTGATCAGTTTCATAAAATATCACATTATTTACCGTTTTGGACTGTCCCGGAGGATCATTCATGA
The DNA here is from genome assembly GCA_029216955.1 of Iris pallida. NCBI lineage: Eukaryota > Viridiplantae > Streptophyta > Magnoliopsida > Asparagales > Iridaceae > Iris > Iris pallida. Next base: position 15,996,007 of record JANAVB010040818.1, read on the forward strand.
CAATGGTCTGCAGTTCGCAAGCCATGCCTTCTATCGATTCTGTGACAAGAATCGAATTTAGAATATGGCTTCAACGACATACAAACCATCGGCTAATGGTTTGGTCGAAGCCTTTAACAAGACCATAATCAAGCTTCTCAAGAAGTTCGTATCTTCAAACAAGCGCGACTGGAATGAAAAGCTGGACGAATGCTTATGGGCGTACCGCACTACGAGTCGGATGGCTACAGGAAATATACCGTTCTTTCTGGTGTACGGAAGCGAGGCAGTTCTCCCATTGGAGACTCAGATCCCCTTACTTCGTGTGGCCCTTACTTACCGGTTGACGTCGGACGATAACTACCGCCGACAACTACAAGAATTAGAAGCCTTAGACGAGAACCGTTTGCAAGCTCAACAACGCATCGAGCTCTATCAAGTACGCATCTTTCGGGCCTTCAATAAGAAAGTCAAGCAGAGGGCATTCCAAATAGGCGATCTCGTCTTGGCCGTTCGTAGACAGATTATCATGACTCACAAAACTGCCGACAAATTCCAGCCCAAGTGGGAGGGTCCATACATCATCAGGACCGTATTCTCCAACATCGCATACCGACTCGCGAAGCAGAACGAAGACTTACTCATGATGCCCACAAACGGCAAGTTCCTGAAGAAATACCATGTCTAAGGACATGCTGGTACTTCGTCAAACCACAAAATCTCCTAGGCTATCGAGTTATGTACACTAAGTACCTTTGAACTCACACTGTATTAGCTCCGAGTGGATTCACATCGCATCTAACTGAGTGGCGAGTCATGTATGCTGATATCTCTGAATTTCTACTCTAATACTTTATCACACCGGAGTCTGCCAAGCTTATTGCCATCTCTGAGCAAACTTTCTGGTCCTGATTATCGTGTATCACGTCCATATTATCTCTGATACCGATAGTCTCTTGACTTAACACATGTACCCAACCCGGGATAAAAGACATGGTATTAAGACCACAAAACCTATCACGTCCATATTACCTCTGTTGGGTTTTGTTTCAAAATCTATTACTCGCACCACCAGTGCGCAGAAGAGTAATAGGTCCACCAAAGATTATTCCTGATTATCGTGTATCACGTCCATATTACCTCTGATACCGATAGTCTCTTGACTTAACACCTGTACCCAACCCGGGATAAAAGACATGGTGTTAAGACCACAAATCCTATCACGTCCATATTACCTCTGTTGGGTTTTGTCTCAAAATATATTACTCGCACCACCAGTGCACAGAAGAGTAATAGGTCCACCAAAAAATTTTATGATTATCGTGTGTCACGTCCATATTACCTCTGATACTGATGATCTCTTGACTTAACACCTGTACCCAGGATAAAAGATATGGTGTTAAGACCTCAGAACCTATCACGTCCATATTACCTCTGTTAGGTTTCGTTTCAAATCTATTACCCACACTACCAGTGCGCAAAAGGATAATAGGTCCACAGAAGTTATCCTAATCTATTATTCGTACCATCAGTGCACAAAAAGAGTAATAGGTCCACAAAATATTATTCAAATCTATTACTCGCATCTCCAGATGCACAAAAGGGCAATAGGTCCACAAAAAGTCCCCCAGTGGGATGTCCTTTATCAAACACAAATACTGTATTTGGCCCTCTAGTACAAGTACCACAGATACCACAAACAAAGAATGGAGTGAATGTATTCTTTTTATTCAAAATCAGTTACATTCATAGGACTACATCTCCAGCAAAAAAGAAAAAAAGAAAAAAAATCATCACAGATTCGTCACAAGAATGAGCAAACCAAAAAGTTCTTCATTTCTTCATCTAGACAGGAAGTAAAGGATTACATTGATGTCCAAAGAAGCAAAACGCAAACTACATGTAAGACAGACAGAAACACCAAGACAAAATATGGATATTATTTTTCATATTCTCGGAGACAGCAATTACATGGCAACCCACAGATCCTTACAGTCAAGGATCATAGTTGTGTTGAGGCATATACCATTCCCTCAGCCATTTTGCATACGAAGGATCTATTTGATTAAGGTCCTCGGCGGGGGCAGGAGGGTCAGAACTCCCAGTGCTACTACCCTCGGACTTAGGCTCTTCTTTTACAGCAACTTCAATCTTGGGAGTAATTCCCTCCCCGATGGACGCCAGCTCTTCTTTTACCTCAACTTTTGGTATCACATCCTCCTTAACAAGCGGGACTCTTGTTTGACGAGAGGAGGCAACATCTTCTCCTTCACAGTGGTATCAGCCTTCGACATAGATGCTGCAAAAAAAATCAAAGAAAAAAGATAGTCATATGTAAACAAAGTGAATGGGCTCCTTTTCAGCTATGCGGCCTAGTCACACAGAAGCCTATGCGGTTCAGTTACGAAGGGAACATATGAGACTCAAATTCAGTAACACATACGGCCTAGGCAAGCAGAACTTATGAGGCCCAGATATGGGAGGATTCATGCGGCTCGGTCATATGCGGCCCAGATATAGACAGGGTACAAGCCGCAGGTACTCTGATACTTATGTGGCCCAGTCTATGTGGCCCAGTCATACAGAGCACATACGACACATGCCCCATGAAGGCTAACTATGTACTAAAGGCATTAAAACCATGGCACAGTGGTGAAATGTGGTCAGACCCGCGCATAAAATATGCGACATGGCTATTTTCGAGTGATCATTCTTCCACCTTACCCTTGATCGGAGGGTGGACGTCTGGGTGGAAGGAAGGTAACTTCTCAAAAGCACCCCTTCTTTTTGTCGATGGCGCTAGTGACTTTAGAAGCTTTGGGGGCCATGGCTGATCGAGAGCGAAAAGAATGATGAAAGAGAAGAGGCCAAAAAGAGAAGAGGATGAAAGAAAGCAATAGGAGTTCTCTCGCTGCTGTATGGTCCATATATTTATAGGCTACCAAGAAGTAAAAATGGATAGGCGCCACTTCGGTTATTGTGCCCTCTAAGAGATAATGGTGACCCTTGGGATTCTATCCCTTATAACTGTCACAGTAACCGAAAAGGCAGCCCCCAAATCTAAAAAGTAAATTCGAGCATTAAATGTAGCAGTAATAGCTGGATAGCCTGGACAAAATCTTTCTGCGGCTTGAAGCTTCCCTGCGGTTTAAAGTTTTCCTGCGACTTAAAGTTTCCCTGCGGCTTGAAGCTTCCTTGCGGCTTGACATTTCTTCTCCATGCTTCTTATTCAAAGTATTCCAAATTTGCAATTTGAAAACTTTGAAGGGGGTCTTGTAGAAGCATTGAAAAAATGGAGTTTATGCGAATCATCATTCCATGCGGCTAAGCAAAATTAAGCCACATAAAGCAATGCTCATGAAGACTCCATACGGCCAAGAAAAACTAAGCCGCAGAGGCAGTGAAGACTCCATGTGGCAAAGAAAAACTAAGCCACAGAAGCAGTGAAGACTCCATACGGCCAAGAAAAATGCTAAGTCGCAGAAAAAGTGCTTCCCGACCCCATGCGGCCAAGCAAAACTAAGCCGTAGAAGTAGTGCCCTTGGAGGCCTCATGCGACTAAGACAACTCAAGCCGCAGAAGCGAGGCTCTCGAAGGCCCCATGCGGCTAAGGGTACTCGAGCCACAGAGAAAAGGTTCTCATAGATCCCATGCGGCCAAATGAGTCCCAGCCGCAGAAGCAAGGTTCTCAAAGATCTCATACGGCCAAGCGGAGCCGAGCCACAGAAGCAAGGCCCCTAAAGCCACTATGCGGCCAAAATAAGTCAAACTCTACTTTGTGGAAGGGACACATGGCAATTTGATCGAGTCCCAACCACCCAGATTCGCTACAACAAAATCTCAACAACCCTCCACCAGCTGGCAACCCAAAATCGAGTCTTTGTGTGCTGTTACAGAGACATGGCCACGTGGCCCTTTATGTGACCCAAAATCTGCTATTGTAAGAATCACTATAAATAGCAGGGTGCCGCACCCATGCAAAAGGTTGGCAATTAAAGGCTGGCAAATTTCTTCGAGAGCAAAGGCTATGTCCGATAGTCCAAGGAGTAAGTCAGAGTTACTACACTTTCCCGAGCCTCCATCGTCACCCCCAGAATAAAAAACTAAACAATTGTACTTAGATTATTTCCTAGGGTTTCTTTCTAGGCTTTCTTTTGTACAAGCAAATTTGCAATCAAGTTCAATTCCTCTATAATTTTTGTTCTTGATATTTAATGGCAAACAAGCATGACAAAATAAATGGTTAAGGTGGCATTGCAAAAGAATGAAATAAATTTTTTTAAGGCCAGGTATGATGATTACATACAAAGAAAAACACATTTTAACATTGGTCAAGGATTGCATAGACACAGGATGGTAGAAACTTAATTACGACTCAGAAAAGTAAGATCTTCAAGGTACAAATTTTAAAGCACGGTCAAAATTGAAAGCTTGGCACGATTAAAATAGAACAAACTAGAAAGATCACAGTTAGATTGGCATGGTCAAGGTTTAGACAACACGATCAGAATATAAGAATAATTAATAAATTTTTTTTGGGTAGAACAGAATCGAATTACAAAAATAGGTTTATTCATTGCGAATCAATTGATCCAACGAAAAATTCAAGAAAGAAAAATTGCAAGGATTGATTGAGAAAACATATGGAAACTACCCCAGAGGTATTAGTATCAAATCAGGATGAACGTGCAAGGATTTATGATTCATAAAAATCGATAATCATATGAAAAAAGGAATATAGTTTCCATGTAACCCGAGAACATATAGGTATTTGAAGTCACTTCGCTTAGAATCCCTACCCCGCCAGTATATATCTGACTGCAGTGGACTTTCGGCTCCGTGACTCAAATATAATATGTCACTGAGTATTCTGTCAACCCTATCCATTTTTCAACAATCATTGACGAAACAATCCCAAGAGATCAAGATATGAAGAATATGACAAGTCTCAATAATACTCGAAAACCTATGAATGTCTGAAATCACTTCAACTTAGAGTTCCTGCCTCGCCAGTACGCTGCTGGCTGCAGTAAACCCTCAGTATCCGTAGTCCAGATAATGACTGCAGCGTGCAACTGCCACGCCCCACCCAACATTTAAAAATAGGATTATATATAGCCATCTTCATAACCTTACTCTAGCTCAGCAACACACATTCCAGTTCAATATAGAAACCACAGCTATAGCCTACACCAATCGTTACAATAATAGTTTACAAATATATAAAAATCAAATCTATAACCAAACTTAACATTAGTCCAGTTATACAAATTATCCCAACCAAAATCGAAAGTTTAAAGAACATTCAAATTAAACACTCCGCCAACACTTAGACCCCGACCCAGGTACAGAGTCTTCCAGTCTGACCTCAAACAACAATCAACACAGAACGATCAACGCCTAAACACAACCAATCCTTGGACACGAACAACTCCAACTGGACACGAGCTACTGTACACGAATACCTAACTTCCTGCATCCAAACATAATCATGTCCCAATACCCCATCAATGTTAGATACAAAATGATACGTTCTTCATCGTCAAGAAAAATTTAGAATAATACCTGAGGAAAATAATCTGATCAAGAACGAAGGTGCAACCCAAAAATTGGATACAACTTCTTCGTGTCCAGAATCGAACCGATATCCTACTGGAACACCATAATAAACAGATTCAAAGCATAGGAGAAAATTAGAGTCACGAGTGATCAGACACTGATTCTTCAAGAATTCTCGAGGAATTCCTCAAACGAACCCAGAACAATAAGGATCTAGGATTGAACATACAAATTATTTTGATCTGCCACCCCGATTGAATGCTGCTGACGACCATCACACATTCCAGAGTTCATCCAGTTCAAAAAAGGAAAGAATAAATTAGAAGAAGAATCAAACGATCATACATGATTTCAAAGAAATTTCAGAAGGATCGTTCGATCTTTAAGTTCAATAACAGAGCACAAGCATTAATCGAGACTCACCAGTTTAGGTCGGTTGCTGAAGAAAGATGATGGCATCTATCGGTGACGAACGTCGAGGAAATGCCGACACCGTAGGCGAAGGAGATCCGCGACGTCGCAATCGTCGGAGAAGAAGGAACCGGTAGAGGAATTTGCTGTGCGTCGTCAAGAACGTTCATGTGCCGCCGAGGAGTTGCCCCCGCTCTCGTCCGTTCCGCTCGTCATTCGTTGGAGATCGCTCACAGTCGTCACCGGAGAAGGAGATTGACACGTCGTCGCTGTCGTCGGGCTCGTCGAGATAATCCGCCACGCGGGGAGGGTCGTACGCCGCCAGAGATGGTGGCCGTGTGCCGCCTGGAAGCCGCAGCTAGGCGCTGCTTGCTGTGATGGAGACCCTTGCCATGGCCATGCTTCAAGAATTTAGGGTTAGGGTTAGGGTTCGAATTGGGAAGAAGGAGAAAATCTCTGGAATTTGGGGATGAAGACTCGACTGAATGAATTTGAGGGTTAGAAGAAGAAGGAATTTGCAACAAACCCCACAACCAATTGCTTAATTGCAAATTATTCTAAAAGTTTGTTAGAGAATTTGTGGTGGTTAGTTAGAAGGTGGTTATGGTTGTTAGAATTCTTGGACGACACTCCAAATTAGTTACTCCCAATCATTAATTAACCATAATGCAATAATTTAATTATAACACTTAAGTTTTACAATTATTAATCAACTTGAATATTATTTATAAAATATTAAAATGATCAAAAATTCATGAAACTGGAAAAGTGGGGTTACAGATGCGTTGGAGAGCTTGAGCTAAATCTATTGGAACTATACTAGAGCTGCGGCAGAGCTGACATGTGGCAGTTGTTGAGATTTTGTTGTTGCTAAAATCTTGGGCGGTTGGCACCCATTCATAGGCAGAACTGAGTCAATGACACGTAGCACATGTCTATTACTCAAAGATCTTAGATCCATTGTAGGTGGATCTTCTTGGATGTGCTTAGGATTTGGCGCATGGAGAGACTTGTTTATATGACTTTTAGGGGTCAAATAGCAAGTCTGGGCACATAGATTTTGAGGCATATACAGAGCTTGAACGCATGGCTACTGAGACGCATACGGGTGATCAGTCGGCCACATGGCAGAACACAGCCGTAACCAACAAACGAGTGATGATTGAGTCTCTTCATTTTCTGCAAAAACTGACTGCTCAGACTTTGAGACGTGTATTGTTGTCATTTTGGTCACTTTAGCATTAAATGCTTTAATGTGTGAAGAGCTTTAGATGGGCGCATCAGTCGTACAGCACATGAGGCTGACGAGCGCATAAGCTGTATGGTGCATCTTCTTTGGTCAGCTTTGTTGAGTCTTTCGAGGATGACTTTGCTTAGCTGATTTTGAGATGACAGATTCATCACTATTAATATAAGTTTATTGTACTGACTTCGGAGAAGTTGCCACTTGGCGCATGGGTTTGATTTGCCCTGGCCTATAAATAGTAGTGTAGAGAGTTTGTTCATTCATTTCATCCAAACTTCTTATTTGAGATAAACTCGACTGATTCTCCTCCTTGGCACTACAGATTATAGATCTCCTCGTTCAAAGAAGCTTTGATTTTGATGATGAACTCTTTCAGAAGACTGAGATACGCTGGGAGAGCTATAGACACAACAACTTATGTTCGAGCCCATTGTCGGCAGTGTTCTTCTATGAGATGGCATTGGGTGCTTGTTGCATCCAAATATCAGGTTCGTCATGCCCGACTTTCGTTATGTTGAAAGAGCCATCGGGTTTGGATTGATTGCCAACCCGCATTTTGCTCAATAAATGCTTTATTAGCTGAAGCATTCACGTGTTGACGAGGAAGTAATTCGCTCTGATGAAGAGGAATGATGCACCTATGCTGATATATCAGAGTGATACGCCTAGCTGTGTGAGCACCCTGAATTTGGGTTGATTTTTTTTATTTTTATTTTATTTTCTGATTGATTTAGTTTCAATAAATAATTTATTCTGTTATTTTTCTTTAAGTGTACTTTTCTGTGCCATTGATATTTGGAGTCTTAGGGATGTTCAACTCTGGAAATCTTCTTCACGAGTTTTAGAGTGGACATGATTACCTTCATGATGGTATATAGTCTTCTACTCAAACTTGTTTCCTTGTACTCTTTTTGCTTTCGCTGAACTTCGGGTCGATTTAGACCATTTGATCATTAATTATTTTTCCCACACTTTTCCTTGATCATTATTAGCACGTTACCGTGACTTTTAATTTGGGAGCGCAAGACCAGTCAGTTTCTTGAAACCAACTTCTCATGCTTGATCTACTCGAGACGTCGTCACCCATGACCTTTGTGTCCCACTCAGACACGTTATTTTGTGCTCCATTTGCTTCGTATAACTTTCCTGACACGTGACCCGATTTTATTTCACCCCACGGTGTCACATTCATCTTCCAACTTGATTTGTGGGTCCCCTGTCGACCAAAACCTGTCAGCCCTAACTATAGACATAGCCTACATTGAGCCTACTACCCGCCTGCCACTTGTGTCCCATTTATTGGAATCTCCATGTGCTACTTACTTACCCATGATCATCAACACCTAATTTTAATTCGATTTTTTGCATAATGTCCGATTTTGACCCAATCCGGCTCCACCGAGTCCAGCCCAGCCCCATGTTACTCTCCATCATAACGCCCTCATTTTTTTGTGTCCAAAATAATATTCAATACCTGCTTTTCTATTTCAAATATTGAGTATAATTTTCTTTATTTAAATCCCTATAGGATAACCTATTTTTCCCTATATTTAACTATAGCCTTTTGATTCTCCTAATTAAATCCTATCCATCCATTTTTTACATGACAAATTTTCTCCCCCTCTAGCATTGGTCGGCCCTAAGTTTTATGTAGAGAGAATCTTTTTCTCTCTCTCTTCCTCTCTCACATTATTATCTCTCTCTCTCTCTCTCTCTTTCTAATATTTCTCCCACACACCGAACTAAACAACAACAGCTACTTCAACATCATCACCACCACATCACCGAGCTCATTTCCAGCATCACACCCGACCACCCACTAGATCGACCCCCCTCACCGTAGCTCCAGCCACCACTGGCCGAGCACGTTGGCCTCCACCGTTATCTCCTCCTCCCATCCTCCTTCCTCCTCCCTACACCCGATCACCATCACCAACACCTAGCCAACGCCTCCACCGCCATCATCCATCAACCGCCGCCACCACTGCCTACACCACCTCCTCCGCCGCAGCTCGCCGCTCGCCGCCGCCGTGCCCCGTACGGCCAGTAGCAGTAGCAGCGCCGCCCTCGCGCTACAGTAGTTGCGGCAGCGAGCAGCCGTGGGCCGCGCGCGCGCACTGGCAGCACTGGCCGCGCCGCCGCCGGCCATCGTACCCCCGGCGACCACCCCCCGGGTGTGCCCCACCCTAGGCCATCCTCCCATGGCAGCCACCGTCCTCCGGGACGCGCCGTCGAGGCGATTCGTGCGTTTTGCACGACGTCCCGTCGTGACGAGCTCGGGAACGAGGCTGAAATCGCGTTCCGTCGCAGCAAGTTTGCACGCATTTTCCCAGAAATCCGACTGTTGGATCGACGATTTCTTTGCTCCGTCACAATCTCGGTATATCCACCTTCACCCCTGTCAATTTTCGTCCGTTAATTTTATCGTTTGATACATCAAAACCGGCCACCAAGTTGACCGTTTAAATTGTATTAATTTTGGACAGTTTCGCGGGACCAACTTCGTCAGCTTGTATCTCCTCCACCGCAGCTCCTTTTGGTGTGCTACCAGTTCCTGTGCGAAGCTGGTATAACCCTCTTATTACCCCTCCAGGGCCCACATTCTCCAAATCTAACAAATTTTATATGAAAACATGCCATTATGACACCACCATTAGACTCGTGGCGTCGTTCTGGCATGTTTTCATATAAAATTTGTTAGATTTGGAGAATGTGGGCCCTGGTACGTTTTCGGTACAAAGTGGGTCCCACATTCTGGGTCAACGGGACTTTTTGACGCCGGCTCATCGAAATCCAATTTCGGATATACCGTTGAGTTCATATCGTCATTCTGGACTCGTTGACATATAATTTGCTAGATTTTGGTGGATATTGGATCTGGCACGCATTTCGGTGCAAGTCGGATACCAATATCCGGGTCAACGGGTCATTTTGAGATCGGCTCATCGGAATCCAATTCCGGATATACCGTTGAGTTCGTATCGTCATTCTGGACTCGTTGACATGTAGTTTGCTAAGTTTTGAGAACATTGGCTCCGGCACGTATTTCCGTGCAAACCGGAATTCCAAGTTCTGGTCAACGGGCCAAATTGAGATCGGGTCAACGGAATCCAATTCTGGAGATACCGTTGGGTTCGTATCGTCATTCTAATTTCATGGACATATAATTTGTTATATTTTATAGACTTATTTTCTTGCACGTTTTTCGATGCAAAACGGCTCCGACACGGACACCATTTTGACCCGAAATTACCTTTTTGCCCATGTGTCCAAATTGGACCGATGGGTAGGCTATCCTAGTTAATTTGACCATTCTGGACACGTTGACGATGTTTATTTCATCGTCCGACAATGTTTGTTGATAGTTTCTCTGAGTTTAACCTTTTTATAATTAATTAATAATTAATTCTTATAATGTTCGTATTTCGGGATTAGTACAACGAAACTGAGATCAGTCAATTCCAGTGATCTCACATCGCTAAAATTGATAAGATGAACATGTGGATCACTATAATAAGATTATCAACTTTACCGTTGATCTTCTTATCTCGATTTGCGTGTCGTAAGTTTCGACGTACGAATAACGAAGTACACTTTATATCTTTAATATTTAGACTAGAATTGACCCTGTTTGACCAGAGTTGACCAGTTGACCCAAAGTCAACTATAAGTCAACACTTGACCTAGTTTGACTAGATTATTGACCGGAGTTGACCTAGAGATTTTTTGACTTAGAAGAACCTAGAATAAAATAGATTGCTTGTAGAGATTCATTTATTACAACTTGAACACCTTGTAACCTGTGTTACTTTAAATAGGACTCTGTGGCTTCAATTGGACCCCTATACCTATCAGCTGTTCAGGTTATCAGGCGAGTACATTCTCTGATCATTTCATATCCTGTTAGAATTATTTTCCTGCTTTAGATTACTTTACTTGATGCTGTCACGTTGGTAACACGAATTAGTACTATATGGATCCATTTTTGAGATGTTATCCTCTCAGGGAGCATCGTATACTACATGTTCTGTGCGTTTCACTTACATGGTGTATCACTATGCTTTACGGTTCTTCGATCACTTGTGACATGTACTCTCATGATCACAGAGTATTTCCAGAATCACCCCATTGTGGGCATTCCCAGAATCACCCATTATGGGCTATCCATGTATCACCCCTTGTGGGCCTTTGCATGGAATCATAACATAACCTGGTTGGATCCTTGTGTATTGATTGGAGGTACGGAGGAGTAGAAGTAAACATGTGAATAATATCCAAGTAGTGTAGTTCCCAGAATCACTCCATAGTATAGTTCCCAGAATCTCCTATGCCATTCACATGTTTATATTGTACTCTGACTCACTAGCCACTGTTAGCTCTCTACTTATAGTAGATATTTCTATTACAGTTCTCTTTCTCTGTTTATATACTGTATTTCCTCCAGATCCTGTATCTTACTTTACTGCATGATTATATTTTCTAACCTGCTATGATCTGTTGAGATGTACTGTGCTCGCTCCAGTCCTGACTGGACCCGTTGATAAATTTTACAGATAGCCTGGAGGTTGCCTGCTAGCCTAGAGGAGACAGTAGAGGTTGTATAGATAGCTAGGGTTTATTCATAGTTTATTTTCAGTTGTTTTGAGATGTATTTATGGATTACTGTATTTGAGTCTTGAGATGTATTCTGAGTTTGTATCTTAGACACTTAGACTTCTATCTGTTGTATCTCTTTTCGATTTCATGTTTTATCTATCTTCCATTACGCTCTACCTTAGATGTGATTGAGTTTACATTCTACTATGTCACCCCCATTCGGGGAGTATAAACTGTTTAGTTTATACTGTTAGATGCATTGAGACCTAGGACAGCGTTCTACCGTCGACACTGCGGCATAGGCTGGGCGTTGTTACGTTCTCGTGCCCTAACTCTAGGGTGCGGATCATGACACATTTTTAGTGGTGGCCCATGCAGGTCGAGTTTGTGTAGTGGTATTCGAACTAGAGTACTACTACAGCCTGCTGTAGGATTAGGATATATTTTGAAGGTACTCAATCACAGTTAGGACCCTTGAGAGATTCCTGGGACGACCCTTGAGAATCTTATTTTAACTTCGATTTGAAAATTCTTCCCCCCTTGATTTGATTTGTCTTTACTTTCTGTTATTGAATTTGATTTTGATGGATATTTGTTGAATTTGACTTTGTATTTATTGATTGTGATGAAAGATTATTGAATTTTGAATCTTGATGTTAGCTGTTGCGTCCGAGTTTGTATTTATATAATTTAATGGATTTTTGTTCATTTTAAATCTTTATGTTTGCTGATAAATTTGATTTTGGGTATCCATTGTTGATTTAAATTAAATTTTGGCAAGATAAAATTATATGGGCTAGGTCATCTAAGTTATGGAATCTAGTCTTCTACAGTCATATTAGCTAGCATGGTGAGGGCATATAGTTTGACTTGGATATATTTCTCGAGTGTGGGAATTTAAGATTTTCGCAGCCAAGCTAGCGGCATCGCGAAAATGTTAAATACCATGATTCTAGAGGTATGTGCCTAAGTCGAGGACTCTGTGATTATCGTAGCCTTGCTTACTAGTATGACGAGGATCTAGAGTATCATGATTTTGGATAGACGCATATGATTATCAGATTGTACCTTAAATATTTTTGAACATGTTTTCCCTACTATTGTTTCAGTCATTCAACAAAAGAAAGAAAGAATTATCATTGTTTGTTTAGTTTAGTTTCTTATTATTTAGCTTAGGAGTAGCTTTAGCTATTTTTATAAACCTTTGTGTAACTTCTTCTATGATTTTTTTTTAATACAATGAATCAATGATTTTGCTAGACTTGTTTTGGATTTGATATTTCAGCTCTGGGTTTCAAAATGGTTCTTCTTTAAACAGATAAGCAAAACAGATTTTATCGTTATTTCTTTCTTGCTATTATTCTTGTATTAAATAATAATTAAACTATCTTGGTTACATCAATCACCTACTTTACAATTTTGGTAGGAATCTAAATGTTAGTCTTAACGTAGAATTAATTTTTTATATTGGGACATGAGAATATATATATGAATATATGTAGTGGACACTTTCCTGACAGGTATGCATGCTACACTTTGATTTCCACATATCTAAATACATATTAATATGTCGTTAATGTTTAAAATTTCAAAACTCCAATATTTCCGATTCTCTGCTTTTTCCAGCTTAAATTCGTAATTCAAATATAGATTTCATGTTATTAGTTATGTTTACATCACTGCACATGTATGTTATACATAGAGTTTCAATTCAAAAATTTGGTTGAGTCTTGTGTTGAAATTGTCAAATCTAAGACTGTGTACATATTAACCCTTGATACGGGATTTTAAATGTTAGTTCAAATTGTTGTTTTAAATGTAATATTTAGAGCTGTGTACATTGTTGTTGTAGGGATATAATGTTAGATTTTATATTCTTACATGATAGGTTGTGATAAACATTGAGTTGGGTTTGATGTGCAAATTTCTCCAAAATCCTGAAAACTAGTTACATGTTAACATTTTTACATTGATTTCCATGTTTAGTTCAATTTCAGATTTAACATGTAATATTGAACTGTATGCGTAGATAAATGTATTGATAGTATGTTAGGGTTTCATTTATATCATGTTAGGATATATTGGGAGCTTTGAGATTGGTTGTGATGTTTCAAAATCCTAAATCTGAGACTGCATTATGTTAATATTTCACTGTTTTAAATGTTAGCTTATTTTCAGACTTTGCATGTAAATGCTGAACTAAAACTGGATTTAACCTTTCAATACTAAGCTATACCCTGTACAAGGACACACATACACCCTAACTTAGTATACGCTGCCATGTAAACCTAACTCTTCCTCTCTATGTCATGATTATATATCTATGTAGATATATATAGAGCTTAGGCATACATGTTATAATGTATATAGATACATAACTAAGTCTCTACCTTTATATATATATATATATATATATATATATATATATATATATATATATATATATATATATATATATTTTTTTTTTTTTTTATAAAACCACCACTTTATTCATTCCTAAATAAAGACAAGTCCAGATTACAAAGATCAGAATTCAGGAAGCTCTACATGCGAGCATCTACTTGTAGCTTTTTTGAGTTGTCTTTTAACTTCTGCAATCAGCTGATCCGACGAGTAGCAGTAGGATTCATACCGCCATTTGTTGCGGTTTTTCCACAAAACCCAGCATATAGCACCGACGATTAGCTGCTTCACGTGTTTCTGCCGTCTTCTCCACCATGTTTGAAGTCTATGAAGCACATCCAATCTGTTAACCCTAACGCCAAATTTGGATTGAAAATAAAGCCAAACATCCATAGCTAGATTTCCCGAGCTAAAAACATGCTGGATCGATTCCGATTGACGATCAATACAACAGTGACAAGCTGAAGCTAACGAGAAACCCAACTTTGAGACATTATCATCAGTGGGGAGTTTGTTGAAAATAAGTCTCCAGAGAAGAATAGACCACTTAGTCGGCATACACTTATTCCAAGCATTGGTAAGGAAGACTTGTTGAGGAAACTCTGCCCTAATAAGACTCCAGGCCGATGCAATAGAGAAATTCCCTGTAGGGTTTTGAGTCCAGACCAACCGCCCCATATCATCTTCAGCAATAAATTCATCACCAAGGTGTCTACCCCTAATCAATCGCTTCCAAACATGCGACGCTGCTGATGTTAATTCAACATTACTTGGAATAGAAGAAGCACAATACTTGGCCTTAAAAAATGTAGCCCACAGCGTATCAGTCGAACGCAGTTTCCACCAGAGCTTCACAGTCATAGCATCCAAGACGTCCCCCAATCTCCGCACACCAAGGCCCCCTTCAGGGATATGTCGAGCCACTCTATCCCATTTAAGCCAAGACCGCTTAGGTAAACCATCTTTGGAGCCCCATAGAAAGCTATCAACATACTTTCAAGACGGTTTAAAACAGAAATAGGTGGATTACTAGCTGATAAGCAATGAACTGGAATAGAAGTAAGAATAGACTTTATCAGCACTAGTCGGCCTCCATATGACAGTAATTTATTATTCCAGCCTGAGATACGAGAGCGAATTTTGCATATTAATTCTTCATACATACCAGCATTCCGACGCCCCGTAGCTAGAGGACAGCCCAAATAAACAATAGAACCTTGCATCACCTGGAAGCCAGTCAAGAGCTTAATCTCCGCAGTTCTATCCTGGGAAATCTTCTCAGATAGGATCATAGACGATTTAGAAACATTAACAAGTTGGCCCGAGTTGGACTCATAGGAATGAATAACCTCCATCAATAGCTTGATCGATCTCTTGTCCGCTCCAGAAAATATAAGGAGATCATCTGCATACGCAAGATGAGAAACCCTTAGGCATCCTCTAGGAGAGTAGAATCCACTAAAACCATTGACAGTATTCAGATGAATAAGATTGCGGCTCAATGCTTCTGCAGCAATAATAAAAAGAGCAGGTGAAATAGGATCACCTTGTCGAATCCCACACTGTCCATGAAAAAATCCAGATGAACGGCCATTGATAAGAGTAGAAAACCAAATGTTATCTACTAAATGAAGGATAAGAGTGCACCATTCATTGCTAAAGCCAAACTGTTTCATAATCCGAAGAAGGAAGGCCCAACTAACACGATCATAAGCTTTACTCATGTCCAATTTGATAGCCAAATTACCTCCCCAGTGCTTGTGATCTAGCTCAGCAATCATTTCTTGAGCCAATACAATATTATCCACAATTTTCCGCCCCTTAACAAAACCACTTTGATGAGGAGAAATAATGCGGGGCAAAATGTCAACCAGCCTTCTAGCCAAAAGTTTAGATATAATTTTGTTAACAAAATTACATAAACTAATAGGACGATAATCAGATAGGGAAGTGGGTTGCTTGATTTTAGGAATAGGTAACAGATGGGTGCTTGTGAATGATCGAGGCAATGCAAATCCATCCATAAATAAACAAACAGCTTCAAGAATGTCCGATCCTATAATATGCCAGCAAGACAAGAAGAAAGAGCCAGAGAAACCATCCGGACCAGCAGTGCTGTTGTGATCCATACTCTTGACAGTTGCCAACAATTCATCCATGGACGGTTTAGCAGTTAAGGCAGCATTATCATCCGGCGTGATAATGGCAGGAATATGGTGAAAGTAATCATCATTCAAAACAATATGAGGGGGAGTAAAAATCTTACAGTAGTAGTCATTCGCCTCCTGTTAAATCTCAGGGAGAGTAGATATAGAATGACCATCCGCAGCCTTGAGATGGTGAATATGCAGCCGATTCCTCTTAGACGAGACAAACGAGTGATAGAACTTAGTATTTTTGTCTCCTTCATTATCCCACTTCACCCTCGCTTTTTGTTTCCAGTAGGAGTCTTCAATCCGTAACCGTTGTTTCAAATGAGCTCGAGCTAGAAGCCATTGGGGACGAAGAGAAGGATCCGATACACAATCCGCTTCCAAAGCAGTAACCAAGTCTTCAGCCTTCTTAACTTCCTGAAATATATCACCATAAGTAGATCGACTCCACGCAGAGAGGGCCTTCCTTGTTGCAGCAAGTCGAAGACCAACCCTAACAAGGCTGTTAACATGACCAACCGAGTGCCAAGCCTTGTCCACCACAGGAAGAAAAGTCTCATGATCTCTCCAAAAGTGCAGAAAACGAAATGGACGAGGAGAGGTAGGCTTGTCTGCCTCTAACGAAAGTAAGATGGGAGCATGATCCGATTCAGATCTGTTGAGGTGGGATACTGACGAGCAAGGGACCCACTCCCACCATTTGGAATCCATCAGAATACGATCCAAACGAGATCCTTGTTTAGGAATACCATATTGCCGGTCCACCCACGTAAAACAACTCCCCGAATAGGGAACTTCAGAGAGGCCAGCTGAAACTTGAAAATCAGAAAATTCCTTCATAGACACAAAGCACGGAGGAAGGCCACCAAACTTCTCATCTTGCATTGTATGGCATTGAAGTCACCCGCACTAGCCACGGTTGGTTCCATCTGGAACGTAGTAGCAGAAGATTGTCCCATAAAACTCGTCTGCCCTCCTTAGTATTAGAGCCATGAACAGCAGATAACAGCGCCACCGAGGGCAAGAGAGGAGAGGTAAGAGATACAGTGAGGGACTGATCATGAGCATCAATCACAGCTAACTCAAATCAGATCTAGCCATAATCCAGATATTACCCCGAGCATTTGAAAAGGAAGATTGAAAACCCAGTTTAAGTTGGTAAGAAAGAAGTTTATCCCTGTTCACTTTGGGTTCAATAATAACCACAAGATGAACCTTATTAGTTCTGCAGAGAGATTTAAGGCGCTTGAGAGCCATAGGGTTGGCTATACCCCGGATATTCCAGCAGAGGAATTTAATCATCAGAGGAAGGCGGGGAGGAGGAAGTGTCTGTAGCCTTAGCTGTGGAGCAGAGGACACGATTTGAAGGGGGGATAGGAGGTTTCTTTTTCTTTTGAGGCCCTGGGAGGGCTGAGAGGGAGCAGGTTTCGCCATTGTTATCCACACGAGCGGTAGGATCAGCACCCAAATTGTCGTCTCCAGGATCTTTGGGCAGCTCTGCAGTGGGCTCCCCAGGATCAACTGTTTCTTGTTCAGCTGCGTCAACTTCGTCCGCCCAGGACCTAATTTCACCTTCTTCAGCTTCATCATCAGCCTGGGAATTAATGGGTTCGATGAGTTGACGTGGGGAGGAAGGATTGGACGTATAAGGGGATGACGGTTGCAAGTGGTTGACAGGTTACGGGGAGGAAATGGCTGCGGGGATAGTAGAAGTTGGTGGGGCCGCATTGAGAAGCTCACCCTGAGTAGAAGCGACAACCGGATCTGTCGGAGGCGGTGGAACATTAATGACTGGGTCATTCAAGGGCAGTCCGGGATTGGACGGCTCCCCTATCTCGAAAGGTGTGGTCCCCACCGACCTGGGCGCAGGGTCATTAATGATCTCTTTCTGTTGTGTTGCGCAACAGTAGTAGTAGCTTTACATAGATCTCTAGTATGGCCTTGATGTTTGCACAAAGAGCAGTATCTAGGAAGAGTTCATATTCAATTTTCTGCATAAAAGTACGCCCATGAGGAAGATTGATACGAACTGCAGGAGGAAGAGGTTTACTAGCGTCTACTTCCACAAATACACGTGCCGTACTAGGACGTGAAAAATCTTCAGTCGCTTTATCAAGTTTAAGAGGAGTACCAATACCCATAACGATGGAGAAGAGAGCATTCTTCGCAAAAAGTTGATGAGGAAGACCAGGAAGAGAAACCCAAGTAGGAGCAAGCGGAGATTCCTGAGAAGCACTGAAGTCTTTGGACCAACGAAAAACCCTCATAGGAGCTTTAGCAACATACCAGATCTCTCTCGCCCTAAGGCGCAAAAAATCGATCTCGAGAGAAGGACGAATTATTATATGTTTCAAGTCGATCACCCCAACCTGCACCTCACCGGCGAATTGAAAGCCCATAAAGGCCTTACGAATCACATCGATGGGTGGACGGGTATGAGAGAACTTCCCAATCAGCGAGAAACGAAAGGGTTGTATCAGGACCTGCTCATCTTCTTCAGAGAAGGAGACAACAGGAACCCCCTTAGAAAAGGAAGGAAGACGTACGGAGATCGAAGGAGCCGCCGGGGGCATCCCTACTGCCTCCGCAAAGGATTTCGACGCCATGAACCGTCAAAGAACGATGGTCAAAGAACCAGTCGTGGGGGTTAGGGTTTCACGGCGCGGCGCTCTCCCCATATATATATATATATATATATATATATATATATATATATATATATATATATATATATATATATATATATTAATATATATAATATATATATATTTAATATATATATATATATATATATATATCTATATATATATATTATATATATATATATGTATATATATATATATATATATATATATATATAATATATATTATAATATATATATATATATTTTTTATATATATAAATATATATATATCTATATAATTATATATATATATATATATATATATCTATATATATATATATATATATATATATATAATATATATATATATATATATATATATATATATATATATATATATATATATATATATAGGGATATATGTAATATATATATATATATAAAATATAATATATATTTTTTTTTACACAGAGACTATATTAATAGTCAAGGCGCAAAATACCGAAGCCTTTACAAGTAAGCACGAAAAGGAAAATAATAAGGTGCTATCTTTCGACCGAGAGCCGAGAATATGAGGTCAGCTGTGCAGAGGAAGCCAGAATCCCTCACGGACGTGCTTGCAATGTCTTTTATTCTTGTGTATCTGTTAGTGGACCTCGTGGATCAGTTGAATATAGGTGAACTGGCGCCACTCGTATATGTATTTGTTCCTATTCTTTCAAATGACCCATGTAGTGGCGGCTACGAGGATTTGATGGCTGTCCGATGCTTTACCCCAAGCGGTAAGGAGATCGTTGAAGCCGCCAGTGCCCTGGTCCGAGACATAAAGGTTAGAGAACATGGCCCCCACTGTCATAGATAGAGATCTATGATAAAGTATGTGCTCAGATGTCTCCGCCTGTCGATCCGAGCAATAATAGCAGGCAGAAGCTAAGCTGAAGCCAATATTAGCGATGGCATCATCGGTGGGTAGTTTCCTACGAAGCGCTCTCCACATCAGGAAATACCACTTCTTAGGGATGCAAGATTGCCAAAACTCCTGATAGGGAAGGGTTATCCTGGCCGTGAACTACTCGACGAGCAGAATCCAGAGTGAATGAGCCGTGAGTCGTAAGGGGCCGCCGTATAGTGTCATGATCCGATCCAATCACTGCTCCAGAATCAACGATAGTACCCACAGCCTCCTCTCCGAGCCAAGTCGATATCCTCTTCCGATTCTAATCCCCCTCGTTGGTCCACAGATCTCTGATGGTAGCAGTGAGCGAAACACTTGGTGTGGGGGAGAACAGAAAGTCCCCAGCCTACGTTTCATAATAAATAGACGATTCGTGCCGGTGCCAGTTGAAGACGGATCAATGGTTCTGTGAGCTGTCTACCGTTGAGAATACGACGCCAACATGCCGAGGAACTGTTGTTGAAGGATGCGGAAGATGGGCGTGAGTGTTTGAAGCATCTAGCCTTCATGAAACGATCGCACAATGACCAGTTCTCCGAAGCTCCACCACATTTTCATAGAGCAAGCGTCAATGACGTGTGCTAGCCTGCAAAATCCAAGGCTACCCTCTTCCATAGGTCTAGCCATGGTATCCCAACTCGCCCGATGATGCTTATCCTTGTCGTCGCTGTGTCCCCAAACGAAGTTGGAGAGTAGGTTTTCAATGTTAGTGATAACCTTCTTCGGAGGAGAGCAGGCGGCCATGGTGTATACCGGAATAGAAGAGAGCACATGCTGGATCAGAATAATCTTCCCTCCAGGCGACAGAATCACGTTATGCCAACCCTCAATTTTTTTCTTGTTTTCCCCACTTGGTTGTCGAAGAGGCTCGAGTTAGTTCTACCGTACACCAACGGGCATCCCAGGTAAGTGAATGGGGATAACACAGAAGGAAGTGATTCTAGTGAGCAAAGTGGTGTGCTCTCTGTCGTCTGTGTAGTGGGCGTAGATGACACTTTTGGTATGATTGATATGCTGTACGGAGCATCTGGTATATCTCTGAAGCGTGGTGTTAACTATACCTCTGCGGACCCCATATCTCTTGTAGAGATATGATGATGTCGTCAGCATATACCAGGTGAGTGATGATCGGGCAACCGTTGGCGGTGTAGTAGTGGTTGAAGTGGGAAGATCCTGCCATTTGTTTAGGTTTCTGCTAAGAGCTTCGGCAGCGATGATGAATATGGTAGAGGATAGAGGGTCTTCTTATCTGACACCACGGCTGGATTTGAAGAATCCGTCAGCTTGACCGTTGACGACCGTAGAGAACCAAGTGTTGCTTATCGACCTCCAGACGATGTCAATCCCAGTGTTTGGGAACCCGAAGGCCCTGAACACCCATATCATGAATTGCCAGTCCAGTCTATCATATGTGTTTTTATATCTAGTTTAATGGCTATGTTCCCTCCTCTAGATAAAAATTTCATGCAGATAATCATTTTATGGGCTAGGAGGACATTGTCGAGGATGTTGCGATCCCGGACGAATCTACTTGCTCATCGAAAATGATCTTGGGTTGAAGGCCCGACATCTGGTTGGCTATAATCTTGGAGATGGTCTTGTTGGTGAAGGTGCACATGCTCAGGGACGAAAATCTCTAAAAGTCTTCGGGTTTTCCTTCTTGGGAATGAGGATCAGATTGGCACTGGAAATCGCTTTGGGGTATCTGGCGCCTTAGAAAAAGGTAATAGTCGCTTCGCTGATGTATATCTTAATAATATCCTAGCAGGTTCTGAAGAAGGCACCAGTGAAACCGTCCGGGCCCGAGCACTGCTCTCCTTCAGCGCTGTAATGACCATAGTTCGTATTACGTATTTTAGAATACGTGTACGTATCTTGACTCATATTGCATGTTTCCTTGCATGGTATATTTGGGCATTTCATTGCTTGGTTTATCTTGGTTTGGTTCGGCTTGGCTTGGTTTGCTTTTGAGTTCATCATGAACCAAAAGAAAACCTCCTACCTACTACCATCACCATTTATTAACCCATCCCCTTTTCTCTCTCCTCATTACTTCTCATTAACTCTTTTTCTTCTTCACCATTTACTCTTCACCTACCTGAGAGAGAGGGAGAGCTTAGGCAAGTGCATCTTGCTTCATGGAGGAACTCAACTTTTGTTGTTCATTCTCTTCCTTACAACATCCTGAGACACTTTAGTACTTAGCATTTTTAATTTCCATGGCTAAATTCATGTAGATCTAAGTTTATTTCATTTTGGGATTGCTTGGGTTTGATCTATTTAACCTTGTTATTTCCAAGTTTTGATGGTTCCATGTTGTAGAGAATTTATTCTGCCCCAGTTTGACCTATGAAAGTTAAATTCTAACCTCGGATGAAGGATTTATGGAGCTTGGAAACATGGCCTTCATGGTTCTTCTCCTCAGAAATTGGAGAAGAAGAACAGTACTTGACCGAATGGCAATTCATGCGGCAAGTTTTCCCTGGCCGCATGGCCTTAGCCGGCCGCATGAAACTTTCCCTGAGCAGCATGAACTCTTAATCCTAGCCATATGAGACACACTTCCCTCTGAGCCGTATAAGACCCCCATACTTCTCAGCCGCATGAGTTAATTTTCTCTGAGCTGCATAAGACTCAGCCCTTTCCAGCCGCATGACATTGCTTGGGTTCATGGCCGCATGAGCTCTGATTGGTTCCTAGCCACATGGACTTCTTCCCCACCGCATGGACTTCTGATCCCGAGCCGCATAAGACCCGATCTCCTGGCCGCATAAACCCAGTCTCCCCGAGCCGCATATGCCCTTAAACCCTGACCGCATGAACCCGAGTCGCATGAGCCTGCTGATTCTTGGCCGCATTAGCCCAATTATCCCCTGGTCGCATGAACTCATTTCCTGAGCCGCATGACTCATCCCCCAGTCTTGCCCCATTTCTATTTTATTTATTTTATTATGCTCATGTCTTGTGACCCTCTGTGTAACTTGGGCCTCTTGATAGAATGCTTATACTATGTTATCTTGCACATGTACCATGAACACGACATTGACCCATAGTGGTGCACTCTTGACAAGTAACATGACATGATAGTAGCCGCCGTGGCGCACTCTTGACAAGTAAACCTGACATGATATACTTTGATAGGTGTTGCGACGGCTAACATGACAAGTAGGAATGACCAGGACACCATGGACGATTGTGCTTGTACAAATAAACTAGTTTTTTTGCATCATGTCTAGGGCAAGACCCCTGAGTACCACGGTCAGGGGTACCTACTGATATTGACTAAGGCTAATAACTAGAATAATCCAGTAGTCATGAAGAGATTTTCCCAGCTATAGGCAATCCCGTTATCTGGGCACCCCACATGGGATCTGTAGCCTGCCGTCGAGTAGGGCATATTTCCAGCACACAGTCATGTGGTGCACCTTTCAAGCTACTTAAGGGTACATGCGCTTCTTGGACGATGTACCCACCTGAACTCGACCCCTAATTGCGTCGGATAGCCTGGATGGTCTACATGGCTTGTGGCTGTGGAATAATCTCTCTACATCTTGCTAGTAACTAGGCCTGTGATAACCCTAGTTAGTTAAAGTATCAAGCCATACTTATTGCTTGGCTGTAATTATTGGATGGGGTATAATCAGTCTAGTCTTGTCTTGATCCTCTACAAGATTGTTACATGACCTGATTTCTTATATTTATCTTGCCGATAAATGGTAGGAAACCAAGTTCGTTCAGATGAAGGGTTACAACCCCGGTCCTTGTTTGGTTTACGGGTTATAACCTGGTTATCTGAATAGTTCCATGGTTATCTCGTCGTATATCATCCTGATTTTTCCATATTTTCAGTTCTTACTATTTATTTATACTCTTGTGCTAATTGCTGGTTTTAGTTCTTAAGTGAAGCCTCCTTTGTGGCACTTGCTCTTTCTGGGATCTAATCCAGCTGATTTTGTATGGCTAGATTTTGGAGCATCTCCAGAGGATCTACCTTACCGACCTTCCAGCCAGATGGTGACCACTAGAAGGAATCCTGGCAACGAGTGGGTTTATTTTAGCTCTCCACTCTATTGTAAAAATATTCTCTTGAGGCGTTTAGCCGACGAGCACGTGTTAGCTCGATTGCACTTTACTTACTGTCTGCCTACGGGCTGTAACATGATTGGCAAATCCTAGGGTTGATCATGTATGACTGAAACTCTTGCTAGTTTTCATATTTTGTAATGACTAGCTTCATGATCATCCAAATATGTAATGTATGGGACGCCTTACTTTTATATTTGGTGCTCTGATATCTTGTAACTGTTATTACTTGCTTGAGATTGAGACAATAGGCTTGTTCATGACCATAAGAGACTGATGGCTTGTAGTTAAACCCTCATATACCTAGACAGTCGTGACCAATAGTGAGATGGATTCCATTTCAATATACGTAGCTGGCTATGTATGCCCTCGCTCTCAAGTATTCTGGCTCTGAGGCATTACATAGTTTAAGTGGTGGCCCATGCAGGTCTTGTAAATCAAGATATGTGAGGGTTTACCGAATAGATGTCTCAATCAGTACTCGCCCTTGATCTCTGCTCGTATCTGCTAAATCCCTGTATTCTTGACCTGATCACATGCTTGTATCTTTGATCTGTCCTGGTCCTTCCTGATTGTTCCCTATGTCGTCTTCTTCAGCGGCACTGTTCCTGGTCCTACCGATCAGCAAGGCGGAGCACCTCCCGTGGACCAGCAGCAACCTGGAGATCAAGCCCAGCATTCAGGAGTAGCCTCCAGAGTCATGCCTACTGGGGTCAAGAGCCACTAGTTCAGCCCGTCTAGCCTGTAGAGCCTGATGATGGCACCTTGGTGGGTCTATAGGACATTGTTAGCTTTCCAAGATCGTCGAGGCGATGCATTGTACCAGGCAGTGACAGATGCTCTGAGAGGAGGTTACCAAGGTAGCAGTACAGCCAACAGCTTCAAGCGCTTAAACCCTCCCTTCTTCGACGGCAGTGAAGATGCTATTGTCGCAGACGCTTGACTTCAGGATACAAAGATTCTAGAAGCAGCCAGGACTCAGAAGACGAGAAGGTGGCCGTAGTACGCTTGCAGTTATTGGATCTTGCCCGCAGCTGGTAGGCGGCGCAGGCCGTTGGATTAGTGGCACCTATTGCTTGGGCAGTATTCCGAGAGAGATTCCAGACCAAGTATTTTGATGCTGTAGCTCGGTACAACCTACAGACAAAGTTTACCAATCTGAAGCAAATGGGCAGGACGGTCAATGGATATGCGGCCGAGTTCTCCAGGCTCAGTCGATTTGCTCTCACCTTGGTGGCGACCGAGTTTGATAGAGCCCAGCGGTTCCAGCAGGGGCTCCATCTAGAAATTTTATTGGCAGTAGAGCAGTTCGAGCATCAGACCTTCGATGCAGTATTGAGAGCAGCTAGGAAGCATGAGTATACCTTCCAGAGGATCGTGGACCGGACCGGAGGTCGGAAGAGATCTCACGGCCAGATGAATCAGTCTTCAGCACCAGCCCCGACAGCTAGGGCTTTGACCGTTGGAACTCCGAGGCGGGCGACCTCAGTGACGTCGATTCAGCATTCGACCCCAGCATTTCCCCAGCAGTAGAAGCAAAAGCAGACTTCCGCAATGGTTGTACTCATTACGGGAAGCAGGACATGTGGTGGCAGAGTATCCCAGGACGTAGGGATTGTGCCTGGCTTGTGGGGCAGCGGATCACAAGATAGGATCCTGCCTGAATAGGGGTAGTTCATCATCATCCAACTTTTCCAGTCCTTCGGTGAGGGGACCAGCCCCAGTACCAGTCCAGTAGCAGCAACAGTACCTGTTGCCGAGGCCCTTGCCGCCTCAGACCCAAGTATTTCAGCATCAGAACCTCCAGCAGTATGTACAAGTCCAAGCCTAGATCCAGAATAGGCATAGAGGTTTCCAGCAGAGGGGACCCATACCCAGAGGACATGGTCAGACGATGGCGTTGACCATAAAAGAAGGATTGGCACCAGGTGAGGTAGTAGCAGGTACTATTCTCGTTAACTCCTTTTCAGCATCCGCGTTATTTAATTCTGGTACATCGCATTCATTCATGTCTGCACGATTCGTGATACGGATAGGACTGGAGCCCGAGTCCTTATCAGCAAGGCTCAATGTCCTTACTGGTAACAGTCTTGTGGGAGTAGATAGAGTGTTTTCCTCGTATCGGATCGTAGTTAGCGGTAGAGAGTTTCTAGCTAGATTGATAGAGTTCTCGATGGCCGATTATGATGTGGTCTTAGGGATGGATTGGTTGAGAGACCAGTATGCTAGGATAGACTGCCATATTGGCAGGTTGTTTTTAGCATTCCAGGCGAGCCAGAGTTTTCCTTTTCCCGAGGCAAAGTTGAACCTTCTCCTCCGGTATTGCGGATGGCAGTAGCAGCAGTACAGTTAACCTGGATAGTCGAAAAGTTTTCAGATGTTTTCCCAGAAGAGCTTCCAAATGCCGCCAGAGCGAGAGATCGAGTTTACTATCGACTTGATCCCAGGGACAGCCCCAGTGTCAGAAAGAGTCTACAGGATAGCGCCATCAGAGTTAGAGATATTGTACAAGATGATTGAAGAACTCAGGACCAAGGAATTCATTCGTGCAAGTGGATCGCCTTAGGGAGCCCCGATGCTTCTTGTGAAAAAGAAGGATGGTACGTCCAGATTATGTGTTGACTATCGTACCTTGAACTCAGTGACAATCAAGAACAGATACCCTCTCCCGAGGATAGATGACTTTGATCAACTCAAGAGGGCAGCAGTATTCTCGAAGATTGATTTGCGGTCAGGATACCATCAGATCAGAGTCAGAGAGCAGGACATCCCGAAGACAGCTTTCAGATCTAGATATGGGCATTAGGAGTTCCTTGTTATGCCATTTGGAGCAACCAATGCGCCGGCTGTATTCATGGACCTCATGAATATTTTCATGCCTTATTTGGATAGTTCGTGATTATGTTTCTAGACGACATCCTGGTGTACAGCAAGAAGGAAGCAAGCATGAGCAGCATCTTATAGTTGTTCTTCAGATTCTCATGGAGCACCAGTTGTACGCGAAGTTCAGTAAATGCGAGTTCTGGCTCGATCGCATTTCATACTTGGGTCATATCATCACCAGAGGAGGAGTAGAAGTGGATCCCCAGAAGATTGTGGCCATTGAGACATGGCCAGTACCCAGCACTTGCAGAAGTTTGCAGTTTTCTTGGCTTGGCCGGCTACTACCGGCGATTTGTTTCAGACTTTGCTCAGATTTCAGCGCCATTGACCCAGTTGACCCGTAAGGATGTGCAGTTTGTTTGGACAGTAGAATGTCAGGATTCTTTTGAGAAGTTGAAGCAAGGTTTGATCATGGCACCCATTCTTACGCTTCCAGATAGGACCGGGAGATTCTCAGTGTATTGTGATGCTTCAGTCAGAGGTTTGGGATGTGTTCTAATATAGCATGAGAAGGTAATAGCTTATGCGTCACGTCAACTTCATGATCATGAGAGGAGTTACCCAACCCATGATTTGGAGTTGGCAGCAGTAGTGTTTGCACTTAAGCTTTGGTGGCACTACTTGTATGGAGATAGGATGGAGATTTTTATCGACCACAAGAGTCTGAAGTATGTGTTCACTCAAAGGATCCTAACATGCGTCAGAGGAGATGGCTAGAGCTACTTGTGGATTATGAAGTCAACCTGTAGTATCATCCTGGGAAGGCCAACGTGGTTGCAGATGCATTGAGCAGGAGAGCCGGAGTTTATTTCCTAACGACACAGTCAGAGTTGTTGCAGATCTTTAGAAGATGGGTATTGAAGTTGTCCTTCCTACCAATATGGAGTTGATGGCCAGCATGCAAGTTCAGTCCAGTATAGTTGAGAGGATCAGGTTAGCTCAGTCGACAGATTCCAAATTTCAGCGACTCAGAGTAGAGTGTGAGGCAGGACGGCAACCAGAGTTATGTATCCATGGGATGGTACACTTAGACATGAGAGGCATCTTTGTGTATCCAGTGGAGATATCAGACAGGAGATCATGGCAGGAGCTCACAGTTCTCAGTATTCTATTCATCCGGGCGGTACGAAGATGTACCGTGATATCCGTCAGCACTTTTGGTGAATGGCATGAAGAGGGAGATAGCCCGATTTGTCTCTCGATGTTTGGTTTGCCAACAAGTTAAGACTGAACATCAGAGGCCACCTGGACTTTTTCAGCCGTTGCCAATTCTAGAATGGAAGTGGGAGCATATAACCATGGATTTTGTGACTGGATTACCTAGGTCCCCGGCCGGTAGAGATGCTATTTGGGTTATTATAGACAGGCTCACGAAGGTGGCTCACTTTCTTCCGTTCAGAGTTGGTCAGTCGACAGCTCAGCTGGCAGAGATGTATCTCAGGCAGATAGTCAATTGTATGGTGTACCAGTCAGTATCACCTCGGACAGAGATTCAAGATTTATGTTGCACTTTTGGCGTAGTCTGCAGGAGAGTTTGGAACTCACCTCCAGTTCAGCTCAGCTTATCATCCGCAGACAGATGGTCAGTCAGAGCGTACCATACGAACCTTGAAAGATATGTTGAGATCTTGTACACTCGACTTCGATGGTTCGTGGAAAGATCACCTGCACCTGGTGGAGTTCTCATACGATAACAGTTTCCAAGCCAGTATCCAGATAGCACCGTTCGAGGCACTGTATGGTAGGAAGTGCAGATCCCCACTAGCATGGGACGATGTTGGAGAGAGATAGATGCTCGGTCGAAATGATTACTCAGACGATTGAAGTGGTCAGAAGAGTCAGAGATCATCTTCGCGTTGTACAAGATCGCCAGCGCCATTGGGCCGATTCTCATCGGCGACCCCTTGAATTTTCTATCGACGACCATGTATTCCTTAGGATCTCGCATAACTGTGGCGTCATTCATTTCGGCGTACGTGGAATGCTTAGTCCTAGGTATATAGGGTCGTTCGATATCTTGGATTGAGTAGGTGATCTATCCTATCGTCTCGCTCTTCCGCCGTCGTTACGTGAGGTGCATGATGTCTTCCATGTATCCCAACTACGACGGTATATCTCGGATCCGAGTCATGTCCTTGATCATTCAAATTGGTTGTTGGTACCAACCTTTCATATGAGGAGAGACCGTATCCATATTGGACCGAAGAGAGAAGGTCCTCAAGAACAAGACTATCAGCTTAGTCCATGTTGCTTGGGGTTATCACTCTTTGGATGAGTCAATATGGGAGCGTGAGGATGATATCCGATCGCGATATCCCGACCTGTTGGACTCGTAAGGTATAATGTCTTCTTATGCCGTATGCTCTCGATTCCTTGCTTGAATGAATGATTGCATGGTAACTGCTTAGTATAGCTTGTCTGTGATTAGTGTGGCTCATCCTTGCCTCTCTAACCTCTTAATTAAATTCCGATGATGGAATTCTTTTAAGGTGGGTAGAGTTGTAATGACCATAGTTCGTATTACGTATTTTGGAATACGTACGTATCTTGACTCGTATTGCATGTTTCATTGCATGGTATATTTGGGCATTTCATTGCTTGATTTATCTTGGTTTGGTTCGGCTTGGCTTGGTTTGCTTTTGAGTTCATCATGAACCAAAGGAAAAACCCCTACCTACCACCATCACCATTTATTAACCCATCCCCTTTTCTCTCTCCTCATTACTTCTCATTTACTCTTCTTCTTCCTCACCATTTACTCTTCACCTACCTGAGAGACAGGGAGAGCTTAGACAAGTGCATCTTGTTCATAGAGGAACTCAACTTTTGTTGTTCCATTCTCTTCCTTACAACATCCTGAGACACTTTAGTACTTAGCATTTTTAATTTCCATGGCTAAATTCATGTAGATCTAAGTTTATTTCATCTATTTAACCTTCTTATTTCCAAGTTTTGATGGTTCCATGTTGTAGAGAATTTCATTCTGCCCCAGTTTGACCTAAAAGTTCAGATTCTGACCTCGGATGAAGGATTTATGGAGCTTGGAAGCATGGCCTTCATGGTTCTTTCTCGGAAATTGAAGAAGAAGAACAGTGCTTGACCGCATGGAAATTATTTGGCAAGTTTTTCCCTGGCCGCATGGCCTTAGCCAGTCGCATGAAACTTTCCTGAGCCGTATGAACTCTTAATCCTAGCCGCATGGGACACACTTCCCTTCGAGCCGCATAAGACCCCCTACTTCTCAGCCGCATGAGTTAACTTTCTCTGAGCCGCATAAGACTCAGCCCTTTCCAGCACAACATTGTTTGGGTTCCTGGCTGCATGAGCTCTGATTGGTTCCTAGTCGCATGGACTTCTTCCACGGCTATGGACTTCTGATCCCGAGCCGCATAAGACCCGATCTCCTGGCCGCATGAACCCAGTCTCCCCGAGCCGCATACGCCTTTAAACCCCGACCGCATGAACCCGAGTCGCATGAGCCTGCTGATTCTTGGCCGTATGAGCCAATTACCCCTGGTCGCATGAACTCATTTTTGAGCCACATGACTCCTCCCCCAGTCTTGCCCCATTTCTATTTTATTTATTTTATTATGCTCATGTCTTGTGACCCTCTGTGTAACTTGGCCTCTTGATAGAATGCTTGTACTATGTTATCTTGCATATGTACATAAACACGATAGTGACCCGTATGGTGCACTCTTGACAAGTAATATGACATGATAGTGGCCCGCCGTGGCGCACTCTTAACAATAAACTTGACATGATATACTTTGATAGGCTGTTGCGACGGCTAACATGACATGACAAGTAGAAATGACCTGGACACCGTGGACGATTGTGCTTGAACAATGAACCAGTCTTGTCTTGCATCATGTCTAGGGAAGGGCCCCTTAGTACCACGGTCAGGGGTACCTACTAAAATTGACTAAGGCTAATAATTAAATAATCCAGTAGTCATGAAGAGATTTTCCCAGCTACAGGCAATCCGTTATCTGGGTGCCCCACCTGGGATCTGTAGCCTGCCGTCGAGTAGGGTACATTTCCAGCACACAGTCATGTGGTGCACCTTTCAAGCTACTTAAGGGTACATGAATTTCTTGGACGATGTACCCACCTGAACTCAACCCCTAATTGCGTCTGGATAGCTTAGATGATCTGCAGGGCTTGTGGCTATGGAATAATCTGCTGCATCTTGCTAGTAACTAGGCCTGTGATAACCCTAGTTAGTTAAAGTATCAAGCCGTACTTATTGCTTGGCCGTGATTCTTGGATGAGGTATAATCAGTCTAGTCTTGTCTTGATCCTGTACAAGATTGTTACATGACCTGATTTTTATATTTATCTTGCCGATAAATGGTGGAAACCAAGTTCCATTCAGATGAAGGGTTACAACCCCGGTCCTTGTTTGGTTTACGGGTTGTAACCTGGTTACTGAATCGTTCCATGGTTATCTCGTCGTATATCATCCTAATTTTTTCCATATTTCCAGTTCTTAC
Source organism: Iris pallida (assembly GCA_029216955.1). Lineage (NCBI taxonomy): Eukaryota > Viridiplantae > Streptophyta > Magnoliopsida > Asparagales > Iridaceae > Iris > Iris pallida. The sequence goes on from JANAVB010040818.1 coordinate 16,027,395, forward strand.
TATTTATTTATACTCTTGTGCTAATTGCTGGTTTTAGTTCTTAAGTGAAGCCTTTTGTGGCACTTGCTCTTTCTGGGATCTAACCCAGCTAATTTTGCATGGCCAGATTTCGAAGCATCTCCAGAGGATCTACCGACCTTCCAGCCAGATGGTGACCACTAGAAGGAATCCTGGCAACGAGTGGATTTATTTTGGCTCTCCAACTCTATTGTAAAAATTTTCTTGAGGCATTTAGCCGACGAGCAGCGTTAGCTCGATTGCACTTTACTTACTGTCTGCCTAAGGGCTGTAACATGATTGGCAAATCCTAGGGTTGATCATGTATGACTGAAACTCTTGCTAGTTTTATATTTTGTAATGACTAGCTTCATGATCATCCAAATATGTAATGTATGGGACGCCTTACTATTGTATATTTGGTGCTCTGATATCTTGTAACTGTTATTACTTGCTTGAGATTGAGACAATAGGCTTGTTCATGACCATAAGAGACTGATGGCTTGTAGTTAAACCCTCATATACCTAGACAGCCGTGACCGTATAGTGAGATGGATTCCATTTCAATATACGTAGCTGGCTATGTATGCCCCCGCTCTCCAGTATTCTGGCTCTGGGCGTTACAAGCGCCCACACTGCATCTTTGACCTCGCTCTTCGTGGGTTGAGTAAGTAGTTGGATGTTATCTCTATCATCAATAAGACGGGGGATCGCCGTGAGAAAGCCTTCATCTTTTTGAGATGTTTTCTTTGGTGAACAACTTTTTGTAGAACTCCGCTGCAGCCACTTGGATGTCACCACGATCCTGAAGGATGCGACCATTCTCATTTGTGATCTAGTGGAGGTTGAGTTGTTGTCTGCAGCGCTTAACGCAAGAGTGAAAGTAACTCGTATTCTTGTCGCCCTCAATGTCCCAAGTCAACCTGGCTTTTGTTTCCAAAATTCCTCTTCGATTTTGAGGCAAAACTTAAGGAGCGCTCTGGTGAGGTTAAGAGAGGCACAGGTCATCGAAGATCTATCATGAGCGATAAAATTTTAGCGCGAGCAACGTCATCTTCAGCGATGTGCACTGCCTGAAAGATGTCGTCGTAGGCTTCTTTACTCTAGGTGGAGAGAACTTTTTTGGTAGCTTTAAGTTTGGCAGCCACCCGGTAAAGGGGGTCTAGGTCATCTGCCTTCCAGGCAGCCGTGACTACGTCCCTGAACTGATGGTGATGACACCACAGGTCAAGAAAGCAAAAATTCTTCTAAGACTGGGAAGTCTTTCTGCTGATCTCGAGGAGAAGCGGAGAGTGATACGATTTAGTGGCTTTGAGATGCGAGAGTCTGGAGTTGATCGCAAGATCAGCCCACTACGAATTGATGAGAGCACGGTCAAGGCGAGAGTATTGCCTCCAAGCTCCCTCCTGCATGTTACACCATGTAAATTTATTGTCAGAGAACTGGAGCGGAGACAGGTGAGCATTGAATATGAAGTTGTCAAAGTCGAACATAGCTGATGTCGGGGGGTGACCTCTGGTCTTCTCCTCTCTGCAAGTGACGGTGTTGAAGTCTCTGATACAGAGCCAGGGGTATTAGGGTGTTGAGTGTAGATATCTAACAACGAGCTCCAAAGTTGTTTACGTTCGACGATCTCACAGCTACCATGAACAACGACATAAGGGATCGGACTGATGTCTAGGGTGATCCAACCAGCACGAGAGCGTTTGATTCGACTCGAGGATGATCTCAAGCTTCACGTCAGCAGTGTGTAAGATCCAGATGTCATGGCTGCCAGCGATGGCAGCGGGAAAGCCTAACTATAGCTGGATGGACTTGAGTTTTGGAAGGGATTTTGGGTTCGATAATCACAAGGATATCTATTTTGTAGATTTTTTTGAGACCTTTTAATCTTCTCAAGGTAGGTTTATTAGCAATGCCCCGAGCGTTCCAAGAAAGGATGTTTCATCGAGGATACTGGGGAGGGAGAGGGGGTTTTTTGCGGTAGATCTGGTGATCATGACCGAAGCGCTTCTATTGCTGGCTTTTTGTGGCTGATGTCTGCCTTTTTAGACTCCTTAGGCTAGCTGTCTGTGTCTATAGGATCAATTTCGGGGTGCAGATAGATCTCCCCTTCTATTTCTGCTAAGGCCCCGAAGTAGTTATACCGGTCTGCAAAACCGACATCCAAAGCATGTTTCATCCTGGCTACTAGTTTCGGACTATGTTGGCCACTGTTCTGCACGAATGATGGTCTCCTTGTGAGGGTTGTTTAGAGTTTCCTGGTCGGAAGGATGTGTGGTCTCTGACACGTTACTCTCTGCTGCCCTTTATGTCTCACTTTCTTTATTGTCACCCTCGACGCGGTAGGTCGTACCCAGCTGTGCCGTCTCTTCTAAGGGAGTGTTACTAAGTTCCATTTCTCTCTCTTAGAGCTGGCATCTGATTATCTTGGGGGATAATAATCTCATCTATGGCTAATATGTCGAATTTGTTAGTAAGATTTAGGGAGGTGGTTTTAGTGGGGAGGTGTCACGTTTCGAGGAGATGTTCTTTAGAATTTGCTTCTGGCCTGGAGAAGGTTCCACACTAGTATCAAACCATATGTGGGAATTAGGAAAAGGGGGAAGCGGAGATCTCTGGTCTTGTTCTAACACTTATTTTGGGGCAGTCTTGGGGTCGCTTTCTTTTTCAATTCTGGATGTGCTCTATTACAGTGCTTGATAAGGTGTCCTCTCTTACGATAGTGATTGCAGTAGATGATGTTATTGTCATAATATGTTGGATGTGAGTCTTCTTTCTAAGCTCGATTTGGATAGTTTTGGGAGGTTCTTCGAGATGTCAAGCTCCATGCAGACTTTAGCGTAATTACCTTTAGTCAGGTTGCGAGTTTCCTTGCCATCGCCACGTAAAAGAGTTGACAATCCTTTTAAAGCTGCGAGATAAAACAGATGAGCGGGGGTTGGGTAGGGTAACCCATACAGAAACTATTGGCAAGTCTTCCTGCGAATTAAGATCCTGCGACCATTTGGCGATAGTCATGACTTTAGAATCGATCCTGCCCGATCCCCGAGTTAGAACAAACTTATGATCTTTGCTGAAGAAAGGTGCAAAAGTATGTGTTTAGGGTCCAGAGGTGCGACCCGTAATCAGATGTGAGACTCCAAGAGGCGGCTGTTCTTATACCTTGGCAAGTTTCGGACAGCCCGTAGAGAACTTCAAGAAAAATGTGGAGGAGAATCTCTCGTATAGGGTGGCCAGGTTAGCGGTGGAGAACGACACCGAGATAGCCTGACTGTCGGTCGAAAGGGGTAGACAACATCTGGTAGTTCCACGTCCAAGATGATAGAGGATTTTTTTAGCTGCCCGGTCAGGACGAACTTTGTCAGCATAGGAAACCGCTGGGTGTTCAATCCTCCTGACGCAGGAGGAACCAATGGCTGCTGTACCATAAGTGCGCACACTGGAGGGGGCACCACGGGGAGGCGGTAAAAACTAAAGAACGAGACTGGAGGAGGCCGGAGATGGAGGGTGCCCTGGTCAGAGTGACCGAGAGGAAAGATCGAAGGATGTGGTGGGCGCCACAACCGACGAAATATCGACAGGGAACGACGCGAGGCAATAGGGCTCGGCGGGGGGCTCGGGAGAAGAAGCCAGACCGAGCAGCGCCAGATTAGGGTCCAGATCAGATGGCACAAAGGAGGGCCGCAGAGCCTCAACTGGAGGGAGGCCTCCAAGGAGTGCACCCGACTGGGGAACGTCAAGCTCATAAGGTATGAGCGCCAATAGGTTATCTGAAAATCCTGCCTGGACGGAAGGTGCAGCTGGAGAAGGGGTGATGGCTGGCAGAGGCTAGGCGCACAGGTAAGCGCAAAAGACGTAGGCCTTATGGCGCCACACAGAGACCTCGATAAGGGGACCATAGAAGAGGACAGGGTCGCACTACCCGCATGGAACACGTGGCCAAGGGCGATAATAGAAGTAAGTGGCTGGGCGCATGAGCTGGCGCCTCCAGCGAGTAAGGAGGGAGCGCCACCCACAGGGTACATGGGCCCAGCGACATCACAGGATAGATGGTGCCCCCAACCTGTGACAGGGAAGCGCACTAGCCAGATGGCTCCGAACCAACCAGAAGAAGAGGCGCAGGTGGACCCGAAAAGAAGAGGGAATTTGAAAATTCGATTGTGGTCGGCTCGAGAAGCGAGACAAGTCGGGATCCGAGGCATCAGCGGACGCAGACCTCGAGGTGTTAGTAGACACGACCCCGAGGGCAGCGGGGAAGGCACTTGGAGCAGAGAGCCCCCGTCCCTCTGAGGCTGCATAAGGGGGTGGCTATCGTAAATCCGGATAAGGCCAGGCCCGGGGTGAGGGGAAGTCCGGTACAGAGTAGGCCGGAGAGACGATGGGAAGGGGAGGGGAAGTGAGAGAAGGGGAGGCAAATGGGGGAAGGGGCGGGCGGCAGCCCTAGAAGCGCCAAAAGATTCGTCGGCCAGGGCGCCGCCCGCGAAGGGACCGGCGGAGGCCGAGCCATGCGGATAGAAGAAGAAGGGGGAGGGATCACCGGGGGAGAAGGGGTGAGGGGGAGGGAGGGAGAGTGGTGGGGAGGAGGGGAGGGAGCTCCGGGGAAGGGGAACGCCGGCCGGGGGGCGGAGGCCAGAGACCCTGCCGGAGGGCAGAGATCACGGAGCAGGGGGGCACCCGCGGGAGGCGGTTGCTGATCTCCAGGGACATCTTATATATATATATATATATATATATATATATATATAATATATATATATATATATATATATATATATATAGACACACACAAGACACATGTTTGCTAAATCTACCCGTGCGTATCTTGAGATACCATGACACCACACCGCGTATCTTATTTAGGACACGTACCTAGAATCTCAACTCAAATAGGACAAAAAAATCTCTATGGAGACACGTACCAAACACTTGGTGCACAAGTCTACGATACGCCTAAGATACTTTATCAAACCTTGTCCGAATCCTACCAAAATTCATAGGCAAGCCTAAAATATATATATAAACATATTTAGTGAGCCTATAGACTAGTGTCAAGTGTCATGTGTAATAGAGCATGTGCACCACATGTGTAGGAGTCCAAAAACTCCTAAATTGATTCAGTATCCTACCGTATCCAATTGTGGACACGTAGCTAGCCTCACAACACTCTAACAAATCTAACTAGGTCCTCTAATGATAAACACTTGGTGTACCATTTTCAAATTTTCCAAGAATGATACAAAAACTCATTGTAAAAAGTCTCCAAATGGGTCAAATGAAGCTCAAGCTTCTCCCCATGGGTAGCCCTAATACATGTGTAGTTCCTAAATGACTAATTATACTAAAAACAATTACAAGGGTTAAATTTAGATTTTATCTACTGGAAGATAGATTCCCAATACAATAGCACTAGTGGACACAAGTGACACAACCTTCAAGAATGGACACCTCCTTCAAGCTCTATTCCTTTCAATGCTTCCTCCAATCTCTAGCCTCCTTGGGATGACACTAGGAATGGGTTGGAAATTAATTTGAGAATGGTGGATTTTTGTTTTTCTTCTCAAATAGAGAGAAAATGAAGAGGAGGCAAATTAGAGTTTGTGGAGGCTACTAAATGAACTCAAATAGGAGTTTTGTAGGGCATATGACCAGCCATATGGAGCCCTAAAACACCTATGGGAAATGTCCACAATACCCTTCTTTAGTTGTCATGAAGGCTTGATTAACCTATGGAAGCTTCTAGCCTAAGTTGGTAGTTAGTTCTAATCCTTATTCATGACTCAAAATAACTTAATGAGTTCATTGTGG
>JANAVB010040818.1:16035139-16367292 GCA_029216955.1 Iris pallida
CAAACCAATATGAGAGTTACCTTATATGTCTAATCCAACCTCTGATCGTCGGATCTCCTAGTTCCAAGCGTTTTCTATCCGTGGCGTTGATTTACGACCGGGTATCTAGAACTGACAAATTCTGTTGCATGCCACTTTTTGCCTATCTAAAGTCAGTTTCTAACCTTTTTATATTTTATTCAGAATTTATACGTCGATACCTTTTCGACGCATATATGAAAGTTAGGTTCACATTCGTTTGCTATTTAAATTTATGACATTTGTGTGTCATCGAACTCCAAAAAATTATGTTTTCTTGTATCCAAAAGTGTCAAAACTCCATGAATCCATATTAAACTTATGTTGTGCAAGGTTTAACATTATAGTATATTTAACTTTTTGGAATTTTACAATTTATTAATTTTATTTTAATCGTTGTTTCGGGACTAAATTAATGTGCGAATTGAGAAAGTCATATGTGGCATTGACATAAGACCACTTGTGAAAGTGTTCCCCTATTGAAATATAATTATAGCAATATATAAGTATTTATAGATAAATTCCAAATTTAAATATATTATTTTATTATAATTGTAAAGTATTTACGAGAGGTTTTGTTACCTATATGTACTTATATAATAGATGCAGTGTCGTAACAACGTTATGGCAATTAGGGGGCGTAGATACTCATATAATTTATATATGGTGTGTTGATATAAATATTAAATATAGTATATTATTATAGGTGAGCTTGGGAGGATCGACAAGGACACCGGAGTTGGACATGCTTACCCGCAGACAGCAGTTACAGGCAAGCGTGCCTTGTCTTCGTTACAGATCTTTCTTTTCTATCTTGTTGTTCTTTTTGATTAGTATTGCATGACGTAGGACGTTGATACTTAGTGTCCATTTATAGACGGGTGCCGATGTTATGATAATGATATCGATTATTGACATTAGGCATTACGTACATACTGACGTGTCCATTGACACGATCGACCACATGACACCGACACATTCATGATATGAGATTTACATGACTATTCGTGGTATTGACCTCATGTTTGCATTCTATATTTCTTTATTAGTATTGCTATTACTTTCGAGATGACTGTACAGACTTGACATTGCTAGATTCTAGACATGGGGATTGGAGAGAACTTGACTAAAATATCAGACCTATTGTCATGTGGCTCGTTGTTTAGTGACCTTTATCTCTGTAGCAGAGTAAAGGATTATCACTGTCGAGAATTGATTATCCTTGGTGCTACGACACAGGTACTGGGGACAATACCATGCTGAGGTGCTAGTGAGCCTTAGTGGAAGGGGTATGGTATTCTAGAAAAATATATCACTTGCATAGCACATAGACGAATACAATAGATTGTCTTAGTTCATATTTTTATTTCTGTACCTTGGCATGTATATTATGCACCTTGCTAGTCCTCTGAGAACCTGGCTATTTCCCAGGCTTAGACGAAGCTGAAGACTACCCGGAGGTTTACGGTTCGGGAGCTGAGACTGGAGACGTACCGGCATAGGAGGACGAGATAGTGCCATAGGATTTCTCGTGATCATGTTACCTTCATATTTATTTTTGCTATATTATTCCCTTTTCTTTTCATCAGACTTGTAGTTGATTTGTACTCTGTTTCTATCTCTGCGATTTTAGGATGTTTTACCCGCACAGACTTTATTACTTTTATTGCTGGATATTTGAGATATTTTCTTATTTATTCTTGATCTCTTTGTGGACCATGTGGATGTGATTTGGTGTATATAACTGTGAATGTGTTGTATATCTGGGTGTTTTCATGATTTACAGCTTAAGTATTTCGCTAATGGGCTTGTTGTGTAGCTTGGCCCATTGGTGAAGTACTGCTAGCATGTATTCGTATACCTGGTCCTACGTATTTTAGGGCTGGGGCATTACACGTCATTTTTACGAGACCCGAAGAGATGAAGACGTCATGTTTCAATCGGTTCATGTGCGGCCTAGGCCTATAAATAGGCGTCCGTGGAGAGAGAAGAACTTCTTCTATTTTCTCTTCTTCTTCTTCCTTAGAGTTTTTTCAAAAAACCCTAGTTTTTGAGAAATGGCCCCCAAAACTTCTCGTGGTGCTGCTGGCCGAGGCAGAGGCAAGGCAAGAAGCCTATTGAGACCAATGCCGAGGAATCCCAAGTCGTCAACACAATGCACGTCGACGTACATCCGAAAGTTGTTGGTGGGTGGTCTGCTGCTTGGGAGTTAATAAAAACAAACACAGACACTTTGTTGTACGATTTTAGGTACGTAGATGGGGAACCATCTTGGAACATATGCCGAACCACTCTACTGAAGCACATGGGTATGGCTGAGCGAGCCATACCCTGAAGACGTGCCTAGGCTTTTCTGTGCTTATGCGCATGGACTTCGGTCTTGTAGATGCGCCGAACCTTTCTTGCCAAACGCGCGTGGACTTCGGTCATGAGGATGCGCTGCGGTAGAACTTAATTCAATGCGCATGGACTTATTGTCCTAATGATGCACCGAGACTTTGATGCGCGGCAGTTTGCATGCACCGATGCTAAAACTGCACATATCTTTCAACTCTTTTATAACATAACATGGCTTTTCTTTTTGTCTTTCTGCAGTGTCCATGGTGATATCGAAAGCTGAGGTCATCACTAAAGAGAAAATGTTGTCTCCTTCAAGGAGGAAATAATTCCCAATATCAAAGTCATTGTTAAGGAGGAACCGACACCGGAAGGAAGTAACACCGGGAGTTCCAGTCTTCGTCACCTGTAAAGGGCCTTAATCAGTTGGAGCCTTCATATGTGCGGTGGTTGAAGAAGTGGTATATGTAGTGCCCCGCTTCATAAAGGCACTAGATAAACAGAGAGATCGGATTACTGGCTCTGCAACAGAAGACGATTAATCTGGGTGAGTGGACGAAGTCTCATTTGCTGAGTCGCTTACGCCTAATAAGAATCTGAGTTTTTGATTGAATGCTGTCACGAACCGCACCCGAGGTAAGGGTACGAGTGCGTAACAGCGTCCCAGCCTACGCCGCAGAAACGGCGTAGAACGCTGTCTAGGTCTACCATATATCAATAGTTATAATATCAAAACCTGTCGAGAATGGTCAACTCCAAACGGAGGACAAGCAATGACAATATAATATACTCAATCACAAACTCTAAGAATGACGATAGATAATACTGAAAGATGAAGACAACAAGATTTATAAATATCATCCTGAAAATCCAACACAGAATAATACGAGTCCAAAATCTCTGAGTCAACAATCTCAAACAGATAACTAACAATGATAACATGCAAAAGTAATCTGGAGACAGAGTCCAGTACTATACTAAAATCAACTAACTATACCAAGGCCTCATCTGCTAGAGCTAGCCCCTGCTGCACTAGGGTATCCAACTCTATACCAACCACGTCATGAGGACCGTAATAGGTAGGGCACTCCTCCTCATCATCTGTAATATTTTCAATAGGTCCAGTCAGGACAGGAACGAGTACAAAATCTCAAACAACAGTTCTAGTTATACAATATTAAAAATGTAGCAGTAGATAGAGAGAATATACTAGGTAACGTAGAGCGTACATGCATCCTGGCAGTGCATATCAAAACTGTAATAAGATAAGGCAAGAGAGTAGTGTATAATATGTACGAAAATCTGGAACTGCTATCTATGTGAGTTTAGCACTAGTTTCAACATGTGATCGACTTAGAACTTGATACAATGTTTGGCCTGGCTAATCATACGTGAGTGTATGATTAATACTATATAGTGAGGATACTATAGTGATACAATGATGATACAATATAATACTATGGGATATTGATCACATATCTACGCTAACACCCCCCATCCCTGACTAATATAGTGGATCCAGTCATGACACGTCATGACACACATTCTCTGGGAAGTAGTACTCCTTCATAGGAATCGTGTGTATACAATGAACAAGAAACAAGGTAGACTTGCACAAGGCATACCATATATAAGAGGAATAACATCTTATGACGGGATCCAGACAAATACCAATCCGTGTGAACAATGTGTCAAGAGAACAAGAATATCTACAATAAATACTAGAAACAAAGACGATATCATAAAACAGAAATATTATCAGAGAATGTACTCGCCTGTCACCCTGTATGACTGATATGAATAAACGTCCGAACTGGTGTCACAGAGTCCTATTTAGGGTAAAACAGATTATTTAAGTACTCAAATTGAATTAATAGAAATCTGCAATGCAAACTACATGATTCTAAGTCAACTAGGTCAAAGTCAACTCTTGGTCAACTGTCCAGGTCAAACTGGGTCAACAAAGTCAAACTAAGTCATATTAGGTCATACTAGGTCATAGTAAGTCAAAGCAAGTCAAACTAGGTCAAGGGTTGACTTACAGTTGACTTTTGGTCAACTGGTCAACTCAGGTCAACTCTAGGTCAAATTTGGTCAACTGGTAGTCCAACTTGGTCACCCTCTAGTCTATCTAGGTATTCCCATATAGAAATAATCTATATATCTACTATCCTAATTATACACAAATCCCTCAAGCATATATATTACACTATATATGTATATGGTAGACCCTCTACTAAAATATCTTGATTCTCCAGTATTAGCCTATACTACCTCTCCTACAGGTTAACTGATTACTCTTCCCTTTAATGCCAAATCCTTCTTCCTATGGACTGATGCAAAATAATTTGGTCCAAACCCCTACATTCAATCTAATGAAACACCAAGTTTCCCCATTCTTTCACTTAAATATTCAATCCAACATTGAACACACATGCCCTTACCTTCAGTTCAGTCTAAGACTGAAACAACATCCCTTCATCTCAGTTTAGACTAAGAACTAAACTCTCATATTTAGTTCACATTCTTCCCTCCCTCAACAAACATCCTAATCTTAACTCTAACTTACAAAAACACACACACTAGACACACACACACTATGGGAGAGTGGGGAAGGGGGGAAATGGGCTGCCAAAGGGGTGCCCCTGCTGTCCAAGGGGGGACAGCAGCCCCCTGCTGCTACTGCAGCCCTGTCCTTCTTCTTGTTTTTCTGACCCCCTACACTCATTCATTCAAACTATCTATCCATCCATCCCATTCCTTCATCTCTTCACTCACTCTATTTCAATTCAATTCAACATTCAATTCGAATCTATCTATTCCTGAGATTCCCTTCCTCAACCTGAGAATCAATTCCCATATTCTCAGTCCTCACAACTATCCACATATATATCTCACTTAACTGTAAAACAGTGATATAGGTACACAAAACCCAAGAATGAATCACAGGTTCCAATTTCCCTAATCCCTCAACCTGAGATTTATGAACCCCACTCTTCCTATCCTCTCACATACCTATCCTCTCACAGCTAACATCTAAACATATATTACATAGGTATAACTACACAGATACCAATTCAAGCTATACAATTGATACAACACCTAATCCCACACTCGAAAACACCCCAAAACTCAACCAAACTTCTCCACATTGAACCCAGACATGTAGTCCCATATCCCTGACCTGTACACATATATAATCATTGCAAAAATTATATTTAAATCGATTAAAATGTATTAAAAAATCAGAAACTGAATACTGATGCTCAGTATCAGGAAAATGGGGAAAAACCCCTAACCAAGTTCGAAAGTCTTATAAAAACCTAAATTAATGGTTGGTAAAGTATCGTGCATGTGTCAGTGTGTCCCACGGGTCATGGGGTGTCCCTGCAACAGGACACAACATGTCCAGACACTCACGTACACGCACAGACACACACAGTTCAGTGTAGTCTCGTGCACGTGTGCCAGTCGATCCAGGACACGACACACGATACGAGACACCTCGTGGTCGTGTCTAGGGGTTCGCCAGGTATAGGATTAGGTGTCTAGGTGCCTGATATGTGTCCACGTGGTATCCAGCTTCGTGTCCAAGCCCGTATCAGTGACCCAATGTGCTCGTGTGTGTGTGTTTGTAAAACCAGTGCAAGCCCGATAACTTCGAAAATACTAAACCAACTTGACCCAAACTTTGGGGGCATGCTGTCAGTATATGTCCCCTTGTGTCCATAAATTTTTGTGTCATAAGATTCAGTGTCGTGTCCGCTATCAGTGTCGAGCAGCAGGGCAGCCGTACGAGCCCCATACGGTGTCTCGTGCTGCGAGTCCGAGCCCTATAACCGTGTCTAAACTTGCCTAATTTCGAATCAGTCAATTTGGGTTGTGATCTACACATAATAAGCTTCCAAAATATATAATTTGTTTTGAAAACCAAGAACAAAAAGTCCTATGAGGCATTTCTTCGAACACCGATTCATTTGGGCTGATACGCGTCCGATACGGACACGAAATGTACACTACCTAGCACCAAACTATCCCTAAAGCTAGGGTATACCTATATGCATGCATTTATGAAAATAAAACATGATTTTAGAAGGGTTTAATGGGATTTACCTTTTGAGATTGAATCTCAAGGAAAAAGGGTAATGATGAGGTTCTCCTTGAACTCCAATTGACCAAAACACTTCAAACCTTAGCTAGCAAACCCCTACTAGCTTCCACTATGGTAGAGGGTGATGTTGCAATTGATTAGAACCAATTTCGGCTTGATTTGGTTATTAGGGAAGGAAATTTGGGGAGGAACTATTAGGGTTCTAAGAAGTAGTAAAAGAGGCAAAGGTTTTTGCTAATGATGTTTTATAGGAATGGGGATCCAATTGTGGCTGCCATTAGATGATTTAGGGTTAGGTTTTAGGTCTAGATGAGTGGCTAGGCGTTGTCCACCCAATTCTAGGCCTTCTTATTGGTTCAACTTGTCATAGGCTACCCTTTTTACAAATATCCTAAGAGTAAAATATCTTACCTAGAAATATCTAGATATTAATAATCATGACATGACTAAGTTAACCTAATCAATCAAGGCTAATCTAGATTAGGTTAAGTTTCTAGGTTAAGACTTAACTAAAAGATTAGCACAATATTTAATTAATCAATATTACAATTTCACAAAATTTGTCAAAATGACCAAAATACCCTTAGGCTAAAAAGTTATAATTAGTCATCCTAATCTCATGACTAGGCTCCCTTGGTCATGGTTAGTCTCTTGGCTTAGCCAACTCTAGGGTTACACTAGTCAATCATCAAAATTATAAGTCGTGATTTTAAATAGTTTTAAATTAACTAAAAATTACCAAAAATCATAACATGGTTTAAATATCATTATTAAATGATTATAATTACAAAATTTCAAAATTACCCTCATTTTAGAAAAGTGGTGGTTACAATCTACCTCCTAGAAAATTTTGTCCTCGAAATTAAGATGGCCATACTCCTTCTAGGTTAAACCCCCAACAATCAAGGTCAAGAAAACTATATCTAAAACATATAAATTGTGGTCCTACTGGTCGTGATATTACGGTCTTGATCACGGTCACTATACTATCTATCACAGCACAAAATATCCTGGCAGGTACTAATGGAATTACACAACACGATGGAAAAAAGAACATCAAAGAAAGACCTGCTAACCCGTCACTCGTAGCGTCGGTCTACTCGACTGTCAGCGTAAAAGCCCTGCCCCTCTGGGGTATATCCCTATGATGGTGCGGGGCACGGTGCTGCACTACAGGTGGCCTAGTTCCCTCTATCTAATCCATGATACTCAAGTAATATCCACAATGATATTCTATTCCATCATACTAGGGCACCATCTATATGGTATCTATTCTGAAATCTGATCATCATACCCGTCTATCCATAACCATGTTACCAGAATCCTCGTCACGCCAGTAAGTACAAGACTCTAGATTCCATGACTGAGGCAACCTAGCCCAGAATATTATCTTGGTAGAAAATCAAGTCAATAATAAATACCAAGAATCAAATTCAACGATAAACAAGGAAGTAGACAGAAACTGTCCGAATCGAATTTTGAGATAGTTTATAATGAGATTCTCAAGGGTCATCCCAGGAATCTTCTCAAGTAGTCCTAACTGTGATTGAGTAACTCTCTATACTGCTTAATCCTATATCCTAACAGCAGGCTCGTAGCAGAACTCTAAGTCGAGCACCACTATGAAATTGTACTAGTTGCGACTCTGACCTGCATGGGCCACCACTAAAAACGTATCACGACCCGCACCCGAGGTAAGGGTACGAGTGCGTAACAGCGTCCCAGCCTACGTCGCAGAAACGGCGTAGAACGCTGTCTAGGTCTACCATCTATCAATAGTTATAATATCAAAAACTGTCGAGAATGGTCAACTCCAAACGGAGGACAAGCAATGATAATATAATATACTCAATCACAAACTCTAAGAATGACGATAGATAACACTGAAAGATAAAGACAATAAGATTTATAAATATCATCCTAAAAATCTAACACAGAATAATACAAGCCTAAAATCTCTGAGTCAACAATCTCAAACAGATAACTAACAATGATAACAAGCCAAAGTAATCTGGAGACAGAGTCCAGTACTATACTAAAATCAACTAACCATACCAAGGCCTTATCTGCTAGAGCTAGCCCCTGCTGCACTAGGATATCCAACTCTATACCAACCACGTCATGAGGACCGTAATAGGTAGGGCACTCCTCCTCATCATCTGTAATATTTTCAACAGGTCCAGTCAGGACGGAAACGAGTACAAAATCTCAAACAACAGTTCTATTTATACAATATTAAAATGTAGCAGTAGATAGAAAGAATATACTAGGTAAAGTAGAGCGTACATGCATCCTGGCAGAGCATATCAAAACTATAATAAAATAAGGCAAGAGAGCAGTGTATAAAATGTACGAAAATCTGGAACTGCTATCTATGTGAGTTTAGCACTAGTTTCAACATGTGATCGGCTTAGAACTTGATACAATATTTGGCCTGGCTAATCATACATGAGTGTATGATTAACACTATACAATGAGGATACTATAGTGATAGAATGATGATACAATATAATACTGTGGGATATTGATCACAAATCTACGCTAACACCCCTATCCCTGACTAATATAGTGGATCCAGTCATGACACGTCATGACACGCATTCTCTGGAAAGTAGTACTCCTTCATAGGAATCTTGTCTATACAATGAACAAGGAACAAGGTAGACTTGCACAAGGCATACCATATATAAGAGGAATAACATCTTATGACGGGATCCAGACAAATACCAATCCGTGTGAACAATGTGTCAAGAGAACAAGAATATCTACAATAAATACTAGAAACAAAGACGATATCATAAAACAGAAATAAAATCAAAGAATGTACTCGCCTGTCACCCTATATGACTGATATGAATAAACGTCCGAACTGGTGTCACAGAGTCCTATTTAGGGTAAAACAGATTATTTAAGTACTCAAATTGAATTAATAGAAATCTGCAATACAAACTACATGATTCTAAGTCAACTAGGTCAAAGTCAACTCTTGGTCAACTGTCCAGGTCAAACTGGGTCAACAAAGTCAAACTAAGTCATATTAGGTCATACTAGGTCATAGTAAGTCAAAGCAAGTCAAACTAGGTCAATCTAGGTCAAGGGTTGACTTACAGTTGACTTTTGGTCAACTGGTCAACTCAGGTCAACTCTAGGTCAAATTTGGTCAACTGGTAGTCCAACTTGGTCACCCTCTAGTCTATTTAGGTATTCCCATATAGAAATAATCTATATATCTACTATCCTAATTATACACAAATCCCTCAAGCATATATATTACACTATATATGTATATGGTAGACCCTCTACTAAAATATCTTGATTCTCCAGTATTAGCCTATACTACCTCTCCTACAGGCTAACTGATTACTCTTCCCTTTAATGCCAAATCCTTCTTCCTATGGACTGATGTAAAACAATTTGGTCCAAACCCCTACATTCAATCTAATGAAACACCAAGTTTTCCCATTCTTTCACTTAAATGTTCAATCCCACATTGAACACACATGCCCTTACCTTCAGTTCAGTCTAAGACTGAAACAACATCCCTTCATCTCAGTTTAGACTAAGAACTGAACTCTCATATTTAGTTCACATTCTTCCCTCCCTCAACAAACATCCTAATCTTAACTCTAACTTACAAAAACACACACACTAGACACACACACACTATGGGAGAGTGGGGGGGGAATGGGCTGCCAAAGGGGTGCCCCTGCTGTCCAAGGGGGGACAGCATCCCCCTGCTGCTACTACAGCCCTGTCCTTCTTCTTGTTCTTCTAACCCCCTTCACTCATTCATTCAAACTATCTATCCATCCATCCCATTCCTTCATCTCTTCACTCACTCTATTTCAATTCAATTCAACATTCAATTCTAATCTATCCAATCCTGAGATTCCCTTCCTCAACCCGAGAATCAAATCCCATATTCTCAGTCCTCACAACTATCCACATATATATCTAACTTAACTGCAAAACAGTAATATATGTATACAAAACCTGAGAATGAATCACAGGTTCCAATTTCTCTAATCCCTCAACCTGCGATTCATGAACCCACTCTTCCTATTCTCTCACAGACCTAACCTCTCACAGCTAACATCTAAACGTATATTACATAGGTATAACTACACAGATACCAATTCAAGCTATACAATTGATACAACACCTAATCCCACACTCAAAAACACCACAAAACTCAACCAAACTTCTCCATATTGAGCCCAGACATATAGTCCCATATCCCTGACCTGTACACATATATAATTATTGCAAAAATTATATTTAAATCGATGAAAACGTATTAAAATAATCAAAAACTGAATACTGATGCTCAGTATCAAAAAAATGGGGAAAAACCCCTAACCAAGTTCAAAAGTCCTATAAAAACCTAAATTAGTGGTTGGTAAAGGGTCGTGCATGTGTCAGTGTGTCCCATGGGTCATGGGGTGTCCCTGCAACCGGACACAACGTGTCCAGACACTCACATACACGCACAGACACATACAGTTTATTGCAGTCTCGTGCACGTGTGCCAGTCGGTCTAGGACACGACACACGACATGAGACACCTTGTGGTCGTGTTTAGGGGTTTGCCAGGTATAGGGTTAGGTGTCTAGGTGCCTGATATATGTCCATGTGGTGTCCAGCTTCGTGTCCAAGCCCGTATCAGTGACCCAATGTGCGCGTGTGAGTGTGTTTGTAAAACGAGTGCAAGCCCGATAACTTCAAAAATACTAAACCAACTTGACCCAAACTTTGGGGGCATGCTATCAGTATATGTCCCTTGTGTCTATAAATTTTTGTGTCATAAGATTCAGTGTCGTGTCCGCTATCAGTGTCGAGCAGCAGGGCAGCCACACGAGCCCCGTGCGGTGTCTCGTACTGCGTGTCCGAGCCCTATAACCGTGTCTAAACTTTCCTAATTTTGACTCAGTCAATTTGGGTTGTGATCTACACATAATAAGCTTCCAAAATATATAATTTGTTTTGAAAACCAAGAACAAAAAGTCCTATGAGGCATTTTATCGAACACCGATTCATTTGGGCTGATACGCGTCCGATACGGACACGAAATGGACACTACCTAGCACCAAACTATCCCTACAGCTAGGGTATACCTATATGCATACATCTATGAAAATAAAACATGATTTTAGAAGGGTTTCATGGGATTTACCTTTTGAGATTGAATCTCAATAAAAAAGGGTAATGATGAGGTTTCTCCTTGAACTCCAATTGACCAAAACACTTCAAACCTTAGCTAGCAAGCCCCTACTAGCTTCCACTATGGTAGAGGGTGGTGTTGCAATTGATTAGAACCAATTTAGGCTTGATTTGGTTATTAGGGAAGGAAATTTGGGGAGGAACTATTAGGGTTCTAAGAAGTTGTAAAAGAGGCAAAGGTTTTTGCTAAGGATGTTTTATAGGAAGGGGGGATCAAATTGTGGCTGCCATTAGATGATTTATGGTTAGGTTTTAGGTCTAGATGAGTGGCTAGGAGTTGTCCACCCAATTCTAGGCCTTCCTGTTGGTTCAACTTGTCATAGGCTACCCTTTTTAACAAATATCCTAAGAGTAAAATATCTTACCTAGAAATATCTAGATATTAATAATCATGACATGACTAAGTTAACCTAATTAATCAAGGCTAATCTAGATTAGGCTAAGTTTCTAGGTTAAGGCTTAACTAAAAGATTAGCATAATATTTAATTAATCAATATTATAATTTCATAAAATTTGTCAAAATGACCAAAATACCCTTAGGCTAAAAAAGTTGTAATTTGTCATCCTAATCTCATGACTAGGCTCCGTTGGTCATGGTTAGTCTATTGCAGGTGCAATATGCATCGAGAAGGATAGTCCGAAGCGATAGCCCGAGCCTCATCCTCAGGAGTCAAAAATCAGAAGAGATGCCAAGAGATGGACATCTATTGTAAGAGTTGGTTTGTATATAAAGGGATATAATGTATGGGAACGAGATCATTGTAATCTATAATATTTCTGAGAGAGTGTAAATATTGTATCAGAGAGAATTGAGAGCTTGTAATCTGTTCAAAGAATATCAATAAAGAGAATTGTTCTTGTTACCATTGTATTCAATTCATATATCTGCCAAATGTCTGCTGCTGCTTCAATTATCTGCTATATATTCCGCTGCACTATTGTCAACCTTGTCTTGTTACAAGTCTTGGCCTTGTACAAGCACAACATAGGCTTGTACGGCATCACGCCCAAGCGAACGGTCTCACAGTCCGAAGCGAGGATGAAAGGACTCTGCGGGATCGGGGCGTGACAGTATCTGCCCCAGCGTAACCATTCTTTCTAAGTCTGGTGTTTCATCGACTTCCTTGTAGTCGCCATTCTCGGGGAAATGAATAAACTTTCTTTTCTTGTCTCACATGTTTCTTGCTTGTATTTCGATGATCTTTCGTTTGTAGTTCGTTTCTTTTTGTGGATGTAGTCCTTTTTCTCCTTTTGATGAAAAAAAAAGAACTTTTGTTGGCTCATTTGTCATGAACTTGTGGTTGTTTTGTGGACTTATCATCTTTGGCACACCTTGGTTTTAGGTACAGATGATAAGTTGATAGAAGGAACCGACATGTTTACTCAGAGGTAATGTGGACATGGTAAACATGGGGCTAGCGGTAGAGTTTTCTTACTCAGAGGTGACATGGACGTAGTAAGAACAGACTCTGTGGAGATGTAGAGAACTACTCAGAGGTGTTATGGACGTGAATGTTTTATAGGCAAGGTGTAACAGCATAGGGATTGTTACATGGGGTGTTTACTCAGAGGTAAGGTGGACATGGTAAACAGTGATTTTAGCTTAATCTTGTTGAGAATGAAGTTTAAGCTTTGCGGGGACATAGAAAAATAATTCAGAGGTGATGTGGACATAGATATTTTATGTTGGCGATTGATAAAAGAATGTTCCAAAATAGCTGGGTCCTAGGGACATATCATGATAAGGGGTATGAATGTAGTGGTAAAATTCATTCATTCTTCTTACTGTGGAGATGGAAGTACATGTTGAGAAGATTCAAACATAATACTTCTTTAGGAACTTGCCATTGATTGGCATCATGAATAAGTCTCCATTAGGTTTAGCGAGTCGGTAGGCGCCATTAGATTACACCATCTTAATGATGAAAGGACCTCCCTACTTGGGTTTGAACTTTCCTGGTGTCTTGTGAGTCATGACCATTGGCCTTCTGACAGATAGGACGAGGTCCCTGATAGAACTGGGGATTCCCAGGACCCTTTCTTTGGTGTGCGTATTGGTCGATAGAAAGTTAAACAGATCTAATACGTGTTCTAACCCTTCATAGGCGGAAACTAGGGTTCATGAATTATACCTGCGACGGAAAGGAGACAAGTAATTCCTGGCAATCTCGAGCGGACGACCCCAAGATCTTCTGCACGTATTCCTTCCTCGAGTTGGACGTCGTGTGGGCGACGATCTCCTAACTTTTTCTTCTCCTTGGCAGCACTCTCTTTCTTTCCTTACGTGAATCACGAATTTAGAGAAAATTTTAGATTTCTGATCAGTAATCTGGAGGCCAGAGAATAGAGGATATATATAGGCTACGGCAGGGACCATGAGGAGAAATTAGGGTTAGGCCTCCTAACGGATCTGGATATCCCGTGTTCAGTCCGAACACACAATCCAGGCCCATTAACAATAGCTCGGTCCACTAATGAGCTATTATTGTACTGCCTCCCTAATCCCAAATTATGTTTGTGGGCCCTTTTTTTTATATGCTCGTTTGGCTCCCCATGTTAAGATATCGTATGTCCGTCGATCAAATTAAGTTACTGACAACTATATTGATTCGACATCTTTTATCCTTAAGTAGTACCGCTCAACTTTATTTTTGTCATGTCGGATATAATCCACCTGCAGGGTTTACATGACAATCCTTATGAGCTCCTTAAGAGGACATCATCAACCCGATGTATCGAGACATGGATTCCATTTATAATCAACAACCCATCATACATACAATATTATTACCTAATTCATAGATGTTGTTGATCCATAATGAATCTCACTCTTTTATGAGTCAAAGTAATGCACATTGCATATACATGTTCGTTATTATATCCGGATTAAGAGTACAAGCATCCATAATAACAGAGGTATTTGTTCACTTATGTAGTCAGTACAAAGAGAACAACCTCAAGTGGTCCTGTTCAATACACACAAAGTATACTAGTGTAAACCTATAGTCAAGATAGACTAATACCAGATTACACTACAACCTTTCCAATAGATTGTCCAAGTCCATCTAGGTTGTGAACTATTTATATACTCCATAGAAAACTGATAATATGATCTTCTGTGTGACACCATACACCATATTATCTACAATATAGAATATCAGACATTTGTATTAACACTTGTAATAAATATAATATGCCAACATTTGCCCATATGATTCTCATTCAAAATTTAAGGAAATAAGGTTACTACAAAAGTGATGCTTTTAGTATATAACCCTAACAATCTCCCACTTATACTCAAAGTATTGCTTTTCAGTATACTGTTACAAATCTCCCACTTATACTTAAAGCCATGCTGCTACACATCTGACTCCCATTCCCTCAACATGAATGTCAAAAGCCTTAGCTGGTAAGCTCTTTGTAAAGGGATCAGCTAGGTTGTCGGCTGATGCTATCTTGATCACAGCAACTTTTCCTTTCTTTACGAAATCTCGTATCAGGTGGTACTTACGCTCAATGTGTTTGCCTGTCTTATGGGCTCGTGGTTCCTTCGAGTTTGCCACTGCACCACTATTATCACAATAAAGTGTAATAGACTTAGGCAAACTAGGTACCACATCTAAGTCCAACAGAAAGTTTCTGAGCCAAACTGCTTCTTTGGCTGCCTCAGAGGCTGCCACATATTCGGCTTCCATGGTGGAATCAGCAATACATTTTTGCTTGATACTCCTCCACACAATGGCTCCACCTCCCAAAGTAAACACATAACCTGAGGTAGATTTCTTGGAATCCCTATCTGACTGAAAATTTGAGTCTGTATACCCCAAGGGAACTAAACTATCTGCCTGGTAAACTAGCATATACTCTTTAGTCCTTTTCAGGTACTTCAAAATATGCTTTACGGCAGTCCAGTGCTCTTATCCTGGGTTAGACTAATATCTGCTGACCATGCCTATGGCAAAGCAGATATCTGGTCTCGTACATAGCATTACATACATTAAGCTTCCTACTGCTAAAGCATAAGGAACTGCCTTCATGTTCTCTATCTCTTTAGGTGTCGTCGGACACTGCTCCTTTGATAGAGCAATTCCATGTCTAAAAGGTAAGAAACCTTTCTTAGAATTTTGTATACTAAAACGAGTTAGTACAGTATCGATATAGGAAGCTTGGGATAAGCCCAACATCCTTTTCTTGTGATCTCATAGAACTTTGATCCCAAGGATGTGACCTACTTCTCCCAAGTTCTTCATATCAAACTGTTTGGATAACCATACCCTTACATCAGATAATACCTTCACATTGTTTCCAATGAGTAAGATGTCATCCACATAAAGTACTAGGAACACCACTACGTTTCCGTCACACTTTCTGTATACACATGATTCATCCTGACATTGATCAAATCCATAGGATTTTATCACCTGATCAAAATAGATGTTCCAAGATCTGGAAGCTTGCTTAAGTCCATAAATGGACTTTTTGAGCTTACAAACAAGATGCTCCTGGCCCTTTTCAATGAACCCGTCTGGTTGCTTCATATAGATGTCTTCCTCAAGACTTCCATTAAAGAAAGCTGTCTTGACATTCATTTGCCAAATCTCACAATCGAGATGAGCTGCAATAGATAAAAGAATCCGAATAGAGTTAAGCATGGCTACAGGAGAAAAGGTTTCCTCATAATCGATACCCTCTCTTTGAGTAAAACCTTTTGCTACAAGCCGAGCTTTAAAGGTTTCAACCTTACCGTCTGATCCTCTTTTTCTCTTATAGACCCACTTGTATCTAATGGCTTTTACACCAACGGGTGGTTCTACAAGCTCCCAGACCTGATTAGAATCCATAGATTCTATTTCAGATATCATTGCTTTTTGCCAAGACTCTGCATCTTTATCTTGGAGTGCTTCATTGTAGGTACAGGGATCATAATCTTGTTCCTCAGGGATGAAGTCTGATGACTCTCCAAAGAACATATATCTATCAGGTTGTATCACAATCCTCCCACTACGACGAGGCACTATCGGTTGTGGTGTAACATTTGTGACACGTTGTGCAGTTATTTGTGGTTCATCCTCTTGTACTGTTGGTACTGAAGTACTTGGTGTCTTACGTCTCAGTTCTTCTAGAACAACTCTACTTGTGGGTTTATGGTTGATCACATAGTCTTCCTCTAAGAATCGGGCATTGGTGCTAACAATGACCTTCTGATCCTTAGGACTATAAAATAAACCTCCTTTCGTTCCTCTTGGATAGCCTACAAACAAGCGTACTTCTGTACGAGATTCCAACTTATCTGCTTTCCCATTCAGCACATGTGCTGGACTACCCCAAATGCGAACATATTTCAGACTAGGCTTACGCCCAATCTACAGCTCTGTGGAAGTAAGAGGTACTGACTTAGAAGGAACCAAGTTCAAAATATAAGCTGCAGTCTCTAAGGCATATCCCCAAAACGAATTTGGCAAATCCGAATAACTCATCATTGATCTAACCATCTCCATAAGAGTTCTATTCCTTCTTTCGGCTACACCATTCTGTTGGGGCGTTCCAGGTGCAGTCAATTGGGATACAATCCCAGCCTTTGATAAATAATCCCTAAACTCTCCAAAGAGGTACTCGCCACCACGATCTGATCGTAATGACTTGATACATTTTCCATGACGTTTCTCCGTTTCAGCCTTGTACTCTTTGAATTTCTCAAAGCACTCAGACTTACGGCACATCAAATAAATGTATACATACCTTGAATAATCGTCAATAAATGTGATAAAATATTCAAAGCCACCTCTAGCTTGGATAGTCATGGGTCCACACAAATCAGAATGAACCAATTCCAACACATCTTTGGCCCTATACCCCTTTGCCGTAAAAGGCCTTTTGGTCATTTTACCTTCCAAGCAAGATTCACAGACTGGTAGTGCCTCCACTTCCAATGAACTCAAAGGTCCATCTTCAACCAGTCTTTGAATCCTTTTTAGGTTAATATGCCCCAATCATAAGTGCCAAAGATATGTTTGGTTCATACAAGAAGGTTCTTTTCTCTTATTTAAGTTAGATGACATATTATTCATTTCCATAAGTTGCATTATGGGCGAAATAGGATTAATGACATACAAATTATCAACCAATGCACCAGAACAGATAAAATGTTTATTCTTTCTAATAACAATATTGTCATTAAAATAAACTGAATATCCATCCTTAACTAACATAGAAACAGAAACTAAATTCCTTCTAAGTGAAGGTGCATAAAGACAATCTCTCAATGTCAAAGACTTATTTCTACCAAAAGATAAAGTAACATCTCCTAATGCAACGACCGATACTTTTGTAGCATCACCTATGAACAAGCATATCTCTCCATCACTGAGCCGTCTGGTTTCCTGGAACCCCTGCAATGTATTACAGACATGATTAGTGGCTCCTGTATCTACACACCAGGTGCCGGTAGATAACACCGCTAAACATGTTTCAACTACTAGTAAATGAGATATACCTTCTTTGTTCCCTTGTTTGAGAAGTGGACAATCAGTCTTCCAATGTCCTGACCCTTTGCACTTGAAACATTTGCCTTTCGGCTTTTTCACCGCGCCTTGAGGTCCCATGCCCTTCTTTGCTAAGTTTGCCTGTTTCTGAATGTTATTCTTCTTCTTACCGCCTTTTGGCTTAGAAGTAGAAGCCTTTTCAGAAACAAAAACATGACCACTCTGCCTAAAGAGAGATTCATCATCCTGTAGCTCTTTTGCAAGTTCTGCCAAACTATACAACCTTTTGTTCATGTTGTAATTAAGGCAGAAATTGTCAAAACTTTTAGGCAGAGTCCCGAGAATGATATCGACCTAGGTTTCCCTATCGATTTCAGTACCAAGGATCTCCATCTCATTCAGATGACCCATCATCTTGAGAACATGATCCCTTACTGGTGTACCCTCAGCCATTTTTGTATTCATCAAACATTTTATAGCAAACTGCCTAGCTGCTCTACTCTGATGTTCGAAGAGTTCCTTGAGGTTATACATCATGTCATAAGCTGTGGTCATGGCCTGATGCTGATGTTGCAGTACATTTGACATAGATGCCAGAATGTAACACCGCGTCATCTCATCTGCCTTTTTCCACTTCTTATAAGCCTCTTTGACCTCTTCATCAGAGTTAGCATCAGGCTTAGGTGGGCATTCCTCAATAAGTACATATTTGTACTCCTCAGCAGTCAGAACAATGTCCAAATTACGTTTCCAGTCAATGTAATTAGGTCCAGTAAGTTTGTTTTCTTTAAGAATCACCATAAGTGGACTGAAAGAACCCATTTTTTTGAAATCCTGAGAATCACATAAATAAAATTATGTAGGTCAAAAAAAACTTTTTGAATTAACTAAATATTGATTCCCTCAAAACAATAATAAGAAATTCACCAACACCTTGAACACCATGAATTTAGCATGCCACGATAGTGTGGACGTATACAAATTCAACTTTGTTCAAGTAGATTTTTCTTATTAATTTTACTATCATGTCAATATAACTTTATGACAAATAAAATTAATATGCTGGTCTTGCTCTGGTCATACAAATAATAGCAGTGACTCCAATGGGGAGGATACCATTATTTGTATCTAAGTGTATACCATTACTTAATACTAAGTCCATTACCTTGTAATGAGTTCCTTCAGATGGAGAAGTGAACACATACTAGGTAACTTTCTACAATTATCTCTAAGGAAGTTTGTACTGGTGATCCATAATTATACTCATCCGATATGGAGGAAAGCACTAAAGCCAACACGCAAGTATAATTACATCACCTACAAACCAGTAATGGAGACCATAGGATTTATACTAAATAAAAATCCTCTCCCACTTAGTTATTTAACAATGAGGATTTTTCTACTAGTTGATATTATGTCCATGTTGTCCATTATTAATGTAGGCTTGGTTTTTCAAAAAAACAACCACACAATAATAAACATGCATAATTAGAAAAAGCAAAATAATAAAAATAAGAGAAAATATCCAACTATTATGGTCATCTTTGCTGCTCCGTCCTCAACTATCCGAATCTAAAATCTGGTGCTGTGCAGATCTATACGGGGTTCGACCTGCCCGGTCAGGTCACGGGGTTCGGGGCAGCTTCCCGATTTTTTTAGGTTTTGGCTGTCGATTCCTTCATCGAAAATCATCTGTCTGCCTCTGGATTGCTCAAAACCAGCATCTCGTCCGGCGTCAGAAACAGCCACCACTGCCATCATGATTGATCAAAAATAATTAAACTTACATCAATCCCATACCTCCCGAAGGAGTTCACACATAATCTAGATTGAAAAATTAAATTAATAAGCACGATCAACCCTCGTGATTTTGATTACATCCACAGCAACAACAACATCCACGACATGTCCGTGGTTTAAACAACACAATCAAAAAATATTCATTGGACCAAAATAGTTGGATCTAAGATGCCTGCAAAACCAAGTTATAACAGATCTACATCAACCGACTATTACATAGCGCAAGTTTTATTGGACAACATGGACGTATCAATCAATACGTAGATCCAAAGTGGCTCTGATACCAATTGATGGAACTGGGGATTCCCAGGACCCTTCCTTTGGTGTGCGTATTGATCGATAGAAAGTTAAACAGATCTAATACGTGTTCTAACCCTTCATAGACGGAAACTAGGGTTCACGAATTATACCTATGACGGAAAGGAGACAAGTAATTCTTGGCAATCTCGAGCGGACGACCCCAAGATCTTCTGCACGTATTCCTTCCTCGAGTTGGACGTCGTGTGGGCGACGATCTCCCAACTTTTTTTTCTCCTTGGCAGCACTCTCTTTCTCTCCTTACGTGAATCACGAATTTAGAGAAAATTTTAGATTTCTGATCAGTAATCTGGCGGCCAGAGAATAAAGGATATATATAGGCTACGGCAGGGACCATGAGGAGAAATTAGGGTTAGGCCTCCTAACGGATCTGGATATCCCGTGTTCAGCCCGAACACACAATCCAGGCCCATTAACAATAGTTCGGTCCACTAATGAGCTATTATTGCACTACCTCCCTAATCCCAAATTATGTTTGTGGGCTCCTTTTATTATATGCTCGTTTGGCTCCCCATGTTAAGATATCGTATGTCCGTCGATCAAATTAAGTTACTGACAACTATATTGATTCGACATCTTTTATCCTTAAGTAGTACCGCTCAACTTTATTTGTCATGTCGGATATAATCCACCTGCAGGGTTTACATGACAATCCTTATGAGCTCCTTAAGAGGACATCATCAACCCGATATATCGGGACATGGATTCCATTTATAATCAACAACCCATCATACATACAATGTTATTACCCAATTCATAGATATTGTTGATCCATAATGAATCTCACTCCTTTATGAGTCAAAGTAATGCATATTGCATATACATGTTCGTTATTATATCCGGATTAAGAGTACAAGCATCCATAATAACAGAGGTATTTGTTCACTTATGTAGTCAGTACAAAGAGAACAACCTCAAGTGGTCCTGTTCAATACACACAAAGTGTACTAGTGTAAACCTATAGTCAAGATAGACTAATACCAGATTACACTACAAGCTTTCCAATAGATTGTCCAAGTCCATCTAGGTTGTGAACTATTTATATACTCCATAGAAAACTGATAATATGATCTTCTGCGTGACACCACACACCATATTATCTACAATATAGAATATCAGACATTTGCATTAACACTTGCAACAAATATAATATGCAAACATTTGCCCATATGATTCTCATTCAAAATTTAAGGAAATAAGGTTACTACAAAAGTGATGCTTTTAGTATATAACCCTAACAGTCCCCCACCTGGAAAGTCCTTTGTTTGACCTTCTTGTTGAAAGCTTGTGAAATACGAGCCTGATAGAGCTCGATGCGCTATTGAGCCAAGAGGCATTTTTTGTTTAGTGCCTCCAACTCTTGCAACCGGCGACGTTGATTGTCCTCCTCTGTCAGCTGGTTCGTTATGGCCACTTGAAGTGAGGGGATTTGGATTTCAAGAGACAGCACTGCTTTGCTCCTGTAGACTAGAGAGAACGGTGTTTTGTCCGTCGGAGTTTGTACCATTGTGCGGTAGGCCCAAAGGCATTCGCCTAGCTTTTTCTCCAAGTAGCATTTATTGGTTGACATGACTTTCTTGAGGAGTTTGACAATTATTTTATTGAAAGCTTCAGCCAACCCGTTTGCTGCCGGATTGTAAGTGTTCGACGTCACATTCTGGATGCGATTCTTATTACAGAACCTGCTGAATGCATGGCTTATGAATTATAGACCATTGTCGTGGATGATCCTCTGGGGTTCCCCAAAATTGTAGATGAATGATGCTTGATGAAGCTGATCACCTTCGAGCTTTTTACTTCTGATAGAGGTATAGCATCCGCCCACTTAGAGAAGTAATCAGTGATTGCTAAAATAAAATGATGTCCTCTGGATGATAGAGGGGTAGTTGCTCCAACTATGTCCATACCCCAGGCTTCAAAGGGTCAAGAGGCGGCCGTTGGGTATAGGCACTCCGAGGGTCGATGGATGAAGCCAGCGTACAGCTGGCAGACATAACACTTTTTAGCATACTCAATAGCATCCGCCATCATAGTAGGCCAGCAATAGCCCATATGTCGGACTCGGTCCTGTAGCTTAGGACCGGGTTGATGAGCTCCACAGGTACCGTCATGATCCTTCCAAAGAGCTTCGGCTTCCTTTTTGTTGACAAGCATCGGAGGAGAAGCCCATCATTAGAACGGTGATACAACATCTTGGTGGCTGTATCGTAATAGAATCAGAGAGAGCACCTTTTGACAGACACAACTTCCATTGGGTCGTCTGGAAGGACTCCGTAGGCTGCAAAGTCTATGAACGGAAACTGTCAGTCTCTGATGTTGACACTGGTGTCTGCAGGCATGGCATGACTCAGACACATGTATATATTATTTTTAGGACACACAAGATCCTGGCTAATCACTGTAACGATATGTTGAGTCCCGAGAGGTGTTGCCAGTGAGGCAGCAAGGCCAGCCAGAGCATCTGTCTCCAAATTTTGTAGCCGAGGTACATGTTCTATGAAGAACTCGATGAAGGTTGAAACGATATGCAAAGCCGCTTTATGATAAGGAATCATGTCCTCATGGCGAACCTCATATTGTCCCCGGACCTGGTAGACAATGAGCTTTGAATCACCATAGGACTCGAGGTATTCTACTCCCAGTTATCTTGCTAACTGAAGTTCCATAATGAGGGCATTGTACTCCACCATATTGTTGGAGCACGGCTGTGTGAGGGAATAGGCACGCTGGATGACTAGCTTGTTTGGAGAGATCAAGACTACCCCACCCCTGTGATGATCTGACCTTTGGGGCATGTTCTTGAAGAGCCGTCGAAGAACTTCCGTCAGACGGAGTTTCCTTCGGCAACGTTGGATTCCAGTACTTCATCTGGAAAATCTTCATAGAGTTTGGATGACTCTGGAATTGGATGTGCAGCTAAGAAATCAGCCAATGCTTGGTCCTTGACAACTTTTTGTGGGACAAATACCATATTGTATGATGTCAATAGTATTGCCCGTGTAGCTAATCGGGAGTTTAGTGTTCTCTTCTTTGTCATGAGGACCCTGAGTGGATTAATTCGGGAGATAACATGGATCGTCTGACCCGATACGTAATGACCGGTCTTTTGAATGGCAAATACCAGAGTTAGACATTCTTTCTCGGCGGGGTTGTACCGATGTTCGACCCCGATCATTGTCCTACTTAGTTAGTAGATAGCTTGCTCGTAGCCAGCATCATTATTCTGATCCAATAGAGCACCGAGAGAATGATCGATTGTGTGGACGTAGAGCAAGAAGGGTTTGCCCACAACCGGTGCTACCAGGACTGGAGGATTTATGAGATAGGCCTTCATGTTGTCAAATGCCTTCTGACACTCCTCCGTCCAGACGTAGGAGACCCCCTTTTTCATGAGCTCGGTAAAAGGTTGACATCGTCCGAAAAGATTTTCTATAAACCTTCGGATGTATGCAAGACGTCCTTATAGGCCTCAAAGTTCTTTCTGGTTCTTCGGAGGTGTCATGTCAAGGATGGCTTTGGTCTTCTCGAGGTCAACATGGATACCCTTCGCAGTGATTATGAAACCCAAGAATTTGCCGCTGGAAACCCCGATGAAGGATTTAGCTGGATTCATCTTGAGCTGATGTGCTCACATAAGATCGAAGACTATCCTCAAATCTTGCAAGTGATCACCTCGTAGACGAATTTTGACAACAATGTCGTCAACATAACATTCGACTGTCTTGCAAAGATGCTTGCAAAAGATGGTGCTCATAGCTCACTAGTATGTCGCCCCTGCATTCTTCAAGCCAAAGGGCATTGTAGTCGAAACCCCCTTTGGCGACCTGAACGACGTGTGCATCTCGTCTTCCAGGAACATCTTGATTTTGTTGTAGCCTAAATATCCGTCTATGAAGGATATGCATTCAAAGCCATAGGTGTTGTCGATCATTACGTCTGTGATCGGAAGTGGAAACTCATCTTTCGGGCAAGCAGAGTTGAGGTCCCTGAAGTCGATGCAGACTCAGATCTTCTCGTTCTTCTTAGTGACAGGAACGATGTTGGCCACCCAGTCTGGATGTTGTTCCTCGTAGACAAATCCACTTTTTATAAGTTTATCCACTTCTTTGTCGATGGCGTCCATGATGTTAGGACAGAAGCGTTATTGTTGTTGCTTAACATGCTTAGCATTAGGTAAGATGTTAAGCTTGTGCATTGCGACTTGCGGGTCTAAACCTGACATGCGGGTCTAAACCTGACATGTCTTTATAGTTCCAGACGAAGACGTTGATATAAAAGTTGGACCAAGGATTCTTGATCTTCTCCTGTCAAGCTTTTGCTGATGAAGATGAGTTTGGGCGAGGATTCATCCCCTAAGTCGATTTGCTCGACTTTGTCTTCAGTAGGAGGCTCTCATAGTTCAAAGAGACATTCCCATTGCTCTCCTTCATTGAGTCGAGGGTTCATCTTCTAAGAACCCCATATCTTCTTCTTTCGGAGGATGTGCGGATGTCATGTTGACTGACAACACTTCTCTGAAGATCGGGCCGATGCTAGTGTCAGAGTCCCAAGTTGAAGCTTCAAATGAGTGAGAGTGTATGACCTCTATAGTTTCTAAACTCTCTGGGGTTGTCAGAGGTGTGATGTAGACTACTCCCCGTCGAGTGCGGTGGTAGTAGTCTTGAGGCTTCCTTTTTAGAACTGGAAGTCGTAGGAGAAGACATCGTCCTTTTCCATAGTTCAAGCCTTTGCCGCTTTTCAAGTCGTAGCCCATTTTCTTTATGTGATACGTTGTTTGATTGGTGTACCAGTATATTTATAATCTACCTGTATTCGGTCCTGGTTCGACTGGCGGGAGGTCATAATGACGCTCGACTTTGCCGAAGAGGATAGGTTTCTCGTCCTGGTTCCGGGGTAGAACTATATAACAGACCCCTCAGTAGGAGACAACTTGGTTTACATGATTAACAGTCGTTATTTGTGTTTGTAATGACTGTAAAGCATTATCTAAAGTATACATGACATTCTAATATGGAAGATCAGAGTAGTTCAAAGATAGTCTTTTATTGATAAAATATGGAATCTTGTCCTGAGGAATTAAATCGTCAAAAGATGGGGCATCACCATTAGTGTAATGCCTGTGGTTCGTATTACGTATTTCTGGAATACGTGTACTTATTTATTCTTGTATTGCATGATTTCCTTGTTTAATTCCTCCTTGGGATTGGTTTATTCTTGGTTGGGTGGGCTTGGTTCGGTTTAGGATTTGCTCTTGGTTCATCATGAACCAAGGGGTGAACCCCCTACCTACAACCACTACCCTATTTATTACCTATTCTTCTTCTCTCTCTTCATTACTCTTTTCTTCTTCTCCATTAAACCCACCACCAACCAAGAACACCCCTTAGGCAAGTGCAACTTGCTTCCACAAGAGAGCCTATTTTTTATTGTTCCATTAGTTTCTTCTCACGTTTCTAAGACACTTTAGAACTTGTCATTTTCTATTTTGAAGCTTTAATTCTTGTAGATCTAGAAATTTGCTATTTTCGGGTTTTGGTAGTTTTGATCTATCAAACTTCCTCGTTTTCAAGTTTTGATGGTTTCATATGGAAGAGAATTTTATTCTACCCAATTTAGACCTTTGAAAAGTTGGATTTGGACTTGTTTTGACTAAGTTATAGACTTTTGAAGCTTTGAGTTCAACCATGGAGTTTCTGCTGATTTGGAGAAGACAGTGAGCAGTGCACGAGCTCTTTAGCTTGCGTCACTGAGCTGTACGTGCTCTTTAGCGCAGCGCAGTAGACCCCATACGCTGCCTTTTGGAAGCGTAAGACTCGCATACGCTCGCTTGCTTGACAAGGAGTCGTATGGAGTGCATACGCTGCCTTTTGGAAGCGTAAGACTCGCATACGCTCGCTTGCTTGACAAGGAGTCGTATGGAGTGCATACGCTGCCTTTTGGAAGCGTAAGACTCGCATACGCTCGCTTGATTGACAAGGAGTCGTATGGAGTGCATACGCTGCCTTTTGGAAGCGTATGACTCGCATACGCTCGCTTGCTTGACAAGGAGTCGTATGGAGTGCATACGCTGCCTTTTGCAAGTGTATGACCCGCATACGCTCGCTTGCTTGACGGAGAGTCGTATGAAGTCCATACGCTGCCTTTTTGGAGCGTATGTCTTGCATACGCTCACTTGGGTGACAAGGAGTCGTATGGACCTCATACGCTGCCCTTTGGGAGCGTAGCTTGACCTGAGCGTGGCTTGACCTGAGCGTGGCTTGACCTGAGCGTATGACTTTTGCACTGAGCGTATGGCCTTTGGCAGACTTGGTCTTATGTCAGCATGTCAATTTGGTTTTGTTTCCCTTAAAAACTTGGCTCTTCTATAGCCCTGTATATTGATATTTTATTAGATATTTTACGCCCATTTTATATCCTTACGCCTTTTGTCCTGAACTTGATAATCTTGAATTTACTTGATATGTTTGGAATTGATAATTGAGCCTGACACGATAGTGACCCATAGTGGTGCACTCCTGACAAGAGTAACCTGACATAACCTGACAGTGGCCCGTCGTGGCGCACTCCTGACTAGTGCACTTGACCTGATAACCTGACATGTTATATCTGGATAAGCTGTTGCGACGGCTACCTGACATGACATGACTTGACAAGAATGAACATCCTGGATACCGTAGGTGATTGTGCTTGTACAAATAAACCAGTCCTGTCTTGCATCATATCTAGGACGGGGACTCCTGAGTACCACGGTCAGGAGTACCTACTAAAATGGACTAAGGCTAATAACTAGATTAATACATTAGTCATGAAGAGATTTCCCAGCTACAGGCAATCCCGTTACCTGGGCGCGCTTGGGATCTGTAGCCTGCCGTTGAGTAGGGCACATTTCCAGCACACTGTCATGTGTTGCACCCTTCAAACTGCTTAAGGGTACATGCATTTCCTGGACGATGTACCCACCTGAATTCAACCCCTAATTTCGACCTGGGTAACCTGGATGGTCTGCAGGGCTTGTGGCTGTGGAATAATCTCACTGCATCTTGTTAGTTATTACGCTTGTGACAACCCTAGTTAGTTAAAGTATCAAGCCGTAATTCTTGCTTGGCCGTGAAATGACTGGATGGAGTCTGACCAGTCTAGTCTTGCCCTGATCCTGTTCCAGATTACTGCATGACCAGAATGCTTGTATTTATTTTACCGATAAATGGTGAGAATTCTAAGTTCTGTTCAGACGAAGGGTTACAACCCCGGTCCTTGTTTGTTTTACGGATTGTAACCTGGTTATCTGAACGGTTCCATGGTTATCTCGTCGTATATCATCCTGGTGTATTTTCTTTATTCCAGTTCTTACTTTTATTTATATCTTATGTTGATTGCTGGTTTTAGCTCTTAAGTGAAGCCTCCTTTGTGGTACTTGCTCTTTCTGGGGTCTGACCCAGCTGGTTTTGTATGGCCAGATTTCGGAGCAGCTACCGAGGATCCCCCAACCTTCCAACCAGATGGTGCACCCTAGAAGGAACCCTGGCAACGAGTGGGTTATTTTTGGCTCTCCCACTCTATTGTAAAAATTATTCTTTTGAGGCGTTTAGCCGACGAGCACCTGTTTAGCTCGACTGCACTTTTACTTACTGTCTGCCTACGGGCTGTAACATGATTAACAGATCCTAGGGTTGATCATGTATGACAAAAACTCTTGCTAGTCCTGACATTTTGTACAACTAGCTTCATGATCAGCTGAATATGTAATATTTGGGATGCCTTATTATTGTATATTTAATGATCATACATCTTGTAACTTTTACTTACTTACTTGTGATTGAGACAATAGGCTTGCTCATGACCTTAGGAGACTGCTGGCTTGTAGTTAAACCCTCATGTATCCTAGACAGCCGTGACCGTATAGCGAGGTGGGTTGCACTTCAATATACGTAGCTGGCTATGTCTGCCCCTGTTCTCCAGTATTCTGGTTCTGGGGCGTTACAATTAGCATATATGTAATCTCCTAACTACTCATCGATGAGCACCGTAGTAGCTTTGGGAGATTCTGGAACTTAAAGTCAAATTTTGGCCACTAGAGGAGTTGACGTATTGGCAGGCGGTATTTCTGGAGAGCTCCTCGGGAGTCTGACCTGTATTGGCTCGTGAGCCTGCACTGGTAGAGATGCTGGGCCTTTGTTTGCAAAAAAACAAAAGAGGTTTGATTTCTACAAACTAAAAAAGAGTACAAAAAAGGTACAATTAATTTCTTGGGAAGTACAACTATAGAAATCTGATCAGAAGACGATCACTTTATCCCTTGGACGATGTGATATCGAAGACACGAGCCTTTGGAGGATGCAACATCACTTTTACAGGAGATTATAATCATTCATGATGCTTTGAGACTGATTTGAAACTCTATTTATAGAGTTCTTTGAAATAACTGTTTAGCCATTATTCTGGGTTGTGCGAGCTTTAGGTTGCGCGCCTGTTCACTGCGCAAACGGTTTCACCAACTGCTGTGGACGCGTGGCATCATTTGATTAAGATGCGCATGGTCGTGGGCAGTATAGTGGGCACGTTCTGCGAAGTTAGTGACTTGTGCGCCACGTCACCCTGTTCTGGATACTGTTTGATCACCTTGTGCGAGCTTTATCAGGTTGTGCGGGGGCGCAATATAGCAACTTGCACGAGCGGTTGCACCAACTGCTGTGGATACGTGGCATCATTTAGGTGAGATACGCATGGTCGTGAGCAATATAGTGGACACGTTCAACAAAGATAAGTGGCTTGCGCACCACATCATCCTGTTCTAGATACTGTTTGATCGCCTTGCGCGAGCTTCATCAGGTTGCACGGGGGTGCAATGTAGAAACTTGCGCCTAAGCACAATCTCGCGCACCTTGACACGTTGCGCGAACTGCTAGCTATCATAAAATCTGACCAAATCTCTTCGAGCACCGTGTTGCTTGGGATTTGAACAGATTTTTCTTGATATACGTACTGTCAGTTGGCAGGCAAAGATGATGTCGTTACAGCTTCTCAAGGAGATGCACCACGTGGCTCTCGTGCAACCTGAGGTTGGAGCAACCTGAGATGGGCGCAACCTGATGTGGCGTAACTTGATGTAGGTGCAACCTGATTTGGCACAACCTATTGATATGATGCATTTTGATGAGATGACTTCTGGGTGAGTAGCATAGCTTAATTTTTAGCCTCTACAGCCTTCCCCTGTAGCTTGACTACGAGATGAACCAAGGATTGGGGAGATTTTCCCTTGAGCCGCACTTTCAGTGGTGCTTCAGTTGGCATTTCAAAGACTGGCGCTTTTTCGTGCAGCTTAACCACGAGAGGAGCCGATACCTGGGGAGATTTCCCTTTAAGTCGTACCTTCAAAGGAGATTCAATGGCTGTTTTAATCTGGGAAGCAGGTGCCTTTGTAAACCCCCTAAATTTTTACTACAATTTTTATTTTTGGTGTTAAAATTTAATTTTTCGTATTGTACGTCGCAAAGTCGTATTATACGTCACGTATGAGTTCAAATTTTCGTATGCCTCGTCGAGTGCAAAAATGTGTGAGGTACATATTTTTAAAACACATTTTTTTATATAAAAATATAGATTTCAAATAATAGGTAATAAATATTTTATTTATTTATTTATTTATTTTATTGCACAAAACATCGCATTGTAAAATTTCCAAAAAAACTTTATTTTTATTATAGAAAGCCTATTATTTAACGGTAATTTAGAAAGAAAGTTTTCCATATACTATTCTAGATTTATAAGAGGTACATGAATTTAATTCATGTATACAAATATGGATTTTCGAAATTAATTAATATTATATTTTAGTATGATGAAAAAGATATTTAAAATTCTTGTTTGATTTACCATTTGATTAATCGTGATGATATAAATTTTGAAGAGATTTTATGAAATAGCTTTTGAATTTAAAGTTAGGTTATCTAGATTTGAACGAGTAATTTTAATCCTTTTTGGATTTAAACCGTGAGATGTCTAAGGGAAATCTAAACTCTCCCCGTCCTTATCTAAATAGGGACCCGACCTCCTATATAAGGAGAGACCCCTTATTATTTTCTCCATCAATTCCACAAACAAGTTTCAACCACCACAACCAAGATTTTGCATCGTGTCTGTGTCTGCACAATCTTATTCCAGTTATTTTTACAGTCATCCATCTCGTGTCGGGACACATAACCGACACGACACCTTTAACCACCCTCATCCCAGATCCCACATCGAACCCTGTCTCTCCACATCTACCATCAGCCGCCTCCAATCCGACTCCACCCACATGACTCCCCGCCGCCAACAGCCCAATCACCACCACCTCACCCAAACGCCGTCCCCGCCACGACCAGTAAACCACCATCATCAGCGGGACGACACACCGTCGCTACCACCAATTTTCCAATCTCCATCAATACCATCCCCAAAATCCACAACAAAGAAGAAGAAGAAGAGGTGAGAACCCTCACCTGGCCACCGGCGACGCCGAGCCTCTCCAAGATCCGCCGAGCCTTCCCCGTCGTTGACGTCGGACTCGGGCTCCACTTCCTCCAGATGATCCCGACGCCGGGTCCGGCTGTCCCCGCACTGCTCTGCCGTGGCCAGCGCCGCATCCTCCAGATCCGCGTGCGCGTGCCCCAAAGCTCCTCTCCAACTTGGACTCCAGCCGCCACCGAGCTTTTACGGTGGTCGACGGCAAGAGAATCCCGGCCCCACTTTGTCGAAGCCTCGTGCCAGCGGTGGGCGTCGTCGCACGTGCGCTGGCCACCACCGACGAGATTTCTCTGCGCCTCTTTCTCTTCCCGCCACCTCCGCTGAGCACCCAGCCCCGGCAAGCCGCGGTCGCCGTAGACCCTCGTCGAGCCCGTCTCGGGACAGCCGCACCAGACCTCCCCCGCAACCTCTCCTCGCCTTCACCGGTGCTGGTCTTCTCCGTCGTGCTTAGCCTCGTCCCAGTAGAGCGCCACCACGAGCAACCCCGCTGCCGCCTTTCTCGGCCGACGCCCTACAGTGCCAGCCGGAAAACCCCAGCACCCCGCTGCTTTCCCTCCGTGCGCCGGAGCCGCGGCGCCTGTCAGCCGGCCGCCGCCTCCTCCCAGCCGAGCCGGCGTCCAGCGCCTCCGAGCAACCCTCGGGTGAGCACCCCCTTTTTTTCCACCTCTCTCTCTCTCTCATTTTTTTAATTTGGTGAAAGGGGTATTAATATTATTATTTATTGTTATTATTATATTTATAATAATAATAATAATTATTATTATTATTATACTTATTAAAAGGGAATATGGTAGTATAGTTTTATTATGATTATGATTATAATTATTATTAATATCTTTAACTTGATTTTTTTTGGTAATTGTATATTAGAATTTTATAATTATTAGTATTTGTCATACTATAATTTGAAATGTTTGACTAGTAAATCATAATTTTCAAATTACTATACAATAAACATTTTTAAGTTTTTCTCTAAAATTATTTTTACTAGCAAATATGGTTTCTAAAGTATTACAAATATCACTTCTAAAAAAATAGTGTAATTATTCGTTACTCCCAAACTCCCTTTCATTATCGTTATTGACCATGACTACTCACATGTTTCTATTTTCTCGCGAATTTAGGCCATGTTCGCATGGACCTCGACAATTGGACAAAACATGACATCTTGATCATCGTACCACACCAGACGACTCACCAGGCAAGACACCTTGCCTTTACTGTTTAAATTTTCTGCTCAATATCGTAAATATTGTGTTTATTTTCAAGTTATTTCTTTCTAAATTATATGTAGATGCAAATTACTATATTTTATACAATTGGCTTAGAGTTAAGAGACTACCGTCAAATTTAGTGTGTCTCATTGACTTGTCACAATTGTACACGAGTTGTGTGTGAGAGTTGTGAGTATCATATAGAGGTCACTTGCGTGTGGGCTGATCCTCCGTGCGCATGCATAGGAATAACTGTCAATAGATGCATGTTAGAAGACTTGACAATTATCTATTATAAAATAGTGTGGTAGAAACGACACGTGTTTGTGTGTCATGGTTACGACACACGTATAGTATCATTTGGGGGGGAGGGGACAGCTACTAGCGTAGGGGCTACATTTACTTTTATACACATTTGGGAGATAGTGTCTCGGATGAGCGCTACGTGTTATCCGGCCGATAGTGTCTCGGATGAGCGCTACTTCTTGGCCACTCTTTATTACTTGCATGTGACAGTCCCTGTGTAGAACTGTAGAAGCATGGAAAAGAATAAAGAAAGATCCATACGGCCAAGGATTCCCATGCGGCTCAGAGAGCTCATGCGGCTCAGGGACCCATGCGGCTCAAGCGTCTATGCAGCTCGAATAGTTCCTTACGGCCCAGAAAGGAGCCACGTGGCCCTCAACAGCTCTTTTCTTTGTCTTTTACTGCATTTAATGCCTTGACGGCTGACAGATCTGACCAATGACAGAAAGATGCAATAATGACTCTGTCATAATGGCAGACTCCTAGGAAAATGAAGGAGATCTCTGACACAATCCCCTAAAACCCAGAAACCTTCATGCGTCCTTGATATGTGGACAGTCGCATGCGGCTCAAACAGAGACCACCCCATGCGGCTTAGGTCGAAGCTATCCCATGCGGCTCACGAGAACTACCCCATGCGGCTCAAGCAGAGGCTACCCCATGCGGCTCAAGCAGAGGCTATCCCATGCGGTTCACAAGGACTACCTCCTATGCGGCTCATGAAGAAAGCACCCATCATACGGTCACCTACGCTCATGCGGCTCAGATCACCACCATGCGGTTCAAATATTCAGGGGCCACTCCCAAGCAGCCCTGACACGTGGCCAGCCTTATGCGGGTCAATGGAGAGCAGTCCTCATGCGGCTCAGATTTTCTAAGTGGCTCGCGGTTAAGACACGTGGCATGATAATGGGACACGTGGCATCAAATCGATCGAAATCCATCAACAAATTCCAATAAAATATTGGGATCAAATCAGATCATTTGCAATCAAGCAAATCAATGACACGTGGCTGGAAATCTGAAATTGGCGTAACAAATCATGGGAATTTATGTCAATCATCATTAATTATCCACAAAGATTTGATGTAATCACATTAATTACCCAGATCTATTATATTCAAGATGAGCGGCCCAGATTGATTGATCCTTAGCCGCCGACTTTTGAGAATGGGTAATCATTGCAAACCCAAATGATGCCCCCCACTCTTATAAATAGCAATATGCTATTTTCTTGCAACAGATATACATAGACAGGCAGACAGAGATACATACGGAGAAGGGAGAGCAGAGAGACAAAGGCACGCACAGAGAGCATCCTGAGAGCATTTCTTCCCCGGAGCCAAGGTTGCATCCGATCGTCCAAGGAGTAAGACAGAGCTGCCGTCGCTTTCCCGAGCCTCTATCGTCACCCTCCAGAATTTAAATAGATAATTCTACTTAGATTACTGTACCTGGGTTTTCGTCCCTAGGCTTTATCTGTACAAGCGAGTTTGTATTGTGAAGTAAAAGTCCAGTCCTCCGATAATTGTTCTGTTCTTTTATATTTCATGGCAAACACGATGGCGACTCTGCTGGGGACAAACTTCTCTACGGCTGAGGAGTTGATAACGTAATCGGATGTAGCCAGACTTGGCTCCACGCAACAGAAGATGGTCGTCCGTTTCGACCAACAAGCGTTTGAAGAAATTCTCTCTGAGGAAAGCGCTGGCCCGGTCCAGAAGCAAACCCGCACAAAGAAAGCTCGCAGCGAGTGGAGGCCAAAGTCATTTTCTCCTCCCCAAGCTCTGGACGGAGTGCTCTCTGCTGCCTAAGACGGTGAAGGCAACTCTCGTGCGGTCCCACTTCAAGCCATAGAGGACTCTGCTATCCCCAAGCCCGGCAGAGGAAAGCACTACGATGCTGGGCTTGCAGGGGCAAAGAGCGATTCTATGTGCTCCCGGAAGAAAACGAACAAGGGCGCTAGCTGCAAAACGAAGACTCATGCGGCCAAGATTGCCAGCCGCATGAATGATGACCATGCGGCTGGGACAGCTAGATAAATGTATAATACTCATGCGGCCAGGATTTCCAGCCGCATGGAGAACACTCATGTGGCCAGGATTTCCAGCCGCATAGAGAAGACTTATGCGGCTACGACTGCCAGCCGCATGAAGATTACTGATGCCAGCCGCATGACGCCTACTCCATGCGGCTCAGTCTTCGACCGCCTCTCCTATGGTCCTGATCTTTTGTGCTCCCAAGAAGACATGTCTGACTCTCTCCAGCACCACTTAGACTCTTCCTACTATGTGCCCTCACGCACTAGAGTGAAGAAGTCTAGGGCAGCACGAGCTTGGCAAGCTCGGTCCACTGATCCGACCTCTAACCATCCGAGCGTCCCACATACTGTTATGCGGGCCTCTGATGGGAAGTTGTACAG
The DNA here is from genome assembly GCA_029216955.1 of Iris pallida. Lineage (NCBI taxonomy): Eukaryota > Viridiplantae > Streptophyta > Magnoliopsida > Asparagales > Iridaceae > Iris > Iris pallida. The sequence continues at coordinate 16,069,875 of JANAVB010040818.1, forward strand.
AGCCACTCGAGTCCAGCCCCCGACGGCAAACGGACAGAGAGGTTCCCAAAAGTCTCCCAAAATCCAGAGAGCAAAGATGGTCAATTCGGACCCATCTGACTTGCGTGAGGCCATCCTCCACAAACGCAAGGAAAGAGAAGGTGCCTCGGGGTGCAAAGAGTCCTCCCACGGACGTCATTGTACCCAAATTATCGTCAACTGCTGTTGCAATAACACGACAGTATGAGAAGACCGGCAGTCTGTCTTTCAAAGACTGCAACAACCATGTTCATAGGATGAGGCACCTTTCGTCGTCTCCTGCAACTCTACTCAGAAAATCCCGACCGATGGGAGAGGGAAGAAGACCAATGTTTCCAGCCCGAAGATTTCAACCACTATGACTAAGAAACTATCGTCTAAACGGGTGCCCACCACAGGAGTTTTTCAAGGTACCCATTCAAAGACGAAATCTGCTACAGTGGGAGACTCATCGTCCATACTACTGGGGGTTACTGGGACTGGGGGTAGCACTCCTCAGAATATCTACGATAATCCGATGTTCCAAGGAGATGAACCCGAGGAAACAACTCTCCCAACAGATACAGCAAGGGCCGACATCCCCGAAGACGTCCACGACTCCCAAGATGAAGCAAACTCTGAAGCTGGGGTACTATCCCTTCTGAGTCCGAACCAGAGGAGAACATTTCCACATACCCCGATGACTTCTCGCTACAGGGGTATAATTCGGAGGACACGTCCTCCACCGTTCCTTCCATCTCTCCTCATGTAAAGACGGTGTTCATGACGGACATCAACCAAAGTGGTTCCAGTGATCGCCAATGCATCGACACTCTGGAGGCCATACTGCATGCCTTGGTCAAATCTATAGACGAGATTAAAGCGGCCCTTCCAATTCTCCAAGGAGGGACGCCTGGCCAAATAAGCGCAGGTCCCACGATCAATGCGGACTCGAACTCAGCGGCACCGAACCCGGGCAATATTCCTCCTGAAATATCGGCTCCTACTGCCACGGATGAGGCCACGGAAGCAAGAAGAGAGGTCCAGGAGCTCCGAGCCATGTTTCACGCTCGAGAAACCTCTCAAGATCTCAGAATACGGCAACCATGCCCGGCTGCATGGAGGGATGTCCCCTTCCCACCAAGATATAAGCCGTTCAATATCAATCCTTATGATGGCAAGACCTCCGCCAGTCGGTACATCACTTACTTCGAGGTCACCATCGACCATCTGCCCCATGACGATGCCATCCTTATACGATTATTCATCGGGGCATTGGAAGGAGTCGCCTTGGACTGGTATCACAACCTGCCGGACAACTGCATCCACTCCTTTGCCAGCTTCCAGCGCATATTCTTGGAGAGATTTTACGAAGTAGGACAGGACATCACGATGTCCACCCCCATGGATGTCGTCCAGGGGAAGAAAGAGCTAACAAGGAACTATATTGAGCAATTTTGCCAAACCGCGATGAAGCTGCCGTCTGGTAACCTGGATTCCTCCTTAATTAAAATTTGCCAAAAGAGACTGCTTCCAACAATCAGCCTCTGGATGGGCAAAAGTCAATTCAAGAACTGGAAGACGTTTATCATCAGTGCCACTAGCGCCGAAGAACGATTGAAGAAGGCTCGACAACTGGGATTGCACATCTCAGAGGGAGAAGACAAGGGCAGGCGTCCCAACGCCAACAACAACAATAGAGATAGCTCCTCCAGCAATCGGGACAACAAGGGCAAGTAGGCTATGGTGGCCGACACAGCCCAGAAACTCGAGTCAAAGCCAGCAGACAAGCAATGGCCACAAATGACCTACTCCTTCGAAGACAGCCACGTCAAGCCTATCTTGGACATGCTCATACAAGGAGACAGAATTCAGCTCCCTCCACCAAGACGGGAACCTCGGCCGGCAGAAATAGAGAACCCAAAGTACTGCCATTACCACCGCTATGTCCACCATGCTACACACGAGTACTACCAACTAAAATGGTACATCTAAAATCTTATCGATTCGAACGCTCTGGCCATCGATTTCGAAGAGGTAACCGTGGCAGCCAATATGGTGTCAGTACAATTTGGCAGCTTTCCTCCAACAGAAACTCAAGACGGTGTGATCCCCATCCCTCTGGCAATAATAGAGATTGCTAATCTTCCACCTCCTCGGGATCAGGCTGCTGGTCTAGTGCCCCTTACCACATCACGAGGGGAGGTCATGTGGGTCCATCCAGACTTGGTATCTGAAGTGACTCAGTCCACACCATCTTCCATTCACAAGAAGAGGAGTGAAAAAGTCAGATCCTGCCGCACAATCTCGGCATATATCGAAGAACTCACGGCTGTCGTTACTCGGTCTAGGGCACAATCTCAACCTGTGGCTGATAACTCGGCTGAAGATCATCAGCCCGCTACAACTGACGCTCTGGGACCTCCTCAGCCTCCGACGACCGACAAGCCTAGGCCGAAGGAGACTCGCTTTGACAAATCCCTCCGGAAAGAGGCACCACAGGGGCTGGAGAAGCCCTACAACTTTGACATCTTGGCGTAATTGGCCAACACACCGGCCAAACTATCATTATACGAGCTCCTGAGACTCTCGAAGGATGTTCGTGCAGCTTTGAGCGATGCACTCCAGAATGCCGACGCCTATCTGGCTCAGGTCAACCTCACGGAAGAGAGCCCGCCTGCAGATCTCCAAGACAGCGCTTGCACGGGAGCGATGCCCAACATCGTATTCACTCCCCAGGATATGCTCATCAAAACCAACCTGCACGATCGCCCGTTATATTACACTGGATACCTCGGCGACGTAAAGGTGGATCAGATGCACATTGATCCTGGTTCTTCCATAAGCATCATCCCGAAGGGTCTGTTACATCATCTCCGCATTCCTATATATCGCCTGACGCCGACAAGCACCGCCATCAGCGGTTTCAATTCGGACAGGAGCTACCCGATTGGAAAGATTCGTTTGAAGTGCCAAATTGACGATCTTCACTCAGAAGTAACCTGTTACGTTATAGATACAGACACTTCTTACAACATCCTCTTGGGGTGCCCTTGGATATACGATTATATGATCGTGTCTTCCACGCTGCACCAGTGCTTCAAATATGTCGATAAACACGGCTTCGTAAGGACAGAATTCGCCGACATCGATCCCTTCAAAGGGATCGAATCATACTACTCAGACTCCTGCTTATACGAAAAGTCAAAGAGGCACCTTGGTGAAGCAGATGTGCAAGCTCGTACCGAGACAGCCACAGGATCAGAAGAACCTCTGACGATCCACCTCCAAGCTCGCAAACCTGGCAAGTCTGCACCCCTTATAGCCACTCTGTATAAGGACGCAATCAGCCTCTCGGCACAAGAAGAACAAATGATAATCCGGCTGCCAAGGTCTGGCCAAGTACCAAGACCCACAACGGAGCCACTGACAATCAGGCTGCCGAGAGTCGGCCAGCCACAAATGGAGAAGCTCAATCCCTCCGATCAGCCAATGACGATATGCCTTTCCAGGAAGAATCGTCATCCCAATACCCCAATACAAAGTCTGGGGCTTCTAGTGAGCCAACAACTCCCCGCCCAGTATCGAGTACCAAACTGGGGGTCGCTAGCTTGCCAACAACTCCACGTTCTGCTCCACCGGCAGAACCCCTGACGATCAAGCTGCCCAGGTCATCCTCTCAGTCTTCATTTATACAGGGGGTGGCCGAAGAAGAATCGGAGCTAGCCAAGTATGTGGCTGCCCACACTGATGTTCCCTCCGCAGATGATGTAATCCCGCTAGAAAAGATACCTTACTTCATCAATAAAGGACTATCTTTGAATTACCTCGAGCTTGATAAGCTTTGTACAATGTATGCTATGAAACACGGTATAGGCACTCACCTACACACGCAGGTGACAAATGTGTACACCGCAAACCAGCTTACTCTAGTGGAAGACGCTTACCGCATAATCGAAGGAGGGGACCATCTAATCATCTTCGGCCAAAAGGACGACCCGCAGCCCTTCACCATAGAAGAGGTCGATCTTAAATCAGACGTCGGGAGACTACCTCTGTACCTTTATAGCCCCCAATCCAAATACCTTATGCAAAAACAAGGGTATGATCTGGAGACTACGTCAGGCTTAAACTACGGCACTGGACGACGATTACCTTTAAAGCCACCAGTCCCGGCTGGCAAACCACGGGACTACTACAGCAACACCCGATGTGGATTAGGGTACGTTACGCACACAACGACCCCCAAAAGTTTGGATGAGGAATGCGACTGGCATTCACATTCAACCGGGTCACCAACTTCTGATTCGGACACCTGCATCGGAGACGTATTCAGACAAGTCCTGTCAGTCAACATGGCATTTGCCGACAATTACGAAGAAGATGAAGACATTCCTGAAATCCTCGAGTTAGAGCCGTGGGCCCAACTGTTGGATGCACAATGGAAAAAGCGGTTCGAATAGAGAGAACCTCCAACTGAAGATGAGGTCATACAAGTGGATCTCGGCAGCGAATCTTCTCCAAAACCAATCTTCGTCAGTAAAAGCCTAACAGACGAAGAGCGAGAGTCGCTACTGGAACATGTCAAAGAATATATTGATGTGTTCGCCTGGAGCTATGAAGACATGCCAGGGTTAAATCCCGATATTGCTCTTCACAAACTCAATATTCGGCCTGATGCAAAGCCAGTCAAACAACAACAATGACGCTTCCGCCCAGGCATCATAGATGCAATCGAAGCCGAAGTCAACGAACTCATAGCCAGCATCTTCATACGCGAGGAGCAATATCCAGATTGGGTCTCCAATATAGTACCGGTCCTCAAGAAGAATGGAAAGATTCGAATCTGCATCGACTTCCGCAATCTGAACGAGGCATGTCCCAAAGACGAATTCTCCCTTCCTATCAAAGACATCATGATCGACAACACATGCGGCTTCAAACGCATGTCATTCATGGATGGTTTCTTGAGGTACAACCAAATCAAGATGTCTCCTGACGACGAAAAGTATACATCATTCCGAACACCGATTGGCACATTCTGCTACACAGTCATGCCTTTCGGTTTAAAGAATGCTGGCGCCACATATCAAAGAGCATGAGTATCATCTTCAGAGACCACTTACGTAAGACTGTAGAGTGCTATGTAGATGACATCGCCGTCAAGAGTCGTTGTAAGGGTGACCACCTCCAGGATCTGAGGACGGTATTCGACCTGATGCGAGCACATAACCTGAAGATGAATCCCACAAAATCCTTCTTGGGCGTGTCCAGCGAAAAGTTCTTGGGTTTCATCATCACCGCCCAGGATATCCACGTAGACCCTGAGAAGACAAAGGCAATCATGGAGATGGGCCCCCCGAGAAATCTTCGAGAACTCAGAGGCCTTCAAGGGAGGCTAGCTTACATTAGGAGGTTCATTTCCAACCTCTCCGGGCGTTGTCAGCCATTCACCCATCTCATGAAGAAAGGCGTCTCATTTGTATGGGACGAAGAACGTCAACGTGCCTTCGACAACATCAAAGGATATTTGTCGAACCCTCCAGTCCTGGTGGCACCGGTTGCCGAAAAACCATTCCTGCTATATATACGAGCAATGGAGCATTCCCTCGGCGCTCTGCTGGCATAAAACAACGATGCATGCCATGAGCAAGCTATATATTACCTCAGCCGAATGATGATTGGGCCAGAGCACCGATATACCAACGTGGAGAAGGAATGCCTTGCACTGGTGTTCGCCATTCAAAAGATGCGGCACTATGTCACGGGACAAACCATACATGTGATCTCACGAGTCAACCCTCTCAGGGTCCTCATGACTAAACCAGGAGCACTTAGCTCTCGCCTCGCTACATGGGTAATATTACTGTCCCCCAACCGTATGATATTCGTCCCATAAAAGGCTGTTAAAGGTCAAGCCCTGGCAGACTTTTTGGCAGCCCACCCCGGCTCGGAGTCATCCAGGATATATGAAGGAATCCCAGATGAGGTCGCCGACTCGCATGCAACCTCCTACGATAATATATGGCGAATGTTCTTCGACGGCGCCTCAAGGACCGGACCTAAGGGCAACATCGTCGTCGGAGTCGGGGTGGTACTGGTTTCTCCCTCCAGATTGGTGATCAATCGTGCTTACTCCCTCACAGAACCCTACTCTAACAATGTGGCCGAGTACAACGCTTTGGTCATTGGCCTCCAACTTGCAAGAGAGCTGAGGGTAGAATATTTTGAAGCATACGGCGATTCACAATTAATCGTCAATCAGATCCAGGGTTCATACGAAGTCCACCATGAAGACATGATCTCCTATTACCAAATAACCATCAACATTATTTTGTCATTCGAGAGGTTCTTCATCGAACACGTTCCCAGACTCCGAAATATCGAAGCCGATGCCCTAGCTGGCCTTGCCGTTTCTCTAGCGGTTCCGAACTATGATCGCTAATCAGTGGATGTGACAGGCCACGAACTGGTCTGTCCCAAGAACAATGTTCAATTCGTGGCGAGTTATTCCGCTCAGACGATCAACGAAGTCCCGGACTGGAGACAACTATTCATTGACTTCGTAGTCTACGATATCCTGCCTGAGAACCCAAAAGAGGCCACCTCTATCAGAAGGCGTTCTCTCAGATTCTTCCACGATACAGAGACGAAAATGCTGTATCGTCGATCCTACGATGGATTATTGCTTCGATATCTGTCAAACGCAGAAGCCAAAGAAGCCGTACGCGAAGCTCATGATGGTGTTTGCGAGGCCCATCAGCCTGGCCCAAAATTGCAAGATCGTCTTCGCCGAATGGGCTACTAATGGCCCACGATGGTAGCAGATGCGATAGACTATGCAAGAAAGTGCAAAGCCTACCAAGTCCACGCGGACTTCATCCACCAACCATTCGAATTTCTACATCCGACAGTAGCATCCTGGCCATTTGAAGCATAGGAAATGGATATCATCGGTCCGATTACTCCACCTTCTTCCCGAGGACAACACTTCATACTTGCCATCACAGATTACTTCTCCAAATGGGCGGAAGCTGTTCCGCTTGCAGAAGTCAAAACTTCAAACGTGATCAGCTTCCTCAAGCATCACGTCATCTATCGCTTTGGACTGCCCCGAAAGATCATCCACGATAATGGTCCGCAGTTCACAAGCCACACCTTCTATCGGTTCTGCGACAAGCACCGCATCCAGAATATTGCTTCGATGCCATACAACCCAACAGCGAATGGGTTGGCAGAAGCATTCAACAAAATAATCATCAAACTTCTCAAGAAGTTCGTATCGTCTAACAAACGCGACTGGAACGAGAAGCTTGGTGAATGCTTGTGGGCGTACCGTACTACAGTCCGAACAGCCACAGGGAACACACCATTCTACTTCGTGTATGGGTGTGAAGCCGTTCTCCCGTTGGAAACTCAAATACCCTCACTCCGCGTCGCTCTCACTTATCAATTGACGACGGACGATAATTACCGTCGCCGACTACAAGAGTTGGAGGCCTTAGATGAAAAGCGCCTCCTGGCCCAGCAACGGATCGAGCTATACCAAGCACGCATCTTCGGAGCCTTCAACAAGAAGGTTAAAATCAGAACATTCCAAGTGGGCGATCTCGTTCTGGCAGTCCAGAGGCCGATGGTCATGACTCACAAAACTGTCGGCAAATTCCAGCCAAAATGAGAAGGTCCGTTTATCATTGAGGCCGTATTCTCCAACGGTGCTTACCGCCTCATAAAACAAAACGGAGACTTGCTCATGTTGTCCGTCAACGGCAAGTTTCTGAAGAAATATTTTGTCTAAATGACATTTTTCAGATCATCGAGTCATGTACCTGCCGGTACCGCTGAACTCATATCATATTTTCCAGATTGCTGAGTTATGTACCCACTGGTACCGCTGCACTCACACTTCCAAATTCTAGATTATTGAGTCATGTACCCTCCAGTACCGCTGAACTCACATCCACAAACACTCCAAATTATCGAGTCATGTACCCGCCGGTACCGTTGAACTCACATTCCAAATCTTCCAGATTATCGAGTTATGCACCTACAGGTGCCTCTGAACTCACATTCCGGTCACTCTTTTAGGTAATAAGTCATGTATGATCATACCTCTGAACTTATTTCTCTGAAAGAGCTCCTCCCTCATGATCCATTACCCGCACTCTCAGTGCGCAAAAAGGGTAATGGATCCATAAAATCTCCAAAACGACCATGTCCTCATTACCTCTGAGTCGTTTCACTTCCGCCAAAAACAAATCACGCCTCTACATAGAACTTCCATGTCCTCATTACCTCTAAGTCGTTCTATGTACCCATTCATGGAGCCCACTCCTGCTATGTCCTCATTACCTCTGAGTGGGAAGGCTCCATCGAAGAAACCCTTATATTTTCTATATCCTCATTACCTCTGAGTAAATATGTTGGTCCCCCCTCGACTTATTATCTGTACCAAAAAAACCGCAGGGTACTCCAAGGATAATAGGTCCATAAATATCCTCCATGGAGTCTACTCCTGCCATGTCCTCATTACCTCTGAGTAGGAAAACTCCACGGTAAAACCCTCATACTTGCCATGTCCTCATTACCTCTGAGTAAGCATGTTGGTTCGCTCTCGTCTTATTATCCGTATCTCGAACCAGGGTACGCCAAGGATAATAGGTCTACGAATATCCTCCGTTGAGTCCATTCCTACCATGTCCTCATTACCTCTGAGTAGGAAGATTCCACGGTAAAACCCTCATACTTGCCATGTCCTCATTACCTCTGAGTAAGTATGTTGGTTCCCTTCCATCCTACTATCTGTATCCTAATTTAGGGTACGCCAAGGATAATAGGCCCACAAATATCCTCCGTTGAGTCCACTTCTGCCATGTCCTCATTACCTCTGAGTAGGAAGACTTCGCGGTAAAACCCCCATACTTGCCATGTCCTCATTACCTCTGAGTAAGTATGTTGGTTCCCTTCCATCCTATTATCCGTATCCTAAATCAGGGTACGCCAAGGATAATAGGCCCACAAATGTCCTTTACTAAGTTTCTTAGTACATGCCCATCATTCCTCATCATGCCCCGGGAGCCCAGCTGCTTCATGGCATTCTTTCTCTCCCGATACCCGGAACATCCATGATCACTTTACCGTGGAATTGTCCTAGGTATCCCCATCGAACTTGTTATCCGTACCTAAAATCAAGGTATGCCAAGGGTAACAGGTCCACAAACAAGTCCCCCATTCGGGGCAAACGCCACCATAACACCACAAGCACAACAAGCAGCACAAATAAAGGGTAAAATAAAACATACCCTTTTTATTTGGAAGCCAAAAAGCATTACATGTTTTGGGACCACGTCCCTCTCAAAAAAAAAGAAAACGAAAACAAAAAAGGAGAAAAAGGCCGTCTATGGTTCGGCATTACACAATTCCAGAAGGCGGTTTCTCACCAAGGTAGTCCCCCGCTCAAGCCGCTGTCTAGCTCGGCATTCAGCCTCCTGGGATAACTGCTCAGTATCATCCAAGTGCATATATGCCCGCCAGTCATCCTCCATCTTCTTCAGGGCGAGTTCCAGATTGGCAGAAGCTCGACTAAGTCTGTCAGCCTCCTGGATAGCAAGCTCCTTCTCAGTACGGGCGGCTTCGAGCTCGGACTCCAGGAAGGCCAGCTTTCTCTGGAGCTCGAGGATCTCCTCCCTGGTGTCAATTGCCCTGCGGGAGGCGGCCGCCTCTCGAGCCGTGCAATCTTCACTTCTACGGCTCCATTGATCGTGTAACTGAGACAGATCACGACGGTCCTTCAGTATAGTCGGCTTGATCGGCTCCCGAGCAAGCCTCACCTTCTCCATCGCGGTTATGAAGAAAGTGCGCTCTTGATCTATGGCCGTGGACAGATCAGCTTGCTGTAACACATAAAACTGGGCCACAAGACGGTCGGCTTCTAACAGCTTAGGCTCCAGAAGCACAGCTAACCCCGCCCCACCAGGGAGTGTTCTAAGGATGTCGATTTGGCCACTGGCGCACCGTCGGGCCATAGCAAATGGAGTTCCCTTCTCCACGGCTGCCTCGACTCCTCTCTTCAGATGGCGGTGAGAGCTATCAACCACATCCTGGGACACTTTATCCAAAACTTCTGTAGAGGATGGCGTCAGAGGGAGTATGGCCGACAATGTCGAAGGAGTAGCATCGAAACATGCCATCCCTGCCACAAGGGAAACAAATTTCGTGCAAAAAGATGCACAAATAGCGGCTAGCTCCTCTTCTGCTGCCCGGAGAGCTTGGATACTTGGCAAGGCGGAAAGGTCAACCCCCAGACCATATTCACGAAGGAGGACGCAGGAAGCATTGTTCCTTGCCCCTGCTGTGCCACCCCTTGAGCCCCCGAACTCGACCCAGCTGGAGGCCCCTCAATATAGGTTAGAAGAGAAGGAGGCACACTTACTTCCATCAGATCCCCTCCGGTAGAGTCTGTCTCGACAATGTCCGTCACCAGCAATAAAGGGGCAAGACCTGTACGTCCAAAGCAACCATCAATCGACGTAACCCGAAGGATGGGATGATATAGCAGATAGGCCTCCTCACAAAGTTAAGATTCGGCTTATCTTACCAGGGGAGGAGCAGGAAGGCCGCAGCTCGCTCGTGGCTGACATAGTCTCCTCGCCCGCGACTTCCAAGTTGAATTCAACTGGTTTCTCTACCCCAGCCACTCCTGAAAGGGAGCCAGCCAGTTCAGCATCATCTCGTTGAAATTCAGCTGTCTCAAGGACAGGTGCAGTAGAACCCCCATCCACATGGGTGGAGGTCTCAGCAAGGTGGGACTCCTCGGCCGCCTCCGAAAGAACCCCAGCGGAAATGATAGCGGTGCACATATCATCAACCAAAGTGGTCAGGGCTGGATCAACCTCAGCAGCCGGATCCCGAGAAACTGACTCCTCTGACGCCTACAAAGAGTAAAAGAAGATGATTAGGCCATAGTTTAGAAAAGGAAAGAAAAGGTAGTGGAAATTCATATCACCTCAGAAACAGCGCCAACATCATCAATAAATAGCCTGCGACGTCTTACCGCAGCTCGCTTAGTGGAGTAGGTTATGCTATCATCAGTAGACATACGCCTGCTTCGCTTGCACGAAGGACCAGGCATAGCAGGCGGCTGCCTCGCAACCATATTGTTCGGCACGTTAGGTGGCCGATCCCCTGCCTCCTCGTCTGAGGAATGGGACGAATCATCGGCATCCTGTCCATCATCCTCTTCGCCCGCCGTCGTGGACTCCGAGTCCGGCACAGGAACCGTATTCGCCTTTTTCTTCCTCTTCTTGGACCCCTCGGGCTTCTCTGCCAGGCCAGTCCCGACGATGAAGCTGGTGTTCATATCAAAATTCATGGGAGGTTTGCTCGCCGCAACATAATAGAGGGCCGCCATGTACAAAATCTCCCCTTGCGTATTAGCGTCGGGACCGAGAAGCTAGCTCGGGTATGAACCGCATTGTAATAATGCCACGCCCTGATGCCATCAAGGACACTGCCCTCGTAGCCTGGGCAAGCACTGGGACAATCAAGGAACAGCTGGCTGTACCCGAACTAGCGGAAGAACCTACTAGGCAAGTAGGGCTCCAGGTATACGTTATTGCGGTAACGATATACCAGGTACGCCGGATGAATATTGTGCAGCCAGAGAAGCATCTTTTCAGATAAGAGCAGGGGAGGTTCAATGCCGTCAACGTGTACACCCCTCACTTCTCGAGCGGTAAATTGAGGGACAGACACAAAGAAGTCGGGCCCATCTACTCTCGCCAACGCCCTCCGACAGGCTGGCATGGTACCGAATTCCCAAGGCTGACGATGGTATCGGAAAAGAAAATCGTCATCATCGGTAACGCCACCGTCTGCCCCGGGCCTCATCAACGACCGATAGTGCATCAATAGCCAACACATTAAATAATGGTAGGGTAGTTCTATTCGTTCAAAGTCCAGTGTCGTCTCGCGAGCAATGACTTTGGACGAAAAGGCACGGAGGCCGTGGTGTATGCTACACACCATAGCCAGAAGAAGGGCCAGCCTGACTCTGAAGACCAGCTTCACGGCCGAAAGAATGAAGTGGCAGCTGATCCTTTCAATAGAACCTGTCCCTCCCGAGACTACGCAGTTTTGTAGCCATACCATCAAGAATCCGGCCAAAAGTGCCTTCTCAGACATTTGCCGGGTACCATGGAAGAAATAGCTGAAGGAGTCGGTACGGCTCCCAAACTTGTCGCCGGTGGACCTCGACCTCTTGGCACTCGACATCAGATTATTTATCTCCTCCTGGGTCTGAGGACCTCGAGAAGAAACCCGGCCAGAGGGACTGAATTTGAAAAGATACGCGACCCAAGACGTAGTATGGGGAGCATTCCCTTCTGAGCTATTGTTCTTTTTTATAGCCGTTTGGTGGCAAATATTGTGGTGGCACAGCAGTTCCTGGTACACGGTAACAAAACCCGGGAATCGTCGATCCAGATCCTCGAATTCCTCATTTGTTGGGGTATATACTTCGAAGGCCTCACCCCCCATGGAAGCTTAGAAACATCATACATTTCATGAAGAGCAAGTCCCAACTCCCCTCCGGGCGCGAAGAAAGTTCCCGTCCGTCGGTTATATATTTCCAAAAGAGCTATGAATAACGACTTGTTAATGGGTAACCCGTAACAGGTTCCCCGGATGGCAAAATAGAGGTCAATCTCCCGAAGGATTGCCTCATATTTCCTCAAGATCCATGAGGTCAGGTTGACCCACGTAGGGATAGGGTTTATCCAGTTCAACAGCGACAACCTGCCAATAGGATAAGACCCCCTGCGAGCGAGCTGATTCAGGAAAGTATCGGCCAGAGTAAAAGTGAAGTTGGGACCAGACACGTTTATGAAGGTGCCCGAAATCAGTCCCATCACGCTTCGACTAACCGAGTCCCTGCTCGCACATGCCGACCTCATATTCCTATTATAGTGGATGTTGCCCACGAACATCCCCGATTGGGTCGGAGTTAGGGAGCCCACCATCTGCCTGCTCAGCGGTACCATATTGAACCACGAGAGGGGAAAATGACGTTCCATTTCGGGAATTTGGATCTCCACCCCGTCCACCGTAAAGTCCCAGTTCTCAGAGATGTCCAGCACTCGGGGGTTCTTTATGAATATAGCATCCCTGAAGAGAAAGGCTGGTTTCAGATACTCTCCATCCAGTCTCCCCGAGTTTATTATAGTACAAAGAAAGTAGAAAGGCTGGTTACTGATGGCGCCAAACCTCTCCAAAGGCTCATCGATGGGAAGCTGATCCGACATATGTCGAACTAAGCCGTCGAGCCGCATACCAACAGCATACTGAGCCGAACCCACCAAAAGCTCTCCTGCCGGATAGGTTGGCAGATTCACTGAAGGTAGACAAAAGAAACAGGATTAAAAGAAGGTTAAAACAAAAGTTTCTTAAAAAAAGAAGCTCCTGTGAGCCTATGCGGCTCGGATCAACGAAGCCTTATGCGGCCCAAATTCAGTTGGGTTTTATGCGGCACGGCTTCGATGGAGCCTATGCGGCTCGGGTCAATGCAGTCTTATACGGCCTGATTCAGTTGGGTTTCATACAGCACTGCTCCGATAGAACTTATGCGATTATTTGAACGCATGCGATTCCGTTTAGCAGAAAAGCTTATGCGGCACGACTTAGTGAAGCTTTCTGCGGTTCAGCTCATCAGGAGCACATACGGTCTCGGTCAAATGAGACTTCATGCGGTTCAAATCCAAAAAGTGCTCCTGCGGCTCAAGTCCTTCTCATACGGCTCAATTACAGGACATACCCCATGCGGCTCGAATACAAGAGCGGTTTCATCATGATTAAACTTGGGCAGTTCAATAAAGACGAAGGATGAAGGCTTGTGTATAAATCATGTAACAGAGCCATGGGGTTTATGGTTCAAAACATTTAGTCCAATCCTTACCCTTAAAATCAGGATGGACGTCGGGGTGTACTTCAGGCGTAGTGGCCGATGAGGAGGCCGCTTTCTTGCCCTTTGCAGCAGCAGCAGCAACCTTGGAAGACTTGGAGGCCATTATCGTACCGAAGGTCGGAGAAGAAAGACAAAGAAAGAAAAGTAGAGCCGAAGACGAAAGAGAGAGAGTGAAGAAGCCTCTCCGACTGAGCACGTTCACATTTTATAGACAGGAGAGAGGCGCCTCGATCCACGTACAGTAACCGACCCTTCGGTTCTCAAGACGAGCCGATCGACATAAAGGCCAAACTCTTGGGATCCTTCCCCAAAAAGCGACTTTAAAACTGATGGTAAATCAACAGCAATTAATACAAAATGATTTGCACACGTGACAGGATGACGTGGTAAGGAGCTTCATGCAGCCAGACAGCCCATACGGCCAAAGGATCCATGCGGTTGATTGACCAATGCGGCTGAGGAGGCTATGCGGTTGGGACATCCATACGGCCAGGACATCATATGCGGGCAGAAGAGTTTATACATAGCCATGCTTCTTATTCAAAGTATTTCAATTTTGCAAATTGAAAACTTTGAAGGGGGTCTTGTAGAAGCATGGAAAAGGATAAAGAAAGATCCATACTGTCAAGGATCCCCATGCGGCTCAGAGAACTCATGCGGCTCAGGGACCCATGCGGCTCGAATAGTTCCATACGGCCCAAAAAGGAGCCACATGGCCCTCAACAGCTCTTTCCTTTGTCTTTTACTGTATTTAATGCCTTGACGGCTGACAGATCTGACCAATGACAGAAAGATGCAATAATGACTCTGTCATAATGGCAGACTCCTAGGGAAATGGAGGAGATCTCTAACACAATCCCCCGAAACCTAGAAACCTTCATGCGTCCTTGACATGTGGACAGTTGCATGCGGCTCAAACAGAGACCACCCCATGCGGCTTAGGTCGAAACTATCCCATGCGGCTCACGAGAACTACCCCATGCGGCTCAAGCAGAGGCTATCCCATGCGGCTCAAGCAGTGGCTATCCCATGTGGCTCACGAGGACTACCTCCTGTGTGGCTCACGAAGAAAGCACCCATCATGCGGTCACCTACGCTCATGCGGCTCAGATCACCACCATGTGGTTCAAATGTTCAGGGGCCACTCCCAAGCAGCCCTGACACGTGGCCAACCTTATGCGGGTCAATAGGGAGCAGTCCTCATGCGGCTCAGATTTTCTAAGTGGCTCGCGGTTAAGATATGTGGCATGATAATGGGACACGTGGCATCAAATCGATCGAAATCTATCAACAAATCCCAATAAAATATTGGGATCAAATCAGATCATTTGTAATCAAGCAAATCAATGACACGTGGCTGGAAATCTGAGATTGGCATAACAAATCATGGGGATTTATGTCAATCATTATTAATTACCCATAAAGATTTGATACAATCACATTAATTACCCAGATCTATTATATTTAAGATGAGCGGCCCAGATTGATTGATCCTTAGCCGTCTACTTTTGAGAATGGGTAATCATTGCATACCCTAATGATGCCCCCCACTCTTATAAATAGCAAGGTGCCATTCCCTTGCAACAGATATACATAGACAGACAGACAGAGATACATACGGAGAAGAGAGAGCAGAGAGACAAAGGCACGCACAGAGAGCACTGAGAGCATTTCTTCCCCGGAGCCAAGGTTGCATCCGATCGTCCAAGAAGTAAGGCAGAGCTGCCGTCGCTTTCCCGAGCCTCTATCATCACCCCCCAGAATCTAAAATAAACAATTGTACTTAGATTGCTGTACCTAGGTTTTCGTCCCTAGGCTTTCTCTGTACAAGCGAGTTTGTATTGTGAAGTAAAAGTCTAGTTCTCCGATAATTGTTCTGTTCTTTTATATTTTATGGCAAACAAGAACGTTGTCTTCTAAATTGCAATACACATAGAATGGTTATGAACCTTTACTCATGCATACTTCTCTGTTGAGCTTTATTATTCAGTTTATTGGCATAATATTATGTGTCTTGTTACATCCCTCTGAGGACCTGGTGATCTCTCCAGGTGTGTGTGTTTCGTAGTTTCTTGCAGGTGCTCTAGCTAAGGCCATATCTTCTTTCCTTCTCTCGTGATGATTGCTCTTGGACTCGTCATTTCTTCGCTCGACCAAATCATTTATTTGTATATTTCCTTCTTTAAACTTGTTGGTAGTGGATATGTCTCCATCCAACGTTTGTACAAATGATTATTTGATTATATCATATTTGTGGATGAGATTTAGTTTGAGTATGGCTTTCTATATTTTACAGCTTATGTATACATACGAGCCTTTCATTTACTCGTATGTATACAGCTGGCATGATACGTATCTAGTCCCAAGTATTTTGGGACTGGTGCGTTACATATTTTTGTGGTAGCCCATGCAGGTCTAGTTTGCCGTTTCGGTAATATGTCTATACCGAACGGGCCTGTAATATAGGATTAGAGTCTAGAATCTCATCCACCTACTTGACATCCTTTCTTGACATCAAATTCCGAACTCTCGATCGACCTCCTTGATCTACATCTTGCTTGAGCCCTTTCTACCGTAATCCTTATTTCCATACTTGATAGGAAGATGACTACACTAGTATTTGCTCATAGGTCAACACATGGCTAGAAGGCTACATTGACAATTAATATGCATGGAGATTTTAATTGAGTCCTAAAGGCAATTATTTTCCTAGAAATATGATCTTAAGGATTAGTTAATTCCAAGTTGGGTAGTAACAACATTAATAACTTCGAAGAATCGTTAGAAGTTTATTTGGGTCTACAAAGGATAGTGGAATCTATATAAAATTGAGAAAGCAAATTGATTTGATTTTGATTTTGAAGGTCTTTGAAAAATATTTATGATTTATTTGATTATAGCTATACATCCTTGAAAAGAGATAAAGTTAGTTGAAAAGAATTTTTAGATTTAAATACTGCCTCGAGATTTATGAGGGCAATTGATAGAGCTTGGTAAACTCCTAAGGTTTTAAATTGGGTTGTACGGTTCCCAATTAATAAGTTCGTAAATTTTGAAGTAAGAATTTTGGTTAAAAATATTTTGAAGGACATATAATCAAATTGAGGATCTATTTTAAAATCTTGTATGAATAACGATTGCTGACTCCTATTTAATTTTTGAGTTTAAGATTTGGATATAGATTGGATTTGTGACACAACAAAGGTTCATTCGAGATTGATTAGGAATTTTAAAAAAAATATATCTTAAGTTATGATTTTGATATGACTAGATAAGGTGGAAAGGTTAGTTATGATACATGTTTGGAAAACTTTTTATGATAAAGGTTATCTTAAGGTTGATCAAAGAAACTTTAATTTTACGTTATGAGTATGTTGGGCAGCTCAGAAGGAATATTTTATTAGATTATTTTGAGAACAATATGGCAAAATTTTGAGGAACTCAACTTTATAGATTTAAGATCTTATATTGATAGGCAACCAAGATAGATAAATTAGTCCACATTAATTGCCATATCACTCATGACCTAACCATGGTAGTTTATGTACTCAAGTGTAGTTGGTCATCTGCCAAATCCTGTGGTTATATTTCAATCTTGACTCACTCGACATCCTCTCAAATCTAGGTTTTATCGTGACTTTCTAACCATTTAAAATTTGAGAAATGATTAGATTGATCCTTGACCATGTTCCATCTAAAAGATTGTCTCCCCTCTAGAAATCGTGTCCCAAACTTATTATACTTTGACCTACTAGATTTCTTAACTACCTTTACTTTGTGCTTTAGCTGGATCCCTTTTATTTGTGTGTAAATATCACCTTATAAACTCCCACTTTTTATTTTAGATCCTTTGGTGTCCCCACTCGTGACTATGATATTTGGAGCACAACAGTAGACTTTTTCTTCGAACAATTTTCACATGCAAGACCTAGACGAGCTCACCTTCATGTAGGTATATCATATCCCACAAAAACACATCCCTTTGTACTCTATTTTTATGATACGACTTTCGAGTCAAAATGGCTTGTTGTAAACACTACCATAATACTATTGTCCTTTCTGACTTCGGTTAGAAACCAAATCTTAACTCAAATCTTCGACCCAATAAATGATTATGGTCCACCTAATTCCTCAAATGCTTAGCTTGTACTTTATATTGATTGCTATCCCGTGCCTTTTATTTTCGTGCCTTATTTTAATTTGCTTAGACCCATAAATTTTTATTTTCGTGCAATAATCCGTATTTATTATCCAAACTCTTATCATGACCGTTGAACCTAACTATATTCTCCTTCCGATTGTTTTTCTTCTCTCTTCAAGGATCTTATTTTTACTACACTGTTATTCATGCAAACCTTGTTTCCTATATGTGAAGATGGAAAGTTTATCATGACACCCTTCGGTTAAAGAATGAGTTAGTCGGAAAGCCATAAAAGAGATTAGTATAGATAAATAAAAGGAGTGTATAATTTGGAGAAATGAGTTGAAAAGTGGTATTAGATGGAATTAAGGGAAGTGACATTTGGTTTTTATGTTCAAGTAAATAATATGCTAGAGATTGACAAAAAGGTTACGAAGTATACGTAAAATGGGATAATTGAAAATGGGTGGCCACGAGATAATGGGAGGAATGTAATGTGAATCAAAGGTAAATAGACCCCACAGTTGACGATAAATAGTTAAACAAACCTTGAGTACAAGTCCTCTATTTTGATGTTTTAAGGAATACAGGATTATCGATATGAATTTAAGACCAGTCCTATTTTTGCCATCAAAATTTAAAAAGATTGTTAAATTCCAATTTTCGAGGAAGACACTTACAAATTGAGGGAAAATTTCATGATAAAATATTGCGTTATGGAGATATGATCAATGGACGGTACACTTTTGATTGATGCATTAGCCGTCAAGATTTAGCAAATATTGAAGGTGCTATATTTTGTTTTGGTACATTAAGGATGACTACAAAGAGAAAGTTGATTTATTAGCCAAAGATTTGTTGAATACCTGCTTTGAGAAGAGTATAAATGACAAAATTTATTTTTAAACATATATATAACTGTTGGAGAAGAAGTATAATAGAGATTTCGACTTCAAAATTTTTTTGGGCTTACATGAGATATTGGGTTTAATATTTTGAAGAAAGTGAAATAATTGAAGTTCAAAATTTTATGAAGAAAAGAAAATGTAGCTTAAGAGAATTTAAGTTTATGGGGATATAAATCATGAGAAGAAGTCAAAACTTCTTATTATAAATAAGGACGATACTGACGATTCATAGATCATGACAAAGGTAAAAGTATTGAATTGTTGATCCTAAGTTTGGTTGAGAAAGTTATTAACCTATTGGGTGACTCCTGAAAATCAATGGTGGTATTGATTAAACTTAAACTTTGATGGCTTGTCATGCCTTGACTCTTTTCTAAACTATATCGTGAATTTATTTTCCTACTTATTCAAATTTATAATTATTCTAAATTAATTATTTTTCGTGCATATCTTTTCCTTCTTGCCGAGAAACCTCATCAAATTTTTTATCGATCAGCCCTTCCTACCTTCCCAACCCTATCTACCTTAATTATTCCTAAATTTCGAGGACGAAATTCTTTTAAGTTGGGTAGGATGTAAATCCCCTAAATTTTTACTACAATTTTTATTTTTGGTGTTAAAATTTAATTTTTCGTATTGTACGTCGCAGAGTCATACTATACGTCACGTATGAGTTCAAATTTTCGTATACCTCGTCGAGTGCGAATATGTGCGAGGTACATATTTTTAAAACACATTTTTTATATAAAAATATAGCTTTCAAATAATAGGTAATAAATATTTTATTTATTTATTTTATTGCACAAAACATCGCATTGTAAAATTTCCAAAAAAACTTTATTTTTATTATAGAAAGCCTATTATTTAACGGTAATTTAGAAAGAAAGTTTTCTACATACTATTCTAGATTTAATAGAAGTACATGAATTTAATTCATGTATATAAATATGGTTTTTTGAAATTAATTAATATTATATTTTAGTATGATGAAAAAGATATTTAAAAATCTTGTTTGATTTACCATTTGATTAACCGTGATAATATAAATTTTGAAGAGATTTTATTAAATAGCTTTTGAATTTAAAGTTAGGTTATCTAGATTTGAACGAGTAATTTTAATCCTTTTTGGATTTAAACCGTGAGATATCTAAGGGAAATTTAAACTCTCCCCGTCCTTATCTAAATAGGGACCCGACCTCCTATATAAGGAGAGACCCCTTATTATTTTCTCCATCAATTCCACAAATAAGTTTCAACCACCACAACCAAGATTGTGCATCGTGTCTGTGTCTGCACAATCTTATTCCAGTTATTTTTACAGTCATCCATCTCATATCGGGACACATCCCCGACACGACACCATCAACCACCTTCATTCCAGAGCCCACATCGAACCCTGTCTCTCCGCATCCACCATCAGCCGCCTCCAATCCGACTCCACCCACACGACTCCCCGCCGCCAACAGCCCAATCACCACTACCTCACCCAAAGGTCGTCCCCGCCACGACCAGTAAACCACCATCATTAGCGGGACGCCACGACCAGTAAACCACCATTATTATTATTATTATTATTATTATTATTATTATTATTATTATTATTATTATTATTATTATTATTATTATTATTATTATTATTAAAAGGGAATGTGGCAGTATAGTTTTATTATGATTATTATTATAATTATTATTAATATCTTTAACTTGATTTTTTGGTAATTGTATATTAGAATTTTATAATTATTAGTATTAATCATACTATAATTTGAAATACAAGTATATATATATATATATATATATATATATATATATATATATATATATATATATATATATATATATATATATATATATATATATATATATATATATATATAATATATATATATAATATATATATATATATATATATATATATATATATATATATATATATATATATTATATATATATATATAGATATATATATATATATATATATATATTTACTACCACTAGTATCGTAGTTACCAAGTATCATTATTATTTTAAAAACATTTAATTTAGTTTTATTTTTCTAATATAAAAATGTTTGACTAGTAAATCATAATTTTTAAATTACTATACAATAAACATTTTTAAGTATTTCTCCAAAATTATTTTTACTAGCAAATATGGTTTCTAAAGTATTACAAATATCACTTCTAAAAAAATTGTGTAATTATTCGTTACTCCCAAACTCCCTTTCATTATCGTCATTGACCATGACTACTCACATGTTTCTTTTTTTTCGCAAATTTAGGCCATGTTCGCATGGACCTCGGTAATTGGACAAAACATGACATCTTGATCATCGCACCACACCAGGCGACTCACTAGGCAAGACACATTGCCCTTACAGTTTAAATTTTCTGCTCAATATCATGTATGTTGTGTTTATTTTCAAGTTGTTTCTTTCTAAATTATATGTAGATGTAAATTACTATATTTATACAATTGGCTTAGAGTTAAGAGACTATCGTCAAATTTAGTGTGTCTCATTGACTTGTTACGATTGTACACGAGTTGTGTGTGAGAGTTGTGAGTATCATATAGAGGTCACTTGCGTGTGGGCTGATCCCCCGTACGTATGCGTAGGAATAACTGTCAATAGATGCATGTTAGAAGACTTGACAGTTATCTATTATAAAACAATGTGGTGGAAAGGACACGTGTTTGTGTGTCATGGTTATGACACACGTATAGTATCATTTGGGGGGGGAAGGGGACAGCTACTAGCGTAGGGGCTACATTTACTTTTACACACATTTAGGAGATAGTGTCTCGGATGAGTGCTACGTATTATCCGGCCGATAGTGTCTCGAATGAGCGCTACTTGTTGGCCACTCTTTATTACTTGCTTGTGACAGCCCCTGCGTAGAACGTTGTCCTCTAAAGTGCAATACACATAGAATGGTTAGGAACCTTTACTCATACAAACTTCTCTGTTGAGCTTTATTATTCAGTTTATTGGCATGATATTATGTGTCTTGTTACGTCCCTCTGAGGACCTGTGATCTCTCCAGGTGTGTGTGTTTCGTGGTTTCTTGCAGGTGCTCTAGCTAAGGCCATGTCTTCTTTCCTTCTCTCATGATGATTGCTCTTGGACTCGTCATTGCTCATTTATTTGTATATTTCCTTCTTTAAACTTGTTGGTAGTGGATATGTCTCCAACCAATATTTGTACAGATGATTATTTGATTATATCATATTTGTGGATGAGATTTAGTTTGAGTATGGCTTTCTATATTTTACAGCTTATGTATACATACGAGCCTTTCATTTACTTGTATGTATACAGCTGGCATGATACGTATCTAGTCCCAAGTATTTTGGGACTGGGGCGTTATAGCTTTCCCGTATAACTTGGCTATGAGAGGAGCCGACACTTGGGAAGGTTTCTCCTTGAGCCGCACCTTCAGAGGGGTTTCAGTCGCCATCTCAGCTTCGGCCTCTGCTTTATCATCGGCCTCGTTAGCCTCGTCCTCTAAGTAGATTGGCTTGTATAGATCAGCATCAGTGAAGAATGCCTCGATCCCTCTGAAGGGATCGACATCAGCGAACTCCGTCCTGACTATGTCGTTGGTAGACACGTACTTCATACATTATTGGAGGGTAAATGGCACCACCATGTACTCATGTATCCATGGTCGTCCCAACAGGATGCTATAATTGATGTTCGTATCAACGACGTAATAGGTCA
This sequence comes from Iris pallida, assembly GCA_029216955.1. Lineage (NCBI taxonomy): Eukaryota > Viridiplantae > Streptophyta > Magnoliopsida > Asparagales > Iridaceae > Iris > Iris pallida. The sequence continues at coordinate 16,092,602 of JANAVB010040818.1, forward strand.
CCTCTGTCTGGAGATCATCGATATGACATTTCAGTCGAATCTTTTCTAGAGGCTCGCTCTTGCTGGCATTAAAGCCGCTGATCATGGTATTGGATGCAGTCGAGCGATGCATTGGTATCCCCAGTGTCTGGAGTAGAGTCCGAAGGATAATTCTAAGAGAGGACCCAGGGTGATCTGGATCCGATCAACCTTGATGGCACCAACGTACCCTGTGTAATACAGTGGTCTGTTATGCCGATTATTCTTAAACAACATGTATTGTTGAGTGAATGTGATGTTGGGGATGATTTTTCCCACACTATGGCGATACGGACATGTTGTTGGATTTCTTCAGGCTGCTTGACTTAACTGATGAAGGATTCAGCATCGTTCAGTGCTTCATATAGAGCCTCCATAGTATCTTTGGATAGTCGGAGGAGCTCAAATAGGGATAGCCGACATGGAGTACTGGCGTGCTGCGCCAGTATGTCGAAGTTGTGGGGTTTAATCAACCCCGAAGTACCCTCTTTTTGCAGAGGTCTGTCGAAATGAGTCTCTTTTTGTTTCTGCTTGTCGGCTGCTGGAGGTTGGGATGAACATTCCCCTTGGACAGCCGTAGTGGTGACAAGAGGCGTCACTTCGGCCGGAGACTCCTCTTGCTGAACGTTCTGCTATGAACACATCTATACAGAAAGGGCTTCCTCGGGGGAGGAAGTAACCATTCGACAAGACATGGTTTTCTTGCCTTTGGTTTTGGAGTTAGGACATACCCCCGGTTGAGTCAATTCCGGAGCTAGATCTGGGTGAATCCACATGATCTCTCCCTGGGATGTCGTGAATGGTACCAGTCCACGCACATTGTCATAAGTTGGTGGAAGGTTTATTACTTTTATTGTCGCCTTGGGGATGGGGACGATGCCATCTTGAGCTTCAGTCGGCGGCAGAGTGTCGAACTGGAGAGACACCATGTTCGCTGAGACTGTTTATTTCTCATAGTCAAACGACAAGACGTTAGCATTGATCATGCATTGTTTGTAGTTCTTCAAGAAGTACCAGTCTCGGGTCGGGTGCCTGACGAATCGATGGTAGTGATAGTACCTCGGGTCGCTTACCCTGTCCACCTCGTCGGGACGCATTGGATCAGGCAACTTGATCTTGTCACCTTGCTTCAGTATCTCGAAGAGCTGTAAGGTGTCATTGTCATTGAAGGAGTAGACCTCCTCATGCCTTGGTAAGGCTGATGGCTTCTGAGCAGGGTCCGGCGCACCTTTTGAGGCGTTCACTGTCAGTGTATGCTTCCCTTTCGGCTCATGTCCATTATTGTTGTTGTTGGTGGTGCGCTTTTCCTTATCTTCAAAGGAAGGAAAGCTAACACCTAGAAGACGAGCATCACGAGCTTTAATCTTAGCGGCTTCGGTATCGATAATGAATGCGGTCCAGTCCGTATATTGGGTGAAGTCAACCTAGAGTTTGATAGCCGACGTCATATTCTTCCGGCAGGAGTCCATTAGTACGGACTTAGGGATACCGGAGGGTAACCTTAGACATGCTTGTCGGAAGCTCTCGATGAAGGCTCGAACTGTCTCCTTGTCCTTCTGGGTTATCTCCATGAGGGAAGACATGGTCATGTCCTTTCCACTATCATAAAATCGAAAGAGGAAGAGATACTTCAGATCCTCGAAGGAAGAGATAGAATTATCGGGGAGGCTACAGTACCAGTCGTAGGCTACCCCTTTCAGCGCCCCGATAAATAGGCTTGTGAGTAGGGCATCCTCTTTCGATAGGTTCCCTATTATGGTGTGGAAGTAGGCCAGGTATTGACGGGGGGACTCCTTCCCATCAAATGGTATCAGTGATTGTGGTTTGTACTTGAGAGGATAAACAATATTGTTCCATTCGGGAGGATAGGATTGCCTGATCTCGAGCTTCTGGTATTCCTCAAGTTTGTTTCTTACCTCGAAACGGTCGCGTAAGTCACTCACCATCATGAACAATTCTTCCATAGAGTTAGAAGCAGGTGATTGAGGCAAGGTACGAAGTTTAGCTCCTGGGGGGGCTGATACTCGGGGAAGAGTGTGATGGACCGTCCCCGAAGATACCCGCTGAGGGGGTTCATTTGATTCTTCATTAGCCCCAGGATCGGGACTGGCAGAATAGGGGACCCTATCGACGGCTGGGCTGTCAGGGTACTCCGGATCTCGAATACGACCCGAGTTAAGGATTGCATGGTGGTGGAGAGGGTTTTAAGGCCATCTTCCAAGTTGTTCATGCGTCGTACAAGATCCGGAACTGAAGTGTCTACTTCGTCTTCGTCGCCACCCATGCCATGTACATAGGCATGATATGGGCCAAAGTGGAGGGATCGATGGATGCCTTACTCTCAGCTCGCTTTCTTGTGGAAAGGTCGGCATATGTGCTTCTTCTTTTGACCCCTCTAATTGGCTACCCCCAGCTACATCGGTATCAGCTTCTGGATAAATGCCCTCTTCTTCGAAGGAGGGTTGTTGTGGGTAGTCGGGGTTGATCACCTCCATCTTGTGCCGTTGATGCAACTTTCATCCTCAACCGAGTACTCTTGAATACCCCGGTTGACGGGACTATTACTTTTCTTCGGTCAGCTCTTCGATGGACCAACCGAGGCCAAGGAGTTGGTGGTGTTTGTTTTTCTTCCGGATGCATGGGAATTGGAGATGATATGGCACAAGGCGACCATGGATTCTGTCTCTTCGTCAATTGGCACGCTCTTTTCGAGACAAAGTCGGATGGGTGCAGCTGATTGCAGTTGCTGGAAGATAGATTGTCATGACGGTACAACCACTGTCTTGCAAAAGCAACAGTTGATGGTGACCGTAGCACAAGCGTGCCCCACGGGGGGCGTATTGTTCATAGAGGTCATCGCTCCTGATCTACGTCTGTGAGTAATCACATTACGCAGATCATTCGAGGAGAGTTTCATATTCGTACCCCTGTCAGGTGCATAGCAGAGCCAAACGTCGGGGTGGTCATATGAATGTTGCGCCCTCTGATCCAATTCCAGCGTATGAGATGCACCTAGATCATTATTGGGAGACAACATGTATTTTGAATCGAACCCACTTCATGCGCACAGCCTACGTGGACGCATGGGTTCGCAGCCGCAAGGTTTGCCCTACCCAGCTTGGTATAGAAGCATGAAAATAGTGCAGATGGTACAGAAGCGCAGAAGACAATAGTGCTCCGCAAAAGCGCAGAAGACAACAATAGTTTAAAGCACAAAAGGCAACAGTCATTTCACATACTTCACCGAAGCACAGGAGACATACAAAGATAAGTGCATAAAGGAAAGTTCTTTATTAAAATCATGTTTACAAAAGATCTTTTACAGACTCTTCAGGATTATATATAAAGACTAGACCCTAAAGCACGGCCTACAAAGTATGCAAAGCGCACAGACCACAAAATGCGCATCAGTGTCAGAGCGAATCACTTTCTCGTCAGAACGAGCCACTTTCTAGTCAGACGCGGAGGAACTCCAATATGGCTAATAAAGCAGCTATTGGCCCGAACAAGAACGTAGCTCCTGCTCGCAACACTGCTCGCGGCTCTTCCAGCATAACAAGGTGCGCAGCCCCCCACTCCAATATGGCTAATGAAGCCATTATTGAGCAGGGCAGAGCACAACCTATGGCTCTTCGGGTTGGCAATCAATCCAAACCCGGTAGCTTGAATCTCGAAGACCTCCAATATGTTGTTCAGGTTCGAACTCCTTATGCCAAACGCTCAAGTGCATCTCGAAACTCAGTAGTGGTTCTTCTATAAAGCCACAACTTCTTTGAACGAAAAGATCTACAACCAACAGTCGACTTGTGCAAGGCCCACGGCCTCCCAAAGCTAAGTCGGGGTTGAGCATGATAGGGAAATAACAAGAAACTGTGAGCAAAGTGTTAACTGAAAGCCCCCCTTTATATAGGCTATGTGGTCCAACCCACAGGCCACGTGGCGGTCAGTCAAAGGACTCCGGAGTAATGGCATGAACCTAGGACTCAGCATAATAAATCTCATTTAATAGATTTGTTTGACGAAGCCTTGTTACCACTTTTCGAGCCCCCAAATAATGGTAATTAAAGAGGATCTTGACTCAGCTAGTCAGGGAAGGTCATTTAATGTTCTTAGGAGAAAACAACTTCGACATGACTCACTCCTTTGGTTCAACCTAGAAGCGCAGCCCCTTCGGTTCAACCCGGAAGCGTAGCTCCTTCAAATCCAATCCAGAAGTGTAGCCTATTCAACGGCTCCTTCATTTGACACTTCATTGTCTCAGCAGTCTTCTCGTCGCCCTAAAGTGCGGTGACTTCGTTGCCTAAGCACAGTCAACTCGTCGCCCTAAAGCGTAGTGACTTTGTTGCCTCGGCACACTCTTCGTCAAGCGCAGTGACTTCGTTGCCTCAGCAAAGTCTCCTTATCGCCCTAAAGTGCAGTGACTTTGTTGCCTTAGCACATTCAACTCGTCGCCCTAAAGCGCAATGACTTCGTTCCTTCAGCTCAGTCTCCTCATTGCCCTAAAGCGCAGTGACTTTGTTGCCTCAGCACAGTCAACTCATCATCGTAAAGCGCAGTTACTTCGTTGCCTTAGCACAGTCTCTTTGTCTCCCTAAAGCGTAGTGACTTCGTTGCCTCATCACAGTCAAATCGTCGCCCTAAAGCGCAGTGAATTCTTTGCCTCGGCACAGTCTCCTCGTCGTCCAAAAGCACAGTGACATTGAAGCCTTACCAGAAGTGTAGCTCTTTTAGACGCACAGTTCTATGAGGTAGCATTGTTCCACGTGGCCACTCAGACATCTATATCTTTTCCGATATGATCCAATCGGTTTGTTTAAACCGCTGCTCCTAAGATACGAATGGAGTTTAATTCTGTTGATAGGAGCAATATTAGGTCGGTTTGTTTAAACCGTCGCTCCTAAGATAGGAACGAAGTTTGTTTCTGTTGATAAAGGCAATATCCAATCGGTTTGTAAACAACCGTTGCCTCTAAGATATGGACAAAATTTGACTTTATAGATAGGAGCAAAACCCACTCGGCTTCATCCAATCAAGATTATCGAGCCATAAGCACATGCCATGTGTCATTTATTCGGTTATGTTGATAACCACCCGAGATCTTGATAGAAGAGAATCTCAGCATCCGCCACGTGTCAGCTCAGCAGCAGCCCTCACCGTGCAGTTATAATAGATTTTCTTATATCTCCACGTGCAGCACTCTTGCGCGCCCAGAAAAAACCTATACACATCGTATATGTGCTGAGATATAAATAGAAGGAGTTGGCCTTCATTCAAAAGTTCGACATCTTTCTGATTAGCAACCCCGAGTACCACTTTCGAGCATCAGAAAGTCAGAGCAAGTTCAAGTCGTCGTCAGATCGTCAACGGAGTAAATGAGCCGCTGCAGTGCTCGATCTCCACCGTCACACTTTCCTAGAAATTTCTATACTTAATCCTCCTATTTAGGAGTCTTTTTTGTACTTTTTATATGTTTGAATACAAAAAGTTCGTTCAACTTTTGGCATGGCAAACAAGATGGCGACTCTGCTGGGGACTTTCTTCTTCTCTGACGAAAAGGTGGTGACACAGTCTGACAATAACTTTCTATGGTTACTAAAAGATATTGGTCGTATATTTTGAACATCAAGCTTTTGAAGATCTCCTCTCTGAAGATAAGTTGAGCCCTTCAAAGCAGCTCATAAAACCGAAGAAGACTCGACGTACCAGGATGTCTAAGGCCGCTGTGACGAGCGATAAGATGGAAGGAGACGTGCTCCAAACATCCATATTGGATTCTAAGTGCTATGTACCTTCCAGGGATGACACGAAGAATTCCAAGACAGCATACGCCCTGAACGACCAAAGTGCTACGCCGACCACTCAATTGGACTCTGAATACTATACACCTTCCAGGATAGTAGGAAGAAGTCCAAGGCAGCACGCGTCCTACACGATCATTGTGCTACGCCAACAGCTGACCAAAAGCCCGCGTTGACAGTCACATGTGCAGCTGACGAAATGCTGTATAAAACTGATCCGAGTGCTTCGATGCCTCGACCAGTAAAACCCCGTTGTCACTTGAGCGCGCATGCGCATGATTCAAGCTAGGAGTACAAACTATGGGAACAGACTCATGCGAGCAGCTTTGCTATGGGCATAAAGTGAGTCTGTCTCACCAACAACCCTCTAATCATGACCTAAGCATATCTCACGCGTAGGAACTGAGAAGAGGGAAGCCACCTTCACGTTTGTATTCATGCGCGCAGATTTTCTGCATGCACAAAAGAAGTGTAGAAGTAGAGGCCTCTGATCTGCGTAAAGTAATTTCTTACAAACGTAAGGCGAGAGATGATTCTACTGCGTGCGACGTGGCTGGCCTAAGGCACACTTGCACAAAGATTACCATCAACTGTTGCTGCCACTAAATAGCAGCATCATTACAGAAGAGACAGTCTGTCTTCAATGACTGCGACCTATGGCGTCTGTAAATCAGAGACTCGGCAAATAATCGTCGAGTGAAGAAGACAAACTCTATATTACGTCATGCAATACGGTACGAGGTCCCCATCTCTCAAGAAGCTTGCCAAGAACCCTCCCGCCTCGGGCAACAAATCCAAAAGTCGACTTGGAGGCAACAAACAGGCGAAACCCAACACGGGTGTAGTCCAACACACCCTCCTCAAGTTAAACTCTTGTCGCAAGCCGGATAGCCAAGCCCCACCATCTATGACAATCCTTTATTCCATCTTAGGAGAGATTGTATGGAACTAACACAGATGCCTCCGTAGGCGCAAGCAACCAACAGGCTGGGGGTAGCAAATACAATGAGCTAGAGGACGATAACAATCTACCTGTCTACCCCCAGGATGATGAGACTCAGGTGTCTGAACCAGAGAGTAAAAGATCTACCGTCCCATCTATCTATCCGTACCTGATGTCCGTTTTTATGGCCGAAGGTGACAACACAGAAAACAACGAGGGTTCTAGTCATCAAAGACGTATAGAGGACCTGGAGACACGCCTGAGTATGATGAATAAGACTATGCATGACTTGACTTCTGTAGTCATGGAGATCAAGGACAAATTGACATCCAACGCTTCTACTCCAGTCAATCAAGACCCAGGAATGAATAAGGAATCCAATGCACTTCCTCCTACACCAAGTCCCATCATAAATCAATCAATGCCGCAGTCATCGTCAACGACTGGGCCCACAATATCAAATGACATGCAACATGCGCTAAAGGAGTTATACTCGCTTCGATGCCCGAGAAAAGCGAGAATTACTCCAAAAGATGGGGCTTTGGCAACCATATCCTACCGAATGGGATAATATGATATATCCACCCAAGTACAAGCCGTAGACACTTATACCATTCGACGCGAAAAAGTCTTTTCGTCGATACCTGAGGTACTTTGCCTCAGTAACTGGGCATCTGCCAAAAGACGATGCTCTGCTTACGAATATATTCGTTGGGGCTTTGCCGGGGGTAGCCTATGAATGGTTTTGCAGTCTCCACGACAACTGCATCTCGTCGTTCGACAATTTTAAATGTCTCTTCCTTGATTGATTCTACGAAGGAGGAATAGACATGACGATGTCTACTCTCATAAATATTATTCAGAAGGAGAAAGTGCATGTACGTGCTTATATCGAGCGCTTCCTTCAAGCAGCTCTGAGGTTACCACCTAGTATGCCCGAACCTATGCTTATGGACTCGTGTCGCAAAAACATGCACCCCACAATCAAGTTGTGGTACAATGCTTCATGCATAGAGTGGACACCTTTCATCACCGAGGCAGATGTAGCTAAAAGAAAGTCTCGGGATGCGCAACTGCTGGGATTAAGTTTCCTCTCACTCGAAGATAAAGGGAAGCGTTCATCTAGCAATAATCCCATCCCCGAGGACGGTAAAGGGAAGCAAGCCATGACCGTCAACATCTCTAAAGATTCAATGTCAATGAACCAGAAGCCAGCAGAAGCGCCAAAGTCGAAGGAAACCTACTCCTTCAATGATGAAGACACGCTAGAACTCTTAGACATGCTGATGAAGGGTGGCAAGCTTCAACTCCTGCCTCCTAAGCGTCTTGACGAAGTAGAAAATATGGACAATCCAAAGTACTGCCACTATTGTTTGTAAAAACAAAAAGATTATAACAAACTTGAAAAGAATCGTACAAAGTACAATGAATTTTGGGGCAGTACAACTTTATAAATCTGATCAGAAGACGATCACTTTATCCCTTGGACTATGTGAACATGAAGACTAGAGCCTCTGGAGAATGCAGCAGCACTTTTGTAAGAATACTTGATCTCTGTGATCTCTGTTCTGCCTTGATAATGATTAGAAACTCTATTTATAGAGTTCTGGAAATAACTATTTTAGCAGTTATTCTATTGTGCGCGAGGTTGAACTGCGCCACTTTGGATTGTGCTAACTTCAGGTTGCGCAACTTCAATTCAGTTACTCGAACATGCACTAACTGTATTTAGACGCGTGGCATCATATGATTGAAATGTGCATGGTCGTGTACAGAGTAGTGGACACGTTTTGATAGATTAGTGGCATGTGTGCCATGTCATCCTATTTTAGAACGTAAGTTGCTTCAACTTTATCAGGTTGCGCAAGCTTCAGTCAACGAGTCAAACTGCACTCTGATTAGGTTGCGCCTAAGCGCAACTTAGTGCATAGCCACGTAGTAGCATTTAAATGTATGAGAAGAATTTGTTCAAATTGTGCCTAGGCGCAACTCACAGAGTGTGCGGGACAGTTGTTATCAAATCATAACAGATAGTCTCGAGCGCTACGCTTTACGAGATTCGAAGAGATTTTCTTCATTCACTGTGCTGTCAGTTATCAGTGCTGTCAGTTAATGATGGCAATTATTTGTCAGGCGCCACATAAATTTTGGTGCAATGTGATGCGGCACAGTCTAATATTTGGCACAGCCTGAGTTGTGGCGCAGCTTGATCTCTGAGCTTCATAACAGTGACACAGCTTGATTTTTGGGGCGCAACTTGATCGTTGAGCAATAAAAACATGGCGCAACTTGATTTTTAGGCTCTACAACTATCACCAGTACGTTCACCATTCAATACGCGACTGCTACGTGTTGAAGAGGCAGATCCAGCGCCTCATTAACGCCAAAGTCATCTCACTCGACTACGAGAAAAAGACTGTCACTGCCAACATGATCACCCTCCGGTTCGAAAGTTTTTTGAAAACAGAGACTCCAGACGATGTTATCCCCATCCTAAGAGCGATAATAGAAGTAGTGTAACGCCCCAGTCCTAAAATATGTAGGACTAGGAACTTAGACATGCCAGCTGTATTCATACGTAGTACATAGGACTCGTATGGATACATAAGCTGTAGATGCAGTAAAACCATGAATAATCTCATCCACACAAAATAAATGAATAAAAACATCATATAAAGATAATCAATTGTCTTGATACAATATGTTAGGCGGAGACAAATCCACTACCAACAAGTAAAGGAAAAATACATGATGTACAAAAGAATGATTTTGGCGAGCGAAGACGATCCAAGTGCAATCATCCTCGAAGAAATAGCGATGATCACGGCTAGAACTAGAGCACCTGCGAAAGACAAGAACACACACCTGGCAAGATAACCAGGTCCTCAGAGGGACGTAACAAGACACATAATATCATGCCAATAACTGAATAATAGAAGCTCAACATTAAAGTATATATACGACTAAACAAATAAAGGTCATTAACCATTCTATGTGTTAATGCGTTTTGAAGACAACGTTCCACACAAGGGCTCCCGAAGCTAGAAACACGGCACGTTAGCGTTTCAACCAAGGCACTAGTGGCGTCTAGAGAAAAAGTAAATGCACGGCCCATTAGCACTCGAGCGAGAACTAAGGGGCAGCTAGAGAAAAATAAATGCACGGCCAATAGCTCTTAGGTGAGTCACTAACGGCAGCTAGAGGAAAGTAAATACATGGCACATTTGCGTTTCAACCGAGGCACTAGTGGCATCTGGAGAAAAGTAAATAAATGCACGGGCACTAGCTCTCGACTGAGTCACAAATGGCATCTAGAGAAAAGTAAAGGTGTGAAAGCCCCTGTGCCTAATAACTGTCTTCACCCTCCCCGTGCACTACTCGTGCTGAATCCACATCACGACATTCCTAATAACTGCTAAGTCGCTAAGTCTTCTAGACAACCATAACTATTTAGCAGTTATTGCCTATCGCACGGCATGTGCGTACCGATGGCCAGACGATACGTACGTCTGAGATCTATATGAGACTCGTGACTCATGATACACAAGTGTCGGGCCAATGAATGCGACACAAACAAAGGTGGTCCCTTAACTCTAAGCCATACGCAACTAAAATATAATAATTTGCAAGTACAATTTATATTTTCTAGAATAAGTAAAAACATGCATGATATTGAGCAAGGAATTAAACAGTAAAGGCAAGGTGTCTTGCCTGGTAGGTCGCCTGGTGTGCTGCGATGATCAAGGTGGCACAATCTGCAACTTCTGTGCAACAACTCTATAAGGTGACCTCAGATATTGGCACGGATGGTTCCATCGGGTCCACGACAGTCAATTTAGTTAGGGTGGCCATAAGGTAGTACGGTATTGGTGAAGGAAATAGGGAAGAGGGGTTTAGTCACGGATGGAAAAATAAGGGAAATTGAATAATAACTTTGTGATTTTAGAAAACTAGTTTATAATTCTTAAATATAATTTATTAGTTAACATATGCTTTCAAATAAATATCCAAAAATCAAAAGTCATTTTAGGGCAAAAATTCTAAGTTGTAAAGGTAAGATTTTTCGTAGAATCTATTAGTAAAAATATTTTCAAATAAATATATAACAAGTCTAGGAAAATAATTTAGGTCGAAACTCCAAATTTGAAAGTACCTATATAGCTCTATCCCTATTTTAAAAAAAAATAATAGTACATATTCTAAAAACGATAAAATACAAATAATAATAATAATAATAATAATAAGTATGATGTTAGCAATAGTAATACAACATAGCAAAACATAAATACTAATAATAATAATATTAATAATAATAATAATAATAATAGTAATAGTAATTACTAAACAGAAACTAAACAGAAAGTAAAGTAAAATAAAAAAAAATAAAAAATTACAAACAAAAGTTGCTGTTCTCTAATAGGTAGGGGAGAGAGAGAATGAGAAATGAAAAAAAAAGGAAATCGAGAGGGGAATCGGCGGAGGGAAGGAGCCGAAGTTCGGAGAAAATCGAAAGAGGGAGAGCTGTGAGAGGGAGGCTCGAGCTAACCTAGGGGACACCAGTGTGGGAGTGGAAAAGGGTTTGAGGGAGAAGAGGCGACGGTGGTTTTCGGCCACGGCGCGGCTGGAGGCGACTATCGCGCGGAGAGGTGGGGAAGAGTGGGTGAGGGGTTTCGCGGGGAGGTCGACGCGCGCGCCTGGGCGGATCTGCCGGCGTCGAGGCGATGGTCTCACGGAGGAGAAGGGAAGAGGCGGCTAAGGGACGAAGGGCGGAGGTCGGAGGAGGAAAGGCGCGGGTTAGGGCTTTTTGCCGGTGGGGCGGCTCGGCGGAGGAGCTCGCCTCCGGCGGGCGGGCTACGGAGGGGAAGAGCGTAGGGGAAAGCTGGGGTCGGTCGGCCGGAGCTGAGGCGGTGGAGGCTAGGCCTGGTGGACGGCCTGGTGGCACGAGCGGAGGACTCGGCCATGGAGGAGTGGGGCGGCTAGGGCTGACGGCCGGCGGTTGGACGCGGCGATTCAACGGCGACGAGGGAGGTAAGGGTTCGGGTTTCCTTTTCCTTTTCTTTGTTGGGATTATCGGGATGGTGGCGGTGGTAGGCTGTGGTGGTGGCGACGGTGGTAGGCTGTGGTGGCGGCGACGGTGGTTGTGGCAGAGATGTCTGGATGTCGCGGGTCTGTGGTGAAGTCGGTGGTTGTGTTGGCTTGGCGAGGGTGCTGGTGGTCTCGAAGGAAGTTTGGGGTCGTGGTGGTGATGGTTTGGTACTGTGGTGGTGGCGGTCTGGCTTCCGGTAGAAGGAGGAGCGAGGATGGCCAGGGGGGGTTCTGGTGTTCATCGGGGCGCAGCGGGTGGTCGTAGTGGGTAGTTGTTGTTAAGGTGATACGGGATTAGTTTAGGATTTAGGGATCAGAGAGACTGGGTTGCTATGTTGAAATCGTGTCCGACTTGTGGACACGAAGAAGGTGAAATGTACATGTAAATAAAATAGTGCAAAGGAAAAATAAGGGCACGGACACGATGCACGGGATTAGGGTTTGTGGAAAAAAATTGTGGGAGAAATTTTGGCTTGTGGAGAGATAATGGAGGAGTACCTGCCTATTTATAGGATGTGAAAATTCCCATTAAGATAAAGTTTAGGATTTATTTAAACCCAAAATAGATAATCAATACTTAATTTAAATCAATTTAAATCCAAATATCCAAATACAAATCAAATTTAAATCTAATTAAATTTTTGGTTTAAAATCAATAGGATAAATCAAATTTTCAAATATCTAATTTTAAATAAATCCAAAAATCAAATCAAGATTTAAATGGCCACAATAGCTTCCAAATATATTTTTCAAAATACCCATAATAATAATTTCAAAAATAATAAATATTTTTAAATATCTTTTTGAACAATAAATATTAATATTAAATCTCAAAAAATTTATTTTTATTAAAATAGACCAATAAATAATTACGAAATATATGTATGCAAAATATTCTTTACATAATTATGTCTTTTTAGTATACAAAATATTATTTTATTTTTAATAACTTTTAGAAATGACGTAAGAACAACAAGCTTTAGAAATGATAGCAAAACTAATTATTATATTTTTTTGAAACTATAAAAATAGAACAACATGTTTTTCTAAAATATGTACGCTCGCACATATTCGCACTCGTCGAGCAAATTCGAAAAACGAACTTCCGCACACGACGTACAATACGACTACGTGACGTACAATACAAATTTTTAAATCAGCACCAAAATCGATAAAAAATATAGTAGAAATTTAGGGTTTTATATTCTACCCAACTTAAAAGAATTTCGTCCTCGAAATTAAGAATTAGGAGGGGAGAGAGGACACAAGAGGTATCGATGAGGAACAATCAATAACAAAATCGCCGTAAGAAATTGCGATCTAGATCATAGGAAAATAGACGATATGGTCGCGGGTAATGAATGAGGGTCACGATTAAGAGAACGAAATAGATTCGCTTTAATTAAGCGATTAGAGGGTCTTGATAGGCCGAGTAGCTTGGGATGAAAATACAACATCGAGTGAGAATGGTCATAGCCGATGGAAAGGTTAGAGGAAGTTCTAGTATGACGCTTTCGTCCTCCAAAAATAGGTGAGGGCGAAGTAACAAGGAGTTTCAAGACTATATTATCGAATACGAGTACGTGATTCAAGGACGACCGAAAATTTCAAAGGAATTGCCAAGGCAATCGCGGATGGGATTCTAAAGAACAAGTTTAGCTATGTCCCCATCCACGAAGAACGATAAATAAAGCGAACCAAAGTGCACTCGTTGATCAGACCATTATGCACTGGTTCTGATTAGACAATATGTTAGTGGGAGCGACCCAATTAACATGTCTTGAACAAGCTCGATAAAAGAATAAGCTTGCAAAACTAGGCTACATTAGCATCATTAGTCTAGATAGTAAAAATATAGCACGAGAGATTTAAGATTGAAAAAGAATAAATATGATAGTCTATGAGTCATAGGAACCTAAGTCTTGTTTATTCCTATACCACCATTCTATGGTTTTATTGACCAAGGCTTGGTTTGACTCAAATGGGTTAAATTCCTCTAGTCTATGGTCTAGATAATACTTTTTGTGTTCTCTTAATGGTCAAGGTGGTGGCAGGTCGTGGGGTATTCTATCCAACTTAAAGAATTAAGCTAAGGGTTTTGGGACATCCAACTAGTAGGGTCAATCTCTAGCAAGCACGAAGGGAAGATAAGAATAGGGATGGAATGAAGCAAGCAAGATGCAATTGACGAGTCAAACGGTAGATAAAATCAAGGAAAGAGGTCAAGTATGTGGATGATATCCTAGACTTGTAATCCTATTCGCAGGCTTTCTTGGTACGGAAGTAACCAAACAATTTATCTTGACCTGCATGGGCCACCACAAAACATGTAATGCCCCAGTCCCAAAATACGTAGGACTAGAAACTTAGACATGCCAGCTGTATTCATACGTAGTACATAGGACTCGTATGGATACATAAGCTGTAGATGCAGTAAAACCCTGACTAATCTCATCCACACAAAATAAATGAATAAAAGACATCATATAAAGATAATGAATTATCTTGATACAATATGTTGGGCAGACAAATCCACTACCAACAAGTAAAGGAAAATACATGATGTACAAAAATGATTTTGGCGAGCGAAGACGATCCAAGTGCAATCATCCTCGAAGAAATAGCGATGATCACGGCTAGAACTAGAGCACCTGCGAAAGACAAAAACACCTGGCAAGATAACCAGGTCCTCAGAGGGACGTAACAAACACATAATATCATGCCAATAACTGAATAATAGAAGCTCAACATTAAAGTATATATACGACTAAACAAATAAGGTCCTTACCATTCTATTGTTAATGCGTTTTGAAGACAACGTTCCACACAAGGGCTCCCGAAGCTAGAAACACGGCACGTTAGCGTTTCAACCAAGGTACTAGTGGCGTCTAGAGAAAAAGTAAATGCACGGCCCATTAGCACTCGAGCGAGAACTAAGGGCAGCTAGAGAAAAATAAATGCACGGCCACTAGCTCTTGGTGAGTCACTAACGCAGCTAGAGGAAAGTAATGCACGGCACATTTGTGTTTCAACTGAGGCACTAGTGGCATCTGGAGAAAAGTAAATAAATGCACGGCCACTAGCTCTCGACTGAGTCACAAATGGCATCTAGAGAAAAGTAAAGGTGTGAAAGCCCCTGCTAATAACTGTCTTCACCCTCCCCATGCACTACTCGCTGAATCCACATCACGACATTCCTAATAACTGCTAAGTCGCTAAGTCTTCTAGACAACCATAACTATTTAGCAGTTATTGCCTATCGCACGGTATGTGCGCACCGATGGCCAGTCGATACGTACGTCCGAGATCTATATGAGACTCGTGACTCATGATACACAAGTGTCGGGCCAATGAATGCGACACAAACAAAGGTGGTCCCTTAACTCTAAGCCATATGCAATTAAATATAATAATTGCAAGTACAATTTATATTTTCTAGAATAAGTAAAAACATGCATGATATTGAGCAAGGATTTAAACAGTAAAGGCAAGGTGTCTTGCCTGGTAGGTCGCCTGGTGTGCTGCGATGATCAAGATGGCACGATCTGCAACTTCTGTGCAACAACTCTACAAGGTGACCTCAGATATTGGCAAGGATGGTTCCATCGGGTCCACGACGGTCAATTTAGTTAGGGTGGCCATAAGGTAGTACGGTATTGGTGAAGGAATAGGGAAGAGGGGTTTAGTCACGGATGGAAAAATAAGGGAAATTGAATAATAACATTGTGATTTCAGAAAACTAGTTTATAATTCTTAAATATAATTTATTAGTTAACATATGCTTTCAAATAAATATCCAAAAATCAAAAGTCATTTTAGGGCAAAAATTCTAAGTTGTAAAGGTAAGATTTTTCGTAGAATCTATTAGTAAAAATATTTTCAATAAATATATAACAAGTCTAGAAAATAATTTAGGTCGAAACTCCAAATTTGGAAGTACCTATATAGCTCTATCCCTTTTTTTAAAAAAATAATACATATTCAAAATGATAAATACAAATAAAATAATAATATAATAATAATAATAATAATAATATAAGTATGATGTTAGCAATTGTAATACAACATAGCAAAACATAAATACTAATAATAATAATATAATAATATAATAATAATAACAATAATATATATATATATAATAATAATAATAATATAATAGTAATACTAAACAGAAACTAACAGAAAGTAAAGTAAATAAAAAAATAAAAATTACAAACAAAGTTGCTGTTCTCTAATAGTAGGGAGAGAGAATTGAGAAAAGAAAAAAGGATCGAGAGGGGAATCGGCGGAAGGAAGGAGCCGAGTTCGGGAAAATCGAAGAGAGAGAGCTGTGAGAGGGAGACTCGAGCTAACCTAGGGGACTCCAGTGTGGGGGCGAAAAGGGTTTGAGGGAGAAGAGACGACGGTGGTTTCTGGCCACGGCGCGGCGGGAGGCGCTATCGCGCGGAGAGGGGGAGTGGGTGAGGGTTTCGCGGGAGGTCGACGCGCGCGCCTGGCATCTGCCGTCGTCGAGGCGGTGGTCTCATGAGGAGAAGGGAAAGGCGGCTAGGGACGAAGGGCGGAGGTCGGAGGAGGAAAGGCGCGGGTTAGGGCTTTTTGCCGGTGGGGCGGCTCGGCGGAGGAGCTCGCCTTCGGCGGCGGGCTCTACGGAGGGTAAGAGCGTAGGGGAAAGCTGGGGTCGGTCGGCCGGAGCTGAGCGCTGAGGGGGCGCGGTGGACGGCCTGGTGGCGAACGGAGTACTCGGCCATGGAGGAGTGGGGCGGCTAGGGCTGACGGCCGGCGGTTGGACGCGGCGATTCAACAGCGACGAGGGAGGTAAGGGTTCGGGTTTCCTTTTCCTTTTCTTTGTGGGATTATCGGGATGGTGGCGGTAGTAGGCTGTGGTGGTGGCGACGGTGGTAGGCTGTGGTGGCGGCGACGGTGGTTGTGGCGGAGATGTCTGGATGTCGTGGGTCTGTGGTGAAGTCGGTGGTTGTGTTGGCTTGGCGAGGGTGCTGGTGGTGTCGAAGGAAGTTTGGGTCGTGGTGTGATGGTTTGGTACTGGGGTGGTGGCGGTCTGGCTTCACGTAGAAGGAGGAGCGAGGAGATGGCCAGGGGTTCTGGTGTTCGTCGGGGCACAGCGGGTGGTCGTAGTGGGTAGTTGTTGTTAGGGTGATACGGGATTAGTTTAAGATTTAGGGATCAGAGAGACTGGGTTGCTATGTCGAAATCGTGTCCGACTTGTGGACACGAAGAAGGTGAAATGTACATGTAATAAAATAGTACAAAGGGAAAATAAGGGCACGGACACGATGCACGGGATTAGGGTTTGTGGAAAAAAATTTTGTGGGAAAATTTTGGCTTGTGAGAGATAATGGAGGTACCTGCCTATTTATAGGATGTGGAAATTCCCATTAAGATAAAGTTTAGGATTTGTTTAAACCAAAATAGATAATTCAATACTTAATTTAAATCAATTTAAATCCAAATATCCAAATACAAATCAAATTTAAATCTAATTAAATTTTTGGTTTAAAATCAATAGGATAAATCAAATTTTCAAATATCTAATTATTTAAATAAATCCAAAAATCAAATCAAGATTTAAATGGCCACAATAACTTCCAAATATATTTTTCAAAATACCCATAATAATAATTTTGAAAATAATAATATTTTTAAATATCTTTTTGAACAATAAAATATCAATATTAATAAATCTCAAAAATTTTATTTTTATTAAAAGTAGACCAATAAATAATTACGAAATATATGTATGCAAAAATATTCTTTACATAATTATGTCTTTTTAGTATACAAAAATATTATTTTATTTTTAATAACTTTTAGAAATGACGTAAGAACAATAAGCTTTAGAAATGATAGCAAAACTAATTATTATATTATTTGAAACTATAAAAATAGAACAGCATGTTTTTCTAAAATATGTACGCTCGCACATATTCACACTCGTCGAGCAAATTCGAAAAACGAACTTCTGCACACGACGTACAATACGACTACGTGACGTACAATACGACTACGTGACGTACAATACAAAATTTTAAATCAGCACCAAAATCGAAAAAAATATAGTAGAAATTTAGAGGTTTTACAAGTAGTCAACCTTCCACTGGCCCGTGACAATGTTCAAGGCCTTATCCCACTTACAACGCCCGGAGGCAAAGTTATATGGATCCATCCTGATCTTGCCCCAGATATGATACGAACTACAGCGCACTCTGTCAAGGAGAAAAGTCAAGTCATGTCATATGGCTTCTACTTTGACAGTTGATACTCTGGTTACCACTCGCTCGGCTCACCAGCTAGAGGACCACCAGGCTTTGGAGGAAGAAGTACCTCCACCTTCTCCTCCTACTATACCCGATGCATCGGAAGCAGGTCCATCTCAAGCCTCGACAACAAATAAGCAGAGGCAGAAGTAGGTTCGCTTTGACAAACCCCTAAAGAAAGACTCAGTAGTAGGGCCGATCAAGCCCTGCAACTTTGACATATTGGCAGCTTGCCAATATTCTAGCCAAGGTGTCGCTCTTCGAGCTCCTCCATATCTCTAAAGATCGGGACGCCCTCAGCGAGGCTATATAGAGATTCTTTCCTCACCCAGGTGCAACCACCCAGGGAGGACCCTGTCGTGTGCCCACATTACCATAGCGTGGTCGAGGTGATTTACATCACCTTCACTGAGCAGGACATGTTACTGAAGAACAACCGGCACAATAGGCCCCTGTACTACACGGGGTATGTTGGTGCCATTAAGTTCAATCGCATCCACATCGACCAGGGCTTTTCTCTCAGCATAATCCCTCATAGTTTACTCCAAACTTTGGGGATTTTGATGCATCATCTTACCATGTCGAACACTACAATCAGCGGTTTCAATGCTAGAAAGAGTGAGCCCTTGGGCAAGATTCGTCTAAAATGCCAGATAGGCGATCTCCAATAGACGTGACTTGTTATGTCATTGATGTCGACATAAACTACAACTTGATGTTAGGACGACCATGGATCCATGATATATGACTGTACCCTCCACCCTCCATCAATGTATGAAGTATGTGGCCAGCGATGAGACTATCAAGACTGAGTTTGCTGACATCGACCCGTTTTGAGGTCTCGAAGCATACTGTACTGACGCTGATCTGTACAAGTCAGTCCTTGGGATGACGACACTAATGATGCCGACGATGAGGCATAAACCGCATCAGAAAGCACAAATGTTGTCGAAGAACCTTTGAAGGTTCAATTAAGAAAAACCTTTCCAGACACCAGTACCTCTTGTCATCAAACTTCGAGAAAAAGCACCTGCTTACTCATCCCCGATGACGTCAACTGCCAGCTAGGAGCCCATTTGAATCAAGCTCCCCCGAAGAGGCTCAAAGGCAACCTTAAAGTCTCAGGAATCTTCGGCTCCAGCACCCTTGGTAGTCAAGCTGAAGCGGAGACCACTTCCACCTACTCCCATGGCAGCCCCGGTTCTCACCACTGAGGAGTTAGGGGACTACATATGCGCCAATGTTGAGGCGCATTCTCTAGATGATGTAATCCTTCGGGATAAAATTTTGTTTTTTATTAATAGAAAGTTGCCTTTGAATTACTCTTGTGCCCATTGGAACACCATGTATTCTTAGACAATGCTCTGTATATGTTGCAAAACCCAAGTCACAACTGCTCATATGGCAAGCTGAGTTGTCTCTTCCTAAGATGCTTACTTTTTGGTTCCAGCAAGGAAGAAATATGAGAAACCCATCATATTCGGTCGAGTAGAACATCCTCAGAGACCTACTCCTGCAGAACCAGAGCCTAACAATGGCAAGATGCAGCTCTACCATTACACTGCTCAAGCCAAACACCTTATCCAGAAGATGGGTTATGACTTGAACAACGACAGAAGATTGAACTATGGTAGAGGATGACGCCTCCCCTTACGGCTTCGTGCTCCAAAGGGAAAGTCCCAAAATTACTACCAGCGTACTCGCCGGGGGTTGGGTTATGTTACACCCGCAACAAATTTGGAGAGCTTCGAGATGGAGGCCATGATACATTCTTACTCCTCTGATTCCTCAACCTGGGACTCTGACACCAGCATCGATCAAGCCTTCAAGAAGATACTGTCCGTCAATATGGTCTCTGCAGATCCCCAATCGAGGACGAAGACCAGATGATCGAATTATTTGAGGATGAGCCCTCGGCTCAATGCCTAGGATCCCAATGGGAGTGGAGCTTCAAACAGAGAGAACCTCCCATCGAAGACGAAGTCGTTCAAGTCGAACTAGGAGATCAGGCTTCCGCTAAACCCATATTCATTAGCAAAAGCTTGACTGGAGAAGACATAGAATCTCTGATTTAGCTTAACCGAGAGTACATCAATGTCTTTGCTTGGAGCTATTGTCACAACCTGCTCCCGATTTAGGGGCACGAGTACGTGGGTACGTCCAGCCTACGCCGTAGTGTCGGCGGTAGAACTCTATCCTAGGTCTCAATCACAAAATATGCACAACATAATATACTCTCCAAATGGAGGACAATCACAGAAGGATACAACTCAATCACAAAATTTCTAGGAGAGATAATCAGTACGAAATGGAATAGATAGAATGATCACAAAGTTTAATACAAAACCAGATTTGAGGAAGTTTAAGTGTTATCATCACTACACATACAGAGTATGAAATAAGTACATCTTATGAAATAACTAAAAACTACAACTAGACAAGAACCTAACAATCTACTCCAAGCTCTACTGGTGTCTCCTCTAGGCTAGCTGGAATCCTCCAAGTTATCTATAAAATTTTTAATGTTATCCTGTCAGGACGGGAATGAGCACATATCTCTGAAAGCAGTTCCAAACATGGTAGGAAATATAGATCTAACAGTAGAATAAAATACATGACGTGTTGTAAGAGAAGTAGAGGAATACAAGAGATATGGATAAGTAAACTGAGTATATGAAATATAATAAAGAAACTATGAACTATAATAAATATAAGTATTTTAGAGCACAAGATGATTACGTGACTGGTTTAGGTTTGTACACGATGTATTCTACAGAGTCTCCATTATACGTGGGGGGTATAATGTACATGTACACGAGTTACACTAAGGGGTTTAATCACATGATCACTTCTACTTCCTCCGCCTCGATCAATACACATGGATTCGACTAAGTTATGTTACGTACACGATGGTTAGTTTTGTACAATAGACACATGTGAGCACACGAGAGTACATGAGAGCACACGATTTGTACACGAATAATACGAATACAAGGAGTACACGATGCCATGGTAAAGTACATGAACATAAAATACCCAATGTATCCGCTGAGGGGAAAACATCGCATGACAAGATCCATAGAGTACTAGTCCGTGATAACAATGTGTCAGCATCAAGTAAAGTAGTCTAAAGCAGGCAATATAGATACTATCATGAATGAAAACTAACAGAGAATATACTCGCCTGATAACCTGAGCAACAGATGTGAATAGATGTCTGAACTAGAGTAACAGAGTCCTATTTAGAGAAATACAGGTTATAATGAGTCCAATATTGAATACTTGAAATATACAATGCCTTCTACTTGATACTAGGCCTCTCTAGGTCAAAGTCAACCCAAAGTCAACTCGGGTCAACTCTTAGTCAAACTAAGGCAATTTGGACTATTGGTCAACTGTCTATCTAGGTTTAACTATGGGTTAACACAGTCAAGGTTAACTATCAAATCAACTCTACATCCAACTCATCCTATAGTCTAAGTATATATATATTTTTTCCTATAGTCTATATATATATATATATATATATATATATATATATATATACCATATCTCAATTATCCTTATAACCTATATCATGATACTAGCAACTATTACCAACCACCATGCTTATCATACCCTTCCCAAAACATATGCAAACATGCACTTAGATGTGTCAAGAAAACATGAAATGGTAGATTGGTTCATGGATTGCAACAATTGAAAGTAGTGGACTGCACTAAGAATTGGGGCTGAACCCAAGAATTTTCCAACATTTAAGCTCATAACCTGCCTATACATTTATTGCTACTAAGGGGTAACCTAAGAGAACTAAACAAATGATAATATTGGCCTGAACAATAAAGGGACAGGGAATTAATCTAACATATGGGTGAAATAACGTGTAGGCAACTCTAGAGGGGGGTGAATAGAGTCTGTGTCGATAATCACCAAATAAAAATTAACTCTATATCACCTTCACAAAACAACTATCAAGATAGTAAATAAATCAGAGAGAAATACGGAAGTAAATAAAGATCAGAAGAGCATACGCAAACACAGCAGTTTTAACCTGGTTTCCCTCGTGGAGGACTAGTCCAGGCCTGAGAACTCTAGCTCAGGATTGAAATCCACTATTTATGAAATAGTGTACAACCACGTGCCTTTACTCAGAAGAGCACGCCAACTTCTTACAGATTCGCAGGTGGCGAAACATGGAATTGTCTAAGTGACTTTTCTTTTCAACTCTTGCACAAAAACTTCTAGCTGAATCGTACTTGAGCACCTTGGTGCTTAGGAAGTTTTGTGGCTAGTAGATTGGAAGAGTAAGGCTTAGGTAGTATAAGGCTTAGATGATTGAGAGTGAGAGATAGAAAGATGATGAAGAGATGAATGAAAATGGTTGAAATCATGCCCTATATATACTAGTCTGGAAGGCAGAATTCGGCCAGAATTCTGTCCTTAAAATTCAAAAATATGGTCGTTGTACCAGCTAGCAATTGGTAACCCTAAAAATTAGTTCCTGGAAATCAGGGGACAGAGTTCGGCCCGAACTCTGTGTGGGGGCAGAGTTCGGCCTGAACTCTGCCTCATAGGTGGCAGAATGGCCTTTGGGCTTTTGGGCTTTGTGGAGCTTGGGCTTGGTTCAGGAATTGGTCTATTTTTATGGTAGAGCTTGGAGAGATATGTCTAGGGTTGAGATGACTCAGTGCGACTCAACGTACACATTCACCTAGACTCAATAAATTGAAGATTACAGACTTAGAACAAGTAGGAAAACCAAGAGCCCTTTGATGACGCCTTTTTTCTGATATTTGAGCAGTCCTGAAGACGTCTTTTTCCTTGACTACAGTCGTCCAAAGATAAGCAGATCTGGAAATCTGAATACCTTTCGGGGCCTTCGCCCCCGAACCCCTGACGGGGGGCGCTGCCCCCTCGACCCCTGTCCGCTGACCGGGCAGCGGAACCCCCGATGCGAGGCCCCAGATAGGTCGCTAGGCGATTCGAAGAAATCTCTTTGTATGACGCCGTCTTTGGTCCATCATTAATTCTTTATTGCCTATGTCCTGGTTTGATCATGCTTACTGCATGTCTACAAATACATGTTAGGCCAGCAAAATATGTTACAGTACGATACAAGCATAGCAATATAATATAGGACAATTAGGACAATGCTAAGTTTAAGTAGCAACATGATAGTGAGTATATGAATATTAGTGACATCATTATGTTAAACTTAACTGATTAGCCATATTCAAAAACACGATGTAATCATTGGGCCAACAATGGGGTCAACATATAAGATACAGATAGACTATCATGGAAGGGAACTGACAAGGTAAAATAGGACAGAACATAAATAAGGGGAAATGCTTAGTACTAAAGGAATTTGTCTCCAAAGGTAATGATTGGCTGAACAAGAAGAATGAAGAGTATTGGATCATTAAACCCATAATACAGGGACAAAACTTATTCAAATGGAAAGGTTATTTGGTGATGGAGAACAACATCTGAGTTACAGATGGGAACATAAATGGACAGGGCATTTATATGTCGACTGAACCAGTAGGTAGATGTGAACTAAAACTAATGAATGAGCTACATAACATCCTATTTATTAATGCATTCAAGTATGGACTGAGTTTAATTATGGAATGGATTGATACTCTCGAGCAGAACAAATATGAAATATCTAACATATGACTAAATCATCAAGACATAGCAGGGGATCAAAAAGTGTATGCAATTGGTGTGTTTCCAAATGCAGGTAAGTACGCAGGACATCACTCAATGTCTGCACAGCTAAATTTAGTGTCTCAAACAGTGGGTTGATGCAAGGATATGCACAAGTGCATGCATGTGGATATTACAAGCTCTGATACGTGGCTTGTATCAGAGTATATGTGTAGTATAATAATTACAGTGATGGAATGAAGGGTATGCAGGATACATATCAGGTAATGAAGGACAGGTGTGTGAAGAATATGAATTACAGTTGGTTAATTAGGATGCACAGGAATGCAGAGAATGATTTGGGGTTTAGTGATTCATGTAGTGGATGATGGTTTGACTGAAATAAGGAAATACAGTGTAATGTATAATATGATGTGCAATACAAGAGTCTGAAATGCCTTTGATTTGTAGGACAGGATACTATAAGTGATTGGGATCTTGACACAGGACATGACATGACACATACACTTGGATGAGTGACTGAATAACTGATCAAAGGCAGATGCTTCAAATGAATCAAAAAATTAGACTGTACATATGCAGGGTACATGACAGTTCTCTAACTCCAAGTAGACAGATCATGTGATGCAGGAAATGTATAGTATGCTAAGAAAGGTGATACAAAAATAGGCTATAATGAAGAAGATGCAGTGGTTAATTAAAACATTGTGCAGTAACTTGTGAATTCAAGTCTGGACTTGAATTCACTCATCTGCACTTGACATTAAGACATAAGCTCCCTATGTGCAGTGGGTGGGAGTGCAGGACATTCCAATTGCAGATGTGTTTGCAAGTCAGAATGCAATGTGCAATACAGAGATGCAGTGTACAAACAAGTGCTTCTGATACCAAATCAGGTATCAGAAGTATAAGGTAAGGGGCAATGTGTCACGACCCGCACCCACTGTGAGGGTACGAGTACGTAACAATGCCCAACCTATGCCGCAGTGTCGGCGGTAGAACGCTATTCTAGGTCACTATCTAAACATCAACTCACGCAATTATATAATGTACTTGTCAAAATCTCAACTCCGAACGGAGGACAAGTATAAGATATTGTAACTCAATCACAGTCTAAGCACGATAAGATAACACCGAAGAAATAACTAAGAAATTGAAAGATAACTACTGTAAAAATAACAAAATCTCTACAACACAAGTCTCAATTCAAATACAATAAGTCCAAAACTAGAACTAATGCAAGTCTAAAACTGTATCCCGATCACTGCTAAGTGTCGAGACCAAAGGTGGCTAATCCCTCGTCCGGTCCATAATGAGTAGGGCAAGTGTCCTCTGGGCAATCATCTGTAAAATTTCAACAGGTCCAGTTAGGACATAAATGAGCACATCTCATCTAGAAAACCCAAGTAAATGACAGAGAATTATAAAGTAGTTTTAGACAGTTGTATTGATGAGCATAGCAATTTATATTCAGATGATGGTATATAGAGACAGATAAAGTACAAGGAAAGTAAGGTAACTAAAATAAGAGAAGAATCATGGCAATAAAGACTGCAAAATAGAATCTAGCTGAACTAGAGTAACATGGTATAAGTCCAGATAGTAAATGTAAACAAGTATAAAACCAAGTAAGTCCAGACAACATGAATCTGATACCAGGTGATTCTAGTACAAGATGAGTCCAGTATAAGATGATTCCAGTCAGTGATCAAAGATTCCAGGGTAAGTCCAGACTATATTCTAATAGTGTGTTTTAAATTACCGAGATCGACATGTAAACGGCTATAGGTAATCCGGCACATCACACACTCGGCCGGGTGTGAGATGGCTATCATTCCAGTTTGATTCCAGCATGTGGGGTAATTCTAGAATTGGGGTATATCTACATGTCTTACTCAAGTATTTCCCCTTCCAGCCAGTATAAGTGAATCCAGAATACGACACGAGAATCGAGATGAGTCCAGCCAAATATGATGATACCAGCAAGTAATTCCAGGGTGATTCCAGTAGGTGATTCCATTAATAGAAGCCAGACCTGATAATACCAGTAATAGAGGCCAGACAATATGGTATGTGTGTCGCATACATGAATCCAGAAATATTCATACGTATTGTAACAGAGAATCGCATACAACTAACTAGAATTGAAGTACAGTAATTGACAAATAATGAGAGAACTATCAGAGAATGTACTCGACTGCTACTCTGAAAAGAGTAGTGTAATATCAGATGTCTGCACCGGAGTCACAATGTCCTAAACAGAGTAATATGGGTTATGACATGTTCAATACAAGAAAAATAAAAGCTACAACGCAAACTACATGATTTCTAGGTCAAACTAGGTCAAAGTCAACTCTAAGTCAAACCTGGTCAACTGTCTAGGTCAAACTAGGTCCAAGTCAAACTTGGTCAACTACGAGTCAACCCAAGTCAACATCTAGTCAGACTAGGTCAATTGGTCAAATCTAGGCTCAACGTTGACTTTGGTCAACTCTAGTCAATCCTGAACTATTGGGTCAAACCTTGGTCAATTCTAGGGTTTTGGAACTTATACTTAACAACCTTGGTCCAACTATTGGTCAACTCTAGACCTAAACAACATATACTAGGCTATTCTAACCTATATCAACTATAGGCTAAAATACTAGCACAACCTATACCTTAAACCAACCTTATAGCCAACACTACCAACTCAACAACAAAAAGGAAAACATCACATATAGATATAACGTATGAAATCAGCTATAGGGAAGATACCTATAATATATATATATATATATATATATATATATATATATATATATATATATATATATATATATATATATATATATATATATATATATAAAAATATATATATATATATATATATATATATATATATATATAGTCAGTAGTATCTACCAAAATATATAGAGTATATAGGATGCACACAAGGTAAAGGGAAGGAAAAAGGGAAGAAAATGAAATAGGAAGGTAGGGACTGTCCAGTCCAAACTGAAATGAATATCAATACATGAAGCCATACATGAACACAAGGAACCCAAACTGGAAATGCCCAAAACCTGAGAACACCTACCAGTAAAAACTGGAAGTGAACACTCAAGGTTCATAATGAAGAACCAGAGAAAATATCAAGAACCCAACTAGTATCAACCAAGTCACAGTTCAATAAATATGAGAGGGCATTGCAACCGAAAGAAAATACAATACCAAACTGAGAATGACAAGGGTAATATGTAGTGAAGTATAGGGATATACAATATAGGAATGATGTATGCAGGTATGTATTGAATAACTCAAGATGCAGTGAATGCAAGAATATATGCAAGGGTGAATCTACAGGAATATGGGGGTCAACCTGGACTGCTATAGGTAATAGGTGGACTGAACTTCTTAATTTGTAAAAGAGGACTGAAGCCCATTACATGGACAGTAATTGAGTGTCCAAGCATGGACTGAAATGACAATGTGGACAGCTACAAAGGTAAGGGACTGATGGCATAAACCATGGGCTGAATAATGTTATGGACTGAATCATGCTTAATGTGGACTGCAACATAAAGTTAACTTGTTCACTGGATGTAGGACATAACATTCTTAGGTGCAGGGGCAGAATCTACTATAGGGCTAGTCAATTAAGGATATATGGGCTGCCACATCTACAAGGGACAGAACATAGAAGAGGTTGGGACATGAGGAGAAATCTGAACCTATAGCAGAACATGTTAGAGAAGAATGGGGATATGTGTGTGTGATACATTGGCTAAGGTTGTGTGTGTTTAGGAAAATAGAGAATGGGGTTCAGGTTTAGGCATGTGTGTGTATGGATTTGCATGACAGTGATGTGTATGTGGGTTATGAACATAGTATGAATTAGGAAAACTAAAATCAAGGCAATATGTGAGTCCAAGTGTCAAGGGGATGTGTCAATGCATGAGTGTGTGTGTGAGAGTGAATATTATGTTCTCAGTTTAGATAGTCCTAATGCTGGAATCAAAAAACCTATTTATCAATACCATCATGATTCCTATTGCAACTAACTCAGTCTTACACAGGTGAACACCATTGAAATAAAACCAAATCAACAAGTCATTACACTCATGACAGTGTCCAATCTCATGTTACAGTGAATGAGTGAAATCATAGGGAAAACAGTGTATTATCATAACAACTTGCAATGTGAGTGTATCAGTCAAATAGTTAAATGTAAATTCGAAAGCCAAATGCAATTTAAAACTAAATTTCTATGCCATTATAAACCCCAACATGGTGGGCTAATTCTCAGATTACATACTCAAATATTAAATTAACTTAAACTACAAAATGTAAAGAAAATAGTGTAATCCATAAAAAACCCAACACAACTCATCTCAAACCTGTCAACTGAACAAATTTCAGTAAATCTTACTCATTCGAAGAACCTATAAATCATGAAAACCAAATTAAAATACAAACTAATCTCAGGCAATGAGGATTGAATCTCATTTGAAATCCAATTTCGAATTCACCCTTTTTAACTCATTTGAAACTATCATTTAAAACAGGTATTAGAAAACCTCTTTTTTTAAACCAAAAACCAAATCAAAAACCTAATGAACATTCGTGTGTCAGGGGGTACAAACATGGGGACATGTCATGCACATCCAAGTGTCCCAATGTGTCTAGGAATTGGGACACGAAGTGTCCAAGAATTCTAAAAACTGAAAGTCATGAAACAGCATCAGAGTGTCCTCGTGCAGCGAGGATACGGCCTCGTGCACACGACACAGGACACGACACGACTCGTGCTCATGCTCACGTGTTCGCCCCATATAGGGATACATGTCTATGGCCCTGCACCGTGTCCATGTGGTGTCGTGTCGTGTGTGTGAGTGCGTATCAGGGGTGAAAATCCGTGCGTGTGTGTGTGGTCGAGACAGTGCTGTCGGGATTTCTTCCAATCCGCTCAACGAAATCATCTCAAATTTTGTGTGGATGATGGCAGACACTAGGCCCACGTGTCCACCAAAAATTACAGCCTGAGTCGTCGGGTCGTGTCCCACAGCAAGCCTGAGCAGCAGGGCAGCGCACCGGGGCCTCGTACACGTGTTCGTGTCCAATTTTGGACACGAAAAGGGACACGATGTGTGCTCAGTCAAACGCAAAATCAAAGCCCACATATAGGGCTACAAAATTGCTCAATTAGTTTTCAAAAAAAAAAGAATAAAAAGTTCTTTGAGATATTTTGTCAAACACATAAACATACACATAGACACGTGTCCGATACGGACACCAAACTGACACGAAATCCACCCAAATTCTAGAGACAGCTAGGGGACACCTAGATCTAGCCTAATATGCAAAGAAATTAGAATAATATTACAATTTAAGGGGTTTTATCTATAGGTGCAAATAGCAAGAAAAAGTCCCAAAATGAAGTGTTCCTCCTTTCTAGCTCGGATCCCCAAATTGCTCAAAATCTGGAATTACTTTCCATAAACAGGAAATAGAAGGGTATTAGGCTCTAATGCAAGAAACTAGAGTTAACAAGGATTTAAAATGAGAAATCTATTGATTGGGGAAGAATGAACAAACCTTTCCTTTCCTATGTGTTGAAATGATACAAAAGAGGCAAGAACTAATTAGGAGAATATTTATAGGGAAGGAGGAGCCCTAGTGGCTGGTCATAATGTATGAAATTAGGGTTAGGGTTTCAAGTCATGGGCCATGGGCCAAGTTTGCTAGCTAACTAGCTCAAGTCCTTAGCCCTTGGTCCAATGCAAAAATCTTCCTACTCTCTTCATGAAACTTAGCCAACTTAAGTTAACCAAGACCAACTTAAGTTAGATTAGGGTCCATACCATGTTAACTAGGTCACCAAAGTCTAGGTCAAAGTCTAGGACAATCTCTTAAGTCACAGCTAGCAAAAAGTCAAATTAACAATCACCAATGCAATAAATCATAAAATAATTCAAAGAGGCCAAATGACCAAAATACCCTCATGCTCAAAAGTAAAAAATAAAATAAATCATCCTAATGACATGGTTAGGCTCTAGGTCATGCAGTCTCTAGGGTTACACTAGTAAACTTCAAAAATCACAAGTCATTGATCAAAATGGTTTTTTAAAATTGATTTTTAAAATTACCAAAAATCATAATGTGATTTAAATGCAATAAATAGTGATTATAAATATAAAATTTCAAAAATACCCTCATTTCAGAAACTGGGTGTTACACAATGCTACTAGTGAATGCTTGGGTGTGTGGGATAGTGATGCAGTGAATTCCCTATCGACAGATGCATGCAGTATGGATATGTAATAAAATGTGCAGGTGCAATATACATTCAAATTTGAGGTGCAAATAAGTGAAGTGCAAGTCAGTGTAATGAAGTGAGTTTGAATGTAGGTTACAGAGCATTTGTGGATGCAGGTTGTGTATGAATACAGATGGCACTTAGTGTAATATATGTGAAAGTGTGTCTGTGTGTGGCACAGCAATGCCAATTTCAGATAATACAATGGATCAGATAAGAAGTGCAGTGGTGAATGACATGGTTAAGCCAGTATATCAGAGCAGTATATGAAAAGGGAATATGCAGTGAACAACCAGTGCTCGATTACAATTATGAGCAATGTGGCCAGTGTAGCATGTAAGGCTATGCTTATAGGGTTTTTAGGAGTGAACATCAGATGGTTGTAACCCAAAACAAGGGTCTGCACAGCAAGCATGCAAGGGAACAGACGAAAGCATGGCTCGACTGCACAGTAGGGAGCTTGCAGGTCAAGCCAAGGCTTGAATTGGCCATGGCCTGAATCCCTAAGCCCAAAACCTCCCGTCAGTCACCTAGCCTACCTACCAAAGTGATTTGGTAGTGAAACCAATGCGTAACAGTGAAGAACATGGCCCCCAGTAGCAGGGCATGGTAATGTTCAGGCCAATTCCTGGCCGTGTGTCCCCGTGTCTAAAATCACCTATCAAATCACATCAATTTCAACTCAGTCCCATACATATATAATCCAAAGTATATTAGCTCACAAATATGTAATTATTTCAGAAATTGGAGATCAAAACATCCTATGGAGCATTTCATCGAACACTTGAGATACGTATCCGATACTCTAGCGATACGCACCTCAAATGAGTTCGAATTCGAACCAAATTTAAACCTAATGCTAGGGAAACCTTAAATGAATGCATCTATGAAAAGAAAATAAAAATTAAAAGAGGTTTAGATATTCTTACCAATTGGGAGTTGAAATCCTAATGCAAATCCTAGAATAAATCTCCCACCAAGCTCCAATGGTCAAATTACTCCAAATCCTTCCTAGCTAACCAATAGAGACCTCTCTTCAAGTGGAGGAGTTTGTAATTGATTTGGATGAATTTGGAGTTGATTTGAGGAATAGAGGCAAATTTGGGGAAGAACACAAATTAGGGTTAGGGTTTCAATAAAAGAGGAGAAGAAGTAGGCTAATGATGACTATATAGAAATAGGGGGCTACACTAGGCTGCTATGGTCGGCCACCTTGGTCGGGCTAGGGTTTGGTTGGCTACAATGGCTAAGGGTCTCTTCTAATGTGTCATTTCAAGCCTTTTAAGGAAAGACCCGAAGGTGGTTTATTAATTCAAGTCACAACTAACCTCTATTAGTCATTCTAATATAATTAGAGTCCTACTAACTAGTCTAAGTCTATTAGTTAGGTCCCAAGGATCATGGTTAGTCTCTAGGCAAAGTAGTTCTAAGGTTTCACTAGCTAATGACAAAATCACAATACATTAAATAAAATAATATTAAAATAATCAAAATTCACCAAATTTATATTACTAACATTATTTAATCTATTAACCAATAACTAAAATACTAATTTTCAAAAAAGTTCAAAAATACCCTTATTTTAGAAAAGTGGTAGTTACAGCTACGAAGACATGCCGGGATTAGACCCGCAAGTCGCGATGCCCCGCCTCAACATCCTGCCCAACGCTAAACCTGTCAAATAGCAATAACGTTGTGAACCTTCTAAAATTTTACTACATTTTTTTGTTTTATGCGGATATATATACGACAAGTACGAGTACGTACATACGTGATATTTATTTATTTAGTTATTTTACATAAAGAGTTTATTTTAGGTTTCATAAATATAGTAAATAGTTTTATTTTAGAAATACATAAAGAGTAAATAATTTGTATATAAATATTTTTCCACAAAAATTTAGGTAAATGTTTTATTTTCATTACTATAAAAATAATTTTATTTATACAAGTATAAGTAATGATTTAGAGAAATAATATTTTTATTCTATTTTACATGCAAGGTACAAGGAAATTATTTTCATGCATATTTTGAGTTTCAAAAACTAATTGATATTACTTTATTTATTTGCAAAAAGGTATTTTAAGTTATTTTCTATTAATATTTAAATACTTATTATGAATTTTTAAAATTAATTATTATTATAATTTTAGTGTTCATAAAAATATATTTTTAAAATTTGTTTGATTGATATTTAGATTAATTATTATGATTTATAAATTTGAATGTATTTTATGGATTCTATGTTTAATGTAAAGATAGATTTTCTTAGATTTAAATTTGATTCGGATTTGGATTGAATTTGTTTTAAATCTATTTAAATTAATATTAAATTATCTAAAGGGGATTTGAGTTTTCTAGTCCATATCTATCTAGGACCACCACCTCCTATATAAGGAGAGGCTCCTTTACTCTTTTCCATAAAAATTCCAACTCCAAATTCTACAACCCAAGTTGGTGAATCGTGTCCGTGTCCCCTACCTCATCCACTATTTATTCCCTTATACAAGTATATAAATTTTCCGTGTCCGACAACCTCGGATGCCAACCCATCCCGTGTCTCGCATGACACTTCTCCCAACCCCTCCTTTGTTGTGTCGGACACTCACTGACCCAACCTAATCTAACCCTGTCCCCGTTTGCTGCTCGAAACCCGCTGCATCGCCTCCGCCGCAACCTTCGGCACCACAACCTCCACCGCCCGACTCCGTCCCCTGCGACACACTGTCGTTCCAGCCATCATCATCCCAGACCTCGAGCCGTAGCACCCGCTGCCAGCACCACCGCCACCATCCCAGTCACCGCCACCACCCACTTTACCCACACCAACCACCGTCGTCACTTTGACCTGTCACACTCACTTTTTAATTTCAAGGATATTTTAGTAATTGTGATTTATTTGAATTTTTATGATTTTTATTTGAATTTTTATCTATTTATTAATTAGATTGATTACAGTATGATTTGATTGGTTGTAGACTGGTGACTTGGTAGTATAAGTAGTTTGACCTTAGTCAACCTTCACTAGAAGCCTAATAATGTAATTAAAATTCACATTTTGGTTTTTAAAAATTATTTAAATTTAATCTCTATTTTTGGAGTGGTTTAAATGATTTTTAAGTCTTTTTTTTTGCATTAAGCCTTTTAAAGCCTTTTTGACATGGACCTTCTTGCAACTTGAGAGTGCTTGGCCCATGTGCAAACCCTAACCCTAATACCCCCTCCTATGGCCGGCCACAACAGCCCCCCTTCTTTTTACTTTTGTGAGATAGCACGTAGCCTCCAAGTGAAACCCCCTTTTTTCTCACCTTCTCCAAACCCTAACTTTCGCATTCGGAGTTCGTTTCACTTCAAACGAATTCTGTTGCGCTCGTGGGGAAGAGGAGAACTTGTTGGAGTATTGCTAGCAAGGAGTTGAAGGCATTTGCTCGGGGGAAATCGGCCTACAAAGCGTTCGAGGACTTACTTTCATTGGGTTTCCGACACCCAACAGGTAAAACTCGTTCTACCTTTATTCTTCTGAATTTTTCTTTGTTATTGCATCCATATAGGTCCCTTGACATGTCCCTGAAGTTTGGTTGGATTTTGACTTTGTTTGATAGCGGTATCGGACACGTGTCGGTCCTCTACGGCACGTGTTCGACGAAATGTCGCTTAGGATAGAAAGTTGCTATTTTTCGATTCTATCTTCACGAAAATCTTGCTAAAATTATTTGTAATAACTTTCATGAAGACGGATCGAGAGTCGACACGATTTCGGTGTCGATTCGGATGCGGACACACGTGCACGAGGCTCGTGCATGCCCTGCTGTCTATGCGTCGTAACTCGACGCACAGAGCTCCGTTTTGCGTAAAATTTTGTGTGCACGTGGGGGCAACATCTGTCCATATGCTCCTAAAATTTTATAGTGTTTCGTTGAGCGAGCGCGGAGTTATTCGTCGTGCACTGTTCAGCCATTTTGTGAACCCGGCTGAAAATTCGGGACTGAAACGCTCTTCGTACGCGCACACGACGCGACGAGGGACCATTCCAGGATTTCAGACACATAGCCCTATACCTATACTACCAAGGGGGTCGACCCCGAGTCGCGAAGTGGCCCCACATGCGAGCCACGAGCGACGACCCGCGCGCACGAGGGCGTACGCGCGCGCGCATGCGCGCGCGCACACGCGCACAGGCCGCGCACGCGCGCACAGGCCGCGCATTGTGCATGGGCCATTGCGTCACGTCACTACAACTTCGTGTCATGTTGACGTGTCCTAGACCTACCCCGTGACCCTACCTAGCCGTGTGCACGAGCTTGAGGCTTCTCGTTGTGCGTACGACGCACAATCGAGCGAGAACGCTCTCTTCGACACGCGGTATCGGTTTTCTGATACGCACTCCACGGACACGACACTGACACGGTTTTGACTCTGTGAGTGTCCGAGCATGTCACGTATGTCGAGACTAATATGTGTGTCACGTTTCATGATTTATTGTGGAGTATTTTGTGATTTGGGTTGATTTGTCAAAAATAGGTTTTTCGGCTTTCAAAAATTGAATAGAAAAGGTACATTTTGATTTCTTAACTTTTTAACTTCAATTTCTGAGTTTTCGGTTTATTCATAAGGATTTGGGACTGTAGGGAATGAGTCATTGGTTTTATATCCTTTTTATTTATCTATTATGGCTATATATGGGTTTTCTACCTATGTATAGGTATATACATATAAGTATATATATACTTTAACTATATATCTATATGTATATGTTTATATTGTAAGTTTTTGGTTGAGATGCTTTGTTCCAGGTCTGGGATTGCTTTTCCTTTTCAAAAACCAACCCTTCCTTTTTTCCATTTGAGTATATACATAGTTGTATATATATAGGCCTATGTATAATAGTATATATTGTGGTTTTGAGTATAATTTCAGTTGGGGACTGTTGATTCCAGATTTCTGGAGTTTAACAACAGTCCGTACTCCCCTCACAACTATCCTTGCATAAGTTATGTATATATATGTGCGTATGCATAAGTCTTTATATATATATATTAGTGGTTGTGTGATATATATATCCTTATGTGATGGTAGGTTTGTGTTTGTGACCATAGGAGTGTTGTGACAATTTAGGTTCGTCATTTAGAGCTTGGTTTAGTCGAATTGGCCGACAAGTTGACCAAGTTGACAAAAGTCAACTTTGGGTCAAACTTGATCCAAATCGACTCAAACGAACTCCAAATGACTTGAAAACTTGAGTGTGACCTAAAAATTAGTAAACGGATTAGTTGACCTACTGTTGACCATGTTTGACCAGTGTTGACCCGGGTTGACCAGAGTTGACCAAGGGTTGACTTTGAACAAACGAGACCAGAAGCATGTAGACTTGCATTGTAGCTATTTCTTTTGTTCTTGTGGACCTTGTTGTGACTTGTGGATACTTTAAATAGGTTTATATTGCTCCAGTTTGGTTACACTTCCTCATCAGCAGCTTGGTTTGTCAGGCGAGTACATTCTCTGACCTTTTCATACTTGTTTGGATATGTTCTCTTGTTATAGACTAGTATACTTGATGCTGACACGATGTTCACACAGATTAGTACCCTATGGATCTTTTCATGCGATTTTATCCCCTCGGATACATCGAGTATATCATGTTTATGTACTTTATCGTGTTCATCATGTACTCCATGTATTCATATTTATCCATATACACTCATATATTATTCATGTACACTCATGACCATATGAGCTCCATGTATAAAGTAGTTGTTATTCATGTGCAATAACATATCATGACTCGATCCTTGTGTATTGATTGGGGGCAGGGTGAGTGTAGTTGGTTATGTGATCATTATTTCCTGTAGGTATTCATGTGCAACTCCATAGTTTATCCATGTGCAACCCAACCTGTTTACATAACCAAATTATGCTCTAAATCACGTAGATAGTTACATTTCTCTATTATCATATTTATATCTCGTCTCGATATTCTCTCTCTTGTTGATTTCTTTGCATCATTTCATGTATAATTTTCTATAGCTTGCTTAATATGTCAAATCCTGATATGATCTGTTGTGAGAGATATGTGCTCGTTTCGTCCTGATTGGACATGTTGAAAATTTTACGGGAGATGATGAGGAGTTCTATCCTACTTATTATGGCACTGGCTTAGGTGACACTGGTGACGTGGACCCGTAGGAGGATCCAGCAGTCGCTGAGGACTTGTCCATAGTCTAGCTGAGACTTTAGTATCTTATTATCTATTTATTTGAGACATTATGAGTTGTACTTTGAGATTTTGTTCTGGTGGTTTTACACCAAGACTTTTACTATATCTGAGACTCTCGTGAGATTTATTCTTCTATTCCATCTTAGTTGTTGTGATTGAGTTACTTATTATTTTATTCTCCATTCGGAGCATATCCTAGACTGTGTTAGATATTGTGACCCAGGACAGCGTTCTACCGCCAATACTGCGGCGTAGGCTGGACGTACTTCACTTTTCGTGCCCTTTCACTGGGTGCGGGTCGTGACACGACCTTCCGTCTTCCCCGACGAACTGTAGCCCCCGTCACCGGCCACCCAAACCCCAAGTATCCCAACACCACCACAGAACCCTCTGGTAGCACCCTCTCAGACCGACGATGGCAACCACGCCGTCGTCGATCACCATCGTCGCCATTCCGGCGTCCCCGCCACAACAGCCTCCAAGAATTTTACCACCATAAAAACACACCCAAAAATCACCGCCACCATCTACTCACCTCGCCCTCCGCCGCGTAGCCTTCGCTCCAGCAAACTCCGGCCATCCCGACCCGAGTTCGCCATCAGCCCGCGCCACTCCAGCACAGCTTCCCCGATGCCGGTGCCACCGCCCCTTCTGGGTGCCTCCCATCACAAGTGATCGGACGCTGGCTTCCAGCGGTTAGATCCGCCCAATCCTCGCCGTTCCTGATCCCCCATAGTTATTGCCGTCCCGCTCGTGGCCGCCTGCCCCCGCCCCGTCCAGCCCGGCATGCCGTCGTCGCTTGCTCAGCGCCACCCATCGAGGTTCCGATCACCCCGGTGAATCTTCAAGCTCTCCACCTCCTCCCTCTTCCGTTCACTTTTCCCTTTGAATTCCTTTACCCAAAATATTTTTTCAGCTATTTAGACACTCTCTCCACCTTCTTTAAACCTTGGAATATTTTAATATATTCCATTCTTTCACAACTCGAGAGGGGATGGCTCTCTTTACAAGAGAAGCCATTCAATGTTAATGTCTGTAGATTTTTATCTGATATTATTATTAACATTATTATTATTATTATTATTAGTTTATTGATTTGTAATAATAAAAGTATAGTTAGTAGATGTATTATTAATATTAATATTATTTTTAATATTATTACTACTATTTTTTTTACTATTATTATTTTTGTATTGGTTGTTAATAGCAATAGATATATAAAAAAACAATAAATTAAGATTTCAAAACACATTATATTTTACTAAAAATTAATTGTCCAAAAAGATGTAATGTTCCTACTAGAAAAATATATATTTACGAAACTTAGAATCTTAGTCTAAAATGATTTCTCAATATTTTTGAGTATTTATCAAATATTATTTTCACTAGTAAATATAGCTTCTACCTAAATCGTATTTTTACAAACTTAAGAGTTTTGCCTAAAAACGACTTTTATATTCTTCAAAGTATTTACCTAAAAACGATTTTTACTAATATATACATACATACATACATACATACATATATATATATATATATATATATATATATATATATATATATATATATATATATATATATATAATAGTATAAATATTTACAAAAATAGTATAAGTATTTTCTTCTCCAAATCTTATCGACTATCCGTTTCTTGATCATGGCAACTCATATTCTCTATCTTATTCCGAAAATTTGATTACATTATGTCAGCCCTAACTAACCTGACCATTCTTGACCCGATGGAACAGTCCATGCCATCATCAGAGATCTCCTTACGTAGTTGTATCACTGGAGGCATATGTTGTGCCACCATGAGCATCGCACCACACCAGGAGTCTCTACCAGGCAAGATACCTTGCCATTAGCTGTTTATTTTACTTTAGCTCATATTCATTCATTTATTCATTATTTATTTTTCTGCAAAATAAGCTGTGATACATGGCATAAGTAGATAAAAATTTTACTGTTTAGTTCTATTTCCTGCTATGTACTATTTTCTTATACATAGAACTTAGAGTTAAGTGACCACCCTTTGTGTGTAGGCTTTGACACATTTTTACCACGGAGTTGCGAGTCGCATGTAGAACTCGGACATACGTGACTGGCTGGCCACCGGTACGTATAAGCCGTACGATAGGAATAACGGCTAATAGAGGTTGTATGCTTAGTTTGACTTAGCGGTTAATAGAGGTTTTGTGTTGTGGATACAACATAGTAGGCATTGGGCGGAGAGGACAATACCTTAGCATATTGGCTACTATGCACTTTACCTTTTGTAACCCGTGAGCTCCGTCGAAGATGCGGGTGAGATTACCCATGATTACTGATGGCCACTGGCGTTCTGTGGAACGTTATGCTCTTATTGATTGGGCCTCTGGTGCCCCAAGGGGGGACCATACCGATCCCATTTTAGCTAGGGCCTATGCGTTGAAGGATGTTCTTAAAACTGCATACACTTAGATTGGTTAGGCACCCTTATCCGTTAGGTATTAGTACTCTTGGTTTGGGTACTTGTATTTGACTGTGGCTTGGAACAATAACTTGTCGTGGATTAGTTCACCACATCTTGTCCTTGTTTGGTTGTAGGTGTGCCTTACTACTCCAATAAGAAGGTATTGAACTTGTTAG
The DNA here is from genome assembly GCA_029216955.1 of Iris pallida. Lineage (NCBI taxonomy): Eukaryota > Viridiplantae > Streptophyta > Magnoliopsida > Asparagales > Iridaceae > Iris > Iris pallida. Next base: position 16,131,532 of record JANAVB010040818.1, read on the forward strand.
GGTCCGGATACCATATTGGATTCAAGACTTGGAAAGATACTTCATCATGGGTTAGAGTGCCATCTCCAGTCCTTGTTTGGTTGGGGGGAATGGTACGCTAATCCAAATGGTGAGGTATTATATGATCTGATCTTACTTATTATTATTGAGTAGTATTTATTCAGTTTATATGGCATACTATTATGTATCTTGTTACGTCCCTCTGAGGACCTGGTTATCTCTCCAGGTGTGTGTTTATATCTTCTAAAGGTATTCTAGCCGAGGTCGTGATCTTCTTCATTTATTCGAAGATGACGTGTCTTGGATCTATCTTGCTACTTTTGTCAAATCATTTTATATATCATGTACTTCTTTCCTTTTATTTGGTTGGTAGTGAATGTGTCTCCACCCAACATATTGTACCAAGACAATTTATGGTTATTATATGATATCTTTTATATTCTGTGGATAAGATTAGTTAGTTGTGGTTTACTGCATTTTACTGCTTATTTATACATACGAGGCCACGTACTTCGTATGTATACAGCTGGCATGTTTATGTTCCTAGTCCTACGTATTTTGGGACTGGGGCATTACAAACGTCGCTTTCGTCCCAATATCATAGATGCTATCAAGAAAGAATTCGACAAACTTATAGAAAGTGGCTTCATCCGAGGGGAGAAACATCCGGATTGGGTGGCCAATATCTTCCCAGTCACTAAGAGGAATGGGAACATTTGAGTCTGCATAGACTTTAGGGATCTCAACTCGGCCTGTCTAAAAGACGAGTTTTCCCTCCCAATCACTGACGTGATGATCGACAATACTTATGGTTTCGAGCATATATCATTCATGGATGGGTTCTCAGGTTACAACCAGATCAAAATGTTTTTGGAGGATGAAAAGCACACTTCATTCCAGACTCCAAAGGGAATCTACTGTTATACAGTGATGCCTTTTGGTTTAAAGAATGTCGGAGCAACATACCAGCAGGCTATGAGCACCATATTCTATAAACACCTCTGAAAAACGGTAGAATGTTATGTTGATGACATTACCGTTAAGAGCCGAAAGAAAACTAGCTATTTAGATGACTTAAGGACGGTGTTTGATTTGATGCAGACATATCACCTTAAGATGAATCCAACCAAGTCTTTCCTGGGGGTTTCCAGCGGCAAGTTCTTGGGCTTTATCGTCACAGCTAAGGGTATTCACATCGACCCCGAAAAGACAAAAGCCATCATGGACATGGCTCTCCCGAAGAATCTCTGTGAGCTTCGAAGTCTGCAGGAACGATTGGCATACATCAGAAGATTCGTAGCAAATCTCTCCGAATGATGCTAACCCTTCACTAAACTAATAAAAAAAGGGGTTTCTTATGCCTGGACTGAAGAGTGTCAGCACGCGTTCGATGACATCAAGAATACCTCACCAGCCCACTAGTCCTGGTAGATACAGTCCCGGGAAGATCCTTTCTGTTATATGTCCGAGCCATGGACTACTCTCTCGGTGCTTTGCTATCACAGAGAAGCAACGAAGGCCACGAACATGCGATCTACTATCTTAGCAGGACCATGACTACTACTGAGCATCAGTATAATCCTGTGGGGAAGGAGTGTCTCACACTATTCTTCGCCATTCAAAAGATGCGCCATTACGTGGCGGGACAGACAATTCACATCATCTTCCGAGTCAATCCCCTCAGAGTCCTCATGACTAAACCAGGGGCACTAAACTCGCGGTTAGCCACATAAGCAATCCTTTTGACTCTTATTACATGGTGCTCGTCCCATAAAGGCGGATAAAGCTCAAGCATTGGCCGACTTCTTGGCAGGACATCCCGTACCGGAAACATCAAAGCTCTATGACGACATTCCTGACGAGGTCTTAGAGTCAAATGCGGTCTCAAACAATCCCATCTGGCGGATGTTCTTTGACGGTGCTTCAAGAACAGGACCCAAGGGCGAAATCATCGCAGGGGTCAGTGTAACCCCACTTTCCAATTTATTGAATTTTAGTATATTTTTGATATTTTAATTTTGGAGAATGGTTATTAATTGCAAGAAGTATTAAAATTCTTATTAATTTTATCATTATGTTAAGGAAGAATATTAGTTACTAATTACTAAGGGAGATTTGGAGAGGGAAGATTCTAGTAACCAACTTGGAGTGTTCCCCAAGGTTTCTAACAACTCTTAACCACCTCTAACAGATTTTTGGTAGTTCATGTAATTAATAGGAAGGGGAGGGGCCTAGTTGTTAAAAACCATTTTGTGGAGGGGGCTCTGTGTAATTTTCCTATCCTTCTCTTAAACTTTAATTGAGAGCTCTCAGGAAAGAGAAAGTCATTCTCTCCCAGAATGTTTTCTCGAGCTCCATTCTTTCCCTCCCCAAAATTTCTTTTCCAACCCTAACCCTAGCAATGGCGATAGAGATGATGATGATGATGACGGCGTTCGATGAAATTTTTCGGCGATTGAGCCATCTCCGGCTGAGTTCCGCGCGACTGCGACCACCGCGACGGTGGCGGACAACTCTCTCCGGCGAGCGGTTCCGCGATGAGCAACGACTAAGCCGTCTTCGAGCAACACCAGGCGGCAACGACGCTGCACACCTCATCTCACGCGAGCGAATCGACTTATCTTCGAGTTTCATTCCAACCTCAGTAAGTAATTTTGATTTCGCAAGAACTACCTCTTGATGAAGTCGGATCCTCTGATTCAATTCTCTTGATTCATTTTCCTTCTGATCAAAGGATTGTGTAGAAACTCTGCTGCTTGATCGATCGGAGCATAGGATCAGGACTCTTCCTCGGTTTGTTTTGATCTCGAAATTTCAGTAAGTTTCAACACTGAATTCTTTTATTGACGAAGTACTGATGAATTTTACTTAGTAATCGATCTCTGGTTTTGTTTATATTTTATCAGAGTTTGAGATCATTCGTGTCCTTGATCGTGTGGATTTTTGGATTCAATTGGAATTGGTAAGTATTTCGTGTAATCTTTGATTCTCGATTCTTTCTTCTATATTTTTGAGAACTTTAGAGAGTTGGCTTATTTTGTTCTTGTTCTGTTTGCCTTGGTCATGTTTGATGTTTTGCCCCAGTAGAACCTGAGACTTAACCGGACACAAAGAAGACTGTGTCTGATTTTCTAAGGACGTACTTACTTCAGGATACGTTTCCCTACACTCAGGTATGGCTCTGTTTTCCTAAAATTTTATTGTTAATTGTTCTTCTAGATAGGAGTATTGGAAGAATGAACGGGGTTGTGGTCGAATGCAAGGGTTGGAATCGCATTGTGTGTTTGCCTACTCATAGTCGTGTCAGGGCCGTCTTATGTGACTAGATTCACGATCGAGTTGGTTGCTGTGTCGGGTAGATGTTGAAACAGGGAGAGGAGTGGCAGTACTGGTTGTCGAATTCTTCATTTGCTCTGTTCTTTTTTAGGCATTGTGAGGCTTAAATGTTGTTTAGAAATTTTGAGTTCAACGTCGGAACATATATTTTTGCTGAAGATTTATGTTGGACCTATGGGAAAAACTGGATTATTTTGATATTGGATAAATCCTATTTCTTCATTCCAGCTGGATGTTCACTCATTTTAGAAGACTGTAGTGTTTTGCTGATAGTTCATGTTATGAACTGTTTAGCATTTGATCTCTGATAGACAGTTGAGAAGAGGTTTTGGACGCATGAATCTTACCTGAGATTAGAGTATCAGGTTATTACTAATACAGTAGAATGGCTTTATTTCTCTAAGTTTAACTCTGATAATTGAGGAGTCCTTTTGAACAATTTTATAGTTTCCTTTGGGTACCACTCTGTTAAGAGCAGATGTTTCACAGATACTTGACTTATGAGTTAGCATGGATTTGTTTCATTATTGAAACCTTGAGAGTATGTCTAAATTTTGTTAACCATGTTAACAGAAGCTGGGACAGGGATAAGAGAGGTCGAGATTGGAATATTTTGATTGGTATCTCCATAGGAATTTGTTAGTTATTCAACTAATAATTTTGGGAATGGTTGTTTTGATGAAAAGCCATGACTGAATTGACTAATAGGAATGAATGGCTGTAGCAACCAGGGTTAACTTATAAAGATAGGAACACCTGTAGTATAGTGTCAACATTTAAACAATCTAACTTGGATGTTGCTGACATATAATTGGGGGGACTCAAGTTGGCCATGGGCTCATGACTGATAGGTAAGTCATGTCTGAAAGACTGACCTACATCAGTCCTATCTCTGAAACTGAACTGTAGTATATCAGTCCCACCTATGAACTGAACCATTATATCAGTGACCTGAGAAATTAGAATGTTTCTATTTGCAAGGTGGATGGCTAGGATAGTGGATTGGATGTGTAGCCTTTAGGACTGATTTATATCAGCCTTAGCTAGGATTGAATTGTATCAGTACCATCACATGACTGATTTAATCCAAGTCTTAGTAAGAACTGATCTACATCACCCCTAAGAAGGATTAGACAGTAGGGTATCAGTCTTATGGACTGGACTGGTATATCAGTCTTACCAAGGCTGATTCCTGAGACTGACATTATATCAATCCTATTCGAGATTTTAACTTTAAATTGCCAGTGCCCTGTTTCCTTAGTTAAATACTTGTAGTTCATATGTATAAATATTCTAGAATATAGTGATAACCTATAAGAACAGCCATGTTTAGGAATATTAGGTGAGATGAACTAGGAGTGCCATGATTGGAGAAGTTTAGATATAAGGATAACCATATCATGTTCTATAAATCTAGGAAATAGTTAGTAACTTATATTTATGTTAAATAAATTTAGTTGTTAACTATTAACTTAATAAAATATTACAAATTACTTGACAGAAGGATATTCAGCTTTACATCCCACACGATCACCCTGATCAAGGCAAGTATACGTCTCAGATTTGTTCATTTTCTCATGTCTTGTATATTATTCCTGTATCTCCTTGTTGACACGATATATCACGAGATTGTCTTGTATCATATTTTCTTGAGTTTACTTATGTCTGGGAGGGGAAATACTACAGATGTGTGATCAAACCCGTGTTACTATTCATGTGAATAGCTTAGGCCCCGCATCGTGCACGCGGGACTGAAGTCGTACCATTTCATGTTCATTTAATCTACCCAAGCCGATCACACACTCTGGATGTATTTCAAAATATTGCACATTTCATGTTCAGGTTGTATTTCATGTTCAGGACTCATTTCATGTTCCCTGTATCCACTTTCAGTATTCATGTCATGTTCTCATTTCTCGTACTTTATATATTTTCCTGTATTCCTTTTCATACCATGATGTTCATGTTCATTTCCTTGGATATACTTAGCTCCGCTCCTGACTAGGATATGTTGCAGGTATACTTGCAGGGTACCATTCTACTCTATGGGCCAGAGCCAAGAATATTAGCTGAGCAGGATGGAGCCATGACTTAACATGAGGTTTCAGGTTTAGATTATGTTAGCTTTTCTTCTAGATATTGTATGTTGTGAGTTCATAGTATTTCTAGTACATTTATGATATATGGATTTATGGATTATAGTGATCTTCTGGGAATGTTTTTAGATGCTGTGATTGTGCACATTTATGTTTATCTGGTTAGATTTTCCTAGCTTGGTACAGCTTACTTCGTCGTGTCTATCGACGAAGGCTAGGCGTGTCCGACTCGTATCCGATTATTCGGGAGCAGGTTGTGACAGTCAGAGTGGTCCTCATCACTCATGATGGTCTGGTTATCCACCACTCATATTCTATCATGGAGTCATGCACCAATAATGTTGCTGAGTACAACGCTATCATCATTGGGCTCCAGCTCGCTAAACAATTGGGGGTAGACTATATCGAGGCATACGATGACTCGAAGCTGATTATCAACCTAGTTCTAGGACAATATGAGGTCCGACATAAAGATCTGATCCTTACCATCAAGCAGAAATCGATATCATTTCCACCTTTACAGGGGTTTTTATAGAACATGTACCTCGATTGCAAAACTTGGAGGCCAACACCCTCGTCGGTCTCGCCGCTTCTCTGGCAACTCCTGTCGGAACCCAGTACTTTGTTACAGTGATAGGTCGGGAGCTAGTCTGTTTAAAGAATAATCTACATATGTATCTGAGCTACTCTGTACAGGTAGACACTAATGTTGACGTTTGGGACTGGCGATTTCCGTTCATAGACTACGCAGCGTACGGAATCCTACCCGAAGACCCGAAGGAAGTCACTTCTATCAAGAGACGTTCGCTCCGGTTCTTCTATGACAGAGCTAATAAAATGATGTACCGTTGTTTATACGATGGACTTCTCTTGCAGTGTCTATCCAAGACAGAAGCACTCCGAAAGGCACATAATGGCACCTGCGGAGCTCACCAGCCTTGTCCTAAGTTACAGGATCGACTATGTCGTATGGGCTATTACTGGCCCACCATGATGGCAGATGCCATAAAATATGTTAAGAAATGCCGGGTATGTCAGTTGTATGCTGACTTTATCGATCAACCTTCTGAGTTTTTACACCCCACTGCGGCCGCTTGGCAATTTGAAGCATGAGGAATGGACATCATCGGGCCAATCAGCCCTCCATCCTCCAAATGACACTGGTTCAGCCTCGCCACCATCAACTACTTTTCCAAGTGGATGGAAGCAGTGCTACTAGCTGAGGTAAAAACCTCGAATGTGATCAGCTTTGTTAAGCATCACGTCATTTACCATTTTGGAATGACCCTCAGTTCGTAAGCCATACATTCCACCGGTTCTGTGATAAGAATCAGATACAGAATGTAGAGTCAATAGCTTACAATCCTGCAGTGAATGGACTACCCGAAGCATTCAGCAAATCAATTGTTAAGTTGCTCAAGAAAGTCGTATCTTCCAATAAGTGCGACTGGAACGAGAAGCTCAACGAGTGTCAATGGGCTTACCCTACGACCATTCGGACACCTATTGGTAATACGCCATTTTTACTTGTTTACGAAAGGGAGGCGGTACTCCCTCTGACAATCCAAATTATATCCCCACGGGTAGCTATAACCATCCAGCTGACAGTCGAAGACAATCAATTTCGTCGGCTGCAGGAGCTGGAAGTGTTGGACGAGAAGCGCCTGCTGGCTCAACAACGCATCAAACTCTATCAAGCTCGAATTTTCGGGGCCTTCAACAAAAAGGTCCGAGAAAGGGCATTCCAAGAAGGTGACCTCATCTTATCAGTCCGAAGACCGATGGTGATGACTTATAAGACTGTTGGGAAGTTTGAGCCCAAATGGGAAAGACCGTTCATCGTAGAGATGGTCTACTCCAATGGTGCTTACCGGTTGGCCAAACCTAACGGCGATTTGCTAATGATGTCGGTCAATGGTAAATTCCTAATGAAATACTATGTATGAGGCATAAATTGGCATATATTTCTATATCCCCTGTGAATGTGTATGAATTCTATTAACGAATTCGCCCCTTCCTCATTTTCTCGGTAGAAAATATTTCACATCCATATTACCTCTGAGTTATTTTTCTACACCCCAACGAAGTTCATGCCTACCATGTCCATATTACCTCTGAGTAGACATCTCTTCCATGACAAATCTCATGTTGTCGTAATTATCTATGGAATGTTTCATGTCCATATTACCTCTGAGTCGTTCTATACACCCGTAGAATCTATCAATGCCATGTCCACATAACCTCTGAGCAAATAACATTCTACTACAAAAATTTCGTATTTACTATGTCCATATTACCTCTGAGTAAACACCCTATCCCCAGCAGACTTATCTCTATCCCATCATGTTATATTACCTATGAGAGAATTATCATTATCATACAGAATGTTCACAGTAAATGGGCAAGTAAAGAAGCAAAACTGAAAGTGTTCATTCATGAAAAGAAATGTTTGTCTTTCGTCTCTACAAAAGCCAAAAAGTGAGGAACAAAAAGACAAAAGACATTATCATTGCGACGATCGATGCATGAGTTCTTCCAGTCGACTCCTCAAAAGTGCAACCTGGGGCCCGACCAACTTTTTGGCTCGACGCTCTGCCTCTTGTCGTCGGACGGCCTCATCCTCGAGCTGGGACAGGTTCTGTCATGCAAGGTCTAGCTCTGTCTGACGAATGCCAATGCTTTCCCTCTCTTGAGCTAAGGTCTTGGATCGTTGGCGAAGGACCTCCTGCTGGTCTTTTGACTTCTCCAGCTCACTCTAGACGAAGGCCAACGCCTCTTGTAACTGCCGAATTTGGTCCCGGAGGGTCTCACACTGTTCCTCCAAGGTTGTTCGACGACAAAGTTATACTTCTTCGACATTTTTCGCCTCTTCGATCTCTGTTTTGATCTCCGCAAGCCTGTTAGTCAAAGCCTGATGCCTCCATTCGTGATGGAAAAGTTCAGCGGCCATCTTCTCTAATTTCGCATCCGCTAGATATGAAATGCTGCATTCAAGATCTTGAAGCTCTGAGAAGGTGGCTTCTAGTTCCGTCAAGAGAGCCTGTATCGCATCTGCTTTCGGTTTGTACTCCTGATATTCGTGCGACGCCTCTAGCTGGGCTCTTACTGTGGACCGAGACCGCCTAAGCATTTGGTTACGCTGCAGGACACCCTCTACACCACGCTTTTAAGCATGGTGGCATAATAAGCATTGTCAGCCATACTTATTGGGGTCATCGGAGATGCCGCGATGGAAGGTCCCGATGCAACAACAGCAGCTAATACATGACTAGGTATTGCGTCCTGGGCAGGTGGTGCCATAATTGGAATAGAGGCCATCAATAGAGCAATGACGGTACTTGTCGACGCTGTCTAGTTGATGGCTTGCTCTTCAACGGGCTCCTTTGTCGGCTTTTCAACAATTTTCGCAGTTGACGTCTAGGGAACCTCATGGACTGACTCTGGAACGGTCTTCGTGACCAACCCTTAAACAATCATCTCGACCGACCCCTTAGTAGTTTCCTCAACCGGTTCTTCAGTAGTCGGTTCGTCAGTGGTCCCCTCTACCAAATCTTTAGCACCTGGCTCGATAGTAGTCTCTTCAAGCAGCTCTGTAGTGACTGCATTGAGGGACTCTTCAGCAACTAGTTCCTCGACGGTCTTCTCGACCGATGCTTTAACGATTTCCTTGGCTGGGCCGTTAATGGGCTCCTCAGCAGCCTCCTCGACCACTACCTTAGCGGCTATATTGACCTGCTTCTCGGTGACCAACTCATCAGCAGCTCCCTCGACCTTCATATCAGTGGCTACGGTGACCGGCTCCTCGGTGACCAACTCATCAGCAACCTCATCGACCGGCTCTTCCGTGGTCTCCTCGTTCGTCTCTCCAAGGACCATATCATCCAACTCTTCGATTGCCTCCTAGGCTGCTTTCATAATGACCTCATCGACTAATTGCTCGATGGTCATTTTAACCAGCTCTTTAATAGGCCGTCCGGCTAACTCTTCGACAGCCTCTTCCGTTAAAACGGTCTCTTCGACCAGCCTTTGGGGTGAATCCCTGATGCCTGCCAAAAAAAATTCCTTGGCTGCGTGATCCTCCTCACCTCTCGGTATATCTGGATCGTCTTTAGCCCCTTCTTCAGTATAGGAAGAAGGTACAGTTGAGGGGTCCCGAGCAATTCCTTCAGTATCCTCAACTGGTCAATACGGATTATGGAATCATGCCTTTCGCCATCGCAAGACCAATCCCGGGTATCTTCACATGCTCATCCATAATCGGCTCCAAAAAACTTCTCGCTGAGGTAAAGTTACTGGCTCCGAGAAGCTCTGGGTCTCGTACTCTAAAGGAGCGAGATCTGTCGAGGCAGCAGTCTCAGCAGCTGAGGTCGCCAGGTTCTCATTCGGAACACTAACCTCATCGGTCCTCACAATCGGGGGCGTCCCAATATTTGAAAGACCCACGATGGGGACAATCCTTTCTTTCCTTCTTGAAGAAGGACCTTTGGCGGGCGAAGGGATGGTGACTCTAACCGCCGGACGCAGCGGCTCCCTCTGGGGCACCTCTGGGGCAAGTTCCTCAGGAAGTTCCCTGAGTATATCTGACCAGCTAGACTCCTTCTTCTTCTTTGCCTTTACAAGCAAAACAACGATAAGCGAAAAGTCTGAGATAGGAAACCGAATAAAAAGAACCGAAATGTACCTGCGATGAGGGTTTAGCATCCAGCGTGTTATGGCATGGCAAAGACCATCATGAGGGATCGCACCGTCTAGGTACAACCTGTTTTGTTCTCTTGGCAGGAGGAGAACTCGCCTCTGAAGCAGCTCGACGTTTCAACGGGTTACTCAAGGGCGCTTCTCATCCTCTCTTATCTCCCGAGAGGTACTAGAACAGTCTGAGGATCTACTATCCGACAATGCGAGCTCTCGGAGCGCTCGAGGGTTGACCGAAGTGCCTCAAACTTTGTCCCCTCAATCAAGCTCCATTCTCGACTGTAGTCCGATGAGAAGTTGTTGGCAATACAATAAAACTTCACGGCAGAATATAAAATACGAGTTTCTTCATACATTGCAGGGATCGTAAACTTTGTTCCAGTGCATCCGACATTATAATAGCACCATGCTCGGGCGCCATCCAGCAGGCTCCCTTCATAACCGAGGTAGGAGCTTGGGTTATCCATCATCGTCTGGCTGTAGCCGAACTGTCGTACAAACCGACTCGGTAGATAGGGATCCAGATACACTCGATTCTGATTCCGGTACACCAAATGTGAAGGACGGACGGACTGCAGCCAATTAAAAGCACCGAGAGTCAGGTCACTATCCACTTTGCCTTGGTCTATTAGTTCGTCGTCTACAAGGTAACCCCTGTAAGAGGGCAAAACCCTATTGAAGTCGTAGCCATCTAAACGACTCAACATCCACATACAGATGGGACGCCCTGATGGAGCCATTTTTCCCCATGATAGTTGTGCAACGTTGCATCCCCCTCCTCATCACCATCAATGGTGTTGGCGACTATCAAACCCGAACGGTGTAATGCTAACCAAGCCATCAAATAATGATAAGGGAGCTCAGCCCGAGGGAATTCATTGTCTTCCCAACGACACTCTATTATCCTTTTCGAGGGTTCTTGCAGGCTGCACAAGGTATTGCATACCATAGCCGGGAGCAGAGCTAGCGAATGCTATAAAGCCCAGTTTCACAGCTGGCAGAATGAGTTCCCGGGCGACCCGCCCCACGGATCCCGAGCCTTCAGGAACTACGGCTTTCTGTAGCCATATCATCAGAAAAGCAGCCAACGCCACTTTCGGGCTCAGAGTAGTCAGGTTCTGACAGAAATAGCTATGAACGGTAGGGGTGAGTTTTCCCTCGACATCTACTGAGGGAGAAGAGACCCCCGCTACGGCCATCAAATCTTCTACCTCGTCAGTAGTATATTCCATGTGCATGGAAAAGTGGACCGTTCCCGGCTCCGACGGGTGATTTTCAAAGATATAATCCTTCCAAGCTTTGAAGGCGAAGCCTTCGCTCTATCCTGGCGAACACACACTTGATGATGGCAAAGTAATTCTTTGTACGCGGCCATCATTTCAGGATATTTGTTCTCCAGCACTAAAAACTCCTCTTTGCAAGGAGTATATTCCTCATACGGCCCGTCCCCCCACGGCAGCTCTGAGATGGCGTACATCTCATGGAGGGCCAACCTCATCTCTCCACGGGGAGTAAAGAAAGTACCGGTATGGTGGTTATACATCTCCAGCAAGGCCATGAATAGGGGCTGATTGATCTCTATACCATGTTCAGTAGCCCTGATGGCACGACGCAAGCCTGTACCTTGCAGATCCTTTTTGAACCTACCCAATACCTACTGGGTTAGTTCGTGCCATTTAGCCTTAGGATGGATCCAGCCTTCGACCCGGAAAGCCTTTTTCGGATACGAGCATCCTTTCGCTAGAAGCCGATTGGCAAAAAGAGAAGCCTGAAACGGATATACCTTCGTGGTAAAATCACTGAGCAGACGACCAGGGAGCAACACGTGCAACATGTACGATGGACCATCGTTTGCACTCTTAAAAGTATCCTTTCTCTTGGAGTGCCTATCCACCTGGATATGGCCTGTCACTAAACCTCCTTGCTCCACGGTCAGCTCCCATTTCATGAGACGCTTCTCGGCAAAGCAAAAGAAAATCGAGAGCGGGACGTGCCAGTTGACTGACGGAACATACAAGGAGAGACCGTCATTCTCGAAGTACCAATTCTCATTTATCTCCAAGAGCTCGGTCTCTTCTAGAATCAGCTGATCGCCAAAAAGGAACCGAGGTTTTAGCATCTCGACGGCATCATAAGGATGAGATAACTTGCCTCGATCCATCATACGATGGAAGTATAAGGCTGTTAATCCCGTATCATAGCCAGTCGTTCTTTTGATTGACCTTGGACGATCAACTTCTTGACAGCATTAACGAGCGCCTCATCAACATTTATGCCTAAGGTGCAGACCGCTAAATCAAAAAAATATCCCCAAAAAGAGGCGTGGACACAAAAACTGCACATAAGCAAAATATGTCAGGAAAACGTAAGTATTTTTGCAAAAAAGTGCGCATGCACTGCCTAGTGGCAATACGCCTCAGTGAGAAAGTATCCACGCAATCACTGTCCAAGCATCCGCACAAGCAATACAAAAATTGTACTGCATATCAGCAAGCGAGCATCCGCACAGGAAATTCGTAAATTGAACTGTGCACGAACATTGTTAGTGACTCTGCGCATTAGCAGAAACATCAGCACATCTTACAGTCGTTACTTTGTAAAAGGAACGACTATGTGCATCGGTTGATAGAGCTTTAGCACATCTTCGAGACACCACTCCTAGGAATGGCGCCCATGCGCATCAGTAGAAAAGAGCTTTAACACATCTTTGAGACATTACTCCGAAGGGTGAACGCTTATGTGCATCAGCAAAATAGAGTGTCGAACACCAACTCGCAACCGGCGGCCGCACATCTCCATGAACTCTGGTGCCCACGACTGTGTAGAAGCATAAAAAATTACAGCTGATGCAAGGCGCAAGAGGGTGCTCTCGTCGCCCACCCTCTTTCTACTATGGTCCAGATGACATATGGCATAGGTTAGTGTCCCCCACTACCGACCTAAAATCACAGAGGCGCAGATAGCGAGATGCGCAGACCAACCAAGGACGAAGGCATTCTCAAAATGAAGTTCAAAAAAAGTACTCTTCTTATTGATCTTAGCTACAAGAGTCTATTACACAGGCCTATCACAAGTACATAAGAAAGAAGTTTCTTGAATCTTATTTACAAGGATCAATTACAAGGTCATTGTTATACAAGTGAGAATAGAAATTTCTATGAACATAAGGGAAGGATCGTCTTCAATGGGCAGCCTTCACAGTGTGATCGTCATGGGATGAAGAGAGATGTATAGTCTACATCAAAGACTCTTCTCCACCGACTCACAACGTCATCAGAGCCAACCCTCATGTCACCAAGAGAAGCTAGAGCTCCAATATATACTGAAGCAGTGGAAGACCCAGAACCATATCACGGCGAAGCACCATTGCTCCCAAAGATCAAGGCAGAGTGCGGCCGGCTATTCATCGGGTGAGAAACCGATCTCAAACCCGTGACTTGGATCTCCCATATCCCTCAGACATCGCTCAAAGTCGAACTCCCTAAGAAGAACATTTGCATACTTCTCAAGGGCAGTGATGACTCCTTCTACACAGAGTTCCTCCATAAGAATGTGGCTCCTACAAATTAGAGAAGCCTCAACCAGCAACCAACTTACACAAGGCCGATCGTTGCTCGAAGTTAATCTTAGATCTCACATAGTGGTGAAGGATACCGAGAAGAAGACAACGACTCTTCAGAGGAGAACTTCCCCTTTTATAGGAATAAGAGTGGCCTAGAGCGCATATCACATGGCCAACGGTCAAAATTCTCGCATTAATGGGACAAACCTACGACTCAGCACTTTGGATGTTGGTCTTAGACCCTTGGAATTCTCCATATTACGGTGGTAATTAAGAGGGAAGTTTTTAAAGAGCAGGTATTTATCGCTTTTTACTTTGAAAAAACCAAAGCCTTCAAGCCAGAGGTGCAACTACCTGCCTGTGTCGACCTCAGAAACAAGATGGTGGTAGGGTCCTTCTCCCCTTCTTTTATTCCAGAAGCCAGTGCCTTCACTCCAGAGGCGCAGCTATCTGCCTGTGCCAATCTCAGATGCGCAAAGGTGTCATACCCTTCCTTTCGCAGCCAACGCCTTCACTATCAGAGGCACAGCTACTTACATGTATTTATATGAGGCACAAGATGGTGATATGCTCGCACCATTTCTATTCCTACGACGCAGTCATCTGCTCCGTATCAGAAGCTTAAGTCACTTCTTTACAAGAGACTTGGAAACTCCCATCGCAACCAATGCAAGTCAACCTGTCGCTCCAAAAGAAAAGTGACCTCGCCAACCTGAAACACAAGCCTACTTGTCGCCTATATCATAGTGACTCTGGTAGCCCGAAATACAGCTTCGTAAGTTGCTCTACATGCACAGAAGTCGCATCATCATTCGAAGCCAAGTCCATTCGTTGCCTGAAAGCACAAAGGTTCCTTCGTCTCCAAAAGCACGGTCTACTCGTTGCCACAGAAGCGCAACAACACTTAGTCCTCACCAGAGGCACAGGAAATATGGGTCCACCCCAATTGGTTTGTTTAAATCGCCTCTAACAAAAAATATTGGGATTAACTCATGATTGATATCATATCAGATTGATTTAAATCTTAGATGAGGATCAGTTAGACTCTAAATCTAAGATGAAATCCTAAGATTTACTCGGCTGTATCCGAGCAAGCAAATCGGCACGCGCCACATGTTACCTCCTTCAGTTATGTTTATAACCACCAGAGATCTCGTTTGAGGGGAATCTCGATGTCTGTCATGTGTCAGCGCTGTAGAAGCCCGCACTGTGCAATGACAGCAGATTCTTTCATCGCATATGTGCTCAGTTCTCTATAAATAGAAGGAGTTCTTCTTCTACCAAAAATCGATCGACAGTAGAAAATTGACAATGGACAATCTTCAAAAGAGCAGCGATCTCCATCCACGAAGAGTCGACCACCCTCATGCACCTATCAACCAAAGAACCAACCAACCAACCATCTTTAATAGATCTTCTCCTCCAGACAGCCTCTTGATCGGTGACCCCAGAGTTCCATTAAAGGTGCCAGAGAGCCAGAGTAAGGTTGATTCGTCGTCAGATCGTCAACGGAGTAAAGGAACCGCTGCAGTGCTCGATCTTTACCATCACACTTTCCTAGAAACCTCTTCTCCCTGTAATTAGAATATCCTGTTTATGACTTTCTTCTTTGTACACAGATACCTTATATGTTCCATAAAGCAAAAAGTTTGTTCAACCTTTTGTTACGTCGAATAGACCGGAGCATTATCGACACTGATGGCTTCTGAGGCTGGCTGCTTCCCTCTAGCCTAGCTCGTGCTCGTCGTGGCCCCTCTAGTCTGTCTCGTGCTCATCGCAGCTTCGTCGGCCTATCTTGGGCTCGGCACAGCCCCTTTGGCCTATCTCGTGTTCGTTGCACCCCCTTTGGGAGCCTTCGGAGTTCTCGTTCGCTTGGGAGCCATGGCGGAAAGATTAGCGTTTTGAGAAAAAAGAAGACTGGAAAGAAAAGCTTCTTCAGAAAGAGAACGCAGATGACAAAAATGTTCTCTCTCTCCGAGCAAAACTCTATTTATGGGGCAAAGCCACGTCAGCAGATGAAGACAAAACTCTTCATATTTGAAGAAGCTCTTCGAACGTCGTGGGGGATTAAGCGAAATCATTATAGCTTTTAAGTTCTAAAAATGAGGAGTTATCATTACTTCTAAAATAATAAAAAGCCCTAAAAAGAGGAGTTTTCATTACTTCTAAAAAAAAGAAACGACGGCTCGAAAAGTAATTAATGCTGACGGCTTAAGCATGATGCCAGCCTGTCAGCAACCCCCTGGGCATTCCCGATGACGTGGCATTTCATGCTTCTGTTCTAAATGTTCCAAACTTGTCCAAGTTTAAAAACTTTAAAGGGGTCTTGTAGAAGCATGAAAATAGTACAGATGGTACGGAAGCATAGAAGACAATAATGCTCCACAGAAGCACAGAAGACAACAGTAGTTTAAAGCACAGAAGACAACAATCGTTTCACATGCTTCACCGATGCACAGGAGTCATACAAAGATAAGTGCATAAAGAAAAGTTCTTTGTTAAAATCATGTTTACAAAAGATCTTTTACAGACTCTTTAGGATTACATATAAAGACTAAACCCTAAAGCACGACCAACAAAGTATGCAAAGCATGAGGACCCAAAACGCACAGCAGTGTCAGAGTGAATCACTTCCTCGTCAAAGCGAGCCACTTCCTAGTCAGACGCGAAGGAACTCCAATATGGCTAATGAAGCAGCTATTGGTCCGAACAAGAACGTAGCTCCTACTCGCAACACTGCTCGTGGCTCTTCTAGCATAACAGGGCATGCAACTCCCACTCCAATATGGATACTGAAGCCATTATTGAGCGGGGCAGAGCGTAACCTATGGCTCTTCGGGTTGGCAATCAATCCAAATTCGGTAGCTTGGATCTCGAAGATCTCCAAGATGTTGTTCAGGTTCGAACTCCTTATGCCAAACACTCAAGTACATCTTGAAACTCAGTAGTGGTTCTTCTATAAAGCTATAGCTTCTTTGAATAAAGATATCTATAATCAACAATCGACTTATGCAAGACCCATAGCTGTCCAAAGCTAAGTCGAAGTCGAGCATGATAGGGAAATAGTAAGAAACTGTGAGCAAAGAGTTAACTGAAAGCCCCTCTTTATATAGGCTATGTGGTCCAACCCACAGGCCATGTGGCGGTCAGTCAAAGGACTATGGAGTAATAGGAGGAAGCTAGGACTCAGCATAATGAATCTCATTTAATAGATTTGTTTGACTAAGCCTTGTTACCGCTTTTCGAGCCCCCAAACAACGGTAATTAAAGAGGATGTTGACTTAGCCAATCAAGGGCGGTCATTTAATATTCTAGGAAGAAAATGACTTCAACAAGACTCTCTCCTTCTGTTCAACCCAGAAGTGCAGTCCCTTTGATTCAACCCAGAAGCGTAGCCCCTTCGGTTCAACCCGGAAGCGCAGCTCCTTTAAATCTAATCCAGAAGCACAACCCATTCAATGGCTCTTTCATTTGACACTTTGTTGCCTCAAAAGTCTTCTCGTCGCCCTAAAGCGTAGTGACTTTGTTGCCTCAGCACAGTCAACTCGTCTCCCTAAAGTACAGTGACTTTGTTACCTCGGCACAGTCTCTTCGTCGCCCTAAAGCGTAGTGACTTCGTTGCCTCAGCACAGTCTCCTCATCGCCCTAAAGCACAGTGACTTAGTTGCCTCAACATAGTCAACTCGTCGCCCTAAAATGTAGTGACTTTGTCGTCTCAGCTCAGTCTCCTCGTCGCTCTAAAGCGTAATGACTTCGTTGCCTCAGCACAGTCAACTCATCGCCCTAAAGCGCAGTGACTTTATTGCCTCAGCATAGTCTCCTCGTCGCCCTAAAGCACAGTGACTTTGTTGCCTCAGCACAATCAACTCGTCGTCCTAAAGTGCAATGACTTCTTTGCCTCGGTACAGTCTTCTCGTCGCCCAAAAGCGTAGCGACATTGAAGCCTTACCAGAAGTGCAGCTCGTATAGATGCGCTGTTCTATGAGGTGGCAATATTCTACATGGCCACTTTGGCATCTATATCTTTTCAGATATGATCTAATCGGTTTGTTTAAACCGTCGCTCCTAAAATAAGAACGAAGTTTGGTTCTGTTGATAGGAGCAATATCAGGTCAGTTTGTTTAAATCGTCGCTCCTAAGATAGGTATGGAGTTTGGTTCTGTTGACAAAGGCAATATCCAATTAGTTTGTTTAAATTGCCGCCTCTAAGATATGGACAAAATCCGACTCTATGGATAGGAGCAAAACCCACTCGGCTTCATCTGATTAAGATTATCGAGCCATAAGCACACGCCATGTGTCATTTATTCGGTTATGTTGATAACCACCAGAGATTTTGATAGAAGAGAATCTCAGCATCCGCCACGTATCAGCTCAACAGCAGCCCTCACCATGCAGTTATAACTGATTCTTTCATATATCCACACGCAGTGCTCCTGTGCGCCCAGAAAAATACCTATGCACATTGTATATGTGCTGAGCTATAAATAGAAGGAGTTGGCCTTCATTAAAAAGGTCGACATCTTCCTAATTAACAACCACGAGTACCACTCTCGAGCATCAAAAAGTCAGAGCAAGTTCAAGTCGTCATCAGATCGTCAACGGAGTAAAGGAGCCACTACAGTGCTCGATCTCCACCATTACACCTTCCTAGAAATTTATGTACTTAATCCTCCTATTTAGGAGTCTTTTTTGTACTTTTTATACATTTGAATACAAAAAGTTCATTCAACTTTGTCATGGCAAACACTTGGGTCCATGCACAAAAGATACGCCCAAGTGGGAAGGGGACTTTGATAGTTTACTCGTTGCTAGTACCGAAGCACCCGAGTCGACTCTGTACAGATTTTAATTAGCTGCGTGTATGACTTTCAGCGTGCATCATTGGTTCGATGTTGGCATAGCACGTTGATGGCGCATGGCCCGTGATGCCTTGGACTTCTTTGTACTAGCCCGCGAAGGAGTATAGTACTCAGAATCCAACTTTTCCTCGTCATGACAGAGAGTGATTCTGTCAAAGACAAAAGTCTTCTTATATACATCAGAGCTTATGCGCGGAAGAGTGGTTGCGCCCTTGTTCCCTCGACGCATCTTCTTCGACTGGGAAGAAGAAGGTTGGAAGCTGCAGTTAGCACTGCACTTCCCTGGTAGATGTGCTGTACCAGTAGCAACATTTTGTTTGCTGAGAGCATCATCATAAAGGATTGGCTGTGCCGGCGCAGCTCCGTCGGTGGTGGTGCTTGGTGCATCGCCCTTCCGCATCCAGATTCGGTGGGTCTTCTTTGGCTTTAACAGCCTCTTCGAAGGACTCGCACTACCTTCAGAGAGAAACTTCTCGTACGCTTGCTGATCGAAGCGTACCACCAGTGTCTTCTGGGAGGAGTCAAGCTTACTGTCGTCAGATTACGATACGACCTTCTCGTTGGAAGAGAAAGTGGTCCCCAGCAGAGTCGCCAGCTTGTTTGCCATTAAAAAGTTTGGGATGAACTTTATATATAATCACATACAGAACATAGTACACGGTAGGATCTCATTAGGATTCTAGGAGTACGCATTTATTTTTATCTGGGAACCGTGGCGATGGATGTAGGTTCGATGGCACCTCTAGAGGGAGATGAATAGAGTACAGCGGAAAATAGTTGCCAAATAAAAATTATCTAAGCAAATGAAGCAGAAATATAAATGTAAATACAAGTAAAGCAATTAAGTAGTAGAGACAAGAAAGCAATACGCAGAGACAACATGTTTATACTGGTTTTCCTCTGAGAGGACTAGTCCAGTCGCGAGAAATCCTGCTCGCTATAATCCACTATTATGAATAGAGATCACACCGCGTGCTTTACTCCGAAGGACACGCCAACTTCAACACCGTCGTGTTTTTATCCGAATCCCACGATCAAAATTCAACAACACTTTTTCTGAGAAATGCTTTTATACTCCAAGCTTTTACAACTCGAATACTCCTAATCGGAAACCACCAATACTAGAAGAATGGGAGTTGTCTTGGGGATTTGAAGATTGAAGCTCTGTAACTTGAATAGAAAGCTTAGAAATGTATAGAGAAGATGAAGAATGAATGAGTGAATAGAAATTGGAATTTCTTCTCTTTTTATAGGTAATTTTGAGATAGAGTTCGGGCAGAACTCGGCAGGCTAACATTCATATTTTTGAACGTTGGTGATCCAAAAGAATAGGAAAAGCTGCTGACCAGGATTGATTCTAGGTGACCGAGTTCGGTCCGAGTTCGGGCAGAACTCTGGCCGAGTGCGTTTACCAGGAATCCTGGTCAACCTGAGTTAGTTTAGGCTTTTGGACGTGGGTTTAGTTTGGGTTTGATTTGGGTCAGGAAAAATGGATCAAGGATAGGTTTTAGGAATAAACTTCAAAATGCCAGTGATCCCGACTCACAAAATAATCTAGACTAAATAAAAGAAAAATACAGAATAAATGTGAAAAGTCAGCGAAGATGAAATCTGTGCACTTGTTTCTTTTTATATCAAGTTCGGAGTTTAAGTCAATTATCGAAATCGGTTTGACCATGGCTTAATGTGCCAACAATGGAGAGGTAATTCTTTACTTCGTTGACAATCTGACGACGATCTCATACTCTCTGAAGGTCTAATTTGCTCTGGAATGGGTAGTGACTTGAAGAGGATTGAAGCTTTTGCAAGTGCTCTAGATGCTAATGTGGTTAAAAAGTTAAAGATCCCAAGCTGTTGAATGAAAGAATGATCCTTCTATTTATAGGCAACATAATGATTCGTTTATACGTGCATATGCGATGCACACATAGAGATTTTGCATGATAGGATGCCATATGTCTAAATTTTTTGGGCGCATGGATGATGCACTGGGAGCTGGAGCTAAATCTGTTTGAACTGCACTGTTGAGCTGTGGAGAAGGTGACACGTGGCAGTTGTTGAGATTTAGTTATTATTGAGATCTTGGGCGGTTGGCACCCGTTAGTAGACAGAACTGAGTCAATGACACGTGGCACGTGTCTATTACTCAAAGATCTTGGATCTGTTGTAGGTTGATCTGCTTGGATGCGCCTAGGATCTAACGCATGGGAAGATTTATTTATCCGACTTTTAAGAGTCAAATAGTAAGTCTAGGCACATGGCTTTTGAGGTGCATA
This sequence comes from Iris pallida, assembly GCA_029216955.1. NCBI lineage: Eukaryota > Viridiplantae > Streptophyta > Magnoliopsida > Asparagales > Iridaceae > Iris > Iris pallida. The sequence goes on from JANAVB010040818.1 coordinate 16,152,356, forward strand.
TAGAGTTTGAGCGTATGGCTGCTGAGGCGCATGCGAGTGATCAGTCGGCCACGTGGCAGAACACCGCCGTAATCGACAAATGAGTGATGATTGTGTCTCTTCGCCTTCTGTAAAAGCTGACTGCTCAGACTTTGAGACGTGTGCTGGTATCATTTTGGTCACTTTAGCATTAAATACTTTAATGGGTGGAGAGCTTTAGATGGGTGCATCAGTCGTGCATCGCATGTGGCTGACGAGCGCATAAGCTACGTGGCGTATCTTCTTTGGTCAGTTTTGTTGAGTCTTTCGAGGATGACTTTGACTTAGCTGATTTTGAGATTACAGATTCATCACTATTAATGCAAGTTTATTGCTGACTTCGGATTGGTTTGATTTGTCCTGGCATATAAATATCAATATAGAGAGTTTGCTCGTTCATTTCATCCAAACTTCTCATTTGAGATAAACTCGATCGATCCTCCTCCTTGGCACTGCGGATTATGGATCTCCTCATTCAAAGAAGCTTCGATTTTAACGACAAACTCTTTCAGAAGACTGAGATGCGCCGGGTGAGCTATGGACACAACAACTTACGTTCCAGCCCATTGTCGGTAGTGTTCTTCTACAAGATAGCGTTGGGTACCTGTTGCATCCAAAGATCGGGGTCGTCGTGCCTCGACTTTCGTTATGCTGGAAGAGCCACCGAGTTTAGATTGATTGCCAACCCGTATTCTTCTCAATAAATGCTTCATTAGCCGAAGCACTCGCGTGTTGACGAGGAAGTAATTCGATCTGATGAAGAGGAATGATGCATCTATACTGAGACGTCAGAGTGATGCGCATAGCTGAGTTGATGCGCCTAGTTGTAGAGTTTAGGTTTCTTTGTAATAGACTTTTTATTGTAATCATTTAGCCATGTAATAGATTTTCATATAAAATAAAAAATCTATTTTTCATGTGCTTTTTATCTTTTGCTGTCTTTGAATGATGCACGGACATTTGTCTTGTGTCTTTGACGCATGATGTTTATGGCGTATAGATACTTTGGTCATCGGATGCGCCTGAAATTTCATGCTTCTACAGAGAGAGCAGCCAAGTCTTGGTAGCGGAGGTGTGCTCTGCGTCTTCTGTAAATTTGCAGAAGCTACAGTACTTCATGAGGAGGGACGATGTACAATAGATAATAGCCTGATTACGGGTCGGGTCCAGGTCATTGTCGGGTTCAACCCGTTATCACATTTAAGGTCTGCTGCTCTAAAGTTATGGTTATTGGGTTATACCCGATGCTCGGGACTTAAGTCCTAATCGTAGAGTTAAAAGGGCCAGGAGAAAGTGGATAATAGGTTGTAGGAGATTAACTAATAATATTAGTAATATTATGGGTATAAGTCTTTATTTAGTTACCCAATATATTAAAACAAGGAAACATATAAATTAAGCTTGTCGTAAAGAAGAGTATAAAATTTCCTGATTTTTTCTTAACCCTATAATTTCAAAAGGATGCTAAAATTACCTACACTCATGGATCATCATAAATCAGGTTATCTCAATTAGATAAGCTCAAAGTTAACCTAATAATATTAATGATTTTACTATCTAAACTTATAACCATAACAATATATAAGGTAAATTTAAAATTAATTTAACGGGTCAATAATAATAGTTAGATAAATCATATATAAAAATATAGGGGGCTCACATTCTCTCCCCCTTAGAAAATTGTGTCCCCGAAATTAAAAAGATGGCACAATTTTAAGAAGAAGAGAATCATAAAGAAATTTACGAAAATCAAAAAGTGGTACGTAAATCCGTACCTCGGTCCTCGAAAAAATAAGAAAAATGCTCCCGAATAGAATCCTCACGCTCCAAAGTGGACTCGCCTGGAGAATGATGCTTGCATGCAATCCGGACGAGTCAAATGGTCTGCCCTCTCAAAACCTTCTCGCTGCGTTCGAGAATCGTAACAGGCTGCTCCACATAGGTCAGTCTCGGTCCTACCGTAATCTCCGAATGGTCTAGCACGTGACTGGGGTCTGCCACGTACCTCCTCAACTGTGATACATAGAAAACGTCATACACACCCTCAAGTGATATGAGGTAATGCTAAACGATAATCCACCTCACCAAATTATTCCATAATGTCGAAGGGCCCGATGTACCTCAGACTCAACTTGCCTTTGCTACCAAATCTAATTGTCCCCCGAGTTGGTGATATCCTCAAGAATATGTGATCGCCTTCCTTGAACTCCAAGGGTCGGCGATGAGTATCAACCCAATGCTTCTACCTGTCTTGTGCCGCCAGGAGGTGACTCTGAATCGCTTCACTTTCTCTACGGTCTTCGTTACCAGCTCTTAACCAAGTATCTGACGCTCTCCGACGTACCTCTAACAAACTGGAGACCTACACTTTCTGTCGTACAGTGCCTCAAACGATGCCATCTGTATGCTCACTTGGTAGCTGTTGTTGTAGGAGAATTCAACCAAATGAAGATGATCCTTCCAAGATCCTCCAAAATCCAACATACAAGCTCTCAGCATATCCTCAAGTGTCTTGATCGTGCGCTCTGACTGTTCGTCCATCTGTGGGTGATAAACTGTGCAAAATTTGAGGCGAGTCCCCAAATCTCCTGCATACTCCTCCAAAAGTATGAAACGAATCTGGAATCTCGATCCGACACAATGCTGACCGGTACTCCATGTAGATGCACTATCTACCTCATGTACAAATTAGCAACAATCTTCGTCGTTTGTGTAAACCCCCAAAATTTTTACTATAATTTTGTTTAAATAAATTTTTTGTATTAATTTTATTTTTCATATTTGTACGTCACGTGCGAGTACGTATATGCGAGGTAGCATATTTTTATATACACAAAGATTTTATTAAAAGATTTTTTCATATAGAAAATAAGTATATTTTTATAACAATATAAAGTAAATATTTTAATTTATTGCATCGTGTTGTGATTGGCAAAATTTATTTATTATTATAAAAAGGCTAGTAATTTTATTGTACAAATAGTAATTTGCAAAAACTATATTTTTACAAAAATATCCTATTTGCGAGATACATGAAATTTAATTTCATGTATACTGTAGTTTTCAAAAACTTGTGGAAATTATTTCATTCACATGCAAAAATATTTTTAAATATTTAAAAATTGATTGTGATTTTCTTAATTAATTATTATTATATTTTTATTATTTATAAAAAGGATAATTTAAAATTTGTTGATTTAAATATTTAATTGTCTTGGTAATTTAAATTGAGATTTAATTTTTATGGATTGTGAATTTAAATAGTATAAATTAAAGATAAAGTTTTAACTTGTTTTAAATTTAGATTTGAATTAATTGAGTTACTTTAATTTGATAGTGAATTATCTATTTGGGTTTAAATAAGTCATAATCTCTATCTACCAAGGATTCCTCAACCCTATATATATGGGACTCGTGCATCGTGTCTATGTTCCCCTTTCCATCCACTATATGTTATTACAAATTACAGTTATCATCACCATCATCGTGTCAGACACTTCCCGACACGATAAAAATTCCCTAATTCTAATTCTCGCCACACCCATCCTCACACCAACGCCGATTCTGCCACTTCCACCTCGCCCTCACCTGAGTCTACCCCGACCACGGCACCTTCTCCCTGCCGTTTCTGCCTTACCTCGACCACACGCCTGCCGCTGGACAACCAAACACCATCACCCACCGAGCCCGACGACCCTAAATCCTTCGTCCACCCTGCTAAAATGCTGTATTCGCCACCATCATCTTCGTCATCATCACCAATCGTCGTCCACCGACAGCCCCGACCACCTACAATTCCACCCCTGTCATCTCCCCCGACAGAAAACCACAAGCACCACCACCCCCGTCTCCAGCATCACCACCGCTAAGATCATCAGTAACCCCAATACCACCACCAACTCTGCCCCATACCATGGCTCTACCGCCGGCCAATCGGGAAACCATCATACCACCCACTGCCACCGTCTTCCACTGCCTATTGATACTGCTCTCACTTGAACCATCACCATGGCCAACATCACCGCTACAGCCCCCGCCTTCACCACGTCCCATCCCTGATCCCTCCCCCGGGCCGTACAGCGCCCACCCCACAATTACCACAACCATCAAAATCCTCGCCCATCTCCTGACCACCATTACTGGCCACAGCCACCGTTGCTACGGCCAGCAACGCCGAGCCACCACCGTGGTCACCTCGGACCCGTACCATCTCCCTCTCCGTCATTTCTCCCTCTTCTTCATTATTTCTCTCTCCTCCTCCTTTAGATTAATCCCTAATTGTCACGTCCCGCTTCCGTAGGAGCGATCGTCCTCGCAAAGGCGTGATGCCGCACGAGCCTAGATTGCGCTCTTGCAAGGCGGGTTCCATAACGGTCGATTTCAGCGGCTGCGATGGGGTCGTCGCACAAAAGTCCCAAGCAGAGACATTGAATAATAGCAACGAAAATTAAGAACAAAACACAAGTCATTCAAAGGAAGCTCTTTATTGATATTGGGTCAAAGATTACATGGGCGCAAGGCCAAGATTACAAGTCACTCAAGCTCACTCTTCTCATATTACAAGTCACTCAGCTCTCTCTCATCTCTTAATACATGTCTTGAACTAGCGGATGCTTTGGAAGGCGACGTCCATACATTATATCTTGTATAAGTCTTGAATACATGCGGCCGCACGCTTCGAATCGCCAAGGAACTCCATGCCTCGACGCATCCAAGCGAGCTCCATGCCACGAGCTCCTACCTGTGCATGTACATAAAAACTATGTGGGTGTCAGTACTCAACTGTACTGGTGGAATGAGCTCCTCGCCCATCCATACAAAACCAACACTCTTGATTTACTTCATGCAATATAGTCCCTTCTTATCAATTGTCTTTCTTGTACGAACAAAATAGTAAAGCGTAATACTCTAGAGGGGGGGTGAATAGAGTTGGCAGCGGAATAATGCTAATTAAAAAAGTTAGCAGCACAATCACAGAATATTAATCACAACTAAAATAATGTAAAAGCAAAGTTAAGAGAGCAAACGCAAAGACAGCGATGTATACTGGTATCCCTCTTTTGAGGACTAATCCAGTCGGTAGAACTCTTGCTACCAGTTGAATCCACTATTGGAAAAATCGCAAGTTTTCTTACGAAGTCCTTGCAACTTCTACAATGCGAGCTTTGATACGAAGAACTCGTCCGACTTAAAATGTGAAGAGGTATTCTTCAATCAAGCCTTCTGATTACAATCTCTCAGAAACTTCTAGACCGTACCGCACTGGCAAATTGACTAGAGGATTGTAACTGGCTTGGGATCTGAAATTGAAAGCTCTAGAAAACTCTTTGGAAGACTGAAAGCTTTAGATAGAGAGAAGATTGAAAGTGAATGAGTGAATTGAAATGATCGAAATCCTTCTCTATTTATAGGAGTTCCAAAAACAGACTTCTGTCAGAATTCGGGTAGAATTCGGGCAGAACTCTTTGAGCAAATCTCGGTCAAATCCGTAACTGCAGGAGGACCAAGTTCCAAAGATTCAAAATCACAATGGCCACCAACCGAACTCTGGCCGAACTCTGGCCGAACTCGGTCCGAGTTCTGTCAGGGTTAAGTCAGGGTTTAGTTAGGGTTTTTGAAAAAGCTTTTGGTGATTTTTGAAAATCTTTTTGTAAACCTTTTTGAGAGGTCATTTTAAAAACATTTTGAACTCATTTAGGGATAGCCTATTTGCCAGTACGACTCGGTGTACAACATATTCCTAGACTCAAATAAAATGAAAAATACATTGCATAAGGAATTACAGACTCGAGTAGGCAAACAGATCTTCGGTCTTGAATGGAGTGGATAGCCAATCTTGATCATGTCCAAGAATCCGAGATGTCCCGACTAGCTTCGTATATCCAGACAGAGTTTGATCAATTATTAAAATCAGGTTGACCATATGACCAATGGGCCAACAATCTCCTCCATTTTGATAATTGACAAACTATGAATGATATAACATTAAGCTAAGCTTGTTCAAAATATCAAAAAGTAGAAATTGTTCATATCCTGTATTAACTCATAAAAAATGTTAGATCTTTAATTTTCTCCCCCTTTGTCACTTAGCAAAATAATTGCAAAAAGAGAAAGCTCCCCCGCAATCAATGCAAAAGTAACAAGTAGTGAGAAAACATATAAAAAAAATTTGAGAAACACATTAAAGCATGATTTGTTTCTACAGATTATCATTACAGGCATGTATTAAAAAAAATCTCAGGCATGCTATTTCACAGGCAGTTTGTAATGAAGAAGCAGTATAAAGAGATTGTGCTAATAATTAAAACAAAGTGCTGAAAATAAACTGAAATGCCATAACTGAAACACCATAAACAAGTCCAAGAATGATAATAGTACTGAATCAAACGACAAAGTGCTGATAAATACTAGAAAGTACTGATAAAAAGAAATACTGATAAAAACTTGGAATGTTGGAGCATTTCCAAGTATACAATAGAATGTCACTAAAAAATCAAATCACATCTCCTCATCACTATCCTCGTCATCACCAACGTCAGCTCGACCAGCATGTCCTGAAGGACCAGCACCAGAAGTACCAGTACCAGAAGGATGAGTAGGGGCGCCAGCATAGAACTCACCAACGTAGCCACGAGGTGCACGATACCAATTATAGGCGTTACCTGGCTGGAAGTAGGCAAGGACAGCCTCATCCTCACAGCGGTAACCCGAAAAAGCTGGATCTCGAGGGATGGAATCGGCTGAATGATCAGTCTGAGCAAAACGAAGATCAGCCAAGGAGTTTTCCATCGCCTGATAATGGGTTACGTCGCGGAACTCATGCTCGTGAGCCATGTCCGTCATCGAGACGTGCAAAGCAGATAAGTGCTGATGTATGCCCTCAAATGTCATGGCATACTGATGAGGTGGTGGAGGAGGTGCAGTAGGAGGAGCAGTAACAGTCATGCTACGACGAGACAACTGAAGAAACTTGGGCTCAGGGTCCTGAGTACAAGTCGACAGATCGATGTCAAAGCGCTGAAAGATGCGTGGGAGAATCATCGCGTAAGAGAGATTTCTATCTCTTGTACGACAACGACCCATCATCTGAATTATGGTCTTAGGGGCAGAAAATAGAATCCCCTTAAGAATGTGGTACATGGCGGACAGCTCAAGAGAAGTCACATCATCCTTTGAAGTAGATTTAGAAAGAATGGTGGAATAGATGATGCGATGCAATTCATAGTTAAACAAGTTCAGGTTGTTAGCCTTGAACTTTCCAGAGCGTACTCTATCAGGTGCACAGAGTTTCGCTTTGAAACTTGCGAGTGTCGTGCCTTCGGGAAAGTCAAAATCAGTGATATCGACTAGCGGTTCACCTTCGTTCGGGATACCAAGGATCTCCGCTAAGAGGCTATCATCGAAATTGATATCAATACCTCCAACACGTGTAGTCACATTGAAAGTGTCTAATATGAGATTGCAATAGAACAATCTAATGGCATTAGTTGCTAAAGGAAAGCATATTTTAACAAATAAGTGTAACCCTAATGCCTCAAACAAATGACGATGATCAGGAAACACAGTCCATTTGACTGGAGCGCCTGTGCATATGGATCGCATAGAAAAATCACCATACCACAGTAGGTCTTGGTCGAGGGTTTGAAAGAAAAACCCGTCGAACGCACCGTCGCTCGTTTGGACCGGCGAAAAGAGTGAATCCGTATGTGGATGCGAAGATGACCCTTCCTCACTAGGGGTCGTCTTCTTCCTCTTAGATGGATTGAATTTAGGAGCCATATGTGCAAATTGGAATAAAAATGCACTAATTGAAAGGTGGAGAGGGAGGGAGTTATACCTCACGAAATCAAGATATGTCGTAGAGAACGACGATCTCCGCACGATTCCGAATTTTGGAGAGATTTCACCAAGTAGATTGGAAGGAAAAGATTGGTGAAGAACTAGGGTTTGATGGCTTGGGTCGGCTGCTGCTGCTGTTTGAAATGGTTTGGAAGCAATGAAAGAGAAGAAGCTCTCGGGTTCTGGATATATACACAGATACCCTCAACCGAACTTGGGCCGAATTCGGTCAGAGCTCTGGCCGAATTCGCCTAGGGTTCTTCAAAGTTGATTTTTGCCATTCTTTTTCATTGTCTCATTTCAAATATTTAATTCAAAGATTAGTTATTTTAGCCTTCAATTAACATAATTAATATTATTTTATGAATTAAATGTCGTTACACAGCAACTGTCTCAGATTAGTTGTAGGAGTACTGTCCCAGTTGGCGGAGGTTCACCGGGGAACTCTTAAGTACCGCTTCGCTTCAACCGTAGTTGTGGTGACAGACAGACTCTTTATTGGCTTGTTTCTAACACAGTTTTTGCATGATAATATATAATCATAAAACAAAATCAATTAATATTATTGACGTCCAAAATTCCTAATTCTCGACGTAAATAATTGAAACGATCTTCCGCTAGAGGTTTAGTGAAGATGTCAGCTAATTGATTTTCAGTATCTATGTACACAAGGTTTATATCTCCATTTTGATGATGATCTCTAAGAAAATGATGTCGAATCTCGATATATTTAGTACGAGAGTGACATACTGGATTCTTAGTCAAATTAATAGTGCTCGTGTTATCACAGAAAATGGGAATATGTGTGTAAAACAAATCATAGTCTTCTAGGGTTTGTTTTATCCACAAAATCTGAGCACAATAACGTCCTGCGGCGATGTACTCAGCCTCTGTTGTTGATAGGGCTACAGAATTTTGCTTTTTACTAAACCAAGAGACTAAAGCTTTGCCTAAAAATGACATATGCCACTTGTACTTTTTCTATCAACTTTGCATCCAGCAAAATCTGTATCCGAATAACCAATAAGGTCAAAGGACTTAGTTTTGGGATACCACAAGCCAACAGAAGAAGTGCCTTTAAGGTATCGAAAGATACGCTTAACTGCGGACATATGTGATTCCTTTGGGTTAGCTTGAAAATGTGCACACAGACAAACACTAAACATTATATCAGGACGACTAACAGTTAAATAAAGTAAACTACCAATCATACCTCGATACTTACGTGTGTCGACTGGCTTGCCTTGTTCATCTGAATCAAGCTTTGTTGAAGTTGTCATTGGAGTGCCAATAAGTTTAACATTGTCCAGATCGAACTTCTTTAGCAAGTCTTTTGTGTACTTGGCTTGATTTATGAATGTCCCATTATCAGTTTGTTTGATTTGCAGTCCGAGAAAGAATTTCAGCTCTCCCATCATGCTCATCTCAAACTCATTCTACATACACTTAGAAAATTCTTGACACAGAGATTCATCAGTAGATCCAAATATAATATCATCAACATAGATTTGAATTAAAAGCAGCTTGCCATTAAAAGATTTAATAAACAGTGTAGTGTCAACCTTTCCTTTTGAAAAACCGTTGTCAAGTAGAAAAGAGCTTAGACGATCATACCAAGCACGAGGGGCTTGTTTTAAACCGTATAGAGCTTTCTTCAACTTGAAAACATGATCTAGGTTTTTAAAATTCGTGAAACCTGGAGGTTGTGCTACAAAAACTTCTTTTTTTATAAATCTATTTAAAAAAGCACTCTTCACATCCATTTGAAAAAGTTTGAAATCATAAAAACATGCAAATGCACATAACATGCGAATGGATTCTAATCTCGCAACTGGGGCATAAGTCTCATCGTAGTCGATACCTTCTTCTTGATTGTATCCTTGAGCTACGAGTCGAGCCTTATTACGAGTCACTAAACCATTCTCATTCAGTTTGTTTCGGAATACCCAACGGGTGCCAATGACCGGATGATCAACAGGCCTGGGAACAAGTTCCCAAACTTGATTCTGTTCAAATTGGTTTAATTCCTCTTGTATAGCATCTATCCAAAAACTATCACTACATGCTTCATCAATAGTTTTGGGTTCTAGCTGTGAAATAAATGCAACACTAGAAACAATATCTCTACAGGATGTACGAGTACTTATTCCTTGGTAATATCACCAATTACCAAATCCTTTGGATGATTAGCTGTAAATTTCAACCTTTTCGCTTCATTCTGAAGGTAGCTGGTTCCTGGATCTTCTCTAGGAGGTTCAGCTAGTGCAGAGCTTGGTTGAGAATCAGCTGGAGTTGAGCTTGGTACAGATGTATCTTCGTCATTGTCATCAATTGTCATTTGATTCAATTCATCAAAAGTGACATTGATTGACTCTTCGATGATCATGGTACGTTTGTTGAAGACTCTGTATCCTTTGCTCTTGGCCGCATAACCTAAGAATATACCTTCATCGGCCTTTTCATCAAATTTTTCCAAATTGTCTTTTATATTAAGAATAAAACATTTACAACCAAAAATTCTAAAGTAAGAAACTGAGAAAATTCTATCAAACCATAACTCACATAGAGTCTTCTTCGATTTGGGTCGAATTAGAACTCTATTGAGAACAAAGCAAGCTGTGTTGACAGCTTCAGCCCAGAAATATTTGGGTAGACTAAACTGGTTTAACATCACTCTGGCCATTTCGATTAGAGTTCTGTTCTTACGTTCCACAACTCCACTTTGTTGTGGAGTCCTAGGGGAGGAGAACTCATGAATAAAATCGTGTGTCACAAAAATACTCAAAATTAGCATTCTCGAATTCGCCACCATGATCGCTTCTAATGCGAGTGATCATATAACCTTTTTCATTCTGAACTTTCTTACAAAAGGCGACAAATTCGGATAATGCATCATTCTTGCGTGTCAAGAAATATACCCACGTGTATCTAGAGAAATCATCTACAATTACGAAAGCATAAAGTTTACCTCCGAGGCTAGCAACTCTGCTAGGACCAAATAAGTCCATATGAAGCAATTGTAGAGGTCTAGTAGTACATACTGCGTTTACTGACTTGAAAGTGGATCTGGTAGCTTCGTTCCTTTCACATTGACTGCATACCGAATCCTTCTTGAATGTAATGTCCGGTAAACCGCGTACTAGCTTCTTTGTGGATAATCTTGATATTGTATCCATATTAGCGTGACCGAGTCTCATATGCCACAGATGACTCTCATCACTTTTGGCCATTAAGCATCTACCTGAAATGTTAGTTTCTTCTAACAAATAGAAAACATATATATTGTCTTCCCTGATACCTTCAAAGATAGTACTACCAGTTGAGCTATCAACTATAGTACATTTGTCTTTGCCAAAGTTGATGCCATAACCATGATCAGCTAGATGACTTATGCTGAGTAGGTTATGTTTCAACTCGGTAACCAGACAGACATCCTTAATTACAGGATAGGGAGACTTACCAACATCACCGATACCAATAATATACCCTTTCAAATTATTACCGAAGGAGACATAGCCTTCCTTCTTTTTCTTCGACAGTGTTGCAAATAGGGTAGCGTCACCGGTCATATGCCGTGAGCAACCGCTGTCGAGGATCCATTTGCTTCTAGCATGTGAAGGGTGTTCCACCTACAAAACAATTTGCAGATAAAACCTTTGGTACCCATTTCTTGTAGGGTCCTGAATTGTTAGCTTTAGGTATCCAAGCATAAACATTTAAATCTACAAGCTTTCTCATTCTACATGCAGATGATATATGACCAATGAGGCCACAATAATGACATTGTGCATGTCAAGTGTTGAAAGCTGAGTGGTGTGCATGGTTGGTAGGTTTGGGTTTTCTAGTATAGAAGAAAGCATACCTATAATCTTGTTTGGGCTTAACCTTTTGGGGTAAAGGTTTGATAGGGTTAGGTCTGACAGTGTTTGGCTTGGGAATGTTCCGATTTCTCGGTAAGTGACACGTGTTAGGGTAGGAAGCAGCAGGCTCAGGCTGTTTTCCTAACCTAATTTCCAATCTTTTGGAAGTGTCATACAACTTAGTATAATCAGAAGTAAGTGATTCCATTCTGATTTGTGCACATTGAAGACTTTTCTTCTCTATAGAAAGTTCTTCCTTGAGTTGGTCAATAATTTTGTCTTTCTCTTCAGATGACTTGGTAGTCTCGTGTAATAAGAGCTTTATTGAAGAAAGCTCACCAGACTCACTAACATTATTTCTAACCTCAGCTAGTAGGTCGGTAAGTCTACCTATTTTACCTTTGTACTCTTTGAGTACCTTCTTAGAGGTCTGATACTTACTACGCAGTTTCCTGTAGTCAGTCATCAGGTCACTGAAGGCATCTCCTAATTGCTCAAAGGTGAAGTCATCATAAGTATCAACTACAGGTTCAGTAGGTACCTGATCGGATGCCATAAAGCATACGTTTGCAGCATCTTCTGATTGTTCGTCTTCTGAGTCGCTGGCTTCACTTTTATGCCATATGCTGGTGTTGGCATATTTCCGTGATGTTGATCTCTTCAGGTTCCCTTTTTCATACCTGTTGCTCTTCTTGCTTGATGATGAGTTTGTGGGACAATCCTTCTTCATGTGTCCCTTCTTCTTGCAACCATAGCAGACAGCATCTTCTTGGTACCAGTTGTTGCTGTTGTTTTCTTTGACTCTCTTCTCATGTCTCATGAATCTTTTGAACTTCCTTGCTAGGAGTGCTTGATCTTCAGCGTCAGATCCACTACTGTCTGAGTCATCTTCAGCAGCTTTTCTGTGCTGAGCCTTGAGGGCGATAGTCTTCTCCTTTGGTGCAGGCTCTTCAAAATCTTGTAGCTCCAGTTCATGAGTGAGTAGCTTACCCATGAGTACTTCGAGGGACATAGTTGTGAGGTCGTTCCCTTCAATGATTGCAGTAGCCTTTGGAATCCAGTTCTTGGTGAGAGCTCGCAGGAGTTTGCGAATCTTTTCATGGTTACTGTAATCTTTGCCTAGGAAGGACAAAGGATTTACAATATCCAAGAACCTCTCGAACATTTGTGTAACTGTTTCGTTGGGCTTCATTTTGAACGCCTCGTACTCTTGAGTAAGTCTGCTGACTTTAGATTCCTTGACTTGAGTCGTGCCTTCATGTGTGACTTCGAGTAGCTTCCATACTTCATTAGCCGTTGTGCAGATAGACACCCTGTTAAATTCAGTTCTGTCTAAAGCACAAAAGAGAGCATTAATGGCACGTGCGTCAAGACTGGTCCTTTTCTTTTCTTCCTCTGTATATCTGCTATGGGGTTTTTCAACTAAAACTCCATCAACATTTATACGAGGTGGCTTTTGATAGCCATCAAGAACAATGGACCATAAATCAAAATCAAGAGATTTCAAAAAGAAACTCATCCGTGTTTTCCAATATGTATAATTCGTACCATCAAACAGTGAGGGTTGTTTGTGGCCTGGCCTTCACTTGTGAATTTCACAGTTGCCATGTGTTGTGCTGTGATCTATATAACAGTTAATTAAAATGAATAAATAATTGCACTGTTACCTTTGCTTTACCTGTAACACCCGCTCTGATACCAATTGTAGGAACGAAATAGTAAAGTGTAATACTCTAGAGGGGGGGTGAATAGAGTTGGCAGCGGAATAATGCTAATTAAAAAAGTTAGCAGCACAATCACAGAATATTAATCACAACTAAAATAATGTAAAGGCAAAGTTAAGAGAGCAAACGCAAAGACAGCGATGTATACTGGTATCCCTCTGTTGAGGACTAATCCAGTCGGTAGAACTCTTGCTACCAGTTGAATCCACTATTGGAAAAATTGTAAGTTTTCTTACGAAGTCCTTGCAACTTCTACAACGCGAGCTTTGATACGAAGAACTCGTCCAACTTCAAATGTGAAGAGGTATTCTTCAATCAAGCCTTCTAATTACAATCTCTCATAAACTTCTAGACTGTACCGCACTGGCAAATTGACTAGAGGATTGTAACTGGCTTGGGATCTGAAATTGAAAGCTCTAGAAAACTCTTTGGAAGACTGAAAGCTTTAGATAGAGAGAAGATTGAAAGTGAATGAGTGAATTAAAATGATCGAAATCCTTCTCTATTTATAGGAGTTCCAAAGACAGAATTCGGGCAGAATTCGGGCAGAATTCGGGCAGAACTCTTTGAGCAAATCTCGGTCAAATCCGCAACTGCAGGAGGACCAAGTTCCAAAGATTCAAAATCACAACGACCACCAACCGAACTCTGGCCGAACTCTGGCCGAACTCGGTCCGAGTTCTGTCAGGGTTAAGTCAGGGTTTAGTTAGGGATTTTGAAAAAGCTTTTGGTGATTTTTGAAAATCTTTTTGTAAACCTTTTTGAGAGGTCATTTTAAAAACATTTTGAACTCATTTAGGGATAGCCTATTTGCCAGTACGACTCGGTGTACAACATATTCCTAGACTCAAATAAAATAAAAAATACATTGTATATGGAATTACAGACTCGAGTAGGCAAACAGATCTTCGGTCTTGAATGGAGTGGATAGCCAATCTTGATCATGTCCAAGAATCCGAGATGTCCCGACTAGCTTCGTATATCCAGACAGAGTTTGATCAATTATTAAAATCAGGTTGACCATATGACCAATGGGCCAACATTTCTAGTCTTATCTTAGGATCGGTTTTATGACCGACGATTTGGCCTATTTTGTGTCTCTAGACCATCCCGTGCTTGCAACAACAACATCGACTCAACAACGTTAACCTATCAAGTCGTGCTTGCCTTACGACCCATAATCAGAGACGCAACTATGCTATAAGACTCCATTCTCGTGTGACTGTGCTATAAGTCCTTGTTGAGGCCGTGCCTCGCAACTCAAATGAGACTCAATCATATCGTCGTCTCGCGGCCCTTCGCTACTAAATCATCAACTGACCCATCCAACTTGTGAACTAAGTGTCACTCGACCAACTTTGCCTTACGGCGTTTCCTGACTTAAACTCAAGACAACTCAAACCATAACTATGCAACTTATATGTCGACAACATAAGACTTGATGCCACATCTCGTGCCGAAGCACGTCGCCTACGTTGCAACCAAATCTTAGGCCCAACATTGTGCTCAAACTATACACACACATTCAACTCGACTCCTTGATATAGTACACTCAATACTCGACTTAATCCAAAGGCACACTCGCAGATTGCCGCCCGTGCCGACTCATCTATATGAGGTCACTAGAATGACAAGCTATCTTGGACACATAGCTGGTATAGGATGGACCGGTCACTGCAAGTAGCTAGCCCCGATGAGCGTCCACCGAATACTTGCCTTTCGGCTCAGCTATCCCGCTCACTTTCACCCTCGGTTTCCTCCTAGGCCGGAACGGTCCCGTGGCCCCGAGTTGCCATCCGAGAAAACAAATCACCCTTGTCGACAAGTTGTCCAATGACCATGCAAGATTCGACACAAACTGACGTCTCACACAGTCATTCCTCTTCTAATGTTACCATCTCTTTAAAACCAATATCAATACTTCTATCATTTGAGACCCCTCGACGACCCACGGTCGCGAGCATTCTTTCTATGTTACCATATCATTTCATTCAACTCAATGCCTATTCGATAGTCCTTTCTCCAAAACTTATTAAATCAATCGTGGTTCATGCCTTAAACACTAAGTCCGTGCATCGTGCCTCAAACCGACTTCCGATCTACGCGACGCTATCGCCCAAGTCATACTTTATATGACGGGCCTTGAGACCGTAAGACTATGTAGTTATACCCAATCGTAGAACTCGTAGGACCGTGCTTGCTACCACTCCGATAGCCTAACATAACTTACCTGACTTAAACGCACAACGACTCGACGAGTAAAGGCTGCGTCTAGCCACGCATTGCGGAAACGTGTTGCGCATGCGTTCGACTTCTGAACGACCAAGTCATTTGGGTGTCTAGACTTATATCATAAGCCGTACAATGCAACTTAACTCATGGGGTAAGCCAAGGCTATGCCAAGCCTTGGACGATAGGACCGTGCATGCTTTATGTAGCATTTATGCGGGCGACGCCTATGACTTAGGCTACGTTCATAACTTCGTCTACTCATCCAACTTTCCTTCTCCTAAGCCACGGGACGAAGGATCGAGTGTCATTTTCAAAGCATGTCGTGCACCAACTCTAAGCCGACCATTGGACCTTTCCATATTCAAACTCAATTCGACCCGTCGGAATTATTCCCTTTAGATATATGATTCGTCTCTTTTATTATCAAGCCTACTTGTGCAAGTTGAAAACATGCGATTTATTATGTAAAGGCTAAGATGAGGCAAGTTCATCGAAACTACCCCACCTGAGTGAGCGGTCGCCTCGACCGAGCGATGTCTTCGAGCAGCCGTTGCAAGGCTAAGTCCGAACGCCGTTGGTATTTCGATTCCTCCGATTGACTGAGCGGGACGGGGCACTACACTAATGCACTTTCCCCCATCTCCATGAATTTGCTGAGTTGTCTATATGCATTCACTAATGTATGGTGATGGAGCATAGCAGACAGCAACAACGTTTGCTGTGCGTATTAACTTTTAGTATTTTTATAGTAT
Source organism: Iris pallida (assembly GCA_029216955.1). NCBI lineage: Eukaryota > Viridiplantae > Streptophyta > Magnoliopsida > Asparagales > Iridaceae > Iris > Iris pallida. Next base: position 16,168,781 of record JANAVB010040818.1, read on the forward strand.
ATTTTTATTAGTATTAAAATCTGTATACATTAAAAGAAAATTTGTGTATGTATTATATATATAATTAATATTATACTATTCAACAACTATATTATTATTATTATTACTGCCATTTTATTGATTTAGTGTTATTTTTATTTATAGTACTATTAGTTATTTTATATTCTTTGATCTCAAATTAGATGCGTAACAAAAATTATATTATATAGCTGGATTTGTTTATGAAATTTCAAAATTCGGGTTGGAAGCCCTAAAGTATTTTTTTTACATTTTTATATATTCATTTTGGGACTAATAAAATATAGATTCTACCAAAATCCTACTTTTACAAACTTAACATTTTGTCTAATACTATTTTTATTCAAACGCGTTTTCCTAAAAACATTTTACTGATTAATATAAAAATATATTTTTACCTAAATCCTATTTTTGACAAATATAGAGTTTTGCATAAAAATGATTTTTAGAATTCTAAGTGTATACCAAAATTATATTAACTAAATTCTAATTTCAAGTATTATAACTATTTTCTAAAAATATAGTGTAAGTATCTACTTCAGCAATTTCTCTCTTTGATATCCCTATTAATCATGACTAAATCGTGCTTTCCTATTTCCTCGCCACTTCGGACCCTTGCACATTGACCCCGACTATTGGACAAACAGGACTTGTAGGATCACTATGCCACACCATACGACACACCAGGCAAGATACCTTGCCATAATTATTGTTTATATTTAGTCTGCATTTTTCTTAGTTATTGGATATTACTGCCTGTTTGTTTCCAGTTTTTCCAGTTGCACCTTTGATTTCTATTCATGATTTACTTACTTGCTTTATGTTATCCACGATGTAAGTGCTAGTCTTATTTTCTTTCTTGCCTTTAATTTATGCATGCGGACCTACAAGTTAAGGGACTACCGTTTGCACATCGAGTCGTGGTGTACTGGTAACACCACCGTGCACCGGAGGTGAGGGCCGGGTTTGAGCCCTCCCTCCCACGGAGGTGGTTGGGTGGCGGTGGCCACGGCCTCCGGGCCAAGGTCGGGTGGAGTCGTCCACCGACTTTGGTTTAAAAAAAAGGGGGCTACCGTTTGTTAGTGTATTATCATAAACTTGTCACGACTGTGCCACAAGATATGTGTGAGTTATGAGTAGTATATAGAGGTACTTGCGTGTTGGCTGATCATCCGTGCTTATGCGTTAGGTCTAATTGATAATTGAGGCATGATGGGAGACTTAGCAGTTAGTAGAGGTACATGGTTGTAGATACGACTTAATAGATGCATAGGGTGGGAAGAACATTTTCTTATCGTATGGGATACTATTACACCTCCTTTTATTATCGAACGCTTCGCTGGAGATACGGTTTTGCTTACCCATTTGCTGGCCTCTGATGTTCATGGAATTTTATGCTTTGAGGCCCCTGGTGCCCAAAGTGGGGACTACGCCAATCCCATATAGCCAGAGGGCCCATGCGTAGGTTTGATCTTAACTGCATATAAACTGTAGAACGGTTAGGTGACCCTAGTTGATGTCATGTCAATTTACTTTATTTGCGACTTTATGGCATATTTTATATACAGTTTATGTGACATGTTCTTCATGTATCTTGTTATGTCCTTCTGAGGACCTGGTGAATGCTCTAGGTGTGCTTTTATGACTTTCCATAAGTATTCTAGCCAAGGTCGTGATCTTCTCCATTCCTTCGAAGATGATTACACTTGGACCGTCTTCGCTATTTTTATAAATTCTCTCCTTATACTTTACTTCTCATTTAAATAGTTAGTAGTGGATTTGTCTCCGTTCAACGTCTTGTATAAAATAACAATTTATAGTTGATTTATATCATTATTCTTTTATTTTTGTGGATGAGTTTTAGTTGTCTTGGTTTACCGCGTTTTACAGCTTACGTATATTTATTATACGGCTGGTATGTCTACGTTCATAGTCCTACGTATTTTGGGACTGGAGCGTTACAGATTGTCCAACCTTGAAGGGGTAGAAATGAGCCGACTTGGTGAATCAGTCCACGATGACCCAAACTGCATCCTTCCTGCTAGGGCTCCTTAGAATCCAGTAACAAAGTCCATCGTGACGTGTTCCCACTTCCACTCGGGAGTGGAAAGTGGCTGCAATAGTCCTACAAACCTCTGGTGCTCTGCCTTGACCTGCTGACAGACCAAACATCTCGCTACGAATCGAACGATCTCCCTCTTCATTCCATACCACCAGTAATGCTAACGCAAATCCATGTACATATTCATACTCCTGGGAAAAATAAAATATATCGAGCTATGCGCCTCTGCAATCAACTCCTGGCATAGCTCTCCACTTGGAACGCATCGGCGATCTCTCCACCTCAATATCTCGTCCTCGTGAATCCGTAGCCCTGTCTGGTCTCCGCCTCGGTCCTCTCCCAGAGTCTCCCGAATCTTGCATTTGTAGGTAGAGCGGCCTTGATCCTCTCAACCAAGAAAGACTGTACCCCAAGTGTAGATAACTGTCCATCCATGCCCGACAAGATGACCTCAATCCCCAACTCTTGGAGATCCTCCAATAAATGACGCTGAGTCGTCAAAAAGTATGTCGTGGGCTTCCTGCACAAGGCATCCGCCACGATATTTGCCTTGACCGGATGGTACTGTAACTCGATATAAAAGTCTTTCATCAGCTCCAGCCAACGCCTTTACCTCATGTTCAGCTCCTTCTGCGTAAAGATGTACTTCAAAATCTTGTGATCAATAAATATCTCTACCCGCTCTCCGTAAAGATAGTGCCTCCATAGCTTTAGTACAAAAATTACTGGAGTTAGCTCCAAGTCGTGCGTCGGGTAGTTCTTCTCATGTACCCTCAACTGTCTCGATGCGTAGGCGACAACCTTATCGTGCTGCATCAGAACGCATCCTAATCCGCTCCCGGATGCATCGTTGTATACTACAAAACCTCAAGATCCTGATGGAAGAGTCAAAATGGGTGCTGAAGTCAGACGCTTCTTCAACTCATCAAAGGCCATCTGACACTCCTCTGTCCATATGAACTCCTGATCCTTACGTGTCAAACGCATCGTTGGCTCAACAATTCTCGAAAAGTTTTCCACGAACCCCCAATAGTATCCGACAAATTCGAGAAAACTCCTAACCTCCGTAACTTATGTCTGTGCAGGCCAAGTCTTCACTGCTTCAATCTTCTCTGGATCTACCGCTAATCCATCTCCTGTAATAATATGCCAAAGGAAAGATACCTTGCTAAGACAGAACTCACACTTACTGAGCTTGACATAGAGTCTTTTCTTTCTCAATGTCCCCCACACGTTCCTGAGATGCTCCTCGTGGCTCTTGGAGTACACCAGTATGTCATCGATGAACACCACCATGAACTTGTCCAAATACTGATGGAACACCTTTTTCATCAAACTCATGAACACATCTGCCGTGTTGGTTAAACCAAACGACATAACAAAAAACTCATAGTGTCCATACTTCATCCAAAAGGCCGTCTTCGGGATGTTTTCCTTTCGTACCTTGATCTGGCACTACTAAAATCTACTATATTAGCGACGTAATGTAGCGAAGTTAGTTAAAACGTCGCTAATTCTTGCAATTTAGAGATGTTCACGTTAAATGTCGCTAATCGTCGCGATTAGCGACAAAAATTGCGATGTGCCAGCGATGTATATTAATTAAATGAACTTTTCGTCGCTAAACGTCGCTATTATGTCGCTAATAGCGACGAATTTAGCGATGTTCCTCACAACGTCGCTAAATTTTAAATAAAATCCCCCCCGATTCATTTTCCCCTATTTCTTATTTTTACTCTCTCACTCTCTCTCCTCATTTTCCCCTCCGACGCGGCGAACTCTCCTCCCTCTCCGGTACGTAACTCCTCCCCTCTCTCTCTCTATCTTTCTCTCTCTCTATTTTAGTTGTGGGTGGTTGGGGGGTGCGGGTGGCTCGGGGGGAGGGGTACGGGGAAGTATGGGTGGTTGGGGGGTGAAGGGCAAGGGGGGAGGGACAGGGGGATACGGGTGGTCGGGTGGTGAGTGGGGGGTGGCTGGAGGGGAGGGCAGGGGGGTGAGGGCGGCTGGGGGTGAGGAGGGGGGCTGGGGGTGGTTGGGGGTGAGGGGTTGGAGGGGAGGGGCTGGGGGAGATGCGGGTGGTCGGGTGGTGAGTGGGGGGTGGCTAGGGGAGGGACAGGGGGTGTGAGGGCGGCTGGGGGTGAGGAGGGGGGGCGGGTGGGGGGGAGGGTTAGGGTTAGGGTTCAGGCATATTATATATATATATATATATATATATATATATATATATATATATATATATATATATATATATATATATATATATATATATTTGGGCTGGGGGTGGTTGGGGGTGAGGGGTTGGGGGGGATGGGGCTGGGGGAGATGCGGGTGGTCGGGTGGTGAGTGGGGGGTGGCTAGGGGAGGGACAGGGGGTGTGAGGGCGGCTGGGGGTGCGGAGGGGGGGCGGGTGGGGGGGAGGGTTAGGGTTAGGGTTCAGGCATATTATATATATATATTATATATATATATATATATATTTTTTTTATATATATATAATATATTATATATATATATATATATATATATATATATATATATATATATATATATATATTTATATATATTTATATATAAAAAAAATATATATGTATATGTAAAATATATATATATATATATATATATATATATATATATATATATATATATATATATATATATATATATGTATGTATATTATACATTTTTAGAATTATATCTACGTATAAAATCCTATTTGGATATATAATCATTTATATAAGAGCTTATGATTATCTATATTATTATTATATGAGTTATATAAGTAAATATTTCTTAAAGAAAAGCATAAAAGGACCTTGTTTCTATACGTAGATGTATACATATATTGTTTGTAATACTTGGTTGTTTGTGGGCTCTAGTAGATTTCGTAGAACCGTAGCTGCACTAGTCTTACCTAGGCCCGGACCAAACCCGGGGAATCGCAGTCTCAGCAACATTGGACAAACCCAGGCAAGTAGACCTTGCCTATTGGCTTACATATTTACAAGCATGTATTATCAGTCATTTACTTTTTATATACTGCAACATGCTTTACCTATTTATTATCAGTATTCTTTCATGATTATCCTTGCTGACACATAGACATGGTACACGGTTTCGTGTTACATGGCATATAGCGACTGGATTATGTTCTCTAGATGTTTACTTGATGATGGACTTTCATGTGTATATGTTTGACTGGACTTCTAGATTTATCATTTATTAGAGTCAGACTGGATGCGTCGTGGATGTGACACAAGCAATAGTATGGGGTTGGAAGGGTAGTCACTAGGCGTATGAGCTACTTTCCCTTATAGTTATTGCTGCATCATTACCAGAGCTGTGAAGATTTTATAGTTACCACAGTTTTCCTTATAGGGACTGCGGATACATCATAGGTACTGGAGTTTCCTTACCAGAGTTCCGGAGTACACCATGATAGCTCAATGATGTCCTCAAGTGCATCTCATATAGAATAGATAGTCTGTCTAGTAATAGTGTCACTTGATTACATGTTTAGTTTATTGGATCACTTGTTTTAAGATTATGGGTCTGCTGCTCAGGGTGGGGCCCCGAGGGGGCTCGTAGTATAATGTATGTATATAGTATGTAGTATATTCGTTTCAGTTTTAAAGTTTATTCATATTTGCAGATATCTAGAAATGGCTATATCCATGTATCTACGAGACCGTTCGTGGATGTACAACCGCATTCGAGATGACAGGTGCGGTGTGCGAGATGAATACATCATCGGAGTAGAACAATTCCTCTAATTTGCGAAGGCGTTTCCTCAATCTATGGAAGGCATGGACATTAAGTGTCCGTGTGCAAAATGTCGGAACATGAAGTTTCAACCATAATTGGATGTGACGTATCACTTATACACAAAGGGTTTCTTCTGACTTACTACCAGTAGACCGCACACGGAGAGCTTGTACCTTTAGCATTCTAAGCGGAGCCTTATGTGGAGCCTTATATGAATGTCCACAACAGACATGGTATCGAAAACGAGTACGTGAACATGGTCTTCGATGCTGCGGGGCCTAGTTTCGATCCATACAATCGGGACGCAACTGAGGAGGTACCGAATGCCGATGCTGCAAAGTTTATAGAGTTGCTGGAGAATACAAAGACTCCTTTATATCCTGGTTGTGAGGACCATTCACCCTTAGAGGTGATCACTCTGCTCTTGGGCATAAAGTCTGACTTTAATATGTCGCAAGAATGCTACAATAAAGTGCTCGAGTTGATTACAGATATCTTGTCGGAAGGTGCCAAGTTACCGAAAGACTTCTACCGCTCTAAGAGGATGGTGAGATCCCTTTGGATGGGATATGAGAAGATTGATTGCTGTCAGAACGGATGCATGCTTTACTACAAAGATGACAAGGATACAGAAGTGTGCAGACTCTGTAGTACTGATCGCTACAAGCCAACTGCTGCAGGCAAGTCTAGAAGATCGACTGCTTCAATGCACTACTTGCCGTTGATGCCGCAGTTGCAGAGGTTGTTCATGGTGAAAGAGACTGCCAAAAATATGAGTTGGCACAAGCGACAACAGACCGAAAGAGTGTTGGATCACCCATCTGATGGAGAAGCGTGGAAGCACTTCGATCGAGCGTATCCTAATTTCGCTTCTGATGCGCATAATGTAAGGTTGGGGCTCTGCTCTGATGGTTTCACCCCATTTGGACTTTCAGGCTCCCAATATTCATGCTGGCCGGTAATCCTCACTCCGTACAACCTACCACCTTGGATGTGTATGAAGACACCTTATATGTTCTTAACTATTATCATCCCCGGTCCGAACAACCCGAAGAGGAACATCAACGTGTACTTACAGTCGTTGATAGATGAGCTGAAGCAGCTATGGGAAACAGGGGCGTACACGTATGATGCTTCGAAAAAATAGAATTTTCAGATGCGGGCAGCACTAATGTGGACAATTAATGACTTTTCGGCTTATGGAATGTTATTTGGATGGAGCACTCATGGTCGGCTTTTATGTCCGTATTGCATGGACCGTACTAAGGCTTTTCGTTTGAGACACAGAGGAAAGCCATGCTTCTTTGATTGACATCGACTGTTCATGCCGAAAGACCATCCGTACCGTAGGAATAGAACTACTTTCCATGCCGGTGCTATGAAGAAGGACGATCCACCGCCAATGTGGTCCGGAGAGGACAGATGGGAGCAAGTAAAAGAAATCCCAAGTGCTATTGAAGATCCTACAACGAACAGCCGTTACGAGGGATTTGGCAAAGATCATAACTGGACCAAAAGGAGTATATTCTGGGATATGCCATATTGGAGCACAAATCTGATTAGACATAACCTTGACGTTATGCATATCGAGAAGAACATGTTTGATAACATAATTAATACTGTAATCGACTTCAAGGGAAAGACAAAAGACAATCAGAAGGCCAGGTTGGACTTAGCCGAAATATGCAGACGCCCTACATTACATATGATAGACAACGGGAAGGGGAAGAATTTACGGCCAGGTAGCTTAGTTTCTATTTAATATTTGTATTTGTTTTAATTTTCTCTAATATTTATTTTTTTCAGATATAGCTCGATGTGGATCCTTTGGTACTGATGCCGGTAGGAATCGACGAGTAGGACGGTCTCCATCTACAACTCCTCCTACCGGGTCCTCCTCATCCCCCCGTACTCCAATATACACTAGCGGTTTAGTCGCTGGCAGTGGCCTTGGCTCTAGCAGTTCCAGGCTAGGGCCTTCTACTTCTACGCTGCCAGTGCCGTCGAGTATTCCAGAGGCCGACCCCATTATTGAGGAGGAGGCTGAGGCCCACGTCGAGGGCGAGGGCGATGGCGAGGACCACGCCGAGGGCGAGGCCGAGGCCGAGGGGCAGGCTGCGGGCAGGGGCAGGGGCAGGCTGCAGGTCCCATTTGAGATAGATTCTCCGTGTCGTCCGGAGGAGGATCTGAGGTTGGAGATTTGGGCCTGTACTCAGGCCAGGCGGTAAGTAAAATTATTGCATTTAATTTGTTTAAATTTATTATAAACGTGTTTAATAAATTTTAATTTCCATTTTACAGGTATTATCCCTCCTCCGTACACCGGTCGCTTTGTACATTCCTGCGACAGAACTACGGGGGGGCACTGGATCAACTGGAGGGATGTCTCGGCCGACAAGAAGGCTTTCTGGTTTGAGCACTTTTCGGTACGCAAAAGTTTATTTCCTTTTAACATTTAATATGTTATGTTATAACTTACGTACTACTATAATTTTTTCAGCGGACTTATCTTTCCTCCCCACCGCACCGTTGCTGTCTGTCACGACCCGCACCCATTTTTTTAAACAGATACGAGACGTGTCCAAGCCAGCAAATGCCGCAGTATCGGTGGTAGAACGCTGTCACGGCCATGAAGATCAAAATCATAAATAATGCACATTCACATAATTAATTTAATTTACAATGATCACAAGTTTTATATTTGCAGAAAAAATATAAACTTGTACAAATATTGGAATGACTACAACTCCGCTATCTAGCTAGTTTCTAGGCTTTTGTCTAGAAGTACCCCCGTATCTCCCATGCTAAGTGAATCCACGGCTAACCTGAAAAATATTAGTTTTCAGTCAGGAATGGAACGAGCACAATTCACTGAATGCAATTTCAATAAATGAAAATGACTATACAACAGAGGTTAGACATCAATTACATGTTTTTGAAAATAAACAAAAAAGATGAAAAATCAATAGCAATAGACAAAAATACTTTTCCCCACTATTAGAAGTACCTTTGATATGTGATCAGTCTGGGACACTACACCGCGAGGTCTACGAGGTCTACTTGTACGAAATAAATACTGTCTACGAGGTCTACTTATAGAAATTAAACACTGTCTACGAGGTCTACTTGCAAAAATTAAACAATGTCTACGAGGTCTACTTGCAGAAATTAAACAATGTCTACAAGGTCTACTGTATGAAAATAAACAATGTCTACGAGGTCTACTGCATGAAAATAAATAATGTCTACGAGGTCTACTGCATGAAAATAAACAATGTCTACGGTCGGATCACACATCCTTGGTACTTCTCATTCCCGACTCAATAATTTATAATAGAATATAAAAATTATATAACCAATGGTCAATCAATAAAATATAGTGAAGATCAATATCGAAATGCAGACTATAAACTGTACTCGCCTGTGGTCCTCTATTGGTGAAACCGATAATCTAAACCACTCAATGTGCCACAATAGTCAAAACTCGTACAACAGTCCCCGGAAGCTGAAATAAACATTACTAATGTTCTCAGAATTGTCAAATTAGCTAGGATTGCCTGTCCTTAAGTCCAATTATGGACACAGGGACAAAACGGTAATTTTTGGCCAAAACGGTATCCGTCGTTGGACCGGCTTTGCACCAAAAAGCGTGCCAGAGTCAACGGTCTCTAAAGTCATCAAACTACATGTCTACGGATTCGTTTTGATGATACGAACCCAACCGTATGTCCAGAGTTGGATTCCGGCAGACCGTGCACAAAATCGCCCGTTGAATCGGAACGTGGGGCCCGCAAAACGGTGATCCGATCAACTGTTTCAGAATCGGACCAAACTTGGCATACAGGACCAGAAAAATGATACAGTCCTTTTGGCGTAGTCTCGATCTGACGAACGTGCACAAAATAATTGAGAAATTTGTACAGAGGCCGATACGGTAAATTTTGACGGATACGTATCAAATTCCTCGCGCATACGCGACCAATTTGAATTCCGTCAAAGCCCACATGACCATGAAGCCGCTATGCACCTTTCGATGCTTTCGGTTCGCGACCACGTCGCCCGGATTGGCAGGACGCACGTCGTATCGAGGGAATTTTCTAGTTTTTAAAACAGATTTTCGGTCAACTTCGGGATTCGATTTCTCGACACGTAGTCGATGATTTCCAAATCCACAAAAAGGATCGTGAAGTCCTATATGTCGTCTTTAACTGTGTTCAAATTGAATTTCTAATATGGCATTAGATCGATCGGAATTGATCTTCAAACATGGATTGTTGGACTGCACTAATGTTCTATTTTTATAGGTTTTTCGACCAACTTCGGGTCGATCTCAAGGACCGGTCGTGCATCCTATACAAAATCTAATTGCTGGGGTTTCGAGGCGGTCATATTGGCTTTCCAAACCAATTTACGGTTCGCAAAATGATGGAGTAACGAGGTCAGAATCTAACCATTAAGTTGGTTGTTGCGACTGCCTTTACTGCTGTCGCCCCTCCGTTTATGCGCGCGCACGGTCTGCCGGCCCAGGCGGCGCTCCTCGGCGGCGGCACGTCTAGGGTGGCCGCCCAGACCTGGGGGGTCATCCAGGGAAGGAGGTGGCGCTTGGTTTGTTTAGGGTTTAAGTGTTATCGAAAAAATCTCTCTGGTTATATACTATATACGCTCGGTAGAGAACGCGGGGGTGTGCTATGTTAGCCTGGGCTCGGGTTCCACTTGGTCCGGGTTGTAGGGGAAAGTGGGCCTGCTGTTTCCTTTTAGTCTCCTTCTTTTTCTTGTGTACATTACATATGTACATATCTCTTATATACATATAAATATATATATAAGACAAAACTTGATATGTATAATTGTATATACACTTATATACATCATCACCTATATATATATATATATATATATATATATATATATATATATATATATATATATATAAAATTGCTTCCAAAATGCCACAAAATCTTAATAACAAATCAAAGTAAATTCTTAAAATCAAATATATTTTCTATCGTACCCTCCAATAATTCAACAACAACAATCTAAATAATTTATAAGTTATTTTATATATTTCTTTCTCTAACAATTCATAATTTTTCTAATACACGAGAAAATATGTATACACATATATACATATATAATAATTGAAATATAACTACTTCCTAATAATTGCAACTAATATATATATATATATAGAAAGATAATACTAGGTTTAATTAAGAACTATGTCTCTCATAGTATATAATTAACTAAAATCGTATAAAATTTCCTAATCAGTGTCTAAAGCCAAAATAATAATAATGTTAACAATTGCACCAGTTATTCTAAAAATAGAATTAATTCTTCGAAATAAAATTAAATTTTGTAAAATAAATTTAAATAAGAAAAAAAGACTTTGGGCATTCAGGGAGTTTACATCCTACCCAAATTATAAAAATGTCGTCCTCAAAATTAAAATAATCCTTAATAATAAAAAAAACACAATGATGTTTAATACTAAGGGCAGGCACATCAAATCATATCTCAGTTTCTGAAACGAGGTAAGGGGTTATCGCAGGAATCCCAATTGATGCCTATATTCTATGAGATAAGGTATTCTTGGTGCAAGTCTCTACCCAACTTATAAAAGTTGGCTAATCGTGACACTCGCCGTTCTAGACTTCTGAGAATGAATTTTCTAAGAAAAGACACAAGAATATTGGACGCTTCTAATTACAGTTACGGATTCTAAGTGAGCCTAGATATTGCCATGGTGTCCTAGGTCAATAACTTCAAAAAAAAAATATTCCAATTAACCTCGTTCTTGTAGGGGTCACACTTCGACAAGGTAATTACCATTTCTTGTTCGGATATAGCTAAGACATGTCGATTCAGCATTCGCCCTACAAAGGTAACTAAGAGATGAGAGTCTGCCGGAAGCCTTCTCATAGAATTTGAATTAAAGACAAGGCATTATTAGGTTATTCTTTTAAGACATGATGACTAGCCTGTGAGGTTTGGTCTTTTGGTGTGGTACAAGAGGTATGGGCTTGCCTATACACTTCAGTAATTTCTATTTCTCGAATTTCAATCCAAGACACGATTCTATGATAAAATGGATTTGGGGAATCAAGGTTGCGATCTTTTACCACATTTATAAAACACCCAGCAAGGGGTAAAATGCAATACGAGGATCGTATCAAAACTTACGAACAAATGGAAGAATGGTTACGAATGGATTCCCAGTTTGACATCCCTTCTATAGGACAGCGTATGGTGAGTTCAAGGTTCTACTCACTTACAAAAATTGGTTATCATGGGAGGCACACTAAAAGGACTCCTAAAGGATCCAGTTTTTAAGGAGATATATGAGGATATGGGTTTTTCTGTTCGTAGTCACGGACTCTAAGGGAAGCCAAGGTACTGTTTATTTGACATTGCTCATATATTGACCATGTCTTATCAAAACAGTAGGAAAGGTCTTGGTTGAACATATCCGGAAGTAATTTGGTATATCAAGATTCATCCCTCGCATAACGTAGGCCATGAAGATACGGTTCAGCGATTTATGGGAGGAGGATTAGTGGACCAAGTGAAAGGGACTACATAATAGGTGTAGGGACCTATTTCAAAAGTTTGATTTAACAGTCCAAATATGGTGGCATGGATGGGTTTAATAGGTTCTGAAAGCCTTAAAGAAGTGCCTTCCGTGACTTTTGTATTTAAGTAGCACGAGGAGACACAATGGAGTGGCACACTAGTGACATGTGCGTAGTGGGCTTCGAGTAGATCACAACCATATATTGGGTCGAAAGGTTCTAGTCGAGATTGAGTCCCTAATTGTAATCGGGATGTATACTGGTATTATGGTAAGGGTTATAGCTAGTCCTTTTGGCCAGAAAGTCGTACCATAAAAATAGAGTACAAGGGGACGTGCTTGAGTGGGACATGATATACCTAGATGAAGGTGGACTTGTCTAGATCTTGCATATGAACTTCGTTGGACGGTAACAACTGGTCTTGTGCTCCGATTATTAATGACATGGTCGGGGACACAAAATGATCTAAATGGAAAGTGGGAGTCCATGGAACACTAATTATCATCCTAATGGAAATTTATTCTAATCAATCGGTAATCCTCGTATATCCCCAAAATTTTAGAAGGCTTATAGTCTACCCACCTTAGAAGCTAGGGCATGGTTTTAAGAATAATGAGGTTAGAAAAATTTTAAAGTCCGGATATGGCGTAACGGGATACGGTAGATATGTAAAACCCCTAAATTTCTACTATTTTTTTATTATTAAATTTGGTACTGATTTAAAAATTTTGTATTGTACGTTACATAGTCGTATTGTACGTCGTGTACGAAAATTTTATTTTTTGAAATTGCTCGACGAGTGCGAATATGTGCGAGCGTACATATTTTAGAAAAAAATTTTGTTCTATATTTTTTATAGTTTCAAATAATAGATATAATAATTAGTTTTGCTATCATTTCTAATCTTTTTATTTTTACCTCATTTCTAAAAGTTATTAATAATAAATAATATTTTTTTTCTGTATACTAGAAAAACATAATTATATAAAGAATATTTGTGCATACATATATTTCGTAATTATTTAATAGTTATTTATAAATAAATAATGTAATTTTCGAAATTATTATTATTAGCATTTTTTGAAAACATATTTTTGAAATATTTGTGACAATTTAAATTTTGATTTGATTCCATGGATATATTTAAATAGTAAACTAATATCTATATTTGAAATTGATTTGATTTTTAAACTAAAAGAATTTAATTAGATTTAATTGGATTTTGATTTAGATTGGATTTGATTGATTTTAAATTAATAGATGAATTATCTAAATTGGGTTTTAAATCTTCTTAATCATTATCCAACAGGGAATTCCCACATCCTATAAATAGGCAGGTACTCCTCCATAAATTTCTATCCCCCATAAAATTCTCTACAAATCTACGTGAATCGTGTCTGTGTCCACCATCCCATCCACTAATTCTCTTCTTCTATAGATACATTATTTTTGTCCCATCCGACAAACCCGGACGTCCATCCATGTCGTGTCAGACAATCCCCGACAAGATCCAACCCTAAATCCCTAACCTAATCCAGTCGTCGCCCTCGTCTCATAGACGTCATCTTCCCGTACCATCGCCATCACCCTCACCCGCCACCATCATCGCCGCACCAACACCAACCGTGTCGCCTCCTAACTGCCAATAATACCACCCCGACCATCGGCAAATGCAGTGGCCAACTCCGGCCAACTCCACCAACATCGTCGGCCGTCAAACCCCCGTACACCACCGCCCGCACCTACAGCCGTCACCGCCACTACCAAACCACCCGCCACCACCAAAGCCCAAAGAAAACCCCAATTAAAAAAATAAAACCACCACCAGCATCGCTTACCTCCGCCTAGCGCGGCGGCGATCCGAGCCTCCTCCGTCTCCTCCATGGCCGGCCAGATCTGCCACGCCAAGCCGTCGATCGACCCCGACCGAACTCCGAGTCCGCCCCTGCCGCTGGACCACACCCCAGCGCGCTGCCGTAGCCTCGGCACAACCGCCGGTGAGCCGTCTCTTGCCACCCCAGTGACTCCACCGTGTCGATTCCCTGACTCCGGTCACGAGCCATCTTCCGTCGCCCTAAGCCGTGCTTTGCTGAGCTCCGCCCGACCGAAACCCCAAACGTCGTCGATCTCCTCCGTCCTACCTCGCCAGTCCTCGGCGTGGCCGCCCGCGCCGACCACTGTCACGCCCCGATCCGGGAAATCGCTCGTCCTCGCTAGATTTTACCCGAATCATCGTCCTCGCTGGGGCGTGATGCCGCACGAGCCTGGAGTTGCGCTCGTGCAAGGCAAGATAACAGGTTCACATAGAACTATCTCAAATCGATAACATAAGCAGCGGAAGGAAACGAAGTAAAACATAAGAATCTCTTTTATTGATAACATATTGAAGATTACAAAGGCTCTGAATAGCCCAACATAAAATGCCAATTGGCTACAACGCTCATGATCTCTCTAGCTCACAAAGGATTACATTGCTCCATACATTATGCCTCTTTATAGCCACCAAGTAGTCTTCGGCCGAACATCTCCATGTCGCAAGTCCGAACGCATATGCGGAAGCTCCTCTTGAACGCCAAGGGCTCCATGCCTCGGCACGTCCAAGCCAAGCTCCGCCCCGAGCTGATCATAACCTGAACCTGCACATAAACTAGTGGGGGTTTAGTGCTTTCGTCCTCGCTTCGCACTGATCAAGACCCGCTCGCACCCAAACCAAACACTTAATCATTTAGTGAGCATGCATCTTACTTTGTGGTCTTTCTATTTAGCCTTAGGATCAATTTCATGGCAAAACTTAACATAGCACATTATTATAATGTGTCACCACATCCCGTGTTCCTGCAGCAGATACAGTTAGCCATAACATAAACGTAAATATAGTGTTCGTGCTCATGCCGTCCCATTTTCCTTAGCCTGCAGTGGTTAGAACTTAACATAAGCAAACCTACGATTTGTTCAACCGACCAATCATAAACGTAAACATATGCATAATGGGTGACAGGCCCTGCGCCTGTACCCAGCTCTCATACTCAGCCCACCGGCCCTATCTATATGAAGGTCACGGTGGTTCACACCGTAATGGACTTGGCATCTCATATGTGTAAGCCTACAATCGCTTCGATACGGGTTGCTAGCCCAGTATCCGAAGGATCCCAAACTTACGGATATCATAGCTTATCACAGCACTGGACGGTCGCAATCCGTCCGAATGTTGTGCACCATAAATACCACACATAATTCCCTCCTAGGCCGAACGGTCCCGGCGCCCCGGCGTAACCGTTCGAGGGAAGCCGCACCCGTGCACGGACAATCCGAGTCCATTGACCATGCAATACGTTCCATATCATACAATCATAGCATACCAGCCGATCTCGTATTCCATAAACATAGTCTCGCACATAAACGGTTTCCCGTGCCATAAACATAATCCACCATTCATATGGGGAGCTCCGTCGGCGTTATGCCCCAACACATCCATATTGATGCACGACGCCCAACGGCTTTGTCGTCTCGTACTCATAATCACGCGTCCCGTTCATAATGTTATTCGCATAGCCTACTCCGTATTTACTTAGTCATTTCGTAGCTTAAGTGCGCAAAGGCACGCTCAGCACCATAATCAATGTTCTACGCCTAGAGTTCAATGTTCTCGGAGCCGTGCATATGATGCACATCTCATTTTCATCTTTCAATGTTCTACCATCATTGCCCTACTGCGACTCGTACACTCGATGCACGTCGCTTCAATTGTTCGATTGTTCAATGTTCTATCTTAGTGTTCGACACATACTTAGACCTTTCGTCGCCGAGCCACGCTCGCTAACTCAATAACATCTTACGCATACATGATACATTTTATTAGACGTGAAGGAATAGGGAGAGAGAGTCAAGAACCCGCCCACCTTAAGCCAATACGCCTTGCCGTTTCGCCGATTGAAGCGTCTCGCTTCCATAACTCGTTCGCATAGCTAACTATTGGACCTAGCCATTCATTTGCTCTACTCGGTCGATTTGGCCTATCGCGCCCATGCCACAATCCGTTGCAGGGCCACGATTTGGTTTTGCGGACACTTTATTGCATAAGGCAAAATGCCGACCTCTTATCGTCCAGCGTAGAAGCATAGCCTGCACACCAGATCAACTAAAATCAGCATTTGCTCAAGCGGGACTTACTCTTTGCATCGATTCGATTCATAGATTCCAACCGACTCAAAGCTTACCTTTGGCCAACGCAACACTTGCATCGATTCGCATCGATACCCGTCGGGTCAACGTAACTCTTCGAGTCAACGACTCATCGTAATGCACCGATGCGGAGCGGGGCATTACATAATATACCACTCAAAATCAGGTTCGTCCTCGAACCGAAACTAACACTTAACCCAAGTGTCTCGCATAGATCGCTTCACGATCTCGTGCTATTATCGTTGAATCATACAACTCAGTCTGGATCATACACATATTTTAGGCGTCCCACCAATATATGCATTTCAGCCAAGCTCAGTTGTAGGATATCGGGACAACTAACAAGCTTAACTTAAATCCTCAAGCATCCATCGTTCCGTACTCGACTTGGTCATATCTTAGCGCCTATTTCCAAAATACTCTTTGTATGCATCATCCCATAATATGCGATCTTCTTCCAAACATCTCTGCACATAACCTGATTCAAATCCGTAAATTCGATCTCATAAGTTTCTCGCCGGCCACCTAACGCATGCATTGCATAAGTCATTGCGCATCCGATCGCAACGAGCTCCCGCAACGCCTATTCGCCCAACCGTTTCCTATCTCTCGCATAACTCAAGTCTTTCATCCGATCATTCATAACATTTAGCCTTAACAACATGGACTATGTCAACATGTCACAAATTCTTTTGTCTACAATCCGTACTAAGTCTCGACGCAACTATCCATACGTGATCCACATTCTCTCGCTCTATCCATACGTTGCGTCTGGGGCTACCCCCGCTAGGTAACTTATCCAGACATCATGCTCGCACTCTTCCGACACAGAGGTCAACTTGAGTCTACGATGCTCAAAGGCAACAATCTTTCCGACCCAAGGTCTCTTACGTTACGCCTATCTCCGATACTCGACCGAGTACGAATCCTTTACTTAGTCCCCGATTCAATCCCGACTAGTTCGTTTCGTAATATCGATGGTGCGCTCAACACACATGGCCTAACCGTTATTAAAACCGATCTACGACACAACTCTCTTAGGGTCATTCTACTATTCGTTGCTCTCGCGCATTGCAAAATCCTTGCAATCGCCTTACCGCGTCACTACGCTAAGCACGTTCCTCAACATACACTACCTCATTCCTTATCCTTCTTACGCGACTTCTTTAGGGTCATCCTATGGGACTTCAACATTCACTTGATTTGGCGGTCAAGTCTTCTAGGGTCATCTGCCCCGAAACTACGCTCGATAATTGAAGATCATCAACGAGGGACAGTTACAACGAACCATGCTATATCCTATTACGGAGCCAAATCAATTCGCAACACTTCCTATGGGACTTTATCCAATCCGACATACCAATCCAAAATTTCCCTACTCCTGCGCAACTGATGCGCCGCTGCTACTCGAATCACTCGTATACTACCGTCAACAACATCGCACAATCCTTAATTTCACCTTCGCATCAAACCACAAGTCCATATCAAATTTGCCACGCCTCACAAGTTCGATCATCCCCACTGGATGAATCACCATACCAGCACTCACGCAGAATGATCGTTCTAGTTTGACGTGACGTATGTGTGAGGCTGGTGTTGCGCTCGCTCAAGACAAGAATGTCAACATAGTGGTTACCCACGAAGCAATCCATGCACTTTCGTTTTCATCCGAGTAACATCCGTCGACTCTCAAATTCTCCGAAGCATTCCTATCGTTATCATTCCAATTGCCATAACTTAACTTGCATCTTATTCATCCAACAACAATGCTCAACATAATTTTCGTTCATTTGATCAGAGTATCCCCGAGTTATTGCATATCGTCTTTGATACGCCTCAATACCATCGTCGATATGCATAACTTGAACATCCTCCTTTCTCATAAGCTCAAACCCGTTGCAATCATTGCCATTATCCGAACTCGAATACGAATCAAGTCTTGCACACACCAAGATTCATTCCGTTATAGCTAACTTCCATAATCGCGACACAATTTCCAATTCACATATCCATTCTCATATTCCTAACTCGTACTTCCAAATCGTGCTACCGATTCATCGCGTTAACCCAAATTCGTTCGCATGATTTTCTCGTACCTACTCAACACGTTCCGAAAAGTTTTCGTACTAACTCAACATAAGTTCGACCGGGTCGACTATTTCCTCAACATAATATTCTTCGTATATGCTCGGCCTATCGTTCAACTTATACTTAACGAATCCTTGTCCGACATATCATCCGTAGGTACGACTTCGTACATAATCGTTCAACTCAATTCATCGAAGTATATTGGCACCGACTTCTATCAAGTCATTCCCACTCGAATCTCGGTACTACTCCATCCGTTGCGGACAACATATCATAACAACATAATCGTCTCGACGAAACCTATCGTAAGTCTCCAACCGGCTTAACATAGATATCGCTAAGTGGTATTCCATATACCACTCAGGATCGAGCCTATCGTTATCGATACAATACTTCACCACGTTTGCTCGCATAGTTGGTATTGCATATACCACTCGAAATCGAGTCATTACTCGACATCACACTTCGCATAGGTCTGACTTCTATCTCAACTTAACCATCCCGTATGGCGATCCTTCCGATCCCAGCTCTAACGTTAGCTCAAGTTTGACATACATTCAATCTAACCGTACCATGGCGATCATCTCGATCCCACCCGCAACATTCGCTTATTCAAAGCTCAACGCGACATACGGCCAACATAACGTTCGCCTATGCAACTCGACTTAGCGACCAACACGACTCGTACTATCGCATCCGCGATCTTCGAATCTTGCTCGTTGCAGCTCGTGCAACAACTTAGTCTCGATACTTAAGGTCTTTACTCAATCTCGCACAACATATCGCTATCCATCCGTATAGCCATACTACGTCTATCATACCGTATCGACTCATTGCACTGATGCAACGAACGATCCACGACTTGCTGCACTCCGTGCAACCGATAACACATAACCATTCGCGTAGCCACATAATACGCATTGCCTCACATATCGACCTGTTGCACTTCGTGCAATCAACAACACATATCTTCTCGCACCCAGTGCGACCAACAACACATAACTCCTCGTACTGCGTGCGACTAACAACACATATCGTTGCACTTCATGCAACCAACATCACCATATTCGTTGCACTTCGTGCGACCAGCATTCCATATCTTCGTTACACTTCGTGCAACCAACACTCTCCGACGGCACCCGGAGATAACGTAATAGTCACGACATACTTGTGGCAGACGTACGCAACTTAATATAGACTTATTGTATGGAACATCCAATGTAGCGTCGAGCAGATCCATGAGCCATGCGGTTGCGGAAACAACTTAGAGTCAACTGAATTTCGATATTGAAGCAACGGAGGGTCAAAGAGATTCACGCACGGTCCAAAGGATGGAACCGCTCTGATACCAACTTGTCACGCCCCGATCCGGAAAATCGCTCGTCCTCGCTAGATTTTACCCGAATCATCGTCCTCACTGGGGCGTGATGCCGCACGAGCCTGGAGTTGCGCTCGTGCAAGGCAAGATAACAGGTTCACATAGAACTATCTCAAATCGATAACATAAGCAGCGGAAGGAAACGAAGTAAAACATAAGAATCTCTTTTATTGATAACATATTGAAGATTACAAAGGCTCTGAATAGCCCAACATAAAATGCCAATTGGCTACAACGCTCATGATCTCTCTAGCTCACAAAGGATTACATTGCTCCATACATTATGCCTCTTTATAGCCACCAAGTAGTCTTCGGCCGAACATCTCCATGTCGCAAGTCCGAACGCATATGCGGAAGCTCCTCTTGAACGCCAAGGGCTCCATGCCTCGGCACGTCCAAGCCAAGCTCCGCCCCGAGCTGATCATAACCTGAACCTGCACATAAACTAGTGGGGGTTTAGTGCTTTCGTCCTCGCTTCGCACTGATCAAGACCCGCTCGCACCCAAACCAAACACTTAATCATTTAGTGAGCATGCATCTTACTTTGTGGTCTTTCTATTTAGCCTTAGGATCAATTTCATGGCAAAACTTAACATAGCACATTATTATAATGTGTCACCACATCCCGTGTTCCTGCAGCAGATACAGTTAGCCATAACATAAACGTAAATATAGTGTTCGTGCTCATGCCGTCCCATTTTCCTTAGCCTGCAGTGGTTAGAACTTAACATAAGCAAACCTACGATTTGTTCAACCGACCAATCATAAACGTAAACATATGCATAATGGGTGACAGGCCCTGCGCCTGTACCCAGCTCTCATACTCAGCCCACCGGCCCTATCTATATGAAGGTCACGGTGGTTCACACCGTAATGGACTTGGCATCTCATATGTGTAAGCCTACAATCGCTTCGATACGGGTTGCTAGCCCAGTATCCGAAGGATCCCAAACTTACGGATATCATAGCTTATCACAGCACTGGACGGTCGCAATCCGTCCGAATGTTGTGCACCATAAATACCACACATAATTCCCTCCTAGGCCGAACGGTCCCGGCGCCCCGGCGTAACCGTTCGAGGGAAGCCGCACCCGTGCACGGACAATCCGAGTCCATTGACCATGCAATACGTTCCATATCATACAATCATAGCATACCAGCCGATCTCGTATTCCATAAACATAGTCTCGCACATAAACGGTTTCCCGTGCCATAAACATAATCCACCATTCATATGGGGAGCTCCGTCGGCGTTATGCCCCAACACATCCATATTGATGCACGACGCCCAACGGCTTTGTCGTCTCGTACTCATAATCACGCGTCCCGTTCATAATGTTATTCGCATAGCCTACTCCGTATTTACTTAGTCATTTCGTAGCTTAAGTGCGCAAAGGCACGCTCAGCACCATAATCAATGTTCTACGCCTAGAGTTCAATGTTCTCGGAGCCGTGCATATGATGCACATCTCATTTTCATCTTTCAATGTTCTACCATCATTGCCCTACTGCGACTCGTACACTCGATGCACGTCGCTTCAATTGTTCGATTGTTCAATGTTCTATCTTAGTGTTCGACACATACTTAGACCTTTCGTCGCCGAGCCACGCTCGCTAACTCAATAACATCTTACGCATACATGATACATTTTATTAGACGTGAAGGAATAGGGAGAGAGAGTCAAGAACCCGCCCACCTTAAGCCAATACGCCTTGCCGTTTCGCCGATTGAAGCGTCTCGCTTCCATAACTCGTTCGCATAGCTAACTCTTGGACCTAGCCATTCATTTGCTCTACTCGGTCGATTTGGCCTATCGCGCCCATGCCACAATCCGTTGCAGGGCCACGATTTGGTTTTGCGGACACTTTATTGCATAAGGCAAAATGCCGACCTCTTATCGTCCAGCGTAGAAGCATAGCCTGCACACCAGATCAACTAAAATCAGCACTTGCTCAAGCGGGACTTACTCTTTGCATCGATTCGATTCATAGATTCCAACCGACTCAAAGCTTACCTTTGGCCAACGCAACACTTGCATCGATTCGCATCGATACCCGTCGGGTCAACGTAACTCTTCGAGTCAACGACTCATCGTAATGCACCGATGCGGAGCGGGGCATTACAACCACCACCTTCCGCCGCAACCCCGCTCCATCCGCCTCCCTCGACGCCACTACCGGCGCTCCACATCGAGCCCCGCCGAAACCCTCGTCGTGCACCGCTGACCGCCGCTTCCACTATCGCGCGCTCGGCGCCACCCAACGCCGGAGCAGCTGACCCTCCGCCGGAGCACCACCTCCCTGAGCGCCTCACCCCGCCTTGCCTCACCCCGCCTCGCCGGAGCCTTTCCCCACTCCCGAGCTCACCGCTCGCCCCTTTTTATTCTCCCTCTCTCTCCTCCTTTTTAGAGAGAACAGTAAACCAGCTGTTTGTTTTTTATTTTATTCGTGTATTAATTGTTATTTTTATTATTATTATTTTGTTATTGTTTTATTATTATAATTATTATAAGTATTACTATTATTATTATTATTATTATTATTAAAAGTATTATTATTTTTGTTTTGTTGATAGTATAGTACTATTATTTTGGAAAATTTTATACATATTTCCAAGATAATTTCAAACATAGTATTTACCTAAATAAATTTTTCCTAACTAATTTTTATAAATATTTCTTAGCTAATTACAAATTCAGTTTTAAAACAATCTTCTAGATTTTGTATTTTTTTTTAAAACCCATTTTTTCAAGCATTTTCAAAATATTTATTTTGACCAATAGGTATAGTTTCTACCTAAAATATTAGTTTGACAAAAACTTAGAGTTTTGCCCTAAAAACAATTTTTCTATATTTCAAATTAATTCCTAAAATTATGTTGGATTAATGATATATATATATATATATATATATATATATATATATATATATATATATATATATATATATATATATTAATTATTATCAAGTATTTACGTAAATAAAAATATTTTTGAATAATAAAATATAATTTTCAAGGATTATAAATAGTTTGCTAAAAATCATAGATATTTTATCTATCTAACTTCCTTGGATATTCCTCTTGTAAGTGACTAAACCATTTTTTCTATTCCTTCGCCAATTCGATACTACCTTATGTCCATCCTAACTATTTTGACCCTCCTGGAACCGATGGAACTGTCTGTACCACCATCAGAGGTCACCTTGTGTAGTTGTTGCTCCGAAGTCGCAGTTCGTGTCCTTGATCATTGCAGTTCACCAGGCACCCTACCAGGCAAGACACCTTGCCATTTGCTGTTTATTTATTTTAGCTCATATTTCATATATTATTCATTATTTTTTTTGTGGAAAATAAACTGTGATACATGGCATAACCTGTTAGAACTTACTGTTCATTTATATTTCCTGCTATGTATTATTTTTCTTACACATTAAACCTAGATTTAAGGGACCACCTTTGTGTGTTGCATTCATGGCCTTGACACGTTGTATCACGAAGTTGTGTCGTATGTAGAACACAGACATGCGTGACTGGCTGGCCATCGGTGCGTATAAGCCGTGCGATAGGATTAACCGCTATTATAATTGCATGCTAGTTTGACTTAGCGGTTATAGAGGTTTACTGTTGTAGATACAACATTATAGACATTGGGTGGAAAGAACAGTTCCTTAATGTATGGGTCTTATATGCACTGTCCTAATTGTCGGTTATCTCCAATGGGAGGTACGATCCTGATAGCCGGTTATCTCCAGTGGGAGGTACGGTCCTGATAGCCGGTTATCTCCAGTGGGAGGTACGGTCCTGATTCCTGATATTTCCTGATCCGGCCTATGCGTCAAAGGTTTGTTCTTTATTCCATATTTACTATAGTACGGTTAGGTACCCTATTGCATGTGTCCCTTATTTATTTGAGCAATATTTATTCAGTTTATATGGCATGATATTATGTGTCTTGTTACGTCCCTTTGAGGACCTGGTTATCTCGCCAGGTGTGTGCTCTTGTGTTTCGTAGGTATTCTAGCTCTAATCGCGATCATCGCTATTTCTTCAGGGATGATTGCACTTGGATCGTATTTGCTTCGCTCGCCAAAAATTATTTTATTTTCCATGTATTTTCTTTCACTTGTTGGTAGTGGATTTGTCTTCGCCCAACATATTGTATCAAGACAATTTATTATCATTATATGATATCTTTTTATTTTGTTGTGGATGAGATTAGTTATGGTTCTACTTTATTTTACAGCTTATGTATCCATACGAGGTTTCCATATATTGGAGTATACTTTGTATGAATACAGCTGGCATGTCTACGTTCCTAGTCCTACGTATTTTGGGACTGGGGCGTTACATGTTTTTGTAGTGGCCCATGCAGCTCAAGATAAATTGTTTGGTTACTTTACCGTACCAAGCAAGCCTGCGAATATGATTAGAAGTCTAGGGTCTCATCCACATACTTGACTCTTTCCTAGATTTTATCTACCGTTTGACTCATCGATTGCATCTTGCTTGATTCCTCCTATCATTATTATTATCTTCCCTTCGTGCTTGCTAGATATTGACCCTACTAGTTAGATGTCCCAAACACCCTTAGCTTAATTCTTTAAGTTGGGTAGAATACCCCACACACCCTTGACCATTAAGGGAATACAAATGGTATTATATATACCATAGAGACTAGAGAAAGTTAACCCATTTGGTCAACCAAGCCTTGGTCAATAAAACCGTAGAATGATGGTATAGGAATAAACATGACCTAGATCCTTATGACTCTTAGACTATTCATATTTGTTTTTATTCATCTATTATCGTGCCTATATTTTTACTATCTAGACTAATGATGCTAATGTAGCCTAGTTTTTGCAAGCTTAGCCTTTTACCAAGCTTGTTCGTGACATATATGTTAATGGGGGTACCCCACTAACATATTGTCTATCAGAACCGGTGCATGATGGTCTGATCAACCAAGTGCACTTTGGTTCGCTTTTATTTATCGTTCTACGTGGATTGGGACATAGCTAAACTTGTCCTCTAGAGTCCCATCCGCGACTGCCTTGGCAACTCCTTTTGAAATTTTTTTTGGTCGTCCTTGAATCACGTACTCGTATTCGATAACGCCTCCTTCGAACTCTATATTGCTTCGCCCTCATCTATTTTAGGAGGACGAAAGTGTCATACTAGAACTTCCTCTAACCTTCCCATCGGCTATGACCATTCTCACTCGATGTTGCTATATCTTCATTCCAAACTACTCGGCCCTATCAAGACCCTCTAGTCGCTTAATTTAAGTGAATCTTTTTCGTTCTATTAATCGTGACCCTCATTCATTACCCGTGACCATACCGTATTATTTTTTTTCTATGATCTAGATCGTGATTTCTTACGACATGATTTTGTTCCCCATCGATACCCCCTTGTGTCTTCTCACCCCCTACTAATTCTTAATTTCGAGGATAAAATTCTTTTAAGTTGGGTAGGATGTAAAACCCCTAAATTTCTACTATTTTTTATTATTAAATTTTGTACTGATTTAAAAATTTTGTATTGTACGTCACGTAGTCGTATTGTACGTCGTGTACGAAAATTTTATTTTTTGAAGTTTCTCGACGAGTGCGAATATGTGCGAGCGTACATATTTTAGAAAAACATTTTGTTCTATATTTTTTATAGTTTCAAATAATAGATATAATAATTAGTTTTGCTATCATTTCTAAGCTTTTTATTTTTACGTCATTTCTAAAAGTTATTAATAATAAATAATATTTTTTTCTGTATACTAGAAAAGCATAATTATGTAAAGAATATTTGTGCATACATATATTTCGTAATTATTTAATAGTTATTTATAAATAAATAATGTAGTTTTCGAAATTATTATTATTAGCATTTTTGGAAAACATATTTTTGAAATATTTGTGACAATTTAAATTTTGATTTGATTCCATAGATATATTTAAATAGTAAACTAATATCTATATTTGAAATTGATTTGATTTTTAAACTAAAAGAATTTAATTAGATTTAATTGGATTTGGATTTGGATTGGATTTGATTGATTTTAAATTAATAGATGAATTATCTAAATTGGGTTTTAAATCTTCTTAATCATTATCCAACTGGAAATTTCCACATTCTATAAATAGGCAGGTACTCCTCCATAAATTTCTATCCCCCACAAAATTCTCCAAAAATCTACGTGAATCATGTCTGTGTCCACCATCCCATCCACTAATTCTCTTCTTCTATAGATACATTATTTTTGTCCCGTCCGACAAACCCGGACGTCCATCCATGTCGTGTCGGACAATCCCCGACACGACCCAACCCTAAATCCCTGACCTAACCCAGTCGTCGCCCTCGTCTTATAGACGTCATCTTTCTGTACCATCGTCATCACCCTCACCCGCCAACATCATGGCTGCACCAACACCAACCGTGTCGCCTCCTGACTGCCAACAATACCACCCCGACCATCGGCAAACGTGGTGGCCAACTCCGGCCAACTCCACTAACATCGTCTGCCGTCAAACACCCGTACACCACCGCCTGCACCTACGGCCGTCACCGCCACTACCAAACCACCCGCCACCACCAAAGCCCAAAGAAAACCCTAATTAAAAAAATAAAACCACCACCAGCATCGCTTACCTCCGCCTAGCACGGCGACGATCCGAGCCTCCTCTGCCTCCTCCATGGTCGGCCAGATCTGCCACGCCAAGCCGTCGACCGACCCCGACCGAACTCCGAGTCCGCCCCTGCCCCTGGACGACACCCCAGCGCACCGCCGTAGCCTCGGCACAACCGCCGGTGAGCCGTCTCTTGCCACCCCAGTGACTCCACCGTGTCGATTCCCTGACTCCGGTTACGAGCCGTCTTCCGTCGCCCTAAGCCGCGCTCTACTGAGCTCCGCCCGACCGAAACTCCAAACACCGCCGATCTCCTCCGCCCCACCTCGCCAGCCCTCGGCGTGGCCGCCCTTGCCGACCACCGCTTTCTGCCGCAACCTCACTCCATCCGCCTCCCTCGGTGCCACCACCGGCGCTCCACACCGAGCCCCGCCGAAACCCTCGCCGTGCACCGTTGACCGCCGCTTCCACCATCGCGCGCTCGGCGCCACCTAACGCCGGAGCAGCTGACCCTCCGCCGGAGCACCGCCTCCCTGAGCGCCTCACCCCGCCTTGTCGGACCCTCCTTGCCTTCACGCTCGCCTCGCTGGAGCCTTTCCCCACTCCCGAGCTCACCGTTCGCCCCCTTTTTATTCTCCCTCTCTCTCCTCCTTTTTAGAGAGAACAGTAAACCAGCTGTTTATTTTTTATTTTATTCGTGTATTAATTGTTATTTTTATTATTTTTATTTTGTTATTGTTTTATTATTATAATTATTATAAGTATTACTATTATTATTATTATTATTATTTAAAGTATTATTATTTTTGTTTTGTTGATAGTATATTACTATTATTTTAGAAAATTTTATAAATATTTCCTAGATAATTTCAAACATAGTATTTACCTAAATAAATATTTCCTAACTAATTTTTATAAATATTTCCTAGCTAATTACAAATTCAGTTTTAAAACAATCTTCTAGATTTTGTATTTTTTTTAAAACCCATTTTTTCTAGCATTCTCAAAATATTTATTTTGACCAATAGGTATAGTTTCTACCTAAAATATTAGTTTGACAAAAACTTAGAGTTTTGCCCTAAAAACAATTTTTCTATATTTCAAATTAATTCCTAAAATTATGTTGGATTAATGATATATATATATATATATATATATATATATATATATATATATATATATATATATATATATATATATATATATATATATATATATATATATATATATATATATATATATTATTATTATTATCAAGTATTTACGTAAATAAAAATATTTTTGAATTATAAAATATAATTTTTAAGGATTATAAATAGTTTACTAAAAATCATAGATATTTTATCTATCTAACTTCCTTGGATATTTCTCCTGTCCGTGACTAAACCATTTTTCCTATTCCTTCGCCAATTCGAGACTACCTTATGTCCACCCTAACTATTTTGATCCTTCTGGAACCGATAGAACTGTCTGTACTTCTCCTGTCCGTGACTAAACCATTTTTCCTATTCCTTCGCCAATTCGAGACTACCTTATGTCCACCCTAACTATTTTGATCCTTCTGGAACCGATAGAACTGTCTGTACCACCATCGGAGGTCACCTTGTGTAGTTGTTGCTTCGAAGTTGCAGTTCGTGTCCTTGATTATTGTAGTTCACCAGGCGCCCTACCAGGCAAGACACCTTGCCATTTGTTGTTTATTCATTTTAGCTCATATTTTATGCATTATTCATTATTTTCTTTATGCAAAATAAACTGTGATACATGGTATAACCTGTTAGAACTTACTGTTCATTTATATTTCCTGCTATGTATTATTTTTCTTACACATTAAACCTAGATTTAAGGGACCACCTTTGTGTGTTGCATTCATGGCCTTGACACGTTGTATCCCGAATTTGTGTGTCGCATGTAGAACACGGACATGCGTGACTGGCTGGCCACCGGTGCGTATAAGTCGTGCGATAGGATTAACCGCTATTAGAATTGCATGCTAGTTTGACTTAGCGGTTATAGAGGTTTACTGTTGTGGATACAACATTATAGGCATTGGGTGGGAAGAACAGTTCCTTTATGTATGGGTCTTATATGCACTGTCCTGATTGCCGGTTATCTCCAATGGGAGGTACGATCCTGATAGTCGGTTATCTCAAGTGGGAGGTACGGTCCTGATTCCTGATATTTCCTGATCCGGCCCATGCATCAAAGGTTTGTTCTTTTTTGCGTATTCACTATAGTACGGTTAGGTACCCTATTGCATGTGTCCCTTATTTATTTGAGCAATATTTATTCAGTTTATATGGCATGATATTATGTGTCTTGTTACGTCCCTCTGAGGACCTGGTTATCTCGCCAGGTGTGTGTTCTTGTGTTTTGCAGGTGTTCTAGCTCTAATCGCGATCATCACTATTTCTTCGGGGATGATTGCACTTGGACCATATTTGCTTCGCTCGCCAAAAATCATTTCATTTTCCATGTATTTTCCTTCACTTGTTGGTAGTGGATTTGTCTCCGCCCACCATATTGTATCAAGACAATTTATTATCATTATATGATATCTTTTTATTTTGTTGTGGATGAGATTAGTTATGGTTCTACTGCATTTTACAGCTTATGTATCAATACGAGGTTTCCATATATTGGAGTAAACTTTGTATGAATACAGCTGACATGTCTACGTTCCTAATCCTACGTATTTTGGGACTGGGGCGTTACAAGATATAGTCAAGTCAAGGATCGTTCCATAACAAATGGAAAACGAGCGTGTGCAATGACACATTGTCGATAAAATAGAATGATCTACTCGTTCACAGTATACAAGAGTTATCGACGGGGTAACCAACTCTAAGGCACATTATTTAAAAAGATTTCTAACAACTGAGTCATGAAATTCTATTTGTGTCAAGCCTGCCTGACTATTGTCACAAGGGTTCTAGCGGTATGGGCTGTAGTGATCATGCATTGATGTTGACAACTGGTAGGTCATAGTATGACAGGGTATTCGAGCTATGGTATTGGCTAAGCTAGTGACTATGGGGTTCCCATACTAGTTAGGCTTTAATAATAAAATTTACATGACTAGGATAATACTTGTTGGAAACCAATCTCGGTATGAGTGCCTACCATAGTCACAGTAATTGATTGTCCTTAGCCTTGTCTATTCATCTCATGTCTAAACTATGGGCTTTGGTCAAGGAAGGATTTGGCTAAGGCTTAAGGGATGCTAGTTAAAGCAAATTCCAAGCAAATAATTAGAGTCTGACAATAATTGGTTTCTTGAGAATAGATAGCCTCCTAGGTTGGCATCTTGACTAAGGGTAAAACCCTAATCATTCTCAAATTCAGATAGCTAGAAGGTCTCAATAGTAGTTTGAGGCTCGAGGGGAGAACGAGTACCTCAATCACATGACTGGTCGAGGGTAGCTACACTTGTGTATGCAACTATCATTGCCATAGGGATACTTTGTTTCTCTCTACCATCACGAGCTTTCGTCTTTCAAAATCAGTGAAAGACAAAACCAATAGAGTTCAAGGGAGATGTCATTGAATACAATTACGTGATTCAAAGGCGAAGGTATAATTCAAGAGGAATTGTCAATGCAGTCGCGGATGAGATCCTAGATACCTCGATATCTCAATCCACGTGGGATAATCAAAGAGAGAGCGAACCAAGTGTACTACGGTTGATCAGACCGTAATACATCGATTCTGATTAGACAATATGTTAATAGGCGTCCCCACTAAACGTATGTCTTGAATCAAGCTCGAGAACAGAGTGAGCTTGCAAAACTAGGCTGTAATAGCAGCATTGTTCAAGATAGTCAAAATATGAGTACGCGAGATTTTTTTTTTGGAAGGATTTACAAGTAGTTCGAGTTTTATGAGAATCAAAACCTTACCCGGTGTTCTTGCTTATACAGTCTTCCTACTATCTTCTTATCCATAAGGACTTGGTCGACTAATGGTTTATGGACTTCTGAATTCTATATTCTAGGTAAACCCATTAGTGTCAGTCAATTTCCTCGTTAATAGATCACAAGGACCATGGAATGCTAGGTTGGGAGACATGCTACCCGACTTACAGAACTCCCACTAGTATTGGCTTTGGATATTATAGGACATACATGGCATTGTCCTATCCTCCACAGTATCCTAAACTTGTAATCACGTTTGAAATTATTTCACCGAGGATTATGCCCCACCCGTATACTCTGGCTATAGTAAACCCTTGATTTCGTGATTCAGATGTGATATGCTATCCGATACTCTACCTTATATTGACACAAGGGTGACTACGGTCAAAAGGACCACTAGCCATGGTTTTAGCAATATTCTATAACCTATATTTTCTTAAACTAATTTCAATTCTAGGGGTCGTGTTTTGCCAGTGCGCTGCTGGCTGCAGTGAATCCATAGTCTCCAAAATTCAAATAAATGGCGACAGTGTGCTGCTATCCTGCCATTATGTGTTAACTAACATTCCTTTTGCTATATCTGTAAAAATTTATGAGCTTCTAGAGATTCAAGCAAATTGACCATGAAATAGAGCGTAAGTATTTGTCCTATTGTTCACAACCCTTTAAAATAAAAGATTTAACAGGGAGGAATAACTGAAGACGAGGAATACCAACATTTTAATATGTATTTCATGCATATTCAAACCCTGGAGGAAAAACTTTGAATCGAAACTAACTCGAGGTCTGTACATGGATAACATAATCAGAAATTATATAAAATTTATCATTCTTAGGGCAAAATAGAAACTAAATAGGTAAATTGGACCAAGACATGAGGATGATGTCTAACCAGACAAGGAGGAGGAATTATACAACTTATCGAGGTTAGATCATTATTTCTATGAAGCCCTGTCTCACCAAGTGAATAATCTATCCACATTGGATCGTGTCGTCATATCAAGTGATAATAGTGTATCTATGGGGATCTAACAAGCTATCAAAATTAATAACCCTCATCCTAAATTACATGGCCTAGACTACCCATCGGTAAATTTGTATAAGGGACTCCTAGTCCTAGTCATTCTCTTAAATTAAATTAATTCCTAATTCGTGAATGAGCATTTCCTAGTCGCAGGCTCGTAATAGTACGACTAACTTAAGTACTATCACGAGTTTGCATGTTTTGCAAAAACAGACCTGCATGGGCCACCACAAAAACTTGTCACGACCCGCACCCGTTTTATTTTTTTAAACGGATACGAGACGTGTCCAAGCCAGCCTACGCCGCAGTATCGGCGGTAGAACGCTATCACGGCCATGAAGATCAAAATCATAAATAATGCTCATTCACATAATTAATTTAATTTACAATGATCACAAGTTTTACATTTGCAGAAAAATATAAACTTGTACAAATATTGGAATGACTACAACTCCGCTATCTAGCTAGTTTCTAGGATTTTGTCTAGAAGTACCCCCGTATCTTCCATGCTAAGTGAATCCACGGCTAACCTAAAAAATATTGGTTTCCAGTCAGGAATGGAACGAGCACAATTCACTGAATGCAATTTCAATAAATGAAAATGACTATACAACATAGGTTAAACATAAATTACATGTTTTTGAAAATAAACAAAAAATACGAAAAATCAATAGCAATAGACAAAAATACTTTTCCCCGCTGTTAGAAGTACCTTTGATATGTGATCAGTCTGGGACACTACATCGCGAGGTCTACGAGGTCTACTTGCACGAAATAAACACTGTCTACGAGGTCTACTTGCAGAAATTAAACACTGTCTACGAGGTCTACTTGCAGAAATTAAACAATGTCTACGAGGTCTACTTGAAGAAATTAAACAATGTCTACGAGGTCTACTGTATGAAAATAAACAATGTCTACGAGGTCTACTGCATGAAAATAAATAATGTCTACGAGGTCTACTGCATGAAAATAGATAATGTTTACGGTCGGATCACACATCCTTGGTACTTCTCATTTTCGACTCAATAATTTATAATAGAATATAAAAATCATATAACCAATGGTCAATCAATGAAAAATAGTGAAGATCAATATTGAAATGCAGACAATAAACTGTACTCGCCTGTGGTCCTCTGCTGGTGAAACCGACAATCTGAACCACTCAATGTGCCACAATAGTCAAAACCCGTACAACAGTCCCTGGAAGCTGAAATAAACATTACCAATGTTCTCAGAATTGTCAAATTAGCTAGGATTGCCTGTCCTTAAGTCCAATTATGGACACAGGGACAAAACGGTAATTTCGGGCCAAAACGGTGTCCGCCGTTGGACCCACTTTGCACCGAAAAGCGTGCCAGAGTCAACGGTCTCTAAAGTCATCAAACTATATATCTACAGATTTGTTTTGATGATACGAACCTAACCGTATGTCCAGAGTTGGATTCTGGCGGGCCGTGCACAAAATCGCCCATTGAATCGGACCGTGGGGCCCGCAAAACGGCGATCCGATCAACTGTCTCAGAATCGGACCAAACTTGGCATACAGGACCTGAAAAATACTACTGTCCTGCTGGCGTAAGTTTTATCTCGATCTGACGAACGTGCACAAAGTAATTGAGAATTTTGCACAGAGGCCGATACGGTAAATTTCGACGGATACGTATCAAATTCGTCGTGCATACGCGACCAATTTGAATTCCGTCAAAGCCCACACGACCATGAAGCCGTAACGCACCTTTCGATGCTTTCGGTTCGTGACCACGTCGCTCGGATTGGCGGGACGCACGTCGTATCGAGAGAATTTTCTAGTTTTTAAAACAGATTTTCGGTCAACTTCGGGATTCGATTTCTCGACACGTAGTCGATGATTTCTAAATCCACAAAAAGGGTCGTGAAGTCCTATATGTCATCTTTAACTGTGTTCAAATAGAATTTCTAATATGGCATTAGATCGATCGAAATCGATCTTCAAACATGGATGGTTGGACTGCACTAATGATCTATTTTTATAGGTTTTTCGACCAACTTCGGGTCGATCTCAAGGACCGGTCGTGCATCCTATACAAAATCTAATTGCTGGGGTTTCAAGGCGGTAATGTTGGCTTTCCAAACCAATTTACCGTTCACGAAATGATGGAGTAACGAGGTCGGAATCTTACCATTAAGTTGGTTGTTGCGACTGCCTTTGCTGCTGTCGCCCCTCCGTTTATGTGCACGTGCGGTCTGCCGGCCCAGGCGGCGCTCCTCCGCGATGGCACGTCTAGGGTGGTCTCCCAGAGCTGGGGGGTCGTTCAGGGAAGGAGGTGGCACTTGGTTTGTTTAGGGTTTAAGTGTTATCGAGAAAATCTTTCTGGTTATATACTATATACGCTCGGTAGAGAATGCGAGGGTGTGCTCTGTTAGCCTGGGCTCGGGTTCCACTTGGTCCGGGTTGTAGGGGTAGGTGGGCCTGCTGTTTCCTTTTAGTCTCCTTCTTTTTCTTGTGTACATTACATATGTACATATCTCTTATATACATATAAATATATATATATGGCAAAACTTGATATGTATAATTGTATATACACTTATATACATCATCACCTATATATATTAATATATATATATATATATTATATATATATATATATATATATATATATATATATATATATATATATATATATATATATATATATATATATATATATATATATATATAATTCCTTCCAAAATGCCACAAAATCTTAATAACAAATCAAAGTAAATTCTTAAAATCAAATATATTTTCTATCGTACCCTCCAATAATTCAACAACAACAATATAAATAATTTATAAGTTATTTTATATATTTCTTTCTCTAACAATTCATAATTTTTCTAATACACGAGAAAATATGTATACACATATATACATATATAATAATTGAAATATAACTACTTCCTAATATTTGCAACCAATATATATATATATATATATATATATATATATATATATATATATATATATATATATATATATATAGGAAGATAATACTAGGTTTAATTAAGAACTATGTCTCTCATAGTATATAATTAACTAAAATCGTATAAAATTTCCTAATCAATGTCTAAAGCCAAAATAATAATAATGTTAACAATTGCACCAGTTTTTCTAAAAATAGAATTAATTCTTCAAAATAAAATTAAATTTTGTAAAATAAATTTAAATAAGAAAAAAGACTTTGGGCATTCAGGGAGTTTACACTGTCGAGTCTATTTTTTCCAGCGTCGCCAGCAAGCTCATTAGGGACGTGATCCTCGACCGAAAGGATCGCGAGCGCCGGAAGAGCCTATTCGGGGTTGGATCTCTGCCGTCGATTGGGCAGCAATGAAGAGGAGATTCGAGGAGGGAACCTACAAGGAGAAGTCCGCGAAGAACAAAAGAGCACGATAGACGGGGTCGCAGTGGTGTGGTGGGTCACGATCCATCTTGAATTTCTTCACTCATATGGTACATATCTCGCCGTATACCCATAATTAATACTTTATAGTAGTATATTTCTTTCAACTTAACTGACAATTATATAATAATTTTGTAACAGGTTGACTCGGGAGAGGACCCGAATATGGTGACCTTGTTCCTCGCTGCGCACACGAAGGGGCAGCGGTTCATCGACGACAAGGCCCGGGATACCTACGTAAGTTTTACTTAATGCTAGTTCATTACTATTAATTTTTAGTTACGTAGAGAATTCATATAGATGTTATTTCTAGGCCGAGTTTTTGAGGCTTAGGGAGGCCGGGTCGACACAGTCAGAGGGAGCTGGAGCTAGCACCTCCCAGCAGCCCCCAGCCGTCGCAGCTCAATCAGATGACGAGCTGTGGATTAGGGCCGTTGGTGGCATGCATAGGTGTACGTACTATGGTACGGGCTCCTATGGTGCCTTCATTGCGTTACAGGCCTCTAGGACCGCCACTAGTGTACCCGGCCCCGCACAGACTGAGGAGTCGTTGTTAGCCCAGCAGAGTATCGATACGCAGATCGCAGCTCTGCGTGACGAGATGCTACGAAGGATGGCGACGTCGCAGTCGCAGCCGCATATGGATGATCCTGCGCTCATCTAACATTTTGAGAGGATTGAGGAGACGACTAAGATACTGCAACAGATTTCCTGCGCTACGCAGGAGACTACGTAGCGGTTGGTCGAGCAGATACAGCAGTTCTGTAAGATGGCTACGGAGCGACCATCTGGTACGCCAGGAGCATCGTCTACATCCGGCGGTGCACGGAAGGACATGCTCGTCAGCCTGTCACCGGAGGATTATCAAACGATCCTTGCGTTATGATGACAGTCATCTGGTGGCGCTCCTCCTCCAACTCCGGCACCAGCTCCAGCTACAACTCCAGGTGATCAGTAGTTTTGTTTTTGCATTTTCGAACTTTGTACTTTATATTTTTACTTTGTACGTATTTGAGAATATTGACTTTGTTCTTTATATTTGTACCTTATATTATTCATTGAGGATATTATTTGTTCTTTATATGTTTTGTCTATTCTGGAATGTATTGTGCTTGCCGGCTACAGCTCCAGCTACAACTCCAGGTGTATTGCTCGTCAGCCTGTCACCGGAGGATTATCAGACGATCCTTGCGTTACGATGACAGTCATCTGGTGGCGCTCCTCCTCCGACACCGGCTCCAGCTCCAGCTACAACTCCAGGTGTATTTCTACATTCTGGATTCTGTATTTTGGATTTTGGATTTCTGTTGGATTCTGTATTTTGTATTTTGTATTCTGGATTTTGTATTTTTTATTTTTTCAAATTTAGCGACGTTTTTAGTGACGTTTATATACGTCGCTAAGAACGTCGCTAAATTGCTGACGTGGCAAACAATCTGATGTCACCACATCGTCACAAAAATGTCGCTAATGTGTCGCTAATTGGCGACCACAAAGAAACGTCATAAATAACATCGCTATTTAGCGGCGTTATGACCCTCGCTAATTTACGTCGCCATAGCGACGTTTTGCGACATTTTTTCGATTAGCGACACACTTTTTTTCCGCTGTTTCCAAAACGTCGCTAACTTAAGTTAGCGACGTTTTGGCCGAGATTAGCGACGTTTATAAACGTCGCTAATCTGACAAATTTTTATAGTATGGTGATAGCCTGATCTGAGATCAATCATCGAAAACACATAAGCACTGCTCAATTGGTCCAATAAATCATCAATACGAGGCAATGCGTACATGTTCTTCACTGTCATAGCATTCAACTCTCTGTAATCGATGCACAACCGTACCGACCCATCCTTCTTCGGTACAAGCAAGACTGGAGCTCCCCATGGTAAAATACTATCCTGAATAAAACCCAAATCCAATAGCTCATCTATCTGGATATGCAACTCATGTGCCTCCTTCGGTGCTAGTCTGTACACATTGGAAGTAATCGGCTTCGCCCATGAAACTAGTTATAGAAAACTCTATCTCCCTATCAGAGGGCAGTCCTGGAAGCTCCTCTAGAAATACATTCTTAAACTCTGATATGATCATTGGGTATGCTGGTTCCTCCAATGCAATACGTGCCTCAATTGTGGGGTTGTCACCCATCTCTCTGGCTCCTCGAGAAAACTCAAACTTGGTGTGACCCGGAGGGTCAAAATATGGCGCATCTACGTCGGCAATCTAGTGTCGCATGGTACTGGCTCAACCAATCCATGCCAAGAACCACATAGTAGTCTAGCACAGAGAAGACTAGAAATCGGGCACGCATCTTACGCCCGCAAATGACTACTGAACAAGATATATATGTATCACTAACGGGTATTATTCTGCCCTCCGTGAGAATTCTTATGTTCTTCAGAAGGGGTATAGTAGCTACTCTATGGGTGGCCGCAAAACTAACAGCTATGAATGAATGCGTGGCACCAAAATCAAATAAGGCTACTATAGGTAATGAAGCAACTAAAATAGTACCTGCGATGACTTCCCCAGCTGTCTCTGTCTCCTCAATTGTCATGATAAAAGCCTGCCCACGACCCTGAGCACTAGCCTGCTGTCTAGCCTGCTGGAAATATGTCGCCTGCGGTGCCAAGGGTGGTCTCCCCTGGTACCCTCCCGGTGCTGCTGGTCGTATCGCTCTAAATCCAGCGTAGGGTGCTCTCGGACCTTGGAACTGTGGCCTCAGTATGGAAGTGCTGGAAATGCTGGCCAGTGCACCATTGGTGCTACTGCTCGATGTGCAGTGCACTCTCGAACCTGGTGCTGGTCAGAACCATAAATCAGGCATAATCCCAATCTGTGTCGGCAATCTTTTACAGCATGGCCTATCTTGCCACAGTAATGGCAGGTAAGGGCCCCGGGTACTGTTGATGCTGCTGCCCTCTATGGCTAATGAATCTGATGATGCTTTGTCGGTCCTTCCTACGGTGCCCTAGCTGGTACTGCTACTGAATGAGGGCATTTCATGCTAGCCTCCCTCTGGTTGATACGCACCTGACGTCGAGCTGCTGTCAGGATCTCAGAGTAGGAAGTAGGAACGATCGCTGTAGCTGAAAATACAGGTCGTCATAGAACTTCTCGGCCTTCTTCTCCTCAGTGTCGATCAGATACGGGGCAAAATGGCTCAAATAGAGGAACTCTGTATTGTACTCCTCGATCTTCATACTATCCTGGATAAGATACATGAACTTGTCCCGAAGCTCCGCACGCGCTGTAGCTAAAATGAACATCTCCTTGAAGAGCCTGGAGAACTCCTCCCAAGTGACCCAGTCGGGTCCTAGTCGATGCTCTTACCCGTCAGCTGCATCCTGACGGCCTTCATCCATCTGTCCCTCGAAAGCTCTGCGACCTCCAACCAGTGCTCGCACTACAAAAAAAGTAGTCTTTTGGGACAACAAAAAACCGTTCTAAAAAGAGTATTTACCGTCCTAAATATTATTTAGGACGGCAGATAGGACAGATTCAGACAGTGCTATTAGGGTGGCGTGGCAAAAGCTTAAAGGACGGATTTTACCGTCCTAATTAATGTTAAAGGACAAAAAAATTAACTGTCTCAAAATGTTGTGAAACTCTATTTTTGTATGACGGTTGGTCTTATCATACCAAAAATTAGGTATTTGTAACGGATATTGTCCGTCCTAATAATTTAGACAAATGTCCCAAAAGAATATAGTTTACTTTTAGTACAGAACAATAGATCCGTCCCAAAAATTTATAATAGTTATTCTAGTTTTGTTGTTCTAGTTTCTGATTTCCTGATCTGCATACAAAACATATATTCAAAAAATTATAACAGTTGTTCCAGTTCTCATGGAGTTATTCATGCCGTGCATACAAAACATACACTCAAAATAAAAATTATAACAGTTATTCCTACTGTGCATACAAAACATAATACTAAAAAAATGATAACAGTTGTTCCAGTTTTCATATATAAGGCCATATCACACAAAGCGTCTTACAAAATGAACATTGTTTACAGGCCATATCATATGTTTACAGGCCATATCACATCATTACATGCCATATCATTTAGATGTCCTCCCATGATTCACAAAATGAACTCAAAATTGGAGAATAAAGTGTTATCTCCATCATTTACAAAACAAAGTCTAAAACATTTCACATCATTAAGCATTATCTACCAAAACGAACCCAAAATGATCCCAAAATAATTTTCCACCCATTCAAAGATATAATTCCACCTATTCATTTAAAGGACCTGCAAAAAAAAATGATGTTATAATTTCCACCCATTCAAAGATATAATTCAAAGATATAATTCAAAGATACAATTTTCTCAAAACCAACCAGTATTTCAATATATACACACCAAAACAATAAGTAAAGATTACCAGTATTTCAATACACACACATACACACACACACACACACACACACACACACACACACACACAAACATACCCACACCCACCTATGGTTGGAATGATTGTGATGAATTCTCCAGGCATGAACGTGTAGAGGATAGTGGGTCTTGCAGGAAGCATCGAGGTCCACCATCAGTATCCTCATCTCTCGCCTCGCAAACATCATCTTTACAATATGGAACCCATAGTTGTTGAAGTTGATGAATGTCCAATTAATTAGTAAAATAAAAAAAAGACCATACAAGCTTACTTGAAAAATTAGAAAAGTATATAATATGAAGGCATTTTTCTCTTTGTCAGCATGTACTTTCTTATCATTCTTTAAATACAAAATACATCAGCCAACGAAATTGTGTGATATCAACTTAATATTGACAATACAATCAAGGGAAGACCAACTTGTCATGTGTAGAAGGATAATATCCTTTCCATTCACTTGTAATGTAGCAAACTCCACTTTCAAGGTTTAGATAATTTTTCGCTTTAAATGTACATTGCTTACTCTTAACACAAAACTGGATTAATCTGACAAAATTAGCAGCCACATACGCAAAAATGAAAGCATTAGTGTCTATTCTTTCAACTTCACATTGAGTATCCTCCAAATAGATTATTTATCTCCACTTGGCTGCATCAATAAGTTGACTTTGCTACTATAATTCAATTCTCTCAAAGTAATTCAATTCTCTTTGATAGCACCAAAACTATTTTCAAATTTTCCAACAGAGCAATTTAAGATCTCTATTCAAAATCTTGTTCATTTTGTGCCTGACTTCACATATCATTATTTCCCTATAGAAGAGTTGATAATAATCACAATTGAGTAACACGCCCAAAATTTCAAATAGTTACACCTAAATTGGTATTAAACATAAACAATAATATATTGACCTAAATTAGTAGAACACAAAAACAACAATTTATCGAATAATATTAAAGATAAAATCAGAATTAAGGCCGAAATTAGAGATTTCACATATCTCAGTATAACATGAAAATGGATCCCTAACTTTGAATAATATTATTTTCAAAATTAGTATTAAATCTGACCAAAATAAAATCAGTTAAACACAAAATCAAAGATTGTGAAACTTTGAAAGTTTTCCAAATACCTAAATTTGAACTAGAAGTATAACAAAAGTTAGTAGGAAGAGTATGTCGAACAAGAAATTAGTAGAATAAATATACAGAACTAAAACTGGATACCTAATTTCTCGAATAAACGAAATTAGATTTGGTCTAGAATAATACCATTTCCAACGCATATGAGGAGATAGGCATGTCTCCCCCCTTCCAACGCAGATTTAGAGAGGGAAGACGAAGAGGTGGAGAGAGAGCTCCATCTCCCCCTTCGAACACAAATGTGCCGAGAGCTCCGTCTCTTTCTCCCAACGCAGAGAGAGAGAGAGAGAGAGAGAGAGGAGAGAGAGAGAGAGAGAGAGAGAGAGAAAGAGAGAATATGCAGACCCCTTCTCATATTAACCTAAGCATATGAACGGTTCAGATTAAAGTTACGAATGGTTCAGATTTGCTGGGTCAAACATTAATTAAAAAATTAGATAAAAGAAATGATGGGACACACCAAAAGTTTTTGGCCCGCCAACTTTTTCTTTTCCCTCCAGAGTTTAATGGGACAGAAGCAATTTTATTTGGACGGAACCAACTTTTAGTCTAAAATAAATTATATTATTAGGACCCATATACAAATTTGTCCCAAATATTATTATTTTTTATTACAAAATAAATAGCCATCCCAAAGATTAATCTTTTAAGACACTTAAAAATAGTGTATCAAATATTGTCGTCCCAAAAGCTCACTTTTTTTGTAGTGTCGATACTAGTAAGCCATGCATGAACCTCTGTAGGCTCCTTTGTGCCCAAAAATTGAAAGGGCACCATGTGACAAAAATCCTTGATAGATCCCACCAATAGCCATCGCTCTGGTGGTGTTACCAGCTGCTCCAGTGCATTGACGATACTCTCCCTCAGGGTATCAGCCTGATGCTGCTGAGCCTGGTACTGAACCTGCTGGTGGGCCTGTATCATGTCGTAAAACATCTGGTACATATGTTGTCCGTCCGCCTGCTACCCCAGTGACGGGATTGGTATATAAGGCATCTGTGAGGGAGGAGGTGGAAGCTGTTGTTGCTGCTCTGGCCTCTGAAGTTGCCGCTTTTCTGGCTGTGCTTGGTATAGCTGCTCGCCCGACGGCACCTCAGTCTGCCGAGAAATCTGACCCGGAGGAGTTGGAGTC
The DNA here is from genome assembly GCA_029216955.1 of Iris pallida. NCBI lineage: Eukaryota > Viridiplantae > Streptophyta > Magnoliopsida > Asparagales > Iridaceae > Iris > Iris pallida. The sequence goes on from JANAVB010040818.1 coordinate 16,210,514, forward strand.
AGCATGAGGGGCTGCCTCAGAGTCGGCTCGTCGGACTATACGGAGTCCCTTGCGACACCGTCCTGCTACGCCACTCGTCCACTTCGATGATTCATACTCTGAAAGCAGATAAGCAAAAATTTAGCGACTTGGAAACAAATAGGATGTAACTTGGCAATAAAAGCGATAAGGAGGTGTCATGGAGAGGTATTCAAGCAAGTGGATGAGATCTTAAATTCTAATCCTAATTGCAAGCTCGCTTGGCACAGTTAGGTAACCAAGGCGATTCAAATTTCGACCTGTATGGGCCACCACAAAAACCATGTCATGCCCCAGTCCCAAAATATGCGGGACCGAGCCACGTGGCATTAGCCAGCTACGTATTCAACCAGACTCTAGTCCGACTAGAATATGTATGAGCTATTCGAAATGGTGTAATTATCACTATATCAACTCTATATCTCAATCCAAGTAACAGAAACATAAGAAAAGAAAATATGAATATTAGTCTGCAACCCAATAATCATACTTTCCGACATAGACTCGAAAAAAATATGAGTCTACAAATAACAATAAATGAAACATAATACAAGTACTGAATGAAAGAGTCTTACAGAAACAATCCCGCTGATACAAAGCTGAATAAAAGGAAATAAAAGAAGATAACTAGATCTGACGACATGCTAACTAACTAGATAATGAAGTCAGATCAAGAAAGAACTCTACTACTGGTCGAGTTACTCTGCTGGGTAAACCTCGTCCTCTGCAACCGGTCCTGCTCCTGTGTCAGTCCCGGATGCGTAGACCTCCGGGTAGTCCTCGTCTAAATATGAAGAGAAAACCAGGTCCTCAGTGGGACACAAGAAGGTATATAATATATAGGCCAAGTGTACGACAATATTGAAAGAGAATAAAGTATAGTAAGATTGAAGAAAGTGGATGAATCTAACGTAACCAACTAGTATGAAATATAATTTAAGAACATTACTCGAACACGCGGGCTATCACGGTGTACTCCAGAGACCTGGTACGAAACTCCGGTAACTAATGATGACTCTACAGTTCCGGTAAGGAACTGTGGTAACATGAATCACCAAAGCACTGGGAAAGAGGCGGCGGTAGCAATGTGGGAAAGTAGCTCAAGCGCACGGTGTATGTTCTTTCCGTCCAAGTGACTTCACGAATTGTATCCACGAGATGCTCGGTCAGAACCTTTAGTTAGGACATCGAGTCATAAAAGAAAATACAGTGCAGGAATAACAAGTCATCGTCCTAGAATCAACACGGACTTCCATATACCAAGATGTAATCAAGTACGGAATTCGTTGGTAATGTAGTGTCATGTGAACATGTCCTAGGGTCAGAGTGTACCCCGCAACGAGTTGTCGCGGTAATACAAATGTGAATATCTAGTATCGATACCCGATGGTGCTAACGTCCATCGGCACCCGAACGTGATTCGAATGGAAAGTACCGTACACGACCCTAGGTGTGCAATATAATCAAACAAGAATTTAAAATATTAATATTTTAAACAGAAGTATAAGATTGGCAAGATACACTTGCATGGCTCTGGTTGTTGAAGAGGAAGAGCTGGCCCAACATCCAAGTCTGAGAAACCCAAATGACCTAGATAAATAATTTTACAACTTAATTAATTATTTAACCCGAGTCCTACCTTATAGAGGATAATATTAAGACTTTGGATCAATTATAAAATAAGAAGAAATATGCTATTTTACAAATGAAATCCTACTTAGTATAACCACCAGGAATACACAATACCATATAATCCATTATGAGATCACTATGCATTCCTTCCTATTTTGTTTACCACTAATATATGTCATCCAAGAATTCATTGAACATTACCAGGCTTTTACATTCCCAGGATGCCCCCTTCCATCCGTCTTCCTCTTTCAAACAACACTCTCTCCAAATAATTTATTTTTAAATAATCTTCTCCCAACAAATCATCTCCAACAACTACCTTCATATTTTTCTTTAGCTACCAATAACTATATTTATACATATATATCCACGGGCCTGCTCATAGGACACTTGTTTACACATTTGACCTCAATGCATGTGTATGCCAATATCAAGACAACCTTTATATAGCCAATATTTGCACTTCTTCCTCAAATGACACAAACCATATGTTCAATCCCCTGACCTATAATTTCGAACTAACCCAATGTTTACTGTATATAAAACAAGGGAGGAATTTTGCCCAAGTTGTCTATCTCCACTATAGCATAATACTATGTTCCTCTTCACAAATACTTAATTGTCACCTACATAACAAACTCATGTTCTTATGATTCCTCTACTTGGACATCAGATGGCTTAATTAAAAACAATCCAACTGGATGCTCATTCTCACGCATACACACATGTTCCTCACCACGCTAATTTCCATCCACAGTACACTCTACCTAATTCATGTATATAGTTTGTACAACAGTTATCATTGGGTTCATATCATACACGGAACACATTTATAACAATGAGAAGAGCTCACATCAATTTAATTCAATCCTATTCCCAACCCAATACTGACAACCAGTATCACGACCCGCACCCACTGTGAGGGTACGAGAGCGTAACAATGCCCAGCCTACGCCGCAGTGTCGGCGGTAGAACGCTGTCCTAGGTCACAACATCTAACAATATAAGCTAAGCAGTTTATACTCCCCGAGTGGGGGTGACATAGCAGAAAATAAACTCAATCACAACTAAGAAAGAAGAAGCACGATATGATAAAGAACTCAAGGAAATACAGATGATCAGAAAGTCTAAGATAACATCTCAGCAATATCCACAAATACATGGTCTCAGCTACTGAAAATGAAAGAAAATACAACCCAGATCTCAAAGACAGAAATAAGTCTATCTACTAGTCTCAAGACAACATAAGTAAGATAAGGCCTAACTAAGCTAGTCTAGGCAGTAGGGTAAAGCCGTCAGCTAGAGCTATCCCGTAGAAGGTTTCCTCTCAGGCCTCCTCCTCGTCCTCTGTAATATTTTCAACAGGTCTAGTCAGGACAAGAGCGAGCACAATACATCTCAACAGTTCATAGCAGGTTAGAAAATATAATCATGCAGTAAAGTAAGATATAGATACTGAAGAAATACAGTATGAAAACAGAGAGAGAACTGTAATAGAAATATCTACTATAAGTAAAGAGCTACCAGTGACTAGTGATTTAGAGTACAAAGTCGACATGTGAACGTCTTGATTGTACATGGCTATACTAAAGAGGCATACATGGCTATTCTACTTTGGAATTGTTCACATAGCTATTTATACTCCCCCGTACTCCCAATTAATACACAAGGATCCAACCAGGTTATGTTATGATTCTATGTAACAGCCTCCGAAGGGTGGTAAACCCCCAAAGGGTGATAAGCCCCCAAAGAGTGATAAGCCCCCGAAGGGTGATAAGCCCTCAAAGGGTGATAAGCCCCCGAAGGGTGGTACATAGTAGTCCCATAAATGGGGATTCTGGGAAACCCAATAAATGGGATAAGGATTCAAAGAAGACTCTGTGATCATATGAGTATATGTCACAAGTGATCAAAGAACCAAAGAAGCATATTGATACGCCATGTAAGTGAAACGCACAGAACATAGAGTACCTCGATGCTCCCTGAAGGGATAACATCTTAGGAAGGGATCCATATTGTACTAATCCGTGTGACCAACGTGACAGTATCAAGTAAAGTAATCTAATGCAGGAAAATAATTCTAAGCAGGATATGAAATGATCTGAGAATGTACTCACCTGTATCTGAGTGTCCGGATGAAATGTACTGTCTGAGGAGAGGTGTCTGGCTCCTAATCAGAACAGCACAGGTCACAACAAGTCTAAAATGATATAATGAAGTTCTACTATGCATTCTACATGATTCTAGGTCAATCTAGGCCAAAGTCAACTCTTGGTCAACCCTAGAAGTCAAACTAGGTCAACTATGGTCAAACTAAGTCAAACTAGTCTATACTAGTCTAACTAGTCTATTCTAAGTCGAACAAGACTACACAAGTCTAATCTAGGCCCTAAACTGACACATAGATAGGCCATAGGCTAAGAGACTAGGGCATGGGCCAATAGGCAATACCATATTCAATATCTATATCTAAAACAATACATATATATACATACCACACAATCTAATATATGATATCTATATAGATATATATATAGGCTCCTATTCACATATTAGATACATACATAATATGACAATATATATATATATATATATATATATATATATATATATATATATATATATATATATATATATATATATATAAAACACACATTGATGTGTTGTACAATATATATATATATATATATATATATATATATATTTTTTTTTTATATATATATATATATATATATATATATATATATATATATATATATATATATATATATATATATAAATATATATATATCTCTTATACAAAACACAAAGGTTTTTGAATCCTAGGGCTGACTGTGCCAAGATAAAGAGTGGTTGAGATTTAATCTTGGTGAATCAACGGTTGTGGGGTTTTATGGGGAAGAGCATTATTGGGAGTGGGGTTTTATGGGAAATCCAAATATGGGAATTTAATATTTTGATGGTTGGGATTTAATATTTTGATGGGGACCTCATAATGGTTGTGGATGAGCATTATTGAGAGTGGGATTTTTTTTGGGGAATCCAAAGATCCAGTAGTGGTTGGGATTTAATATTTTGATGGGGGCCTCAAAATTATTATTGTTCGTTTAAAATTGGGGGTCCAAGATTTTGAGGGGGAATACCTTAAATGAACCATGCCCTGTGGGCACGGGTTATGACTAGTATATATATAAAACACACATTGATGTGTTGTACAATATAACTTAGAATATATACCTATAGGCTAATATATGTATACAATACAACACTCTATGCCAATACATATACATATACATATGCAGAGAGAGAGGGACACATGAACATGTGTCCAAGTGTATGTGTGTGAGGGGATGAGGGTGTGTGTTAGTGAGAGGGGAACACATGGTGTGTGCTAGAGTGTGTGTGAAACAGTGTGTCAAGGAACCACGTGTGTGTGTGTGACTGTGAGTGAGGGAAAACAGTGAAGCAAAACCTGTGGGGGTGTGTGTGTTCAGAAATCTGAGAAAACAGTGAGTACATGTAGGAAACAGTGGCTAATGTCCCAACATGGGAATTAGGAAAAACTGGAAAAGTGCTTTTACATTGAATTCAACATTTACTAAAGTTAATAGTAGAGTAAAATATCAGGTTATTAGGCAATTCAGCAAACATAAACCCAATCCTAGTTTTGACAGTTCAATGAATCACATTGACAGTTTATTCATGAATTAAACATTCATTTCAGTCTTAGTCAAAATAAGAAATCAACCTCAGTTTTCATTAGGAAGGAGCCAAAAACTCAGTTTTACAGGAAACCAATATTAACATTCATTCTACAGGAATTCATGCTCAGGTTTTGGAAAAAAATAGAAAAGTGAGTGATACACATTGTGTTCTGTGTGTGACGTGTGCAGGAAAAATCAGTGAGCAATGATCATGTGTAGAACTATTCAAACTCAGTTGCATAATTCGATCTATCTAAACCAAGGTCTAAAGAATTATAAATTGAAACTTTGAAATTAGTTAACAATTGCATGAGTCATTTCTATTTCAGTTAAGAGGGAAGTGAAAACTCAGGAATAGGAATCCATCCACATGACAGTGAACATGAACCCAACCATTCTCTAAGGTTCAGTTTTCAGAAAATTCAAAATGAAAGGGAATCAATCTCAGTTAAAGCATCCATGGAATTCTTAGTTATTTAACATTACAACTCAGAAAAGAATCACATTCAGTTCTCAACATGGCCAGGGACAGTTCAACATTAACCTGTCAATTTTAGGAAACCCATTCTAACAGTACAATTTTGGATTGAACAACATTCCCTTTCACATTTCAGTCTAATAAGAAGCTATTTGACAGTTCAAATGTGATATCATCATACATGTTAACTAATATACATATATGAATCTAATCATGGCAATTTAAGCATCAACATTTCAGTTTTAACAGGAAACAGTTGAATTTCAATTGTGTCAAGGTGAACTCAGTTAGTTCCCAGGTTGTGTTTAGCTAACAGTAACAAGTTCCCAGGATTTAAATTCCCAGGTAAGCCAACTTTAAATCCCAATATATATGTGTATAATTAATATCTAATTAATCATGATTTAACATCTAAACTTCATAAAAACTGGAAACAAAAGACTGATACTCCTTACACAAGTAATTAAACCTATCATGGCAATTTAATCATGGAAAAACAGTAAGAATTCTCATTCAATCTCAGATATTACATTAGTTCAACTTAGAAAACCAAACCCAATCTAATACACGACTGAAATCTCAGGAATTATAGAAAATTCAGTTTTAACATAGGAAATCAAATAAGAGTTAAAATTCTCAGATTTTCATGAACAGAAAATGTTTAAATGTGTGTGTAAATGGCAGTGGTGTGTCAAGAACATGGTGTGTACACTAGAGAGCAGTAATGGTTTAGTTCTCAGGAAAAATATAGCAAATGATAGTTTGTTGAAATCTCAAGAACTCATAAGTGAACTCAGGTTCACAGCTAATTGAACTAAGATTTAACCTACACTTAGCAGTCCCAAACCCAGTTTGCAAATTCAAAACTCATCACGAACATCAAACCTACACCACAGTGAAAATATTACAATGTGAATCAAGAAAATCAAATTGAAATCAGGAAAAATCCCAATCAGTCTCAGTGTGTATCAGGAATTCCAATTCCTAGACCAATAATTCACATAAAACCAAATCAAGTTCAAAACAGGTGTACATACGTGTCCCCCACATTAGTACGTGTCATGTGGGTCCATTCGTGTCCAGAAAACTGGACACGAAGTGTCCAAATAGCTACACGAATACAGACACAAACTGTGCACACAACAGTATCGTGCACGCGTGCACGCGTGTCAAACGCACGATACAGGCCACGTGGGGACACGTGGCCGTGTACATGTGTTCGCCAGGGGTAGGAGTAAGTGTCCAACCGCCAGCAACGTGTCCACGTTGTGTCATGTCGTGTGTGTGAGTGCGTATCAGTGAGGCAAATCTGTGCGTGTACAGTGCGCGTGCAACAGTGCGTGATCCGTGCGCGTGCGATTGCTCCCAAACCACTGAACAAAAACCCACAAAAATTTGTGAGCCTCGTGTCAGTCACCTAAACAGTATCCACACCAAATTTCGTGTCCAGATGTGTCGTGTCTAGTGAGTAATTGCCCCCGAGTAGCAGGGCAATGTGCACCATATTAGAACAGCGTGTTCGTGTCCATATATCGACACGACACGACATAATTACAAGCTCAGTCTCATGAAAACCTAGAAACAACACTTAGATCTATCATTTCAATCAAAAAATTCCTAAAACAGTAAACTAAATTCCTATGTGACATTTCCACAAACACTTAGGTATCCTATTGGATACGTGTCCAATTCGGACACGAAATCGGTCCACCTTGACATGAAACCAAATCCTATAGTTGGGGGACACCTAGGGCTAGGTCTACATACAAAGAAACTAGAATTTTAATGGTATTTACATTGATTTACCTATTGGTGACCAAATACAAGAAAAGCCTCAAATGGGGGGTTTTCTCTTGCTAGCAAACTTCTCCAAATTGGTAAGAATCTGAGAAAAATAAATAACAACAGCAAGAACACCTTATTTAAAACCCATTGCAATTTGTTTGAGGGAAAATGGAGCTAAAATAGAATTTCTAGGGATTTTTGAAGATGGAGGCTCACCTCTTCCAAAACTTGAGAAATTCTAAGGAGGCTAGCCCTATTGGAGGAGATTATTTATAGGGGGGATTCCCAAGGCTAGGTTGGCTGGCCACTAATGGATTAGGGTTAGGTTAGGGCTAAAGGATTGGGATTAGTCATTAATCAATGGTTCAAATCACAAGTCATGACTTGTGTCTAAATGCCTTCTATTCTAACTTGGGTTTAAATGACTAAACCATAGGTTAACTCTAGTCTAACTAGGGTTACATAACCTAACCAAGTCCAAACTCAACTATGGTTAGCTCCTAGGTTGGTCTACCATGGTCATTGCTAGTCAAAGTCAACCTAGTCAACCCTCATTCAAACAATTCCAAAATAAATTCTAAAAATTCCCATAAATTCAAATAAATTATAATAAAATCAAATAATCCCAAAAATGTCAAAAAAATACCCTAATCACATAGCTAGGCTCTAGGGTAGGCAGTCTCTATTGTTTCACTAGCAAAACACCAAAATCACAAGTCATGAATTTAAATAGTTTAAAATAATTAAAAATCAATAAAAATCATAATATGAAGTAAATATCATTAAATAATAATTATAATTACAAAATTTTAAATTACCCTCTTCTGGAAAACTGGGTGTTACAACCAGCATCCTTTCGAATATTTTTGTTGGTGTTTTTGCCTTTGGACTAGAAAAGATAGTCCCACATCGGCTACACCAAATGGTGAGTATCTCAATATAATGCGTTGCTTGTGTTGAGGTGTGCGCATAAGGTGTAGTGGGGCACAAGTTTGTGCCATGTGGGAGTATTTTCCTAGAAGAAAAAAGGATTAAATCCAACAAGGATGTAAGTTGATTTTTGTTGTGCAGACTCGGACTCGGACACGGACTCCAAGATGTCTCGTGTATACACGGGAGTGTTCGGGGGGTAGGCGTGGACTGGCACACTTCTATGCTGATTATGGGATGATCTAAAATATTAAACTCTATTTTTGAGTATTGGTATTTTAGTCCCACATCGGATAGGAGAAGAGGTGAAGTCTCAACTCCACTCTATAAATAGAGCCCCTTGGCCTCCTTTGAAAGATGCACCAAGAAGAGAGTTAAGGGAGTCTGTAAAGTCCAGGAAGCCCGTTCAAGTCTCAAATTTTGACTTACGAGCGTTCCAGAAGTTCTTCGTGAACTTGTTGGTTCCTGGAAGCAGATCGTGGTGGGACGAATCTTACTTTGAGCAACGGTGATCTTTATCACCCTAGCAAGAACCTTTCCTCTTCTTCTTTCTTCTTTCTTCTTTTTTCTCCTTCATCTGAGTTGTAACTCAGTTCTGTCCGTCTGCAACTGCGATTGCAAGGAAGAACGTGAGATTTATTTTCTGAACTCAGTTCTGTCCGTCAGTAACTGCGATTGCGAGGAAGAACGTGAGATTTACTTTCTGATTATTGTTGCTTTTGTAATCATATTTATATTATAGTGTTCCTCTTGGATCTCGAGAATAATCAGAATGTGAACGTTTGTTGAACCTCTGATCTCGACATCGAGTCTACCATCTTTGATCAAGCCCCGGGACTAACAATCTCAAAGCAAGATCCTTGCAGATGGAGAACTCTAGTGCTTCTCTCATCGATACCAGCTTTAACAAGTTGGAGAAATTCAACGAAAAACATTTCCAATTCTTGAAGAGGAAGGTCACCCTTAGTCTTCAACTCGTGGACGTAGACCATGTGTTGATTGAGGATGAACCGACGATTCCAGAAGGAGAAACTGCCGATGCTATTGCTGCTGCGCTCGTCAAGCAGAGCAAATGGAAGAGAGAAAACAGTATCTGCAAACTGCTGATTCTCAATTCTATGGAAGACTCTCTGGCAGAGTCATATTCCAAGAAAGAGAATGCCAAAGAGATCTGGGATTCTTTGGGTAAGCTATATGAAGATGATGAGAACATGTCCAAAATCTTCATCGTTGAGAAGTACCACAAGTGGCTTTTCGAAAATGAAATGGCGATGCTACCACAAGTAAAGAAATTCCTGAAGTTGCGCCAGAAGTTAGATGACGAGAAGATGCCCCTCGTCGACAAGTTTGTCGTTGGAGGGATAGTCTCGAAACTTTCTGCTAGTTGGAGCAACTTCTATGCTAGAATGCATCGGAAGAAGCTGGACATTAGCTTGGAAGATCTTCTACAAGAGATCCACGTTGAGGACGAAATACGATCTCAACAGAAGATGGACTCTCTGTCCAAACAACTGGCTAAGGCCAACTTGGTGCAGACAAGAGAGTTCAAGGGGAAGCAGGTGGCTTCTCATCACAAGAAGAAGGACTCCACTAATCTAAAAGTGAACGATCCTTCGTTCAAGCAACAGAAGTCCAAGTCCCACGTGACTTGCTTCAACTGTGACAAGAATGGCCACTACGTGAGTGAATGCAAATCCAAGCCCAAACCAAAATAGCAGGTATAGCTAAACTTGGTTATTTTGATTACTTAACTTGGTTGCTAGTGTTGTACATGTTGAGTTATCTAGCATGGTAGCTGACTAGTGGTCTGACACTAGTGCATCTGACTACGTGTGCTCTCAAAGGAGCTGTTCACCAAGGACGAGCCATATTATGACGAAGGTCTTGATGGCGAACATATACCTAGCAGATGTTCTGAAGATCGAGACAGTGGTTATTAACCACCGACAAGGATACTGGAATGCGTGTTGCACGTACCAGAGATTTTTTGGCGATCTGATCTCAGAAAGTCTGTTATCTGATACAGACTTGAAAGATGGACATTCGTACTAGCCAGATGGTAATTTCTTGGCGAGACACATGCTTCGAAAAGATGTTCGGTGCTGAAGGAATGTTTGAACTTCTGCTAATGGCGATGAAGTTACTTCATTGAGTGGATTGAGAGTTGTTCTATGACAGAAGCAGACTCAAGCTGTCCTACCGGGACCTTATCTTCAGAATATGGGGGTAAGGAGGTGGAAGAGTTTAAGGTCTGTACAGATACAAGACTGTTGGGAAGCTGCTCAGACGATTGAACTAAAGTACTGATCATTTAGAGTTAGTACACTCAGATATCTATGACTTTTATCAATTCTCCACAGAGGCCGGTTCGAAGTGTTTCTCGAAGTGCACATTCGCATGACTTCTCAAGTAGAAGGATGCAGCATTCGAGTAGTTCAGAGACTTCAGGGCTGAAGCTGAACGTTAAACCAATCTACAACTACTTAGAAGTGATCGAGATGTAGAGTATAGGTCTCATAAATTCGTATCGTTCTGCAAAGAACATGGAATCATCAATGAGACTACTGCTCCGTATTCTCCTCAATCTAACGGGATAGCGGAGAGAAAGAACAAAACGTTGACAGAAATGATGAACTCAATGCTGCTAACTACGGGTCTTCCTAAATGCTAATGGGGAGAAGCTGCATTGACGACCACTTTTATTCTAAATAGAGTGTCGTATGCAACTTCGGACGTAACTCCTCATGAACACTGGTTCAAAGTCAGACCTAACTTGAATGTCATTCGAGTGTGGGGTTCTCTGGCTTATGTGAAGCTCCCAGCTCTGAAGATTCGGAAGCTGGGGACTAGGACTACGAAGATGATCTTCTTGGGGTATGCCAAGAAGAGTGATGCTCGGAGATTTCTTGATATTGATTCAAATTATATCATCGAATCTCGTGAAGACAATTTGTAAGGCACAAGAATATTGTTCTTACGAATAAACCGGAGAACAATAAGGGTGCGCAAGAAACTGAAGTTTTCAATAAAGAAGTAGTCCAAGAAGATGTTGTTGAAACAACGGTTGAACCAGAACTCGCTGAGCCGTCGTCGAAGCGAGCGAGGAGGCCGAAGAACTTCGGAGATGGCTTCATCACCTATCATGTGGAAGCAGATCTGCTTACCTATGATGAGGCGATGAATACTAGAGATGATATTTTCTGGAAGGAGGCGATTGACAATGAAATTGATTCCATCACCTCAAATAAAACTTGGGTGTTGGTTGATCTTCCTGAAGGAGCGAAACCCATCAGATGCAAATGGATCTTTAAGAAGAAGATGAAAGCAGATGGAACTATTGACAAGTTCAAGGCCAGGTTGGTGGCCAAGGGGTTTTCTTAGAAGCAGGGGATCGACTACTTTGACACGTATGCTCCAGTAGCCCAGTTGACCACCATCAGAATGTTGATTTCTCTCGCAGCGATACATAAGATGGTGATACATCAGATGGATGTGAAAACGACATTCCTGAATAGCGAGCTGACCGAAGAGATCTAAATGCAACAACCAGAAGGGTTTGTCGTCAAAGATCTTGAAGACAAAGTCTGCAAGTTGGTAAAATCTCTGTACAGCTTAAAACAAGCTCCCAAAATATGGCATGAGAAGTTTGACAAAGTCTGCAAGGTCAGTGAAACAGACAAGTGCGTCTATACGAAGTTTGCTGACGGAAGAGGAGTCATCGTTTATTTATACGTGGACGACATGCTAATCCTAGGTACGGATATAAGCTGTGTCACGGAGACAAAGAAGTTCCTCTCGACGAAGTTCAGTATGAAAGACTTGGGGGATGCTGATGTTATCTTGGGACTCAAGATCATCTGGACAGACACTGGACTAGCACTGTCACAGTCTCATTATGTTGAGAAGATGATCACTCGTTACGGATATCAGGATCTTCCAGGGATCGATACGCTGTACAAGTGTGATCTGAAACTGAAGCCTAATTTAAGGGAAAACGTCAGGCAGCTGGAGTATGCAAGCGTAATCGGGAGTTTGATATATCTACTACTGCCACAAGGCCTGACATAGCTTTTGCTGTAAGAATACTGAGTCGTTTCACGAGCAACCCAGGCATTGAGCACTAGAAAGCTGTGAAACGGGGTATGAGATATCTCAAGAAGACTTAGACATATGCACTGTACTATAGCAGGAGATCCGTCGGTAGTGGAAGGCTTCAGTGATGCCAGCTGGTGCTCAGAAGTGGAGAGCGAGAGGTCTACAGGTGGATACATTTTCACAATGGGTGGAGCTGCTATATCATGAAAATTGAAGAAGCAGACTATGCTCTCGCGGTCATCCATAAAATCTGAGTTCTTTGTACTTGATACTGCAGCGGAGAAAGCAGAATGGCTTTAGGAGCTCATGTATGATCTTCCAGTGGTTGGGGCACAAATACCGGCGATACCGATATACTACGACAATCAGGTGACTGTGGCGGTGGCATCAAATGACCTCTTCAACGGAAAGAAGAGGACTGTGTGGTTGAAGCATAGGGCAGTACACGATCTCATTAAGAGGGGTGTTATTGCAGTGATTGATGTTCGGAGTCAGGAGAACCTGGCGGATCCGTTCACCAAGGGCCTCAAGCTCCAGCTGGTCGATGACACAGCTTGTAAAATGGGCTTGAAGGCATTCTGATATTGTGTTATTACCATCCTACCATAAAGTTTTATGCTATTAGTTCAAAGAGAAATCTATTAGGCATCTAGCTTTTTGTTCAAGGGAGGACCATTAACCAGAAGAATATCAGGAACGGTGGGTACTTGTCCTCTATGACATGGAGAGGTTACGGACCTACAACCACTGTTGTCTACTGTTGTTTTCTGCAGAAAACGGATCCTGTGGGAAGGTTGGCTTAAATGCCTTAACGAGTTCTCAGGCAGAGTGAATACCTGGAGTGCTTTACAGGAAGCATGGTAGCGCAGCACTACAAGGAGTATAACTCCATGCTACAGTGGGGTGACTCTACCATGAGGTTCCCAGGTAGGGGTAATGCCTTGGCTTTGCAAGCCAAGTCACAGCGGAGTAACGCCGCAAATAGGCAGGTAGCCTAATGTTGTATGATAATCGTAATAAAGAGAGGTAGACAGCACTACAAAGTGGACGACGTCCTCATATTACAGTGGCATGACACCACGAAGAGGTACCAGATAGGGTAAAGCCTCGACTTTGTGAGCCATGTCATAGCGTCGTAACATCGTACGGAAGCGCAAAGCTTCATGCTGGGTAGTTTGGCACTACAAAGAGGCCTGTGACCTCATGTTACAGTAGTATGACACTACGATGAGGTACCCAGGTGGGGTAAAGCCTCGGCTTTAAGCCATGTCATAGCAGCGTAGCACCGCAAAGAAGCGCAATGCTTCATGCCATGACTATTTATAAAAAACTCACCTATAGTGTATGGACAGAGATATCAGGCCGTCTCTTGAGGGTAAACTTGTAGACGCCCAAAAATTATACACTAAAACTAGGCTGGCACAAGGCCTTCAATGTGTAGCCAGAAGCACAGTTGATATCATTATGTGAGTAGGAAGAATTGCAGTTATGGTATAGAATTCAATGCTTAGTCCATTCTTGTATCCTGCTTTTATTTAACCTATGTGGAAAGATTCAAGTCGTAGCGACGTCTCTCCTAATGCATAATGGGCAGTCACTGTGGGGAACGCTTAACCCATATATTGAGATATGTGGGGATTGTTGGTGTTTTTGCCTTTGGACTAGAAAAGATAGTCCCACATCGGCTACACCAAATGGTGAGTATCTCAATATAATGCATTGCTTGTGTTGAGGTGTGCACATGAGGTGTAGTGGGGCACAAGTTTGTGCCATGTGAAAGTATTTTCCTAGAAGGAAAAAGGATTAAATCCAACAAGGATGCAAGTTGATTTTTGTTGTGTGGACTCGGACTCGGATACGGACTCCAGGATGTCTCGTGCATACACGGGAGTGTTCGGGGGGTAGGCGTGGACTGGCACACTTCTATGCTGATTGTGGGATGATCTAAAATGTCAAACTCTATTTTTGAGTATTGGTATTTTAGTCCCACATCGGATAGGAGAAGAGGTGAAGTCTCAACTCCACTCTATAAATAGAGCCCCTTGGCCTCCTTTGAAAGATGTACCAAGAAAAGAGTTAAGCGAGTCTGTAAAGTCCAGGAAGCCCGTTCAAGTCTCAAATTTTGACTTACGAGCGTTCCAGAAGTTCTTCGTGAACTTGCTGGTTCCTGGAAGCAGATCGTGGTGCGACAAATCTTGCTTTGAGCAACGGTGATCTTTATCACCCCAGTAAGAACCTTTCCTCTTCTTCTTTTTTTTTTCTTCTCCTTCATCTGAGTTGTAACTCAGTTCTGTCCGTCTGCAACTGCGATTGCAAGGAAGAACGTGAGATTTATTTTCTGAACTCAGTTATGTCCGTCAGCAACTGCGATTGCGAGGAAGAACGTGAGATTTACTTTCTGATTATTGTTGCTTTTGTAATCAGATTTATATTATAGTGTTCCTCTTGGATCTCGAGAATAATCAGAAGGTGAACGTTTGTTGAACCTCTGATCTCGACATCGAGTCTACCATCTTTGATCGTCCCGGGACTAACAGTTTTCCTTTTCTTTGAACACCCACAACACATTCCTCTTCCTCTCCTTCATGTGTTTTCCCTACTACTCTCTTATGTATGTAACATTTCTTAGCTAAGCATAGGAACTTCCAAATGTAACAATATGGAACAACACAAGAAGGATTTGCCTACCAAAGAGAAATGCAGAGGGAAGGAACGAGTACCTAGTTGGCAAGAGGTTTGACGACGCCGGGTTGCTGCTTCCGCCGTACTCAGCTATGTGATGAGTCTACGAAGGAAGAAAGGCTGTGCAACTCGACTGGAATGTCGAATGCCAGAGCTTGCGATGCTGTCCCTCCGCCTAGTGCTGGCGGATTCTAGCGCCTGGGCCATCATCGATTCATAGTGCCGGGGTCGAACAATACAACAGCGACGGCTCTAAGATTCGAGCGCTGGGCCTCCTCACCAACTACCTCGCCGGAGTAGGTTCGATGGTCACCAAGCACAGGGTCCCCACCACAGCGGTGTCCGAGAGATCTGCGACGGTTGGAGAGCAAGTATAGGTATGGCGACTAAGGGGAGAATGGAGAAATGGATAGGAGTCTATATATATAGAGAAGAGCTTTTAGGGTTTGGTTTTTGAAGAGGAAAGGAGAGGGGAGTGCATGCTGTGTATTAGAGGGGTGGCGAGAGCAGCCAAGTCCTTGTAGCGGAGGCATGCTCTGCGTCTTCTGCAAATTTGCAGAAGCTACAGTACTTCATGGGGAGGGACGATGTATAGTAGATAATAGCCTGATTTGCGAGTCGGGTCCAGGTCATTGTCGGGTTCAACCTGTTATCACACCCAAGGGCCGTTGCTATGAAGTTGTGGTTATTGGGTTATGAGTTTTGCTATGCCTACAACCAAATGCTTACACCCCTTCTACAACCGCCACGTATCGAACTTCGATTGGAGGAGGGAGATAAGTGGTGGGGTAGGATGGAGCCCATGTAGCAGGAGGGCGAGAGGGAAGGTGGGACCCGGTGGGACCCATGTGTAAGAGGGTGGGAGAGGAGGTTGTAAGAAGGTTGTAAATATTTGATAGTAAACTTAGCATTATTGTTGGGTTATACCCGACGTTCAGGATTTAATTCCTAATGGTAGAGTTAAAAGGGCCAGGAGAAAGTGGATAATAGGTTGTAGGTGATTAACTAATAATATTAGTAATATTATGGGTATAAGTCTTTATTTAGTTACCCAATATATTAAAACAAGGAAACATATAAATTAAGCTTGTCTTAAAGAAGAGTATAAAATTTCCTGATTCTTTCTTAACCCTATAATTTCAAAAGGATGCTAAACTTACCTACACTCATGGATCATCATAAATTAGGTTATCTAAATTAGATAAGCTCAAAGTTAACCTAGTAATATTAGTGATTTTACTATCTATAATTATAAGCGTAACAATATGTAAGGTAAATTTGAAATTAATTTAACTGGTCAACAATAATAGTTAGATAAATCATATATAAAAATATATGGAGCTCACATCCTCTCCCCCTTAAAAAAATTCGTCCACAAAATTAAAAATATGGCACAATTTTAAGAAGACGAGAATTAATCTTAATGATATTTACGAAAATAAAAAATCGGTACGTAAATTCGTACCTCGGTCCTCGAAAAAATAAGAAAAATGCTCCTGAATAGAATCCTCATGCTCCCAAGTGGACTCGTTCGGAGAATGATGCTTCCATGTAACCCGGACGAGTCGAATGGTCTGCCGTCTCAAAACCTTCTCGCTGCGATCGAGAATCGCAACAGGCTGCTCCACATAAGACAGGCTCGGTCCAATATAATCTCTGAATGGTCCAGCACGTGACTGGGGTCTACCATGTACCTCCTCAACTATGATATGTGGAAAACGTGATGCACGCCCTCAAGTGACGGGGGTAATGCTAGACAATAAGCCACCTCACCAACTCGCTCCAGAATGTCGAAGGGCCCGATGTACCTTGGACTCAACTTGCAATACCAAAATAAGTCATATCAGCGACGTAATTAGCGATGCCAACTTAAAATGTCGTCAATATTTTTGGTTTTAGCGACGCCAAATTTAAGCGTCACAATACGTCGCTGGTAGCGACATACAGCGACATATTGCGACTACCTATAGTCTAATAAAAACTAACGTCGTTGATTTGTCGGAAAACGTCGCTAGTTTTATCAGTTCAGCGACGTTTAGCGTCACAAAGGTTATAACGTCGCCGAATATTAAACCAATACCGACGCTTTGTGACGTATTTCGGGCGTCGCTAATTTCTGCTAAATAGGGTTTCCTCGGTTCCACTTTTCATTTCTCCCTCTCCGCAAATTTTTTGTTCCCGCCCCTCTTCCCCCGACCTCGGCGACAGCCCGACCCCTTTCCCTCCGGTGCCGCTCATCCTCCTCCTCCACCGTGAGCTCCTTCTCCTCCCTCCGGCGAGCCCCTTCTCCTCCTCCTCCTCCACCGCGAGCCCCTTCTCTTCCTCCACCGCGAGATCCTCCTCCTCCACCACCGCAAGGAGACTGAAGGTAAACCCTAACCCTAATTGAGGTGTTTTTTGTGTCCAAAATGGACACGGAGACACATTACGACCATGTGTTCACTGATACAGTGTGTTCGTGAGATTTTGGACACTTTGTATCCATTTGTTGGACACGTGGACACCCGCAAGCATGTATATATATGTATTTCACCTCTGTACACTTAATCCCCTCCTCCTCCACCACCGAACTTGTCCTCCTCCTCCTCTTCCACTACCGTGAGGAGACTGAAGGTAAACCCTAACCCTAATTGAGGTGTTTTTCGTGTCCAAAATGGACACGGAGACACGTTACGACCATGTGTTCACTGATACAGTGTGTTCGTGAGGTTTTGGACACTTTGTGTCCATTTGTTGGACACGTGGACACCCCCAAGCATGCATATATATGTATTTCACCTCTGTACACTTAATCCCCTACATACACTTGTGTACTTTCGTATTAATTTGGATTTGTATATTGGGTTTGGGTTTCGATATATTGTTTGATACATTGTTTCACCTTGTAACATTCCTACACTTATTTTAGACAACAAGTATATGAACCAATTAGTCAACATCTATTTGTTGAAGTATGGTACTCCATTCTTCGTAAGTTCTAGCTATATATGTCTCAAGATCCAATACTCGAAAATCCCAAGAAAAAGAAGAAGAAAAGACTAAAATGACATCGCTCAACACCCTATGACAACTCTTTGTCGAATTGTGTTAAAGTGTGAGTTCTACAGTATGAGTTCTACAGTATGGTTCTCTTTGTAGAATAAAATGACATTGCTCAACCCTATCGATCCTCCATACAAGTCTTCTTTCATCTATTGTCTTAAAGTGTGAGTTCTACAGTATGGTTCTCTTTGTACAATTGTGTCTTATTTTAGACAACAAGGGTTTCCTATTTTTATAGGTAACATGGCAATATGTGTAAGGGAACATATAGGTGTGTGTTTGTATTTGAAAGGGAGTGTCACAAGAGTAAGGTGTGAGCATGTGTTATTATTTTGAGCTGTGAGAGTGTTTGTTCTATTGAGGTTAGTACCAACTGGCAAGTTAGGTTAAAAGAACCTGGGAACTATGGTGTGGTTGTATACATCATGTATATGTATGTGTGTGTCTAGTGGAAGAAAGGGGGAGGGTTAACTAGTACCCGGTATTTGGAGAGGTGGGAGAGTTTATACTAGTATATATAGACTAATATCCTAAAACTTGACTTATACAACTTAGAAATGGCTAGTTTGACCAAGTTGGACTAGTTTAGCTTAGAGTTGGCTCGGTTGGACTATACATAATATATAGACTAATATCCTAAAACTTTACTTCTACAACTCAGCCTACATGAAATATTGTAGACACGGGTGATATACCGCCGCGATAATCTCTGACCACCGCACGCACAAACACGCGAAAGAAAAGTTAGCAATGCAAAAAGAAGATGACAGATAATCTCTGACCATTTAACGTAAAATGTCATGTGTACATATACTGCGGAAAGTGTAGACCGCATGAACTGACAATTGCATATCATTCACTACCTTGATGTATCTATCTTACAGAATTATGGAGCTGAATTACTATCTGCGGAATCGTACTTGGATGTACAACCGTCATCCTGATGACATGTACGGTGTGCGGGATAAATTCATAGAGGGTGTACACCAGTTCCTGCAGTTTGCCAAGGCGTTTCCTCAGTACATGGACGGTACCAAAATTAAGTGTCCGTGTGTGAGATGTCGCAACTTGAAATATCATCCAAAAGTGCATGTCACGTATCATTTATACTCGAAGGGTTTCACGCCGAATTACTATCAGTGGAGCGAGCACGGAGAACTTGTGTCTTTAGCATCAGAGTACGAGCCTTATATGGATGTCCACAACAATGCTCCTTACGACGATGGGTTGGTGAACATGGTTTTCGACGCGGCCGGACCTAGTTTCGATCCGGATGATCATGATGCACCTGAGGAGGCATCGAACCCCGATGCTGCACAGTTCATGGAGTTGCTGGAGAATGCAAGGACTCCATTATATCCTGGTTGTGAGGATCATTCACCGTTGGAGGTGGTTACAAGATTGTTGAGCATCAAGTCCGATTTTAACATGTCGCAAGATTGCTACAACCGTCTTATGGAGTTGCTTATAGAAATATTGCCTGAGGGTGCGAAGTTGCCTAAAGACTTCTACCGGTCTAAGAGGATGGTTAGATCGCTCTGGATGGAATATGAAAAAATCGATGCCTATCGCAATGGGTGCATGTTGTACTACAAAGCCGACAAGGATGACGACGCCTGCAGATTTTGTGGTGTCGATCGCTACAAGGCATTTGGTAGAGGAAAGTCTGTCGGTGCCAGGAAGACTACCTCTTCGATGCACTACTTGCCGTTGACGCCGCGGTTGTAGCGGTTGTTTATGGTGAAGGAAACTGCAGAAAACATGAGTTGGCATAAGCGGAAACATATCGAAGGAGTGTTGGATCACCCATCTGATGGAGAAGCATGGAAGCACTTTGATCGAGAGTATCCAGATTTTGCTTCTGATTCACGTAATGTAAGATTGGGTCTCTGCTCCGACGGTTTTACCCCATTCGAACTTTCGGGATACCAGTATTCGTGTTGGCCTGTGATCGTCACCCTGTACAATCTATCGCCTTGGATGTGCATGAAGACTCCGTATATGTTTCTCACCGTTATTATCCCAGGTCCGAACAATCCGAAAAGGAACATCGATGTGTATTTACAGCCGTTGATTGATGAGTTGAATCAGCTATGGGAAGTAGGTTCCAACACATACGATGTATCTAGAAAACAAAATTTCCGGATGCAGACAGCACTTATGTGGATCATCAACGACTTTTCGGCCTATAGAATATTGTCTGGATGGAGCACGCATGGTCGTCTTTCATGTCCGTATTGCATGGACAGCACTAAGGCTTTCCGTTTGAAACACGGAGGCAAACCGTGCTTCTTCGATTGTCATCGACAATTCCTGCCGAAGGATCATCCGTACCGGAGGAACAGGAATTCTTTTCGTGCTGGCGTTATGGAGAAGGCTAATCCCCCACCAAGGTGGACCGGATACACGATATGGGAAGAGGTAAAAGATTTACCAAGAGCTATTGAGCAGCCTGCTACGGGCTACAAGTGTGACGGATTTGGTCGCACTTACAACTGGACGAAGAGGAGTATATTCTGGGATCTTCCATATTGGAGCACCAATCTGATTAGACATAACCTTGATGTCATGCATATCGAGAAGAATATGTTTGACAACATAATTAATACTGTAATGGACGTAAAGGGGAAGACGAAAGACAATCCAAAGGCTAGATTGGACTTGGAAGAAATATGTAGACGTCCTGTATTCCATTTGATAGAGGGCGGGAATTGGAAGTTGAAGCAGCCTAAGGCAATTTTCTCACTGGAGAAGGAGGATAAAGTGAGGCTTTGTAGGTGGATTCAAGGTCTGAAATTTCCAGATGGGTATGTTTCGAACTTGAGAAGATGCGTCGACCTCAAGGAGAACAAACTGACAGGTATAAAGAGCCATGATTGTCACGTATTCATGGAGCGGTTAATTTCGATTGCATTTTGAGAATTCTTACCGCAGGCAGTTTGGGATCCATTGACGGAGCTAAGCATATTCTTCAGGGACCTTTGTTCTAAGAAATTGCTCGTTGAACGTCTAGAAAAGCAAGAGAAGGACATTGCGGTTACACTGTGCAAGCTAGAGAGGGTGTTCCTTCCTGGATTCTTTGACTCTATGGAGCATTTGTCGATTCATCTTTCCTACGAGGCACGTGTTGGTGGACCCGTCGAATATCGATGGATGTACCCGTTCGAGCGACATTTGAATCACCTAAAAAGAAAGGTGAAAAATAAGGCTCGGGTCGAGGGTTCTATTTGTGAAGCCTATATTCTCGAGGAGATTACAAATTTCTGCTCCTCCTATTTCAAACCTTATGTTGCTACGAATAGAACGAGGGCTCCGAGAAACGACGACGGATATCAAGAATTTAATGATAGAATACTGAAAGTATTTAATACGTCTGGAAAGCCTTCGGGGAAAATAAAGAAGAGATATTTGAATGACGAAGAGCTAAGGGCTGCTCAGTTGTATGTATTACTCAATTGCGACGAGGATGAAGTGGAGAAGCTAGAGGGGTAAGTAACTCAGGATGACGAGTTTACGTCATCTCAATGTAATAGTATAAGCTAATATTATTGTACTAATCGGCGGTTGCTTCGTTGTTTTCCAGCACATATAATGATGAGTTGAGGCTGGTTAGACCCTACCTAACAGACGAAGCATTAGAACAGGAAATGAGACATCATTTTCCTTCTTGGTTGAGCGAATATGTAAGTAGCTCGGTAATTACTGGCCTCTTCTAATGCAACTGCGTAATAAATAACTTATTATCGCTTCTTTGATATTCAGGTCGATCGTCTAATTTCATCCGAGATTGAATTAATTAGAACTCTTGCCAAAGGACCAATTACTTTTGTTAAAATATGGCCAAGTTACTGTGTCAATGGCTTTCGGTTCAAGTCGACAAATGCTCCGATCAGAGACAGCTTCCTGGATCTTGATTCCACGAAAAATAGTTGTTTGTGTATCAAGTCTTCGAACTACAAAGACGTCGATCCAGGAAATGATTTCTTTGGCATCTTACGAGAGATTATGGAGTTGTCATATAATAATGGCAGAGAACCTGCAAAGATCGTGTTGTTCAAGTGTGAATGGTTCGATCCGATTAAAATCAAGGTTGGAAAATTGACAAGCATGGTCTTCTGGATATAAACTACAAGTGTAGATATCAAGGCTATGAACCGTTTGTCCTAGCAACTCAGGCTCAGCTCGTGTACTTCACAGCTTATCCGAGACGGGGAGCAACGAAGTCTGACTGGTGGGCAGTATGCAAGACTAAAGCCAGAGATACTTTTGATGTTGACGAAAAAGCTTACCAGGAGGACGAGCTACCTCTTGTAACCAATATTGTCGATGTGGACTCCACGGAAGTTACGTATTACACGACACATAATGTAGAAGATGTAGAATTATCCGAAGAGGAAGACGAAGCCGACGAAGGCGAAGATGAAAGTGAAGATGAGGAGGAAGAGGAAGATGAGGTCGAGGAAGACGAACAAGATGATTATTCTGAAGATGATTGAGAGAGATATACTTATCTGAACTTAGATGTTTCTTCTAGAATACATTATCTGGACTTAGATGTTTATTGTAGAATGTATCATCATATGTTGTCTTGGTAATTATCTTGTCTTTGTTGTATTTTCATATTTCTAGTCTCTATTATTTGTTGTACTTTCATATTTCTAGTCTCTATTATTTGTTGTACTTTCATATTTCTAGTCTCTATTATTTGTTGTATTATCATATGCTGTTATCAGGTATGGCAGGTCATCGCGGAGCGTACCGAAGGGGACAACGAGGTCACTCTCCTCCGGTACTTCCTACAAGTACTGCTAGAGGATGGAGTTTTCCTTCGGTACCTCATTCTGGTACCGGCTCTGGATCCTCATCACTGATTACTCCTCCATATCGGACAGTAGGTGGGCTTGGTGGGACGACATCATGTGGTATATCTCCTGGGACGAGTAGTTCCAGGCCTGTTGAGAGTGATCGCCCGTCTAGCGTTCCTACTGCTGATACGATGATAGAGACGGATGAGCAGATGGCGGAGGCTGCGGCGACGGCCGAGGCGGCGGCGCCGACGGCCGACCAGCATCATGCAGATGATGCGTGCGCACCTCCGGAGGAGAGTAGGACGGAGATCTGGGCCGACGGTACAAAGTAGGTATTTTGGTTTATAATTTTTTTTCTTTCTGTTTTTATCATAATTTAACTTTTTTCATGAATATAATATGTTTGTATAGATATCGTCCCCCAGAGGTATAAAGACGTCTAGACCACATGGTGAGGCATAATTATGGTGGTGCTTGGATTAACTACTCTGAGGCTCCGGACGAGAAGAAGGCCTTCTGGTTTGCGCGCTTCAAGATTAAAATATATTTACTTTTAACATGAATCATATAATTTTTGTATATTATATATAACTGATAAATATTTGGTTTGCGCTCTTCTAGGATATATTTTTCTATCCATCGCACCGGGCTGAGCTTATCGAGGGGATGTTTCCTGCCGTCGCTGCCAAGCGGATCTGCGACTCTATCAATGATCAGAAGGATCGTGATCGTGCCAGAAAGTCGATCCAAGGTTGGATCACCCCTGATCAATGGAATGCGATGAAGGCTCGATTCGAGGAGCCAAAGTACAAGAAGAAGTCGGAGAAGGCCAAGGCGGCTAGGCAACATGCCTCGAAGTGGTACGGTGGGTCGATTCCGATGACAGAACATTTTCGTCGTCTGGTATGTCTTTCTCTTTTAGAAATATTATTTTAATGCAAAACCGATAAATTATTACTAAGATAATATATTTAATTACAGGTAAGGAAGGTCGGTAACGCCGACATGGTGACCGTCTTCCTGGCCACCCATCGTCGCGGCGCTGACCTTATTGACGAGAGGGCCGAGCAGACTTATGTAAGTATTACAATACGTTATCTTAATTTAATACTTCGTGTCAATTTTAATATAACTTAGTAAATATGATGCAAATAAATATTCATGTAGTTAGTAATAATAAGTACATTAATTAGAAATTAGAAATAATAAGTACATTAATTAGAAATTAGTAATAATAAGTACATTAATTAGAAATTAGAAGTTAGTAATAATAAGTACTTTCTAGGCCGAGTATCAGAGGCTGCGGGAACGGACGGCTGCTAGTGCACCTGATGCAGGAGAGGCCGGTACTTCCTCGCAGCCCAGTCAAGCTCCGTCGGCGGACGAGCTGTGGATGGCCATCGCTGGTGGACTCCGTAGGGGTACGTACTATGGTACGGGATCCTATGGCGCCCTAGTTGCGACCCAGTCCTCTAGGACATCTCCTGCTAGTGTGTATGGTCCACAGCCATCCCATGAGTCTGCCCGAGTCCACCAGATGATGGAGTCTCTCCGTGATGACCTGCTACGACGGATCGAGGAGCAGTCTCAGCACGACGATCCTGCGCTGCTAGCACGATTGGATGCGCTCGACCGCGACATTATGGACCTCAGGGAGACGACTGAGAGGACAGAGCGTACCGTTGGAGGGTTAGAGCGCACGATCACGGAGCTGCAGATAGGATAGGTGACCATGGCCGAGAGGATGAGATTGGCGCAGGAGTCGATGGTCGAGAGCAGTGATAGAATGTTATCTATCATGGATTCATACCACCAGCGACTTACAGCGTTGGAGCATGCTGGTCTTCCGGGTGCGCCTTCATCGTCGTCGACTCCGCCGCCTCCACCGCTATCTTCTTCGACACCGACTCCACCGACGTCACTGCCTCCATCGGTATCGATTTCACGTGAGGAGTATGAGTTGTTCTTATCCCTTCGTCGCGGCGGTGCCCCTTCTGTACCAGATTCTTTGTAGTCCTAGTTAGGACTTTTTCTGTGTTTGTTTCATTCTTTGTTTGTGACTTTTTTCATTTGTTGGTTGTGTAGATTTGGATACTTGGTTGTTTGGATACTTGGTTATTTAGATATTTGGTTATTTGGATACTTGGTTATTTGGATATTTGGTTATTTGGATATTTGGTTATTTGGTTAGTTGTTGTGTGATTGTTGTAAACTTGGTTATTTGGATATTTGGTTATTCACAATTATCGACGTCAAGTATACAAACTTGGTTAGTTGTATACAGCGAGAAATGGACATTCTGTGATTGTTTGGATCCTATTCTACAGTGAGAAATGGTTATCTTTTTAAACTGCAGGAAGAAATGGACATTCTGTATTTTATTTTTTTTATTTTTTTCAGAATTAGCGACGTTTACCGACGTACACCGACGTACATTTACGTCGGTAAACGTCGGTAAATATGCGATATTATCTAGTTTACCGACGTTTTAGCGACGTTATAATATGTCGAAGAACGTCGGTGAACGTCGATAATATTCTAAAAAATTCCCAGGATTTACCGACGTTTAGCGACTTTGAACATGTCACTAAACCACCGACGATTCGTCGGTAATACGTCGGTAATTTACCGACGAGTAGCGATACGCAGTAATACGTCGCTAATCCACCGACGTCACGACGGTAGACGTCGACAATATACCGACGTATATATACGTCGGCAAACATCGATAATTGTGACGTTTGGCGACGTTTAGAAGATTAGCGACTTACATTTCAGCGACTATCATGAAACGTCGGTAATTCGGTCGCTAAATATCTTTAGCGACAAAATTTGTCGTTTTAGCGACGTCTTTATGCGTCGCTAAAATGACTTATTCTGGTTGTGTTGCCTCTGCTGCCAAATCTAATAGTTCCTCGAGTTGGTGATATCCTCAAGAATACGTGATCGCCTTCCTTGAACTCCAAGGGTCAGCGATGAGTATCAGCCCAATGCTTCTGCCTGTCCTGTGCTCCGACTATTTCATCTTCTTTGTCTGTCTTCCTTGTTTCTGTTGCTTCCATCGATACCACCTCCACCGTACCACCTCAACTCCGGTCACACCTTTTTTCTGACCACCACTGTAGTATCTACGAAAACCACTCAGATCCACCGCTTGGCCACTTTTCTACGCCACCCGACAGAATCCGACCGATCCCTCTTCTCATCCGGCCACCAGCAAACTCCGGTCCGGCCACCTGCTCTGCCATGGCCACCTACGCGGCCACCCATAACCAAACATGTGCCTAACCACTGCCATCATCGTCATCATCCCGATCGTCCAACTCCTCCGAACACTCATAACGACTACCACTATGACCTAACCAGGATTCACCCTACCGCCCCTTTGTTTCACCTCAGACCACTAGCATGCCACCATATAAAACACCATCACCGCCACCACCATCACTTACCTAGCCCGCCGAACTCGTCCGCGATGCCATCTCTGGTGACCCAACAGATCCGGGCACTCGGAGTCGCACCGCCACAAGACCTTGCCACCTCTCGCCACTGACGTCGTGCGCCGAGTCTTATAATGCCTCCGCCAGGCCCTGAGCCACTTCCTCACCGCTCGCGTCCCTTCCAGCTTCGCCGACGACGTGAGTCGCAGATCGGTCGTGCGCCACCGCGCCTCTCCTCCACCAGTGCATCACCGTAAGCCACCACAACCCTCCTTCTCTCTGTCTCCCTCTCTTGTGCTTCTTCTTCATCTCTAAAAAATTTAGGGGCTGCTAACCTCTTTCTCTCTCTCTCTCTCTCTCTCTCTCTCTCTTGATGAAGAGAGTTGATATTTAACCCTAACTAAATTTAGGGCTTGGGCTTAAAGCCCATTACGGTTCTTTTGATTATTGATATAAATTTTGTGGGCTTGGGTTTCAGCCCAGTGACAGTTTCAATTATTTTGGTTTAAACGATATAAACTGCTTTTTGGACTGGGCCGAGCTTTAAAGCCCTTAGGAATAGAGACATATTATTAATTGTATAGTATAAGTAGGTTTATGTATAATACTATTTTATTATATGGTATATATATAAAAATATAAATGTTTATTATTATTACAATATTATATGTCGCAAATAATTATGTGATGAACATTTCTTTGAATAAATATTTACAAAAGATCTTGGAACCTATTTAATTTCAAAATCCAATTTGGAGAAACCTAGAATATTATTATAATATTTCCTAATTAAATGGTATTTGCCAAAAGCAAGGTTTTAAGCCTAAAAATATTTTTATGTTATTTATGAAGATTTTAATAATAAATTTAGTTTCCAAATTTGTTCAAATTGTTAATCCTGTATTTTCTTCGAATATCATCTCGATCTAATCGTGCGTGCCCTATTTTGTGACATTGCTCAATCTTCTAAATCAATCAATGGGATTATGGACGTCTATTGGGATTTTTGGATGGCGGAAAGTTTTCTCTGGGACATTTGGATTTTAGGGATACTCTTGATATTTTGATATTCGACGACTATGTCTATGGACGATACTATCTTGAGAAATTATTATCTGGGACTTTAGACTGTGATACTTTCTGTGCCGACACGTTCGTGTCGTTCACGTCGACAATAGCGACCCAAGGCAAGTACTTACAACGATTGCTTTTATTTTATGATAGTTACTGTATTTCATGATCTAGATGTGCATGCCATAATTATTGTCACGATTTCACACGAGATTAGTATTATGGATTCTATTTCATGTTTATCGTGTTTCCATATTTATCGTGTTTACTGTGATCATATTTCGGGTTGTACATTGAATCCATGATTACTAGTTGGACATAAAATACTTTAGTATATATGTGATCAAAATCTCGTACTCCGTATTTCGTGCCTGATAGCTAATCATATCTTACACGTATGATTGAGCCTGATCGTGCCTCATAGCTAATCATAAACTACACGTATGATAGAGCCTGACCAAGTTGATCCCTCAATCGATCACATATAGAATGTGGTATTTCAAACACAAGTTGTATAGATATAACTTTTGTATTTCATATTGATTTTGCCACGTGCCATGATATCTCCTGTCATGATTCTCCTTTTTATCTGTTTATTTTACTGTCTTACCATGACTATAATTCGACATATATTTCTCTGTATTTTTTTATCTATTTTATGTTATATAGATTTCTATCATGTTATGAATAGTATTTCAAAGATGTACCTGCTCCAATCCTAACTGGATAACCACATTTTTAGGCGATGACTTAGAGGACTGGTGTCTCACTTACTATGGCACACCTGAAATTGATCACAGTATAACTGAGGATGCATGAGATACAGTTGTGGACTTACTATTTGAGGTTATTTAATTTAGATTAGCACTACTTTCTGTCAATTAGTTTTCTGTTGTCAGAACTTTATTGAGATGTCCTCTATCCTGAGGATTACTGTACTTGACATTCTGTGTTGAACTCTGTGGACTTGTATCTCTATTTTATTTATATATGTTAGAATGTGTGATTGAGTTAGAATCTGGATATCATGATCTACATTATATGATTTTTGGATATACTTGAGGATTAGACAGCTTACTACAGCCGACTTTGTGGCATAGGCTAGATGTACTTCCACGTACTTGTATCCAAATTTTTGGGTGCGGATCGTGACACATTTTTATTGTGGTCCATGCAGGTCTCGTTTTTGCAATTACAGCAATATCGTGGTAGTGCAACGACTTAGTTGTACTACTTTGAGCCTACGATAGGATATAGGAAATATGATATTAGGATAAGAGAATACTCAATCACAAATTATGATTCCCTGAGAGATTTTTGGGACGACCCCTGAAAATCTCACCATATACCCTATCTCGAATTCCGTTTCCACTTGTTTGTCTAATCTTCCTTATTTCGTTATTGAATTTGATTCTTGATATTCGATGTTGAGTTTGATTTTGTATCGAGATTAATTTTATGGACTAATTAAGGTATATTCTGATGACATGTTGATAAGAACTGTGTAAAAGGTAAATGTTTGCTTTGGTTATGGAGTTTAGAGTTTATCACAGCCGTACTAGCTAGCGTGACGAGGACATAGAGTCTGATTTTAGATATACTTATCTTAGTTGTGGAATTTAGAGCTTCTCGCAGCCATAACGATTTGTGTGGTGAAAATTCTAGATAACATGATTATAAAGATATATTCCTTAGTTGTGGACTCTATCGTTTATTGCAGCTATGTTTACTGGCGTGTCGAGGATTCTAGGTGACACGGTTATGGATAGACATATATGGTTATCAGATTGTATCTTAAAATTTGTTCTTAATATATCATCTCTGTCATTCCACTCATATTATTATAAATTTCATTTCCATCATCTTCACTAATTTAGGAGTAGGGATAATCTTAGTTCCTCTAGTCAAGTTCCTTACAAAGATTCACTTTATCAATTCTTGAGTAGTTGGTAACTTACAAATATGATGTGTTGTTGAGTATCAAGTGTTGATTGTTGGGAGTGGAGTATGATATGATTACCTCATTCTCTGTAAATTCTATCTTTTGATTACTTACTGTTGAAACCATCCATTGATTTCAATTACTAAAATTTGACTCTATTTGATCATGACTAAATAATTTTGATTATAATCTTTATCGTGCCAAATTTTGATTCTTGATCATACTCGAGTGGTTTTAATTCTGATCGTGCCTAGATTTCATTTCTAGTGACTAGGCTTTGATCATATATTAACCATGACTAGATTCTATCTAAATCATGACTCCTTTCTTAATCGTGCCAAAATTTTAATCTTGGTCATGCCTAGATAACTTTGCTTTATGTGACTAGACAACCTTGATTCTCATAATCATGACTATATTTTGATCGTACATAAACTTTCTGGTTCTATTATCCGTGACCATATTTGAATTTATCATTAATCATGCCTAAGCTTTGATCTTTGATCACACCTATATGACTTTGATTCTAACTTTGATCTTGCCTATCATTCTACACTTAAAATTTGATCATTTCGACTTGATCATGATTTTGATCTAAACGAATTTATCCTTCTAGTTGTGATAGGCTCGTGCCAAAAATTTAATTTAATTTTTTTGTTCCTATACAATTTTGAATTAAACATTTCAAATTCATTCCCAATCATACCTAATAAATTGAAATAGTACCATAATTGATTATTCCTAAATGATTTTGACCATATCTTGATGATATTCCTAAATGGTGTAAAATCAAGCTATTCCACAAATATTGAGGAACCAAGGAAGAATAAAATACAGGACAGAAGAGATTTGAAGGAATCAATTATAGTGTGGTAGTGATACATTTTAGACTGGTTATGATACTTGGGAGAATGAGATAAAATTGATGGTGAAATGTGTAACTAGGAATGGGAGCAAAGTCAAAAGGATAGTAGCATCATTGATGTTTAGAAATAGTTATGTATAAAGAATTATTTTTAGTATGGAATATTTTCATGTAAAGATAGAAGGTGGAAGAATTCAAAAGAAGAAGAATAGTAGATAATAAAATTGATAGGGAAATAATAGCAGGGAGTTGTATTCTTAAGGTCAGTGATGATATTCAAGAGTGAAATGATTTTGAAGGAATTTAGATACTTGAGTTTACAAATTCTATGATATTTAATTGAGGTTAAAATATTTGACCTGGAGAACTCAAATATATGAACTATGCAGTAAAGGGCTAAGAACTAATACAACACGTAATTTTAAATTTTTGGGAATACGAACTAATATTACAAATTATGAACTTTCAAGGAGTTAACGATTTAAGAGACAAGACCGATTGATGGATATAGAGGATTAATTTTTATGAGGATATAGTGGTGAATAAATCGAAGTCTAAATTTGAACCATGGTGAAGGATTATAGACGAATGATAAACTCAATTCAAAACACGATGGTGTAATTTAAACTTTCATGACTAAGCTGATAAGGGATTATGGATGATTGAGGATTTATAAATAGGAATATGATTGAGAAGTAGTATCATTGGAACAATGGTCAGAAATACCTTATATTGGTTGTGGAAAAGTTTAATTTTCATGGATATCATAGCTTGTAATCGCTACTTGATTTTTTCTATAATAGAGATCTGATTTTTTATATTCTTATAATCACCCTTTGAATTAATTGTTAGTAAAATCAATTCCATTCTGATCGTGACTATACACTTTTGATTATGTTCTTAATCACATCCAATTTTATTTTTCACTAGATTCATTCCTAATCGTGCCCAAATTTTAATTTTAAGTCATGACCTTGTGATTTAGATTCTGCTAATTGCACCTTTTTTCTTCTATTTGATCGCGGCTATACTATGATTTCACTTTTAATCGTACCCAAGTTCTATTCTTTGATCATGTCAATATGATTTAATTTTATTCGTGCCTAGAATCCTATATTATTGCTATGCCTAAATTTAGATTATGCACTTAATCATGTTTATGTCCTATCTGACTAGATTATATCTTAAACATGACTACATTCCTGAACATGTCAATGCATATATGACTTTGCATGACTATGTGACTTTGATTTCAAACATTGATTTTATCCTTAAATCATGCTTAAATTCTGAAATTTTAATCGCGTCCATATGACTTCGATCTTGAGTTGATCGTACCTTAACCACTATGTGCTTAAATTCCCATTTGATCAAAACTAACGGCTTTGATCTAGACAATTTTTATTCTATGTCGTGCCTAAGAGATTGGATTCATTTCTTTATCGTGATTATATGATTTTCGATTTCAAATCCATCCTTGATCGTTTCCAAATCATATTGTATTTGATTGTGCCTAAAGGGTTTTGACCGTGCTTGGATAATGATCTTCATCGTGTCAATTGCTTCGATCGTGTCTCAATATTATTGTTGATAACCCGACTTGATTATCCTTATCCATGTCAACTCAAATTATTTTATTAATCGTGCTTAAACAATTTGATTTTTAGTCTTGGTCATAACTTAATCTTAATTGGATTTTGATCTTGCCAAAATATACCATTCTTAAAATTTCTTTATTTGATTAATCTTTGTCATGCCAAATCACATCATTTATGTATTTGATCACGCCTCAGATGGTTTTACGTATATTAATTTTTATACTTAGATACCTTTGTTCGTATTTAGATTTTAATTCTATTAATCGTGATAATTTAAATTTCGAGGACGAATTGTTTTTAAGTGTGTAGACTTGTAACTACCTAGATCAAATATTAATTTTTTAGTTGGTAGTTAGTTGTTAGTTAATTAGTGGTTAGTTAGCATTTCACTAATCACCCCTAGATCTATTACATATTACATTTTATCTTTGGCTTGGAGTGCACTCCACCTTCTCCTACTAAAATAATGGGGACTCCATTATTTTATAGAAAAATATTTCTCTCCTCTCTATCTCTCTCTGCCAACAGCTTGCTTACCACTGTACTCCTGCTATCCACCGCCGTCTCTTCCTCTTTTCTCTTTCCTGTCTTTCCTTCATGTCTCCGTCTTTTCCATCGACACCACCTCTACCGCACCACCTCAACTTCGGTCACCCTATTTTTTTGACCACCACTGCAGTATCCACTAACACCACTCAGCTCCACCGTCCGACCACTTTTCCACGCCACCCCATAGAATCCGACCGATCCCTCTTCTCATCCGGCCACCAGCCAACTCTGGTCTAACCACCTGCTCCTCCCTGGCCACCTTCGCGGCCACCCATAACTAAACAAGAGCCTAATCTTTGCCACCATCATTATTACCCCGGTCGCCCAACTCCTCCGAACACCCAAGACCACCACCACTGTGACCTAACCAGGACTCACCCCACTGCCCCTTTGTTTCACCTCAGACCACCAGCAATACTACCATAAAAAACCATCACCACCACCGCCATCACTTACCTAGTCCGCCGAACTCATCCACGGTGCCATCTCCAGTGACCTAGCAGATCCGGGCACCCGGAGTCGTGCCGCCACAGAACCTTGCCACCTTTTGCCGCCGACGCCATGCGCCATGCACCGAGTCTCGCAACGCCTCTGCCAGGTGCCGAGCCACTCCCTCACCACTGGCGTCCCTTCCAGTTCTGCCAATGCCGTGAGTCGCAGATCGGCCGTATGCCACCGTGCCTCTCCTCCACCAGTGCGTCACCGTAAGCCACCGCAACCCTCATTCTCTCTGTCTTCCTCTCTTATGTTGCTTCTTCTTTTTCATCTCCAAAAAATTTGGGGGCTGCTGACCTCTCTCTCTCTCTCTTAATGAAGAGAGTTGAGATCTAACCCTAACTAAATTCAGGGCTTGGGCTTAAAGCCCATTATGGTTCTTTTGATTATTGATATAAATATTGTGGGCTTGGGTTTCACTCCAGTGACAGTTTCAATAAATTTGGTTTAAATGATATAAACTGTTTTTCGGACTGGGTCAGGCTTTAAAGCCCTTAGGAATAGAGGTTTATTATTAATTATATAGTATAAGCAGGTATTTGTATAATATATTTTATTATATGCCATATATATATATATATATATATATATATATATATATATATATATATATATATATATATATATAGGAAAAAAAAAAAAAAATATATATATATATATATATAGGAGCGGTGTGACAGAAGCTCCCCCTCCCCTCCCGCTTCTGCTACCCCTCCCTCCTCTCAGTCTACTGTGCCCCCTCTTGCTCAGGGAGCTAGGCCAGCCAAGACGGTTTCTTTTGCGGACGCCTTAAGGCCAGACCGCTTAGCCCACTTGCCCCATCAGGAGGAAGTGGAGCTCAGCGACGTCGAGTTACAGGCCCCGTCTATCGGCCATCACATTCAGATCCCATTCTCTCTAGAAAAGATCTCTTCCCTCGCCAGCACCTTCTCGAAGACTTTTGTCTTGAAGTTCCAGGCGGGGTGCCCGAAACACACCATTGTTCAAGAGGCCATCGCAGGCTGGGGGATAGTCTCGGCCAACCAGGTGGCTCCGCTGGATCCTAAACACTGCTTCCTTCACCTTTCCTCCGCAGTGGACTAATCAAGAGTTTGGTCGAGAGGCACCACTTTCGTGGGATCTCATTGAGTCAAGATAGTCAAATGGACTCCCAATTTCGACCCAAGGGTCGACTCGACCATTATATCGACAAGGATCACCCTCCACAACCTGCCGCTAGTCTGCTTCGTGCCAGCGGCTCTTAAGAGGATAGCCAGCTCCTTTGGATCCCTAGTGGCCATTGTCGAAGAAACTCGAAACCTCTTAAAAGGGAACTTCGCTAGGATATGTGTGGAACTTGATCTGTCCACATACCTCCCCAATCACATCGAGCTCCAACTCGGAGGTAGTTCTCATACCCAGGCGCTGGTGTATGACAATAATATTATTTACTGCAAGCACTGTCAGATGAGAGGCCACTAACCAAGTACTGCCACAAAGCACACCCAGAACTGAGGAGTTGGTGACGCAGTCGGATGCAGCCAAACTTGGCTCCATGCAACAAAAGTTGGTCGTCCGCGTTGACCAACAGGCATTTGAAGAGATGCTCTCCGAAGGAAGCGCTGGCCCGGTCCAGAAATGCACCCGCAGCACGAAGGCTCGCAAAGAGTGGAGGCCAAAATCATTTGCTCCTCTCCAAGCCCTCGATGGGATACCCTCTGTTGCTCAAGACGGCGAGAACGACTCTCCTGCGGCCCCACTTCAGACCGTAGACAACTCTGCTGTCCCCAAGTCCGGCAGAAGAAAACACTATGATGCTGGACTTGCAGGGGCAAAGAGGAACTCTATGCGATCCGAGCCGCATAAGGGTATTACCCGCAGGAAGAAAGCTCATGCGGCTACATCCGCCAGCCGCATGAAGAAAACTCATGCGGCCACATCTGTCAGACGCATGGCTTATGCGGCTACAGTCGCCAATCATATGGATGAAACACATGCGGCTATGAGAATCAATCGCTTGCAGAAAACCCATGCGGCCACAATTGCCAACCGCATGCGGCCAGCCTGCACGGTCGTGACTCCTAACCGCACAAAAACAATTCATCCGACGGCAGAAGGCAACCGCATGCAGACAGCCTGCACGGTGCCCAACTCTAGCCGCATAGCATCTGTTCCACGCTTCTCTCGATCAGTCTTCGACCGTCTCTTATGCGGTCCTGACTCTGATGGTTCTCTGGATGATAAGCCAGACTCTGTGGTGTTCAACTTGGACTCCTCCTATTACGCACTCGCAAGTGCTAAAAGGAGAAAGTCTAGGGCAGCACGGGCTCATCAGGCCCAGTCAGCTGTCCCAACTTTTGACTATCGGGGCGTCCCGTTGACTATCACACGGGCCTCGGATGGGAAGTTGTATACAACCGCTCGAGTCCAGCCCCCGGCGGCAAACGGACAGAGTGGTTCTTCTGACTTACAGAAGGCGATCCTCCACAAACGCAAGGAAAGAGGAGGAGTGTCGGCATGCAAAGAATCCTCGCTTGGACATCGTTGCACCCAAATCATCGTCAACTGCTGTTGCAACAACGCAGCAATGACGGAAGATCGGCCATCCGTCTTCCAAAGACTACAGCATCCAAGCTCAGAAGATGAGGCACCTCCGGTAGTCTCCTGCAATTCCGCTCAGAAGGTCCCCGCCGAAAGGAGGGGGAAAAAGACAAGCATCTCCAGTCCCAAGATATCAACCACTACAGCTAAGAAACTGTCTTCTAAACGGTTATCCTCTACCGGTATATTCCAACACACCCGTTCAAAGACAAAATCTACCGCGATGGGAAATTCATCATCCACATCGCTAGGGGTTGAGGGAACTGGGGGTAGCACTCCTCCGAACATCCGCAACAATCCGATGTTTCAAGAAGCCGAGCCCGGGGAAACCACTCTCCCATCAGGTACAACAGACGCTGATGTCCCCGAGGATATCCATGGCTCTCAAGACGAGGCAAGCTCCGAGGCTGGGGATACCGTTCCCTCCGAGTCCGAACCCGAAGACAACATTCCCACCTATCCCGATGACTTCTCGGTGCATGGGTACGACTCGGAGGGCACGTCCTCTACCGTTCCTTCCATCACTCCTCATGTAAGGACGGTTTTTATGACGGACAGCAATCAAGGTGGTTCCAATGATCGCCAGCGCATCGACAATCTCGAAGCCATATTACTTGCTTTGGTCAAGTCTGTAGACGAGATTAAAGCGGCCCTGCCAACTCTACAAGGAGGAATGCCTGGTCAAACAAGCACGGGCCCTGCGGTCAATGTGGATTCAAACTCAGCGGCACCAAACTCGGGCAATAATCCTCCCGAAGTAATAGCCCCTACCGCAACAGATGAGACCCGAGAAGTAAGGAGAGAGGTCCAGGAGCTCCGAGCCATGTTCCATGCCCGAGAAAATGCTCAAGATCTCAGAATATGGCAACCATACCCTGCTGAATGGAGGGATGTTCCATTCCTACCAAAATATAAGCCGTTCAATATCAACCCGTATGATAGCAAAACCTCAGCAAGTCGGTACATCACTTACTTTGAGGTCACCACCGACCATCTGCCCCATGATGATGCGATCCTCACACGGTTATTCATCGGGGCATTGGAAGGAGTCGCCTTCGATTGGTACCGCAATCTACCGGACAACTGCATCCACTCATTCGCCGGCTTCAAGCGCCTGTTCTTGGAACGATTCTACGAAGTAGGACAGGACGTCACTATGTCCACTCTCATGGACGTCGTCCAAGGCGAGAAGGAGTTGACAAGGAATTACATCGAGCGGTTCCGCCAGACCGCCATGAAGCTGCCTTCCGTAAATCCAGATTCCTCTTTGATTGAAATTTGCCAAAAGAGACTGCTTCCAACGATCAGTCTCTAGATGGGCGAGAGTCAATTTAAAGATTGGAAGGCGTTCATCATCAGCGCTACAAGTGCCGAAGAACGACTGAAGAAGGCTCGCCAACTGGGATTGCACATCTCAGAAGGAGAAAACAAGGGCTAGCGTCCCAACAACGATAATGGGGGTAACCCCTCCAATAATCGGAACAGCAAGGAAAAGCAGGCTATGGTGGCCGATACGGCCCAGAAGCCCGAGTCACAACTAGCAGACAAACAATGGCCTCAGATCACTTACTCTTTCGAAGATGGCCACGTCAAGCCTATCTTGGACATGCTCATACAAGGAGGAAGAATTCAGCTTCCTCCACCGAGGCGGGAGCCTCGGCCGGCTGATTTGGAGAATCCAAAGTTCTGCCATTACCACCATTATGTACACCACGCTACACACGACTGCTACCAACTAAAACGGTACATCCAAAGCCTCATCGATTCGAACGCTCTGGCCATCGGCTTCGAAGAAGTAACCGTAGCAGCTAATATGGTGTCCGTACAATTTGGCAGCTTCCCTCCGACGGAGACTCAAGACGGGGTAATCCCCGTCCCTCTGGAGACGATGGAGATTACAAATCTTCCACCTCCCCAGGAACAGGCGGCTGGTCTAGTACCTCTCACCACCTCACGAGGGGAGGTCATGTGGGTCCATCCAGACTTGGTGTCAGAAGTAACTCGGCCCACACCATCTCCTACTAACAAAAAGAGTGGAAAAATCAGGACCTGCCACACAATCTCAGCAGACAACGAGGAAGCTACAGCCGTCGTCACGCGGTCCGGAGCGCAATCCCAACCTGTGGTTGACAGCCCAGCTGAAAATCATCAACCCACTGCAACTGATGTTCCGGGACTGGCTCAGCCTTCGACGACCGACAAGTCTAGGCCGAAGGAGACTCGCTTCGATAAATCCCTCCGAAAGGACGTAGCCCAAGGGCTAGAGAGGCCCTACAACTTTGACATCTTAGCACAATTGGCTAACACTCCGGCCAAATTGTCACTATACGAACTCCTAAGGCTCTCCAAGGACGTTCGTATTGTATTTAGCGAAGCACTCGAAAATGCCGATGCCTATCTCGCTCAATCCAACCTCACCGGGGAGGACTCACCCGTGGATCTCCAAGACAGTGCCTGCATGGGAGCAATGCCCAATATCGTCTTCACTCTGCAGGACATACTCATCAAAACCAACCTACATGATCGCCCGCTATACTACACGGGATACATCGGCGACGTGAAGGTGGATCGGATGCACATTGATCCTGGCTCTTCCATAAGCATCATCCCGAAGGGTCTGTTACATCATCTCCGTATCCCAATGCATCGCCTGACACCTACAAGCACCGCCATCAGCGGTTTCAATTCGGGCAGGAGCTACCCTATTGGGAAGATTCGTCTGAAGTGTCAAATTGGCGACCTCCAATCCGAAGTCATCTGCTACGTCATAGATGCAGACACTTCTTACAACATCCTCTTGGGGCGCCCATGGATACACGATTATATGATCGTGCCTTCTAAACTACACCAGTGCTTCAAATACGTCGACAAATACGGCTTCGTGAAGACAGAATTTGCTGATATCGATCCCTTCAAAGGGGTCAAATCTTACTACTCGGACTCCTGCTTATACGAAAAGTCGAAGAGGCACCTTGATGAAGGAAATGAACAAGCTAGTACCGAAACTGCTACGGGATCTGAACGACCCCTGACGATCCACCTCCAAGCTCGCAAACCGGGCAAGTCTACACCCCTTACCGCCACTCTGCGGAAGGACGCAATCAGCCTCTCAGCGCAGGAGGAGCAAATGATAATCCGGCTGCCAAGGTCCGGCCAAGTGCCGAGACCCACAACTGAGCCACTGACAATCAGGCTACCAAGAGTCAGCCAACCACAAGCAGGGAAGTTCAACCCCTCGGACAGGCCCATGACGATACGCCTTCCCAGGAAGGGTCGTCACCCCGATGCAAGGTCTGACACTTCTAGTGAACCAGCCACTCCTCGCCCCACATCAAATGCCAAACTGGGGGTCGCTTGTCTGCCAACAACTCCACGCTCTGCTCCATCAACCTAACTACTGACAATCAAGCTTTCTAGGTCGTCCTCTCAGTCTTCATTTACGCAGGGGGTAGTCGAAGAGGAACCAGAGCTAGCCAAGTATATGGCTACCCACACCAATGTCCCCTCCGCTGATGATGTAATCCCCCTAGAAAAGATACCTTACTTCATCAATAAAGGGTTATCTTTGAACTACACCGAGCTCAATAAGCTATGTACAATGTATGCTATGGAACACGGTATAGGCGCTCACCTACACACACAGGTGACAAATGTGTACACCGCGATCCAGCTTAATCCAGTAGAAGACGCTTACCGAATATTCGAGGGAGAAGATCATCCGATCATCTTCGGTCGGACGAACAACCCGTATCCCCTCACCATAGAAGACGTCGACCTCGGGTCAGATGCTGGAAGACTGCCTCTGTATCTCTATAGCCCTCAATCCAAATATCTCATGCAAAAATAGGGGTATGATCTAGAGATAACGCCAGGATTGAACTACGGCACTGGGCGACGATTACCTTTGAAGCCGCCAGTCCCGGCGGGCAAACCACGAAACTACTATAACAAAACTCGATGCGGGTTAGGGTATGTAACGCCTACTACGACCCCTGAAAGTTCAGATGAAGAATACGACTGGCAGTCACATTCAACCGGATCACCAACTTCCGACTCAGATACCAGCATCGGGGATGTGTTCAGACAAGTCATGTCAGTCAATATGGCATTCGTCGACGCTTACGAGGAAGACGAAGACATCCCCGAAATCCTCGAGCTAGAGCCATGGGCCCAGCAATTAGACGCACAATGGGAAAAGCGGTTCGAACTGAGAGAACCTCCTACTGAAGATGAGGTCATACAAGTGGATCTCGGCAGCGAATCTTCTCCAAAATCGATTTTCATCAGTAAAAGCCTAACTGACGAAGAACGGGAGTCGCTGTTAGAACTTATCAGAGAGTACATTGATGTGTTCGCCTGGAGCTATGAAGACATGCCAGGGTTAAATCCTGACATCGCTCTCCACAAACTCAACATTCGACCAGATACGAAGCCGGTCAAGCAACAACAGCGACGCTTTCGTCCAGGCATCATGGACGCGATCGAAGCCGAAGTCAACAAACTGATAGCCAGCGGCTTCATCCGTGAGGAGCAACATCCCGATTGGGTCGCCAATATAGTACCCGTCCTCAAGAAGAATGGGAAGATTCGAATCTGCATCGACTTCCGCAACCTGAATGAGGCGTGCCCCAAAGATGAATTCCTCCTTCCTATCACAGACATCATGATCGACAATACCTGCGGCTTCGAATGTATGTCATTCATGGATGGCTTCTTGGGGTACAACCAAATCAAAATGTCTCCTGATGACGAAAAGCATACTTCATTCCGAACACCAATTGGCACGTACTGCTACACAGTCATGCCTTTCGGTTTGAAGAATGCCGGCGCCACATATCAAAGAGCCATGAGCATCATCTTCAGAGACCACTTACGCAAGACAATGGAGTGCTACGTTGACGATATAGCCGTTAAGAGCCGTAGCAAAGAAGACCATCTGCAGGATCTAAGGACGGTATTCGACCTAATGCGAGCGCACAATTTGAAAATGAACCCTACGAAGTCCTTTCTGGACGTATCCAGCGGGAAGTTCTTAGGCTTCATCATCACTGCAAAGGGTATCCACGTAGACCCTGAGAAGACAAAAGCAATCATGGAGATGGATCCCCCAAAAAATCTCTGCGAACTCAGAGGCCTTCAAGGGAGGCTAGCTTACATCAGAAGGTTCATTTCCAACCTCTCCGGGCGATGCCGACCATTCACGCACCTCATGAAGAAAGGAGTCTCATTCGTATGGGACGAAGAATGTCAGCGTGCTTTCGACAGCATCAAAGAATATTTGTCAAATCCTCCGGTCTTGGTAGCCCCAGCCCCTGAAAAACCATTCCTGCTCTATGTACGAGCAATAGAACACTCCCTCGGTGCCCTATTGGCACAAAACAACGATGCAGGCCACGAACAAGCCATATACTATCTCAGCCGAATGATGGTTGGGCCAGAGCACCGATACATCGCGGTAGAGAAGGAATGCCTCGCCTTGGTGTTCGCCATTCAGAAAATACAACACTATGTCACCGGACAAACGATACATGTGATCTCACGGGTCAACCCTCTCAGAGTCCTCATGACCAAACTAGGGGCACTTAGCTCTCGACTCGCTACATGGGTAATATTGCTGTCCTCTTATCATATGATCTTTGTCCCACAAAAGGCAGTCAAAGGTCAAGCCCTGGCAGACTTTTTAGCAGCCCACCCAGGCTTGGAATCCTCCAGAATATACGAAAAATTTCCAGACGAGGTCGCCGACTCGCATACAACATCTTACGAGGCTATATGGCGAATGTTCTTTGACGGTGCTTCAAGGACCGGACCCAAAGGCAATATAGTCGTCGGAGTCGGGGTAGTGCTGGTCTTCTCCTCCGGATTGGTGATCAACCGCGCCTATTCCCTTACAGAACCCTGCTCTAACAATGTGGCCGGGTATAACGCTCTGGTCATTGGCCCCTAACTTGCAAAAGAACTGGGGGTAGAATACCTTGAAGCATACGGCGATTCCCAACTAATCGTCAATCAGATCCGGGGTTCGTACGAAGTCCACCACGAAGACATGATCCCTTATCACCAAATAGCGATCGATATCATCTCGTCATTTGAGGGGTTCTTCATCGAGCACATCCCCAGACTCCAAAATATTGAAGTCGATGCCCTAGCTGGTC
Source organism: Iris pallida (assembly GCA_029216955.1). Taxonomy (NCBI): domain Eukaryota; kingdom Viridiplantae; phylum Streptophyta; class Magnoliopsida; order Asparagales; family Iridaceae; genus Iris; species Iris pallida. The sequence goes on from JANAVB010040818.1 coordinate 16,252,383, forward strand.
TTGCCGCTTCCCTAGCAGTTCCGAATTATGATCGCCAATCAGTGGAAGTGATAGGCCATGAACTGGTCTGTCCCAAAAACAATGTGCAATTCGTGGCAAGTTATTCCGTACAGATGATCGATGACGCCCCAGATTGGAGACAACCATTCATCGACTTTGTCGTCTACGACATCCTGCCCGAGAACCCAAAGGAAGCCACTTCCATCAGATGGCGTTCTCTCAGATTCTTCTACGATACAGAGACGAAGATGCTGTATCGCCGCTCCTACGACGGATTATTACTTCGATGTCTGTCAAATACAGAAGCCAAAGAAGCAGTACGAGAAGCTCACGACGGTGTCTGCGGGGCCCACCAGCCTGGCCTAAAACTACAAGATCGTCTTCGCCGAATGGGCTACTATTGGCCCACAATGGTGGCAGATGCGATAGATTATGCTAGAAAATGCAAAGCCTGCCAAGTCCACGCGGACTTCATTCACCAACCATCCAAATTTCTATATCCGACAGTGGTGTCCTGGCCATTCAAAGTATGGGGAATAGATATCATTGGTCCAATCACCCCACCTTCCTCCCGAGGACATCGCTTCATACTTGCGATTACTGATTACTTCTCCAAGTGGGCGGAAGCTGTCCCACTCGCAGAAGTTTAGACTTCAAACGTGATTATCTTCCTTAAGCATCACGTCATCTACTGCTTTGGACTGCCGCGAAGGATCATCCATGATAATGGTCCGCAGTTTGTAAGCCACGCATTCTATCGGTTTTGCGATAAACACCGTATTCAGAATATTACTTCGACACCATACAACCCAGCAACAAACGGGTTGGCAGAGGCATTCAACAAAACAATCATCAAACTCCTCAAGAAATTTGTCTCTTCCAACAAACGCGACTAGAACGAGAAGCTCGGTGAATGTTTATGGGCATATCGTACCACAGTCCGAACAGCTACCGGGAACACACCATTCTCCCTGGTGTACGGGAGTGAGGTAGTTCTCCCATTAGAGACTCAAATATCCTCACTCTGCGTCGCCCTCACTTATCAATTGACGACAGATGATAACTACCGACGCCGACTACAAAAGTTGGAGGCCTTAGACGAAAAGCGCCTCCTAGCTCAGCAAAGGATCGAACTATACCAAGCACGCATCTCCGGAGCCTTCAACAAGAAGGTCAAGATCAGAACATTCCAGGTGGGCGATCTCGTTCTGGCAGTTCGGAGACCGATGGTCATGACTCACAAGACCGTCAGCAAGTTCCAGCCAAATTGGGAAGGCCCATTTATTATTGAGGCCGTATTCTCCAACGGAGACTACCGCCTCGCAAAACAGAATAGGGATTTTCTCATGTTGCCCGTCAACGACAAGTTCCTGAAGAAATACTATGTCTAAACGACATTCTCCAGATCATTGAGTCATGTGCCTGCTGGTACCACTGAACTCACATCCACAATTGTCCAGATTTTCGAGTCACGTGTCCGCTAGCACCGCTGAACTCACCCTTACAATTTTCCCAGATTATTGAGTCACGTACCCGCTGGTACCGCTGAACTCACACTCACCATTCTCTAGTTTCTCGAGTCATGTACCCTCTAGTGCCGCTGAACTCACATCCACAATATCCCAGATTATCGAGTCATGTGCCCGCTGGTGCCACTGAACTCACACTTTCACAAATATCAAGTCACGTACCCGCTGGTGCCTCTGAACTCACATCCCGGTCACTCTTTCAGATAGTAAGTCATGTATGATCATACCTCTGAACTTTCTCCCTGGAAGAGATCCTCCCTCATGATCCAATACCCGTACTTCCAGTGCACAAAAAGGGTAAGCGATCCACAAATTTCTAAAAACGGCCATGTCCTCATTACCTCTAAGTCGTTCACTTCCGCCAAAAACAAATCACCCCCTACATAGAACTTCCATGTCCTCATTACCTCTGAGTCGTTCTATATACCCCTTCTTCATTGAGCCCACTCCTGCCATGTCCTCATTACCTCTGAGTGGGAAGGCTCCGTAGAAGAAACTCTCATACTCACCATGTCCTTAGTACCTCTGAGTAAGTATGTTCGTTCCCTTTAACTTGTTGCCCGTATCCAAAACCAGGGTACATTAGGAGAATAGGTCCATGCAAAATATCCCAATAAGGTGATTATTACACAGCAAAAGAGTGAAGCACATATATATTCCATTCATTCAGAAATCGGTTACATCCACACGATTGCAAGCAAGTCAAAAGAGTTTTTCATGAAGACAAGAAGAAAGGCAAAACAAAACAAAGACTACAGACAGACAACCACGAGAAGCCCCTACATCCTAGTTACAGGAGCGTATATACCACTCCCTCAACCATCTCACATATGAAGGATGCAAGTGAAGAGCATCCTCGTCCAGAATAGGAGAAACAGGGGTCCCAGCACTGCCACCCTCAGCAGTCTCGATATTTGGAGGACTGTCGTCCCCTTTAGGCGCAGGTTCTTCTTTCTTCACTTCCTCCCTAACAGAGGGAGATCCCTGGCTGATGATAGGAGGCCGCGGCTCCTCTGACGCCGCAGTCTCAGCATTCGGTGGAGATACTGCGAGAACCAAAGACGAAGAAAACGAAAACAGTCAGAAATAGTCATGCGGCTCGTTTTAGACAAGTCTCATACGGCTCAGACAGGGGGTATATCCTAATACGGCTCAGTCATGGGACATGTATGCGGACTGTGTAATTTGAGAAGTTTACGTCAAAGTCTGGAGTATGCAGTGAAGCAGGCTCTGTTAGGGTTTTAAATCGACTACCTAATCCTTACCTTCGATGGCAACATGAACGTCAAGACGAATGGGAGGCACGGCAGTCGAAGACGAAGCCGATTTCTTACTCTTCGCCACAGCCTTCTTTGCAGCCTTGGAAGCCCTAGGTGCCATTATTGTCTGTCGGTCAGAGGAAGAAAACAAAGACAGGAATCTTAGTCAAGAAGAGTCTAAAAGAGAAGTCCGTCCAAATGCCCTTCTATTTATAGAGAAAGGAGGACCACAGACCGACGCCTCGTACAACGTAGTCGACTCTTCGGCTATCGAGACAAACTAGCTAATTAAACTCTTGGGATCCTGCTCCGAAAAGATTTACACGCATGGCGTAATGACGTGGCAAAGAGCTCATGCGGTTCAAATGGCCATGCGGCTGAAACAACTCTGCGGCTTGCAAGTTCATGCGGCTGAAAACTTCCATGCGGCCAAGACGTCTATGCGGTCAGGACTTTATATGCGGCTAGAGGAACCCGGCCATGCTTCTTATTCAAAGTATTTGAATTTTACAAATTGAAAACTTTGAAGGGGGTCCTGTAGAAGCATGGAAAATACTAAAGGAAATGATTCATACGGCCAGGAAAGATCCATGCGGCTCAGGGGACTCATGCGGCTCAGGGAATCATGCGGCATAAGGAGCTATGCGGCCTAAGGCATTCCATGCGGCTCAGAGAACACGTGGCCTGATAGTGCTCCCCTCCGACCCATACTACATTAATTGCTATGACGGTTGACCCCTCTGAAAAGTTGACAGCCCTGACACCAAAGCAGGTAATTATGGCTCTACCATAATGATGAATCTCTAGGGAAGAGGAAAGAAATCTCTGACACAAATCCTCCGAGAGCCATAAAAATGCCACGTGGCCTTGCCACGTGGGCATTCTTATGCGGCTCGCTTCTCATGCGGCTCAGAATAAATCCTATGCGGCTCAGGCTATAGGAGCCTCATGCGGCTCGAGCAAAGGACTTCCCATGCGGCTCAGAGTGAATCCATCCTATGCGGCTCAGGCCATGAAAGCATCATGCGGCTCGAGCGAGGACTTCTCATGCGGTTCAAGAGGATCATGTCCATGCGGCCCAGGCGGATATATACCTATGCGGCCCACAAAGATTAATCCTCTGTGGTTAGAGGACTCAAGTGAAGGTCACTGCCCACGTAGCCCTGACACGTGGGCTTAACCATATGCGGCTCACATTCATATGCGGCTCATATTCATATGCGGCTCACATTCATATGCGGCTCACTAGTCATGCGGTCCAGATCCCTCCAGCAGCTCCTAGGACACGTGTCCTAAGCCGATTAATTCCTCAGATTGGCTGCCATTAAAGATTGGGTCAAATCCAATAAATCTGGGACACGTGGCAGAAGAATAGGTCTGATTTATTCGCAGATATCAGAAGATTAGTACATGGAAGATTTATTCCAATCAGCATTAATTGCTCACGGGATTTGGTGTAATCTACACCTAATGGCCCAGATTCATCATAATCAAGATGAATGGCCAAGATGGACCAATCCCCAAGCTACCGCCATCTCTAAAAGCTAATCATTGGCAACCCTAATGATCACATCCCACTATTATAAATAGCAAGGTGCCATTCCCTTGTAAGATATACATTTTCAGAGAGAAAAATACGTATATACAGAGAGACTCCCCAATAGTCAGAGAAAAAATATACACAGAGAGAGAGAGAAGCCAGAAGAGCAACAGAGGAGCAAGAAGAGCATTTCTTCGTCAACGCCAACCATCTTTTCACAAGGAGCCAAGGCTGCATACCTATCGTCCAAGGAGTAAGGCAGGGCTGCCGTCGCCTTCCCGAGCCTCTATCATCACCCCCCAGAATCTAAAATAAACAATTGTACTTAGACTGCTGTACCTAGGTTTTCGTCCCTAGGCTTTCTTTGTACAAGCGAGTTTGTAACGTGAAATAAAAGTTCGGTCCTCCGATAATTGTTCTGTTCTTTTATATTTCATGGCAAACAGGGGCCAGACGTCAGTATTCCCGTCTGGACAGAGCCCTAGTCAACAATCGCTGGTCCGATACGAGCCTGATCTCTAACCTTTCCCACCTCAACACTACCGAATCGGATTACTCTCTTCTTCTTATAGAAATTAGGAGCAACTCCAACCCGATCAAGAAAGCGTTCCGGTTCCCGGACTTGTGGAGCTTCCACCCGCAATTCAGGAACATAGTCGCTACCAATTAGGAAGCGTCCTCTGAGCCAGACCCTCTCAAAAAGGTCACCGCCAAGCTCAAAGCCACCAAGAGAGCACTAGCTATCTGGAGCAAAAATGCTTTTGGTAATATTTTTCAGGAAATCAAGAAAGCAGAGGACGATGTGACCAGGGCGGAGGTCCTGTTCACCTCGAACAGAACGCAGGAGACACGTGTCACGCTTAACCTTATCAAGGCCATCCTCAAATCTCGGCTGAAGGTTGAACAGAATTCTGGAAGCAGAAAGCCAGGCTGGCTTGGGACACAGAGGGAGATAGAAATTTTATTTTGTTTTACTCCTGCGTTAGAGGTCGGAGACAACAACTGAATCTGCACCAAATAGAAGACGACAATGGCAATCTCCTAATCGATCAAAGGAGCATTCAAGAGGCCGCCGCCACTTTCTACACCAGATTATTCACCAAAACCCCATCTTCAAAGACGTCGATCTTCTATCCAAGATCCCCAACATGATAAGCGACAGAGAGAACGATCAGCTCCAGATCCCCCAACAGCTAAAGAAGTCAAGGCGGCAGTGTCGGCTCTGAACGAGCACAACGCTCCTAGTTTCGACGATTTCTCCAGGGTTTTCTTCCGCACCTGCTGGGACATCATCGCCAACGACTTCTTAGAAGCGACTACAACCTTCTTCCAGGGAGCCAGATACCCTAAGTCCATCTCTTGAGCTAACCTAATCCTTATCCCCAAGAAAGACAACCAGGAGACTTTCAAAGATTTTTGCCCTATCAGCCTGTGCACCTTCACCAACAAAATAATTTCCAAGATTATCGCGACTCGCATGTCCACGCTTCTACCCAAGATTATCTCAGAAAAACAAAGTGGTTTCGTCCAAGGGCGTAACATCACTGATAACATCCTTCTTGCTCAAGAGATGATCACAAGCTTGAAGTTCCCCTCCAGAGGAGGGAACATGGCCATCAAGCTAGACATGGAGAAAGCTTATGACCGACTGGACTGCAATTCGTCATACGGGTGCTCAGGGCCTTCAGTTTCTCAAACGCGTGGATAGACATCCTCTACAGATCTATCAGCAATTCTTGGTTCTCCACCATCATCAACGGACAGGCGGCAGGATTCTTCAAAGCGAGCCGAGGTGTCAGACAGGGAGACCCTCTCTCCGCTACCATCTTCATCATTTCAGTCGAAGTTCTCAGCAGAAATCTGAACAGCCTAGCGGATACCCCCATATTCTACCATTTTTACACCACCACCGGCTGTCCCATAATTACGTATCTGGCATACGCAGACGACATTCTCATCTTCTTGGCAGGAGACATAGGGTCGGTTGACACGGTTCACAGAACGCTTCAGAGATATACCAGATACTCTGGGCAACGGGTGAACCCCAACAAAAGCATCATCTACACCCACCACAAAGTCAACAGAAACTGTAACACCCAGTTTCTAAAATGAGGGTAATTTTGAAAATTTGTGTTTTAATTTATTTAATTATGATATTTAATTAATAATATAATTTTTGGTGATTTTTAATCATTTTAAAACTATTTAAAAATTATGACTTGTGATTTGATGTGCAGCTAGTAAAACCGTAGAGACTGTCTGCCCTAGAGCCTAACCATGTGATTTTGAATATCTAGTTATCATTTTTAGCCTAGGAGTAATTTGGTCATTTTGACGTATTAGAATTATTTAATTATTTATTGGATTGACGATTGTTGATTTGACTTTTACTAGTTGTGACTTAAGAGACTAACCTAGATGTTGACTCTAGTTAGGATGACTTGATTATCATGGTGAGATCCTAGTCTAACTTAAGTCAATCTAAATTAGTCATGTAGGAATCAAGACTTGAATAGGAGGCTTAGTGATTTGGTCCATAGGCTTGAGACTTAGAATTGGTTCCATGACTTATGAAACATGGCCCATGGCCCATGACTTGTAACCCTAATCCTAATCTTATTCATTATGACCAGCCATAGGGCTCCCTCTCCCTATAAATAATCTCCTCCTTGATTGTTCTTGCCTCTTTTATATCATTTCTCCATTTGACAAAAACCAAGGTTTGTTCGCTTCTTCAAAATTTCCATTTTATTCATTTAACCTCCTTTTTCATCCTAGTCTTTTACATTGGGTTATATTTGATGTTTAAGGACTGTTGCGGGAGAGCCATTTCAGTTTGGAATCAAATTGGAGCACTTGGCCATCAAGAAGAACACCCCCTATTTGAAGATTTTTCATGCTAATTGCACCTATAGGTAAAAACCCTTAAATTGTATTTAATTTCGATTTCTTTGCATATTAGGCTAGAACTAGGTGTCCCCTAGCTGTTCCTAGAAATTGGGCATAATTCGTGTCCTTTTAGTGTCCGTATCGGACACGTATCATAGTGTGTGTATAGGTGTTTGTTGAAATGTCACATAGGATTTTATTTTTGATTTTTGTAAAACTAATTACATAGATATCTAGGTCTATATGTGTATGATAATTTTTGTGAAGACTGAGCACATTTTCGTGTCATTTTTTATCGAAAACGGCCGTGGACACGCTGTACGACACAACGCACGGTTGCCCTACTACCCGTGTCCTGTTTCTCTGTGGACACGACACATGGACACCTCATCTTCGACACAGAGGTGGGGGCCATCACTGATAGACCCCCCTCGAGTCTCATGGACTCTCGTGTCGTGTCGGACACGGAATCCATCGTGCACCGAATTGAACAACACGTGCACAGTCAGATTTTAGGTTCAGATACCCACTTCGTGTCAAGTTCTGACACGACGAGGACACGATTCAGGGTGTCGACCCTCTAGACCTATGTCCCCCTAACCCTAGACACGAGCACGTGGCCTCTCGATCTCTATGTCGAGCCCAAATTGATTCGACACGGCTGCACGAGGCGGCTCTGTGCACAGAACTGTGTCTATGTGTTTTGATTGACTTGGACACCTCGTATCCTGTTTGTTGAACACGAATGCATCCTTTGACACGCAAACATATGTACTTCATGTTGGCATATTATGATTGCATTTAATTAGGTTTTCCCACATGATTTTTGGGTTCGAAATGGATTTTCTGATACGTTGGTTTATTGATTTATTTCTGAAATTTGATTCCTATTTCTAAACTGATTTTTTATGTCAATTGACATATTAATTCATATTTAGGAGTATTAGTTGCATGATTAGGTTGATGTTAACACAAGGATTTGGTTTTCGAATTAGAAAATTCCCGCATTCTCTGAAACTTTCTGAAACTTACTGTTCTTCTCCTTTTTCAAAATTCAAATTCGATTTTTGTTTGTGAATTTAATGATTCAGTTGTTGGTGTTAATATATATGAATGTTCACCTATTCGAGAGACAATAGATAATGTAATGGATATATTAGGTTTTGGGTTAAGGGTTAGATGTTTATGCACTAACTTAGTGTATGCAATAACTGATTTCTTTTTCATTGATTTCCTGAGATCCTTCAATGAATCATCCTTAATTTTTCAAGTGCTTTAAAAACCAATTTAAATGATCAATTTAAATATTTTTACATATGTTTATATAGCTGGATATATATGGGGATGTGGGGTTTATGTTGGTGTTAGGCCTTGGTTTTCGAAATTGATTTTTGAATGTTAATTTGATACATGTGTTAAACTGTGAATTTCTTACTGTTTTCTGAGTTTGCACAGGGCAAATTTTCTTGAGAATTATCCACACCCTATGGCCTGTCACCATTTGTAAATCATATTTTCCTGAGAACTAAACTATTACTGCTCTCTAATGTATACACCATGTTTCTTGACACACCACTGCCACAAACACACACACACTTGTTGACACAGCTCACTCACCTACACACTTGAACTCTAGGCAACCTGAGAATGGATTAATTTAGTTGTAGGCATGGGAAATTACTATTTTGATATTCAGATTGAGTATCATGTTGACCACATAGATGTTATATTGGGTTGTATTCAATTCCTGAGATTGAATGGCATGTGTGAGTTTATATTGATGCATGTTAAGTTATATTTTAGGTTTTCAAATTGCTTTTGGACTGATAACCTTGACTGAAAATGGGAATGTGAAATCAGTTTACATCTTAAACTGAATTGAATTGATTTTGTAATGCAGTCATCACACTATGAGACGCACACCCATATGCACTGATTTAGGAAACCAGATTTGATTCACATTGCAACCTGAGAATTAGATAGTTATCTGCACACTATCACATGTCTTCTCGAGATTGATATCAGTCCTCACTCACACTGTTTGTAAAAAAACCAGGAACCTAGGACTGCACTTAACCTGCGGGCTGATTCTATTTGTTCCTGAAAATGATGCCTATAGACACACACTGATTTGGTTATACAAATCTGAGATTATGATCCATGTTTACACCATGTAGACACACTTACACAAGACTAAACCTGAGTACACACCCTACACCATTCTATATACACACACTCTTAGCCCTCTCTCATAAATAACCACACATTGAACTTATATACACACTCACACACACCCTATCTACTTGTATACACACACCACCACACATTCACAGGAACCTGAAGACCTATGTACTGCTACCCACACTCACACACACAGGAACCTGAGAATGGTGACGCCTTCTTATAGACACAATAATTCCTAAAATTACACATACAAGACACACACACATATGTGCTACACATACACTATCACATGACCACAAACACTGAACACACACACATGCCACACCCTCACCTTTCTACACTCTTTCACACAATGACACCCACATCACCCTCTATATCTCTCTATATATATTTTGATGTATGGTAATATATATATATCTATAACATGTAATTTATGTATTGGTATATGTATGTAAGTATCTCTAAATATATACATGTAGTGATACATATATATGTATGAAGGTGATAAATGAATGTATGAATGTATGTATGCAGGGTAGGCGGGAATGATATGTAATATAGATAATATAATATAGGCATGAATAATGTGGTATATAAATATATAAATGAGTTTGATAGCTTGTATAGCATTGTGATGGTATGTGAGTGCTAGCCTAGGCTTGGTTAGGCTTAGTGAGACTTGTTAGACTTGTTTGGGCTAGGACTTGACCTAGTTTGACTAGTGTGGTTGACTAGAGTTGACCAAGTGTCGACTTTAGCCTAGTTTGATCCAGACAGCATGCAGATGCGTTCTAGATTATATTTATCATCCCCTGTATACATCTTGACTTGTGTTGTTCTAACTAGGAGTCAGGTACCTCATATCGGACAGTACATTTACTACAGCTATTCAGATACCAGGCGAGTACATTCTCTTATCATTTTATAACTTGCTTAGAATTATATTCCTGCTTTAGTTTACCTTATTTGATGCTGTCACGATATTATCACGGATTGGTACTATATGGATCCTTTCATGCGATGTTATCCCCCTCGGGAGCATCGAATACATCATGTCGTATGTTTCATGTACATCGTGTATTCTTCGCTCTCTTGTTATTCATGTTCTCATGTGCTTCATGCTCGTTCATGCTCACTCGTGTACTCTCATGTGCTATCATGTTCGATCATGTTTCTCGTGTATTTCATGTATAACCTATACTTCATGTGTACCCTTTATGGGCCTTCATGTGGAATTTATGTGCACTCAGTTCTCTGAGACCTCATGTATACTTCATGTACACCCATCTATGAGCTTTCATGTGAAAATCATGTACGTAACATAACTTGTCTGGATCCTTGTGTATTGATTGGGGTATGGGGGAGTATAATTAGTCATGTGAATATTTCCAAAGTAGTATAGCCATGTGCGCCTCTTTAGTATATTCATGTGCAAATCAAGCCGTTCACATGTCGACTTTGTACTCTAAATCACTAGTCACTGGTAGCTCTCTACTTATAGTAGATATTTCTATTACAGTTCTCTCTCTATTTACATCATGTACTTTCTTCAGTTTCATATACCATACTCTCTTGCATATTTATATTTTCTAACCTGTTATGATCTGCGTAAGATGTATTATGCTCGCTCCCTTCCTGACTGGACCTATTGAAAATTTTACAGAGGATGATGAGGAACCCTGCACCCCTTACTTTGGACCTTGCCTAGATGACACTCGCGACCTGGACCCCTGGAGAGGTTCAGGCAGCTGCTGAGGACGATACCTTGCTTAGTATAGATAGCTTAGACTGTTTTTCCTTTTCATGATTATTTGTTGTCCTTGATTCAGAGTTGTATATTTTATAGATGTTGAGGCTGGTAGTTATTAACTTGGATTATTTTACTTCTTGTTGTACCTCAGTTTGAGGGTTTTCCTTATCTATTTCATTGTGCTACATTCTACCTTAGATTGTGATTGAGTTGTACCTCTGTGTTGGCCTCGTTTTGGAGAGTATTTCATGTTATGTAGTTATAGTTCATGACCTAGAACAACGTTCTACCGCCGATACTGTGGCGTAGGCTGGGCGCTGTTACGTTCTCGTACCCTCACAGTGGGTGCGGGTCGTGACACGTTTTTATGGTGGCCCACGCAGGTCGAATTTGTGTAGTGGTATTCGAACTAGAGTATCACTATAGCCTGCAGTAGGATTAGGATTTTTCTTGAGGTACTCAATCACATTAGGAAAAACTCTTAACTGGATTCCTGCCATTTAAATTCCTGTTGAAGATTGCTTCCTTGAATAGCTGTCCTCCCTTGAATTATCGTTTCTATCTCAGTATTGATTTTCTTTTTGATCTGTCTCCAGGATGGTGATTGAGACACGATCACATCGCTCTGGCCCAGCAGACGCTGGCGAGAGGCCTACCATCCCTCGCCCGATTGTGGACGCTGGGACCATAGCACTTCCTGATCCTACTCATATAGGAGCTTCTGCAGCTTTTGGGAGTGCACCTCCACCTGTCCGGAGGACTTCTCCCATCATTTCGGATATGTATCAGCAGTAGTTACCTTCAGGGACAGTAGATGCGGCTCAGATGTTTGCCCTTTTCCAGCGATTCTTGGAGTCTCAGCAACAGATGCAGCAGAGCCAGTCTGCTGATTTCCGATAGAGCATACAGGATACTCATCAGTTGGTCAGGACGACGGTAGAGCTGGTGGCTGCTCAGCCACAAGGAGGTCAGATGTAGCCGTATCAGCCAAGGACTCCAGACATCCAATCCTTTAAGAAGATGGGACCCCGAGACTTCAAGGGAACAGAGGGCATCATATACGCTGACAATTGGATAGAGCACATTGAGGAGATATTTCGATTGGGACAGATACCAGCTGGATTACCGATCGAGGCAGCAGCCAGTCAGATGCAGGACTTGGCCCGTATTTGGTACCAGACGTACCCGAGGGTTGGTACAGCCGGTCAGACTTGGGCAGCATTCAAGAAACTATTCAAGGAGAAATTCTTTCCGGATACAGCACTCGGTGCTTTAGAGCCGCAGTTCGAGAGTTTGGTTCAAGGGAACCAGACCGTTGAGGAGTACGCTGGAGAGTTCTACCGTTTGAGCAGATTCGTCGAGGATCTTACTGAGGCCGGGAAGGCGAGGAGGTTCCGCAGGGGTTTGATCAGGGAGATCAGGTCATATACCAAGAGCGGCCGTGATGCCACTTTCGAGCATATTCTGGTAGGAGCCATGGCAGTGGAGGACGATCTTGGGCTGAAGAAAAAGTGGACGCGAGACACTCAGGAAGCTAGTAGCAGTACGGGCCCGGCCAAGAGGCCCCATCTGCAGATTCAGCAGCAGTATCCGCAGCAGAGGCCCCATCTGCAGTTTCAGCAGCAGTATCAGCAGCTGAGGGCCTACCTTCAGCAGCGATAGTTTCAGGACCGTATACCCTATCATCAGGCATAGCAACCACAGAGGCAGCAGCATGCCCCGGAACAACAGCTTGTCATTATTTACCCTTTCTGTAAGAGACCAGGGCACGATTGGAGCGAATATCGAAAGAGGCTGGGTAGATGTTTACTTTACGGAGGATCCGGTCATCGGCTGAGAGAGTGTCCTGAGTCATCTGAACGGACAGAGCAAGCAGCAGGAGCTAGGGCTCCGGTGGGCCAGCAGAAGGGATTACCCTTACCGACTCAGCAGCAGAGGTACATGCAGCACCAGCAGTAGGCCAAGGAAGGCCAATAGGGACGAGTTTTCGCCAGGACAGTCGAGGATGTACAGGCCATTGGAGATCTAGTTGCAGGTTCCGTTCTTTTGATTCCATTTTCGCAATTGCCTCTTATAACTGTTTTGAAAATCCGATTCCCTCTGTTCCTTGTTGATTGATCAATTTTGTCCTGTTGTTCCTGTGTTATGTTTGATTTTCTTATGAGATGAATTATATGGGCTAGGTCACCTCAGTTATGGGATCTAAAATCTTCGATAGTCGTGTTAGCTGGCATATTGAGGACATATAGTCAGATTTAGGACGTATTTCTCGGGTGTGGAAATTTAAGGTTTTCGCTGCCAAGCATGCGGCAATGCAAAAATTTTAAATACCATGATTCTAGTGGTATGTGCCTTAGTCGAGGACTCTGTGATTATCGTAGCCTTGCTCACTAGCATGACGAAGATTCTGAGTATCATAATTTTGGACAGACGTATATGATTATCAGATTGTATCTTGAGGAGGTTTTTAAACATATCATCTCTATCATACCCTTCTGTTATTATAAATTGTATTCTATCATCAAATAATTTAGGAGTAGGAATATTTTAGCTTTATAGAGCTTATTCATATGTAGTTCTTTCATAGTGTAATGATATGATGACTTGTAGAGTGGCTGTACCCTAGAGATGATAGTTTGCATTAGTATTAGAATAATAACCTATTATAGGTGATTCTCCTGACCTACCAGTTTTCATATAGGATGTTAGTATGCCTCACAGCCTTGATGATTTATTATTATTTTCCCCTTACTTTTCCAGTAAGACACCCATGACCAGAGCCTGTCCTTGAGCATAGTTGTAGTTCACCTAAGACTGAGAGGTCGATATATATAGATAGATTGCAGATGATAATGGCATATGGGATATGGGTTGGTTGGTATCTATAGGCCATTGTTGTGTAGGATTATTGACATATTGTTTAGCCTATATTTGGTTCAGTATTCTATTTTAGTTAAGTTCTCCTTGAGATGAGTTTAGGCATGATAGATCAACCTTTATAGGTAGTGTGCTTCACTAGATGTCCTGACCCTTGTTTATAAATTCAGTCTCCTTAGCATTATTTTCTTTTGCCTACATTGATGTTTCAGACCATTCATCCTTAGCCTAATTTCTGAGCATTTGTTCAGTTCCTTATAAGTTTAATCTACTTTAACCCTTGATGATTAGTTATATATGTATGGATATATAGATGATATACTTAGGATATATATAATGGGTTGTTGTTCTTGAGCTTATGTATATATGGTATTGGAATTTGTGTGCTTAGATTATGGGTATTTAGTTATGGGTGACTTGATAAGATTGGGAAGTTAAGAGACTAACCTAGATAGCTAGCATAGGTAAAACCCTAAGAAGTTGACCAGTTGATGACCAAGTACTTGGATGTTGACAAATTGACTAGTGGTTGACCCTTGACTATGTTTGACCTAGAAGTAGTACCACCATCTTAAATTTCGAGGACAAATTTTTTCTAAGGTGGGTAGACTTGTAACACCCAGTTTCTAAAATGAGAGTAATTTTGAAATTTTGTGTTTTAATTTATTTAATTATCATATTTAATTAATAATATAATTTTTGGTGATTTTTAATCATTTTAAAACTATTTAAAAATTTTGACTTGTGATTGATGTGCAGCTAGTGAAACCGTAGAGACTGTCTGCCCTAGAGCCTAACCATGTGATTTTGAATATCTAGTTATCATTTTTAGCCTAGGGGTAATTTGGTCATTTTGACGTATTAGAATTATTTAATTATTTATTGGATTGACGATTGTTGATTTAACTTTTACTAGTTGTGACTTAAGAGACTAACCTAGATGTTGACTCTAGTTAAGGTGACTTGATTAGCATGGTAAGACCCTAGTCTAACTTAAGTCAATCTAAGTTAGTCATGTAGGAATCAAGACTTGAATAGAAGGCTTAGTGATTTGGTCCATAGGCTTGAGACTTAGAATTGGTTCCATGACTCATGAAACTTGGCCCAAGGCCCATGACTTGTAACCCTAACCCTAATCTTATTCATTATGACCAGCCATAGGGCTCCCCTACCCTATAAATAATGTCCTCCTTGATTGTTCTTGCCTCTTTTATATCATTTCTCTATTTGACAAAAACCAAGGTTTGTTTCCTTCTTCAAAATTCCCATTTTTTTTATTTAACCCCTTTTTTCATCATAGTCTTTTGCAATGGGTTCGAATTGATATTTATGGACTGTTGGTGGAGAGCCATTTCAGTTTGGAATCAAATTGGAGCACTTGGCCATCAAGAAGAACACCTCCCATTTGAAGCTTTTTCATGCTAATTGCAGCTATAGGTAAAAACCCTTAAATTGTATTTTAATTCCGATTTCTTTGCATATTAGGCTAGAACTAGGTGTCCCCTAGCTGTCCCTAGAAATTGGGCACAATTCGTGTCCTTTTGGTGTCCTTATCGGACACGTATCATAGTGTGTGTATAGGTGTTTGTTGAAATATCACATAGGATTTTATTTTTGATTTTTGTAAAACTAATTACATAGATATCTAGGTCTATATGTTTATGATAATTTTTGTGAAGACTGAGCATATTTTCGTGTCGGAAACGGTCGTGGACCCGCTGTACGACACAGCGCACGAGTGCCCTGCTACCCGTGTCCTGTTTCTCTGTGGACACGCCACGTGGACACCTAATCTTCGACACAGAGGTGGGGGCCATCACTGACAGACCCCCCTCTAGTCTCATGGACTCTCGTGTCGTGTCGGACACGGAATCCATCGTGTACCGGTTTGAGCTACGCGTGCACAGTCAGATTTTAGGTTCGGATACCCACTTCGTGTCCAGTCCTGACACAACGAGGACACGAATCAGGGTGTCGACCCTCTAGACCTATGTCCCCCCCTAACCCTAGACATGAGCACGTGGCCTCTCGATCTCTGTGTCGAGCCCAAATCGATACGATACGGTTGTACGAGGCAGCTCTGTGCACAGAACTGTGTCTATGTGTTTTGATTGACTTGGACACCTCGTGTCGTGTTTATTGGACACAAATGTGTCCCATTGACACATAAACATATGTACTTCATGTTGGCACATTATGATTGCATTTAATTAGGTTTTCCCATATGATTCTTGGGTTCGAAATAGATTTTCTGATACATTGGTTTATTGTTTTATTTCTGAAATTTGATTCCTATTTCTAAACTGATTTTTTATGTCAATTGACATATTAATTCGTATCTAGGAGTATTAGTTGCATGATTAGGTTGATGTTAACACAAGGATTTGGTTTTCGAATTAGGAAATTCCCTCATTCTCTGAAACTTTCTGATACTTACTGTTCTTCTCCTTTTTCAGAATTGAAATTCGATTTTTTTTTGTGAATTTAATGATTCAGTTGTTGGGGTTAATATATATACATGTTCACCTATTCGAGAGACAATAGATAATGTAATGGATACATTAGGTTTTGGGTTAAGGGTTATATGTCTATGCACTAACTTAATGTATGCAATAACTGATTTCTTTTTCAGTGATTTCCTGAGATCCTACAATGAATCATCCCTGATTTTTCAAGTGCTTTAAAAACCAATTTAAATAATCAATTTACATGTTTTTACATATGTTTATATAGCTGGATATATATGAGGATGTGGGGTTTATGTTGGTGTTAGGTCTTGGTTTTCGAAATTAATTTTTGAATGTTAATTTGATACATGTGTTAAACTGTGAATTTCTCACTATTTTCTGATTTTGCACAGGGCAAAATTTCCTGAGAATTATCCACACCCTATGGCCTGTCACCATTTCTTAATCATATTTTCCTGAGAACTAAACCATTACTGCTCTCTAATGTACACACCATGTTTCTTGACACACCACTGCCACAAACACACACACTTGTTGACACAGCTCACTCACCCACACACTTGAACTCTAGGCAACCTGAGAATGGATTGATTTAGTTGTAGGCATGGGAAATTACTGTTTTGATATTCAGATTGAGTATCATGTCGACCACATAGATGTTATATTGGGTTGTATTCAATTCCTGAGATTGAATGGCATGTGTAGGTTTATATTGATGCATGTTAAGTTATATTTTAGGTTTTCAAATTGCTTTTGGACTGATAACCTTGACTGAAAATGGGAATGTGAAATCAGTTTACATCTTAAACTGAATTGAATTGGTTTTGTAATGCACTTATCACACTATGAGACGCACACCCATATGCACTGATTTAGGAAACCAGATTTGATTCACATTGCAACCTGAGAATTAGATAGTTATCTGCACACTATCACATGTCTTTTCGAGATTGATATCAGTCCTCACTCACATTGTTTGTAAAAAAACCAGGAACCTAGGACTACACTTAACCTGTGGGCTGATTCCATTTGTTCCTGAGAATGATGCCTATAGACACACATTGATTTGGTTATACAAATCTGAGATTATGATCCATGTTTACACCATGTAGATACACTTACACAAGACTAAACCTGAGTACACACCCTACACCATTCTATACATACACACTCTTAGCCCCATCTCATAAATAACCACGCATTGAACTTATATACACACTCACACACACCCTATCTACTTGTATACACACACCACCACACATTCACAGGAACCTGAAGACCTATGTACTGCTACCCACACTCACACACACAGGAACCTGAGAATGGTGACACCTTCAGATAGACACACTAATTCATGAAATTACACATACAAGACACACACACATATGTGCTACACACATACTCTCATATGACCACAAATACTGAACACACACACATGCCACACCCTCACCTTTCCACACTCTCTCAAACACCCACATCACCCTCTATATCTCTCTATATATATTTTGATGTATGGTAATGTATATATATATCTATAACATGTAATTTATGTATTGGTATATGTATGTAAGTATCTCTAAATATATACATGTAGTGATACATATATATATGTATGAAGGTGATGAATGAATGTATGAATGTATGTATGCAGGGTAGGCGGGAATGATATGTAATATAGATAATACAATATAGGCATGAATAATGTGGTATATAAATATATAAATGAGTTTGATAGCTTGTATAGCATTGTGATGGTATATGAGTGCTAGCCTAGGCTTGGTTAGGCCTAGTGAGACTTGTTAGACTTGTTTGGGCTAGGACTTGACCTAGTTTGACTAGTGTGGTTGACTAGAGTTGACCAAGTGTCGACTTTAGCCTAGTTTGACCTAGATAGCATACAGATGCATTGTAGATTACATTTATCATGCCCTGTATACATCTTGACTTGTGTTGATCTAACTAGGAGTCAGGTACCTCATCTCGGACAGTACATTTACTACAGCTATTCAGATACCAGACGAGTACATTCTCTGATCATTTCATAACTTGCTTAGAATTATATTCCTGCTTTAGTTTACCTTATTTGATGCTGTCACGATATTATCACGAATTGGTACTATATGGATCCTTTCATGCGATGTTATCCCCCTCGGGAGCATCGGATACATCATATCGTGTGTTTCATTTACATCGTGTATTCCTCGCTCTCTTGTTATTCATGTTCTCATGTGCTTCATGCTCGTTCGTGCTCGCTCGTGTACTCTCATGTTCTATCATGTTCGATCATGTTTCTCGTGTATTTCATGTATAACCTATACTTCATGTGCAGCCTTCATGGGCCTTCATGTGGAATTCATGTGCACTCAGTTCTCTGAGCCCTCATGTATACTTCATATACACCCATCTATGGGCTTTCATGTGAAAATTATGTACGTAACATAACTTGTCTAGATCCTTGTGTATTGATTGGGGTATGGGGGAGTATAATTAGTCATGTGAACAATTCCAAAGTAGTATAGCCATGTGCGCCTCTTTAGTATATTTATGTGCAAATCAAGCCGTTCACATGTCGACTTTGTACTCTAAATCACTAGTCACTGGTAGCTCTCTACTTATAGTAGATATTTCTATTACAGTTCTCTCTCTATTTACATCATGTACTTTCTTCAGTTTTATGTACCGTACTCTCTTACATGTTTATATTTTCTAACCTGTTATGATCTGCGTGAGATGTATTATGCTCGCTCCCGTCCCGACTGGACCTGTTGAAAATTTTACAGAGGATGATGAGGAACCCTGCACCCCTTACTTTGGAGCTTGCCTAGATGACACTCGCGACCTGGACCCCTGGGGAGGTTCAGGCAGCTGCTGATGACGATATCTTGCTTAGTATAGATAGCTTAGACTGTTTTTCCTTTTCATGATTATTTGTTGTCCTTGACTTCAGAGTTGTATATTTTAAAGATTTTGAGACTGGTAGTTATTAACTTGTATTATTTCACTTCTTGTTGTACCTCAGTTTGAGGGTTATCCTTATCTATTTCATCGTGCTACATTCTACCTTAGATTGTGATTGAGTTGTACCTCTGTGTTGGCCTCCTTTTGGAGAGTATTTCATGTTATGTAGTTATAGT
This sequence comes from Iris pallida, assembly GCA_029216955.1. Classification (NCBI taxonomy): domain Eukaryota; kingdom Viridiplantae; phylum Streptophyta; class Magnoliopsida; order Asparagales; family Iridaceae; genus Iris; species Iris pallida. The sequence goes on from JANAVB010040818.1 coordinate 16,272,013, forward strand.
TCATGACCTAGAATAGTGTTCTACCGCACGACACTGCAGCGTAGGCTAGGCGCTGTTACGTTCTCGTACCCTCACAGTGGGTACGGGTTGTAACAGAAGCCACTCTGCAACTCTCACCAACCTGACTTCCTACGCAACAGCATACCCGCCATTTACCTACCTCAGATTCCTGCTGGTTTACGGAAAGTCTAATTCGGGCATTTTTGAAGGACTGGTCAGAAAAGTGCATAGAAAAAATGAAGGATGATACAACGCTACCCTTTCACCAGGGGGCAAGATGATTTTGATCAAGCATGTGCTTTCTTCCGTCCCCATATACACCCTGGCGGTTTGCTCCTCCCGAAGAAGGTCTTATCTTCGCTAGAGTCCCTCCTCTCCAACTTCTTTTGGAGACATAGCGAAGGCACAGACAAGCACCACTGGACCAGCTGGAACACCATGGCCAAATCTACCAGCGACGGCGGGCTGGGTTTCTGCAGATTAGCGCACATTGTTGATGCTATGTCCATAAAGTTGTGGTGGAAGGTTAGATCGGAGAACTCGATCTAGACTCGTTTCATGAAAGCCAGATACTATCCTCACTCTAACCCATTGATGGTTACGGCTAACAGTAGAGCATCGACGAATTGGCGCCTCATTCTTCTTGGACGTAACCTCGTGGAACCCTTGATGGTTAGAGACAACTCAGGTGCTCTGCGGTAGTTACCGAACGGAGATGGCAAGTTCACTCTGGCTACGTCCAGAATTGCGGCTAGAGGAGTCGATGTGCCTTCCCCTTTCACCGCCCCATACTGGCAGTCCTGCATTTTCAACAAATGGTCAATCCTCATTTGAAGAGCGCAGCGTAGAAAGCTTCCCACAGACGACTCCATCACCTCTATCGGATACAGTCTTGCGTCGAATTGTCACTGTTGTACCTCCCCTAAGGCAGAATCCGTAGATCACGCCCTTCACTCTGGAGATCTAGCCTCTCAGCTGTGGCCCAACCACTCCAGCATATGCCACCACAACCAACAGGTCGGGGGCTTCAACGATCTCCTTGTCAAGTGGAGTTTTTTCCACGGACACCAGATCGTAGCTGCCGTCGAAATCTGGGTTTTATGGAAGAATAGGAATAAGTACAGATATGAAGGGCACCAACTAAGTTCCTCCCAGATTTTCAGAGAGGTTCTCAGACAGATAAGCAAAGTCAGCATTCGCTGTTCTCACTCTAAGAGCAGCTTTGGAGAATGTTTTATTAACTTTTGATCCGGTCCAGTTGACTCCTTCACTGGCCGGTATTTTGGTTTTTCCTTTCTGTTCGAGCGTGAAATGCTCTTTTGTATAGGCTTCAGCATTTTGCGCCTGATACATCAATAAAGTTACTTGTTTTAAAAAAAAGAAATATATATATATATATATATATATATATATATATATATATATATATATATATATATATATATATATGTAGAAGCATGAAAATTTTAGCAAATAAAGCCGTATGCGCCCAAGCCAAAGGAAGACATATGCGCCTAAGTGAAGCTCCTATGTGCTCGAGTCACCCTGTGAAGCTCCTATGCACCCATCATCCTGTGAAACTCTATGTGCTCAAGCCTGTGAAGCTCCTATACGCCCAAGCTACCCTCTGTGAAGGAGGGAGCATAGCCTGAAATAGGGCTATGCACCCAAGCCTGACTCGGTCAAAGCCATGATCAAAACGTGCACCGAAGCGCACGGTCATGTTAGTCTCCACGAGCAGTCATGCACCGAAGCATGCGGCCACGTCAACACCACGACCAACCCACGATCTCACAGCCTGCATGCGCCTACACCTTATGCGCCCAAGGCAGGGCTATGCGCCCACATGAAAACCAGTGTATTTTCCTCATATGGGCGCATAACATCATTTCAGCTCAAGAACGACTATAAAAGGGGGCCTTATCCCTCTTCAAAACACAGAACGGAGAGCATTTCCAAGAGCCAAATTGCTGCACTTCTTTCCAGTGAGCCGAGAGATAGCAATTTTCTTAGGCTTTCTCCCACTTTTATAATCGGAGTGTCAACGGAGTAAAGGAGCAACTATCGCTCGATCTCCATCGTCCCATTCCCCAGAATTCTTTTTTTGTACTCGGGGATCCTCAGCACAGGATCTCTCAGGCGTACTCGATTTGTGGTGCCTTGCGCCAATAAAGAAAAGATAACATTTTTTCTTCTTTTTGTGTGTGTCCATAAAAATGGCGACTCTGCAGGGGACTACCTTTTCCTCCGACGAGAAGGTGGTGACGCAATCCGATACCTACAAAGTAGGGAGCACTCAGAAGATGCTGATCGTAAAATTTGATCAGCAGGCGTTCGAAGAGATGCTCTCGAGGGATGGCTTTACTCCCTCAAAATCAGTGAAGCCAAACAAGTCTCGCAAGACTTAGCTTCCGAAGGCTCGCTGTGTATATCCTGCTAGTGTCATAGCAGATATGCAACTGGAGGACTCTGTCATATGGGCGCATGACTCTGCCACAGATGTCCCCCAAATGGAGAAGGCTCACACCGTTCCGAGCTCTACTAGCCCAGTGACTCTGTGCAACCAACAACAGAGTGTTCGACACTCGAGACTTGACTGAGGAAAATACTACGATGCCAAGAATCGGGGTATGCGACACTCTGGGCAAACCCAGCGAGGCTCACAAACGAAGGAGGCAAAACTTGGAGAAAGCAGCGTTGCTCCACCAAGCATGCGCCCAAAGCCATGCGCCCAAGGAGATGTTTGGGCACATAACCCCAACCAGAATGCTTCTGTCTTCAACAGACTGGACATCCAGGGTCATGTACCCAAGGGTATACGTCCAGGCTCACTGGATCCATACTATGTGCCTACATCAAGGAGACTCATACATGTTGTCAAGAAGCATGCGCCCAAAACCAGTCTCCAAGGCCTATGTGCCCACAGCAAAAAGATAGGCCCTAACGTGTATAGCACGGGGCTGTCTTCAAGGACATCACAGAAATTAGGTGTGGGGGTTGCCCCTGTACGTGAACTAAGTCTGGATGCACCAACTCTCCTTACGAACCTGCATACAAAGCTTGGCGATGCATGCAACATGGATTGTAAGGCAAAACTCCCTTCCGCTGACTTACGTGATATAATAAATCATAAGCGTAAAGCGAGGGAGGACATAACAATCCATAGTGCACATCCGTGCACCAGTATTGTTATCAACTATTGTTGTACCAAAGTAACAAGAGTGCCTCAGAGAAAGTCCATGTTTTGACGGCTGTACTTCTCTGACGATTAAAAGCCACTATGTGTCTCATCCAACCTGGCTTCATGGGCTCCTCCTTACGGAAGCCCCAATCAAAGACGGTGGACCACGAACCCAACTTTCTCTCTCAGTTCTGCAAGAAGAAGAATACGAAGTCTACCAACAGATGGGCAACAGGCTGTCACATCTAAAGGAGCCTATATGGGCACCCGGTCAAAGGCGAGAGTCCGTACAGAAGACGAAGAATCCCAAGCTGGGGTTAGTATTCCCTCAGGGTCTAAAGCAGATGACCCTCACACTGGGGGTAGCCTTCCAGAGGACGACTATCTCTCCGAGTCTGATGGTGACTATCTACCTCCTCTACCTGAAGACGAGGGACTTGCCCACTCGGAGACAGACAGTATTAGCACCAGTTGTACTGTTTTCCCTGTTCATTCTCGCATGTTATCTACATACATGGCGGACAGAGAAAGACCTGAAGAAGCTAGTGACCAGACCAGCAAATGACTAGAGGGTCTTGAAATAGCATTCGACAAGATCACTGATATGCTTACCAGTATCATGGCGGTTCAAGCTACTAGGGCTGTTCCTCCACCTCAACAAAATGTCTCAGCTCACACTAGTCTGGCACATACCTACAACCCTCCTTCCCTATAAAAGGAGTATCATTCCGTTGTGCCTCCTCTAAATCTTACAAATGCTGGGGGTGGTCCTTCACCAACGACTTCTGACAACCGTTCAGCAGCTGTTTTCCAACACCTGCTCAATCAACATGATGCAATTAATTTCCTGGTCGCCCGTCTCGACACCTTCTCACACAAAGACGAGCTATAGAAGATGGAGATATCTTAACCTTATCCCCCTGAGTGGGAGAATGCTACTTGCCCTCCTAACTACAAGCCGCTGAAACTGAATTGATTCGACGGATTGACTTCTCCTCGTCAACACATGACGTACTTCAACACGCAGTCTCTACATTTGCCCAGAGATGATCCGATCTTGTCGAAACTGTTTATTAGCACCTTGCAGGGGTAGCTTTCGAATGGTTCTGCAGTCTGCCTGACAGATGTATCAATTCATTTAAAGACTTGGAGAGGTTGTTCCTCAACAGGTTTTACGAGAGTGGCATGTATGTTAGTAAGTCCACCCTCATCGAGACCAAGCAAAGGAGGACCGAGTCTGTCATCGCCTTCATCGAATGCACGACCCACACCTAGTAAAAGGGCACGAGAAGTGAAGTACGTCCAGCCTACGCCGCAGTGTTGACGGTAGAACGCTGTCCTGGGTCACAATATCTAACACAGTCTAGAATATGCTGCGAATGGAGAATAAATAATAAGTAACTCAATCACAACAACTAAGATGGAATAGAAGAATAAATCTTAAGAGAGTCACAGATATAATAGAAGTCTTGGTGTAAACCACCAGAACAAAATCTCAAAATACAACTCATAATGTCTCAAATAAACAGACAATAAGATACTAAAGTCTCAGCTAGCCTATGGGCAAGTCTTCAACGACTGTTGGATCCTCCTGAGGGTCCACGTCACCAGTGTCACCTAAGCCAGTGCTATAATAAGTAGGGCAGAACTCCTCATCATCACCTGTAAAATTTTTAATATGCCCAATTAGGACGGAACGAGCACATATCTCTCACAACAGATCATATCAGGATTGGACATATAAATCAAGCTATAGAAAATTATACATGAAATGCTGTAAAAAAAATCAACAAGAGAGAGAATATCAAGACTAGATATAAATATGATAAACGAAGAAATGTAACTATCTACGTGATTTAGAGCATAAATTGGTCATGTAAACAGGTCGGGTTGTGTCACGCCCCAGAACCAGAATACTGGCAAGTAGGGACGGACCAGGCCAGCTACGTATACCAAAGTACTCCAGTACTCCAAAATAACGTATAAGCTGTATAGATGGGGGTTACTACTACAAGCCAACAATCGATCTTAGGTCAAGCAATCCTAGGTATCTCAATCACAGGCAGTAAACAATATACAAGAAGTAAAATCAACTGGAATATAAAATAGTAAAGCGTCCCAAACTATCATATATCAATGATCATGAAGCTAGTAATACAGAGTGAAGACTAGCAAGAGTAATAGTCATACATGATAAGCTCTTGCTATAGTCTAGAATATGCAAATTATGTTCTGGCCCGTAGGCTAAATGTCAAGTCCAAAACACGAGCTAAACACGTGCTCGGAGGCTAAACGCCACAAAAGAATAATGTACATAACTAGTGGAAGAATGAAATAGAAAACCCACTAAGGTACTCTGGTGCTCCGGGTAATCACCAACGAGTGAAAGGTACGGAAGATCCTCCGGGCTCCTCTATCAGATCTGGTCAATGCAAAACCAGTGGGGTCAGACCCCCAATAGAAAGTACCACAAAGGAAGCCAAACTATGAACTAAAACCAGCATGCAAATCATAGCAATGGATGGAGACAGAAATAAGGAAAAGCAAATCGAGACTCGTGCGCTACCAATACACTTATCCCGAGAATAGGAAAGACAATAAGTAAAGCAACATGTAGCATAAAGTAAAGGACATGTGACGTAATGTAAACTGTGCACATGTAAGGAAAAGGAAGCATGTGAACATGAAAGATAAACTAGACATGTGAGCATGGTAAGTAGACGGAGCATGTGACCATGTTATGTAACTGGAGCATGTGAGCATGTTAAGTAACTAGAGCATGTGAGCATGTTATGTAACTGGAGCATGTGAGCATGTTAAGTAACTAGAGCATGTGAGCATGTTATGTAACTGGAGCATGTGAGATAACTGGAACATGTGAGCATGTAGGGTAAATGAGACATGTGAACATGTTAAGATACTGTATAGAACGACAAATGATAAGATGACTTAGGAACTATTCTGAAACCCAAGTTACAACCCGTAAACCAAACAAGGACCGGGGTTGTAACCCTTCTCCTGAAAAGAACTTTAGTATCTAATCATTTACCGGCAAAAGTAAAGCATAAACAAAGATGTACTAAAAATAAACAAATCCGGACACTGCCTAGACAAACTAGACTAGACTGGACTCCATACAATAGTCACGGCCAAGCAATGAGTACGGCTTTATACAATAGCTAACTAGGGTTGTCACAATCCTAATTACTAACAAATGCAAGTTTGAGAATTCCAAGTCCGGTTACCTGCCTGCTGCCACCTATTGGTCATGCCGGGAAGTGATTACATGTGTATCCTTGTGCTCCCACGCGACGGTGAAGTTGGGAGAGTGCTCATCTCGACGGATAGCTCCAAACCCTTAATTAATGTTATAACTGTAGAAGCATGGAAAATATTGCTTTTAGTCCCACATCGGAAAGGAGAAGAAGAAAGGGCTCACTCCATTCTATAAATAGAGCCCTCTTACCTCCTTTGAAAAGGGCACCAACTTCTCTTCCCTCCTTCCAAACTTGGACTCTTCCTATTACGCACCTTCGGGTGCTAAGTAGAAGAAGTCTAGGGCAGCGCGGGCTCAGTCAGCTGTCCCAACCTTTGACCATCAAGAGCGTCCCGCTAAGCGGGCCTCTGATGGAAAGTTGTACAGAGCCGCCTGTGTCCAGCCCCCGACGGCAAACGGGCAGAGTGGTTCTCAAGAGTCTCCCAACAAAGATCGAGGGCAAGTGTTTTTATTAGCCCCCACATCAGGGAGCAAACATGATACCTACGCACTCATGTGTTCGGGATACCCGGGCCCACAAAGTGAGTGCACGGGCAGATCGAGACATTCCTCATGCGACGCTCGGTCATGAGACATTCCTCATACGGCTCGGTCATGAGACGTCCTTCATGCGGCTCGGTCATGAGACATTCTTCATGCGGCACAGAACCCAGGAAGCTTCATGCGGCTCAAAATCAGACGAGCTTTATGCGGCTCAAGAGTATCATGCGGCTCAAAAGTCACCAACATGGACATGCGGCTCAAACACATAGGCAACTCGAGTAAACTCCATGCGGCCCACAGAGAGAGGCCACGTGGCCTTCAAAACAGCTGTGCCCAAAGTACTGGACGCATTTAATGCTCTGACGGCTAACAGACCTGACAGGTGACAGTCCTGACATAAAGTCGTCATAATGACTGACACGAAAAAGCACTATCGTCCTAGGAAATAAGGAAAATCTTCACAAATGTGGCGCTGTCCACCAAACTTCGAGGCAAATCTATGCGGCCAGACTAAACAAAGTCCATGCGGCCAGAACAGAGAGACCCATGCGGCTCGGTCATGAAGACTCTCATGCGGCTCGGCCATGAAGACCCTCATGCGGCTCGGTCATGAATATATTCATGTGGCTCGGTTATGACAACCTTCATGCGGTTCGAAGTACGGAGACTCTTCATGCGGCTCGGTCATGAACTCTTTCATACGGCTCGGTCATCAACCCTCATACGGCCCAAACATCGACACTCCTCATGCGGCCCAAACATCGACACTCCTCATGCGGCTCAACATTGACGACGAGACACGTGTCCTAAAGTCAATCAAATCTTGGGCCAAATCCCAATAATCTGGGACACGTGGCAGAAGAATGAATCAAATTTATTCATTAAGATTCGCAGATGTCAGCAAATCATCAGGACGAAGATTTATTGCAATCAGCATTAATTATTGATAGGATTTGGCATAATCCGTGTTAATGGCCCAGATCTTTCACGTTCAAGGCGAATGGTCTAGATTGATTAAGCATCAGGCCGCCGCCACTTTGAGAATGGGTAATCATCCAAACCCTAATGATGCCCCCACTATTATAAATAGCAAGGTGCCATTCCCTTGTAATATATAGAGAGATATACAAAAAAAAGAATCAGAGAGGAATACGTATACACAGAGAGACTTCCCCCATAGTCAGAGAGAGAATATACACAGAGAGAGAGAAGCCAGGAGAGCAATCAGAGAGAGAGCAAGAAGGCATTTCTTCGTCAACGACCAAGCAGATCTTCCCCGAGTCAAGGCTGCGTACCGATCGTCCAAGGAGTAAGGCAGAGCGGCCGTCGCTTTCCCGAGCCTCTATCGTCACCCCCCAGAATCTAAAATAAACAATCGTACTTAGACTGCTGTACCTAGGTTTTCGTCCCTAGGCTTTCTTTGTACGAGCGAGTTTGTATTGTGAGTCTAAGTTCAGTCCTCCGATAATTGTTCTGTACTTTTACAATTAATGACAAACACGATGGCGACTCTACTGGAGACTAACTTCTCCACGGCTGAGGAGTTGGTGATGCAATCGAACGCAGCCAAACTTGGCTCTACACAGCAGAAGATGGTCGTACGCTTCGACCAACAGGCGTTCGAAGAGATGCTCTCTGAAGGTAGCACTGGCCCGGTCCAGAAGCGCACCCGCACCATGAAGGCTCGTAAAGAGTGGAGGCCAAAATCATTTGCTCCTCCGCAAGCCCTTGATGGGGTGCTCTCTATTGCTCAAGATGGCGAGAAAGACTCCCCTGCGGCCCCACTTCAGACCGTAGACAACTCTGCTGTCCCCAAGTCCGGCAGAAGAAAATACTATGATGCTGGACTTGCAGGGGCAAAGAGGAACTCTACGCGATCCGAGCCGCAGAAGAGTATTAGCCGCAGGGAGAAAGCCCATGCGGCTACAACCGCCGACCGCATAAAGAAAACTCATGTGGCCACATCTGTCAGCCGCATAACTTATGCGGCTACAGTTGCCAACCGCACGGATGAGACTCATGCGGCTATTAAAGTCAATCGCTTGCAGAAAACCCATGCGGCCACAGATGCCAACCGCATGCGGTCAGCCTGCACGGTCGTGACTTTTAACCGCATAAAGACTCATCCTACAACAAAAGACAGTCGCATGCAGACAGCCTGCACGGTACCCAATGCTAGCCTCATAGCATCCGTCCCACGCTTCTCTCGATCAGTCTTCGACCGGCTCTCATGCGGTCCTGACTCTGATCATTCTCTGGATGATAATCCAGACTCTGTGGTATTCGACTTAGACTCCTCCTATTACGCACCCACAAGTGCTAAAAGGAGGAAGTCTAGGGCAGCACGGGCTCATCAAGTCCAGACGACTGCCCCAACCTCTGACTATCGGGGCGTCCCGCTGATTATTACGCGGGCCTCTGATGGGAAGTTGTATAAAACCACTCAAGTCCAGCCCTCGGCGGCAAACAGACAAAGTGGTTCCTCTGACCTGCGTGAGGTTATCCTCCACAAACGCAAGAAAAGAGAAAGAGCTTTGGGGTGTAAAGAGCCCTCACACGGACATCAATGCACCCAGATCATCGTCAACTGCTGTTGCAGCAACGCGGCGGTGACGGAAGATCGGTCATCCGTCTTCCAAAGACTACATCACCCGAGCTCAGAAGACGAGTTACCTCCTGTTGTCTCCTGTAAGTCCATGCAGAAAGTTCTCACCAAGGGAAGAGGGAAGAAAACGAGCATCTCCAGCCCAAAGGTGTCAACTACTGCAGCTAAGAAACCGTCGTCTAAAGGGTTTTCCTCCACTGGAGTATTTCAACACACCCGTTCGAAGACGAAAACTGCTGCAGTAGGAAGTTCGTCATCTGCAACATTGGGGGTCGTCAGAACTGGGGGTAGCACTCCTCCAAACATCCACGACAATCCGACATTCCAGGAATACGGACTGGAGGAAGCAAATCCTCCGACGGATACAACAGATACCGACGTCCCCAAGGACATCCTAGACGAAGCAAGCTCCGAAGCCGGGGGTAGTGTTCCTTCCGAGTCTGAACCTGAAGAGGACATCCCCACATATCCTGATGATTTCTCGATGCACGGGTACGACTCGGAGGGTACATCCTCCACCACTCCTTCCGTCACTCCTCATGTGAAGTCGGTGTTCATGACAGACAGCAATCAAGGTGGTTCCGGTGATCGCCAGCGTATCGACACTTTGGAAGCCATATTGCACGCCTTGGTCAAATCTGTAGACGAGATCAAAGCGACGCTTCCTAATCTGCAGGGGATGACACCTGGCCAGACAAGCACGGGTCCCCCAATCAACGTAGATTCAAATTCGGCGGCACCGAACCCGGGCAATAATCCTCCCGAAGTAACGGCTCCGACTGCGACAGATGAGACCCGAGAGGTAAGGAGAGAAGTTCAAGAGCTCCGAGCCATGTTCCACGCCAGAGAAAACTCTCAAGACTTCAGAATACGGCAACTATATCCTGCTGAATGGAGGGATGTTCCATTCCCACCAAGATATAAGCCGTTCAATATCAACCCCTATGATGGCAAGACCTCAGCAAGTCGGTACATCACTTACTTCGAGGTCACTACCGACCATCTGCCCCATGATGACGCTATCCTGACACGGTTATTCATTGGGGCATTGGAAGGAGTCGCCTTCGATTGGTACCGCAACCTGCCGGACAATTGCATCCATTTCTTCGCTGGCTTCAAACGCTTGTTCTTGGAGAGGTTCTATGAGGTAGGGCAGGACGTCACGATGTCTACCCTCATGGACGTCATTCAAGGAGAGAAAGAGCTGACGAGGAATTACATTGAGCGGTTTTGTCAAACTGCAATGAAGTTACCATCTGGCAACCCGGACTCCTCTTTGATCGAAATTTGCCAAAAGAGACTACTCCCAACAATCAGTCTCTGGATGGGCGAGAGTCAATTCAAGGACTGGAAGGCTTTTATTATTAGTGCTACAAGTGCCGAAGAACGATTAAGGAAGGCTCGCCAACTGGGATTACATATCTCAGAGGGAGAGAACAAGAGCAAGCGTCCCAGCACCACCAACGACAATGGGGGTAGCCCCTCCAACAACCGGGACAACAGAGGCAAGCAGGCTATGGTGGCCGATACAGCCCAGAAGCCTGAGTCGCAACCTACGGACAAACAATGGCCACAAATCACTTACTCTTTTGAAGACGGTCACGTCAAGCCTATCTTGGACATGCTCATACAAGGAGATAGGATTCAGCTTCCTCCACCAAGACGGGAGCCTCAGCCGGCTGATCTGGAGAACCCAAAGTTCTACCATTACCACCGCTACGTCCACCATGCTACGCACGACTGCTACCAACTGAAACGATATATCCAAAATCTCATCGATTCGAACGCTCTGGCCATCGATTTCGAGAAGGTAACCGTGGCAGCCAACATGGTGTCCGTACAATTCGGCAGCTTCCTTCCAACAGAGACCCAGGACGGGGTTATACCCATCCTGTTGACACAAAGTCACAGTCAACCAAATATTGACAATATTGACTAAATAATATCTGTAATAATTCAATACGACACACGACGTCTGCATTAAGCTCAAGACAAAAGACAGCTCAGTTTTCGTGTCTCAGTTGATTCGAGTTTGTATTTTACACTTTCTTTGAGTTTAGACTAATGTAATCTGAGTCATGCTGAGCTCTTGAAACTTAGACTATAGCCTACCCAAAAATCCCAAAGCTCCACCAAACCAGAAATTCCCAAATGGTCCCCTTTGAACCACTCTGTGCTCTGGAGACAGAGTTCGGGCCAAACTCTGCCTCCACACAGAGTTCGGGCCGAACTCTGTCTCCTAGAAATCAGGAACCCTAATTTTAGGGTTAGCTGGTTGCTAGTTGTCCAACGGCCACATATTTGAATTTTCCTACCCGAATTTTGGCCGAATTCTGCCTATAAAAACACTATAAATAGGGCATGAATTCTCTCATTCCAATCCATCCAATCTTCTCTTCTCTTCTCTCTTATAAGCTCAAATAAGCCATATCCTTCCCATCTACTAGCCACAGGCCTCCTAAGTCTCGAGTGCTCAGCATCTCTCAGTTAGGATTCTTGTGCAAGAGTCGAAGAAGTCGCTTGGACAATTCCAAGCAAATCGCCACTGCGATCCTCTGTTAGAAGTTGACGTGCTCTTCTGAAGTAAAGGCACGGTTGTAAACTACTATTTCACAAATAGTGGATTTGAATCCTGAGCTAGAGTTCTCAGGCCTGGACTAGTCCTCCACGAGGAAAACCAGGTTAAAATTACTGTGTTTGCGTATGCTCTTTTGATCTCCTTTTATTTTCCGCACTTTACTCTGATTATTTATTATTGGTGAAAGAGTTATTTTTTATTGGTTATTTTTCTATATATACTCTATTCACCCCCCTCTAGAGTTGCCAAACTGTTCTTCAATTGGTATCAGAGCTCTGTTCTCTTTATAAGGACTAACATCCTAAGAGCTGATTCATGGCAACCACACAATCCTTGATTTCCAATCATGGTGAAGGTCAGTCCACTCATAGGCCTCCCCTATTTGATGGAACTAACTATACATATTAGAAAACAAGGATGAGCTTCTATCTTAAGTCTCTAGACTTTGACCTGTGGACTGTCGTCATTGACGGTTACAAAAAGCCCGTCAGGATAGTTGTCGATGGTGACCTCATTGAGAAACCACACGACAAATATTCTGTCGAGGAGAAGAAACAGGCAAGTCTAGATGCTAGGGCTATTAATGCTTTATTCTGTGCTATAGACAGGAATGAATTCAACAGGGTCTCCACATGCACCACTGCTCATGAAGTATGGAGACTTCTAGAAGTAACGCATGAGGGAACCACGCAAGTCAAGGAATCTAAAATAAGCCATCTCACTCAAGAATACGAAGCCTTCAAGATGAAGCCAAATGAGACGATCACTCAAATGTTTACAAGATTCCTCGACATCATCAATCCTCTATCCTCGCTTGGTAAGCAGTACTCAAACCACGAGAAGATTCGTAAGTTACTCAGAGGGTTGCCAAAGATTTGGAACCCTAAGGTGACGGCCATCATAGAAGGAAACGATCTCACATCAATGTCAATGGAGACCTTGATGGGTAAGCTCATGACTCACGAGCTTGACCTCAAGGACTTCGAAGAGCCTGCTCCGAAGACCAGGGAGATTGCACTCAAAGCTCATCGACGAAGGGCTGATCACGATGAGACCGAAGACGATAACTCGGATGATGAAGACCAAGCTCTCATGGTTCGCAACTTCAGAAAATTCCTTCGCTTCAATCGAAGGAAGAAGGATTCACAAGAAGATGATGAAAAAGAGCCAACCTGTTACGGTTGCAAGAAGACTGGACATGTCCGAAAAGACTGCCCATTCTTGAAGAAAAGCAACCGCTATGAGAAGCTATACAAAAAGAACTCATCAAAGAAATATGCCAACACAGGAATTTGGCATGAAAGTGAAGCGAGTGACTCCGAGGAAGAAAAGGACTCTCCTCAAGATACAGCAAATGTGTGCCTAATGGCAACTTCTAACAAGGTATCTAACGAAACTCTAGATGACTTCTCTTTTGATGAACTTGGCGATGCTTTCACTGATTTACTCGATGATCACAAAAAGGTCATCGGTAAATACAGACATGCCAAGGACAAAATCAAAAGTCTTGAAGATGAGATACAAAGAATTTCCTTACTTTTTGATAATGTTAGAAACACGACACCCACTAATGACACTGATGAAGTATCCAAGTTTAAATTAAGCTTACATGATGCTGAAGCACGTATTGAGCAACAAACTCAAGAAATCACTACACTCAACACGTTGCTTGCTGAAGAAAAGAGTAGACACAAGATTTCCATGACTAAGATATATGGCTTAAATATTAAGGTTGATGAACTGCAAGCTGTTTCTAAAAGATTAGAAACCAAATTGGGTAAATAGGTTGTTCAACCTCAAACCCAATCACATGGGCACAACACCACTCATGCTAGTCAACCACGTCATTTTCATGCAGCACATAACCATGCATTTATATACACAAACTTTCACAAACCACGTGCACGTAAGAATAATTCTCACTCAGTACACAATCATCATGCACAAAGACACAATCAACATCACTCCACACATAGGAATCATCATGCCATGCCATATAGACAAGATCATCATGCAATGCCATATAGACAAGATCATCATATGCCATATAGACAAAATCATCATGCCATGCCATATAGACAATATCAGCATGTCACACATCATAGACAATACCATCATGATATGCCTCATATACACCATCACCATACCACTCATTCTATGCATAATCATCATCTACATGCTAACTCTTCACATCATGTTCATCCTCATCCTATTGCTTATAGATATTATTCTCATGCTCCTAGTATAAATAAGAATGCTATCTGTACTTACTGTGGATCACATGGACACATCTCACCACAGTGCAAAGTTAGAAGACTTGTAGATAAAAAGATATATGCTTGGTTTCCAAAGACTAACTTTTCAGGACCCTCAAGAACTCGGGTACCAAAGGTCACATCTACTCTTGATGTAGGTGGACCTTCCCTCTTCAACTGAAAGTAAGTGGATTCTCGATAGTGGATGCTCGCGACATATGACGGGAGACGCAAATCTTTTTGCATCACTATCGATGAAGAGAGAAGGATATGTATCCTTCGGTAACAATCTCAAAGGGCACATAATAGGTAATGGTATCATTGGTCATCTTCCTTCTCCTGTAATAAAGGATGTCTGCCTAGTGACCGAGTTAAAGAATAACCTGCTCAGCATTAGTCATCTTGCTGATCATGGATATGATATTAACTTTGGACAAAACAGTTGCTACATCTATGATAGGTCAACAGGAGACATTGCTTTTGAAGGGAAAAGAGATGACAACATATATATTTTCTATCTTTCTATAAATACTAACAATGCAGGTAGATGTCTATATGCCCACAAAGACGAATGACTACTTTGGCACCAGCGTCTTGGTCACGCCAACATGGATGCTATATCCAGGCTGTCTACCAAGAAGCTAGTGAGAGGATTGCCTGACATCACATTCAAAAAGGACACGGTATGTGCCGAATGTGAACTAAACAAGGCAACTAAATCCTCATTTCATTCCATCAACTCTGTAAGTACTACTAGACCCTTGCAACTACTTCATATGGATTTATTTGGTCATAGTAGAATAGCTAGCCTTGGTGGCAAACTTTATACATTTGTTATTGTTGATGATTTTTCGAGATTTACTTGGGTTTTCTTTCTCGCTAATAAGAGCGATGCTATTTCTGTTTTCAAAGTTTTTGTAAAGAAAGTTCAAAACGAAAAAGGCTACATGATTACTCGAATCCGAAGTGATCATGGAGGCGAATTCGTAAATTATGATTTTGAAAATTTTTACAATGCAAATGGTTTTGATCATGAATTTTCTTGTCCTAGAACTCCTCAACAAAATGGTGTTGTGGAGCGGAAGAATAGAACTCTCGACGATATGGCCAGAGTCATGTTGAATAAATTTTTACTTCCGAAATACTTTTAGGCAGAAGCTGTCAGTACAGCATGCCACATTTTGAATAGGGTGCTGATTCGTCCCATTACGAAGAAAACACCCTATGAGCTATGGTTTGGGAGAACCCCAATGTTTCTTATTTTAAAGTTTTTGGTTGTAGATGTTTTATCCTTAACACCAAAGACAACTTAGGCAAATTTGATGCCAAAGCTGACGATGGTATCTTTCTTGGTTATGCCGCCAAGAGTAAGGGATATAGAGTTTTTAATAAACGCTCACTTATTGTGGAAGAGTCAACAAATGTGACTTTTGATGAAGATAACAGTGCAGTAAGTACTCTTGATGATGACGTTGAGCCATCAACTTCTACTCCAATGAATACTTCAACTGAAACTGATTCTCTGGAGGGTTTGCCTAAGAAATTCTCTTTCAAACCTTCTCATCCAGAAAATTTAGTAATAGGAGAAGTTTCACGAGGAGTATCTACTAGATCATCACTAAGGGACTCCGTTGCTAGCACTGCCTTCATTTCACAAGTAGAGCCTAAAAACATTTCTGAAGCTTTTAATGATGAATTTTGGATTTCTGCTATGCAAGAAGAACTCAACCAATTCGAGAGAAGCCAAGTATGGGAACTCGTTCCTAAACCGGTTAATCACTCGATAATTGGTACTAAATGGGTTTTTAGAAACAAAGTAAATGAAGATGGTTCAGTCACACGTAACAAAGCGCGTCTAGTAGCTCAAGGATACAACCAAGAGGAAGGTATCGACTACGATGAGACGTATGCTCCTATTGCTAGACTAGAATCCATTCGGATGCTTTGTGCTTTTGCTAATTTTCAAAACTTTAAATTATTTCAAATGGATGTGAAAAGTGCTTTTTTGAATGGTTTTATTAAGAAGGAAGTTAATGTGAAACAACCTCCTGGCTTTGAAAATCACAAATTTCCCGACTACGTGTTCAAGCTAAAGAAAGCGCTTTATGGCCTCAAACAAGCTCCCAGAGCTTGGTATGAAAGGCTAAGTAGCTTCTTACTTGAGAAAGGTTTTTCAAAAGGGAAAATTGACACTACACTGTTTATAAAATCTTTTAAAGACACTATTCTGTTGATTCAAATCTATGTTGATAATATCATTTTTGGGTCTACTGATGAAACCCTCTGTCAAGAATTTGCCAAGTGTATGCAGACGGAATTTGAGATGAGCATGATGGGAGAGCTCAACTACTTTCTTGGCCTGCAAGTGAAACAAATGGCTAATGGAACTTTCATCTGTCAATCGAAGTATACCAAGGACATGCTGAAGAAGTTCGATCTTGACAACGTCAAACCAATCAGCACTCCAATGGCTACTTCAACCAAACTCGAACTAGATGAGAGCGGCAAACCTGTTGATCAACGTAAGTATCGAGGTATGATAGGCAGCTTACTTTATTTAACTGCTAGTCGTCCCGATATCATGTTCAGTGTTTGCCTATGTGCTAGATATCAAGCTAATCCTAAGGAATCACACATGACCGCGGTTAAGCGTATCTTTCGATACCTTAAGGGTACGGTTACAGTGGGCCTATGGTATCCCAAGTCCACATCATTTGACCTTGTTGGTTACTCTGATGCTGACTTCGCTGGATGCAAGGTCGACCGTAAAAGTACGAGCGGCACGTGTCATTTATTAGGAAAAGCTTTAGTCTCCTGGTTTAGCAAGAAGCAGAACTCTGTAGCACTATCCACAACAGAAGCTGAATACATAGCAGCTGGGCGTTGTTGTGCACAAATTCTGTGGATGAAGCAAACCCTTGAAGACTATAAGCTATCTTTCATGCATATTCCTATATTCTGTGACAACACTAGTGCTATTAATTTGACTA
Organism: Iris pallida; assembly: GCA_029216955.1. NCBI lineage: Eukaryota > Viridiplantae > Streptophyta > Magnoliopsida > Asparagales > Iridaceae > Iris > Iris pallida. Next base: position 16,289,382 of record JANAVB010040818.1, read on the forward strand.
AAAATCCTGTCTGTCACTCACGCACTAAACACATTGAGATCAGACACCACTTTTTGCGTGATCATCAGCAAAACGGCAAGATTAACTTAGAATTTATTGACACTGATCATCAGCTAGCAGATTTCTTTCCTAAGCCATTATCCGAAGAGCGCTTCAATTTCCTTTGTCGTGAACTCGGAATTTTGGATGAACCAGTTATAAGTTGAGACTCACCTGCGTAAATATCGAGTATATTTTGATTCTTTTACGACGAATTTGGTATGGGTACAAGCCGAAAGGGTCCTTCTGACAACAAGGCGTAAAAGCCTAAGCGACACGGTGCACTAGTCCTCAGGACTACTGCTAGCTGGGATCCGGCCTCTGCAACTAACCCATGGCAAATTTGAAATATTGAATTACAATATATTTCCTTGTTTGTTATATGGTTTGTTTCGATTTAATATTGCCTAATTGATTTTTCTAAAGTTCATTCTGACTGTTGTGTACCTCTCTATGTACTTCAATGCATTCATCATACTTTTATCCTCTCTACCTTTTTTCTTCAACACTTAACCATTTTTTTATCTCTTCAGCCTGTTTTAAGTTCTGGACCACTAATCCAGAACTCGGGCCGAAATTTGCTCCTAACAGAGTTCGGGCCGAGTTCGGTCCCTATTGGTCCAGCGTCGGGATCAGCCTCTGCCGTTGGATCAGTTTAGATCATACGGTCAGAATTTCTTCCGACCAACGAAAACCCTCTTATATTTCGGGTTTTCTTCTCTCTCCTTCACTATTTCCTTCTTCTCCACTACTCCAAACTTTCTCCTACAAACCCTAACCCTAGTTTTTGATCTAGAGTGCTCCATTGCTCCTCAAAATCAAGGAAAAGGGGTTTATCATCATTCTCTTCCACTGTTTATTGATCATTTGAGGTATCATTCTTGTATTCTATACTTCTAATTATCAAGTTTGTTTTTCTTTTATGGCTCCTCGCTTGTTCAATCGTGGAAAGAGGATTCGAACTGAGAGTGTTTCCTCTTCGGATTCTCCTCCGTCAATTGAACAAATCATTGAACAACTTCAACCCCCTCATCCGTTGTTCAACCCACCTCGTCCTCAAAATCCTACTACCTATGACAACCGATTATTTGTCTCACTAGATGCATCAAACAACTGGTTTAGTGACTTTCGGAATCGTCAGGTATTCGCAGGACATCCTATTAATTTTTCTATATTCTCTCAATATGATTCTTTTTTTCATGACCTCTGTTTTGATGAGCTAGTCACTACTACTTCTGCTATCTATCGTCATGCTGTCCAAATGTTCTACTGCAACATGACCTTTGATGACCTCCATATTTATTCATGAGTTGCAGGTATCAATATATCCTTTGACGACTTTGACTTAGCAGAATTTCTTGATCTTCCAGAGCCCAATGCTTGGGATAAACTTATGGAAGCTCGTCAATTTCACTTTGTTGGCGATACTTCTCTTGAAGGTTTCAAGGAGGAATTATGTGCTCCTAACATAAGTCCTCGCAAACTTATGGCCAAGCCCCTCAACCCATATTTCTATGAACTTCATCGAATCATTTTTAACACTATCTTGCCAAAAGCTGGCTCCACTGATGAAGTTACCTACTTTGAGATATCTGCTTTGTATCACCTTCATTATCGTATCCCCTTCAATCTTTCTAGGACAATGATGGACTGGATGATAAATTGTAGGAAGAAACCAAGAGCATTGGTTTATCCTTTATATCTTCCTATGGTTTTTCGTGCGTTCATTATTCCTATTCATGACTGTCAGTTCTTGCCTGCTCCTGCTTTCCTGTCCAAGGCACGACGTTCTCAGGCAGTCGTCGCCTCTCCTGAGACTTCTGAGCAGTCTGTTGATGAGGAGCCTGACGCCCCTCTACTCGGTCAGGATGCACCACTTCCACCTGCCACTCTTGAGTCTATTCAGACTATGCTCCGGGATCGTTTTGCTCTTGAGGACGAGCGCTGGACCCAGCTGGATTATCGTACTACGCTACAGATGAGTGCCCTCGGTAACTCCCTGCATGATATACGGTACTCCATATCTCATTATCTGCACATTCCCATGGAGCGGGATCCTGAGCGCGTGGGCCATCGCATTGATGATCCATGGGTCATGCGTTATATGGATCCGGATGCTGCATTTCTGGACCCCCGTCGCTCCTTCCCTGGTCCTTCAGACCCTCCAGGACCTTCTCGTGCTCCGTGATGGAGATTGGCTAGATCTGTTGCTGCTACTGATGATGATCTTAGTTGATGCTTTTTGATTTCAGTTATTTAGTTTATTATGGATTTATGTACTCAAACTCTGGTTGTGTGTTTGACACTTGGTTTTATGGATGACATTTTATGCTCATTGTCATAGTTTTACTTTATGCTAGTGACTCATTTTGTTTAGTCATACACTGTTTCTTCTCTGCTTGGTGTGGTTGCATCACTCTTCATTGTCTATATTGCAGTTTATATGATCTTTCATTCATATGCAGTCTATATTGCTAACTGCCAAAAGGGGGAGAACTATGTATATTCTGGCTAGATATATTTAGTATCATATCTTTCGCTTTCGTATATCTGTGCTTGTTTGTGCTTTTTGGAGATATTATACAGGTTCAATGCATTCTTTACGGGGGAGCTATCTCTTCTAGCTCAGCGCCGTTCACTGATCACGGGAGAGCTCTTATTTCTAGCTCGGCATCGATTATGGGGGAGCTATGTTGCTATAATCAACTGTGTCCAGGTATGAATGTTGAATATACATATATTATTTTGTCAATTATCAATATAGGGGAGATTGTTGACACAAAGTCACAGTCAACCAAATATTGACAATATTGACTAAATAATATCTGTAATAATTCAATACGACACACGACGTCTGCATTAAGCTCAAGACAGAAGACAGCTCAGCTTCCGTGTCTCAGTTGATTCGAGTCTGTATTTTACACTTTCTTTGAGTCTAGACTAATGTAATCTGAGTCATGCTGAGCTCTTGAAACTTAGACTATAGCCTACCCAAAAATCCCAAAGCTCCACCAAACCAGAAATTCCCAAATGGTCCCCTTTGAACCACTCTGTGCTCTGGAGACAGAGTTCGGGCCGAACTCTGCCTCCACACAGAGTTCGGGCCGAACTCTGTCCCCTAGAAATCAGGTACCCTAATGTTAGGGTTAGCTGGTTGCTAGTTGTCCAACGGCCACATATTTGAATTTTTCTACCCGAATTCTGGCCGAATTCTGCCTATAAAAACACTATAAATAGGGTATGAATTCTCTCATTCCAATCCATCCAATCTTCTCTTCTCTTCTCTCTTATAAGCTCAAATAAGCCATATCCTTCCCATCTACTAGCCACAAGCCTCCTAAGTCTCGAGTGCTCAGCATCTCTCAGTTAGGATTCTTGTACAAGAGTCGAAGAAGTCGCTTGGACAATTCCAAGCAAATCGCCACTGCGATCCTCTGTTAGAAGTTGACGTGCTCTTCTGAAGTAAAGACACGGTTGTAAACTACTATTTCACAAATAGTGGATTTGAATCCTGAGCTAGAGTTCTCAGGCCTGGACTAGTCCTCCACGAGGGAAACCAGGTTAAAATCGCTGTGTTTGCGTATGCTCTTTTGATCTCCTTTTATTTTCCGCACTTTACTCTGATTATTTATTATTGGTGAAAGAGTTATTTTTTATTGGTCATTTTTCTATATATACTCTATTCACCCCCCTCTAGACTTGCTAAACTGTTCTTCACATCCCTTTGGCAACGATGGAGATTGCTAATCTCCCGCCTGCTCAAGCTGCTGGTCTAGTACCCCTCACCACATTACGAGGGGAAATCATGTGGGTCCATCCGGACCTAGTCCACGAGGTAACTCAGTCCACTCTATCTTCTAAAAAGAAAAGTAGAAAAGTCAGATCCTGCCGTACCACCTCAGCAGATGAAGAGGAAGTCACGGCCGTTGTTACTCGATCCGGAGCACAATCTCAACCTGTGGCTGAAAACTCGACTGATGATCATCCGCCCATTACCACGGATGCTCCGGGACCGGCTCAGCCTTCGACGACCGACAAGCCTAGGCCGAAGGAGACTCGCTTCGACAAATCCCTCCGAAAGGAAACATCTCAGGGGCTGGAGAGGCCCTACAACTTCGACATCTTGGCGCAATTGGCCAATACACCGGCCAAATTGTCCTTATATAAACTTCTGAGGCTCTCGAAGGATGTCCGCACAGCTTTGAGCGATGCACTTCAAAATGCCGACGCGTACCTGGCTCAGGTTAACCTCACGGGAGAAAATCAGCCTGCAGACCTCCAAGACAGTGCCTGTACGGGAGCAATGCCCAACATCGTCTTCACTCCACAAGACATGCTCATCAAGACTAATCTACACGATCGCCCATTATACTACACAGGCTACATCGGCGACATAAAGGTGGACCGGATGCACATTGACCCTGGGTCTTTCATAAGCATCATTCCAAAAGGACTACTGCATCATCTTCGCATCCCGATGCATCGCCTGACCCCTACAAACACCGCCATCAGCGGGTTCAATTCGGGCAGGAGCTACCCAATCGGAAAGATCCGTCTGAAATGTCAGATTGGCGATCTCCAATCAGAAGTCACTTGCTACGTCATAGATGCCGACACTTCATACAACATCCTTTTGGGGCGCCCTTGGATACACGATTACATGATCGTGCCTTCCACGCTACACCAATGCTTCAAATATGTCGACAAGCACGGCTTCATGAGGACAGAATTTGCTGACATCGATCCCTTCAAAGGGGTCGAATCTTATTACTCGGACTCCTACCTATACAAAAAGTCGAAGAGGCACCTTGAAGGAGGAAATAAACAAACTGATGTTGAAGCAACCACGGGATCAGAAGAACCTCTGACAATCCACCTCCAGGCTCGCAAACCAGGCAATTCCGTACCCCTTACGGCCACGCTGCGTAAGGACGCGATCAGCCTCTCGGCACAGGAAGAGCAGTTGAGAATCCGGCTGCCAAGGTCCGGCCAGGTACCGAGACCCACGACAGGGCCACTTACCATCAGACTGCCGAGAGTCGGTCAACCCCAAACGGAGAAGTTCAATCCCTCCGACAAGCCGATGACGATACGCCTTCCCAAGAAGGGTCGTCACCCCGATACAAAGTCTGGGGCTTCTAGCGAGCCAACAACTCCCCGCCCAACATCAACTACCAAACTGGGGGTCGCTAGTTTGCCAACAATTCCCCGCTCGGCTCTACCAACAGAATCCCTGATGATCAAGTTGCCCAAATCATCCTCTCTGTCTGCATTTACACAGGGGGTAGCTGAAGAAGAATTGGAGCTGGCCAAGTATGTGGCTGCTCACACTGAGACTTGCTCATGTTGCCCATCAACGACAACTTCCTGAAGAAGTATTACATCCGAAACGACATAAAAAAAACGACATAAAAAAAAACCCTGATGATTGAGTTATGTACCCTCCGGTACTGCTGAACTCACATTTCGCCTCCAAATTTCCTAGATGGGTGAGTTATGTACCCCCCCCGGTACCGCTGAACTCACATCCACTCCAAATTATCTAGTCATGTACCCGCTGGTACCACTGAACACACATCCACATTCTCTCCAGATCACCGAGTCATGTACCTGCTGGTACCGCTGAACTCATATCCACAATATTCCAGATTTTCGAGTCATGTACCCTCTCGTACCGCTGAACTCACCTCCTCCTTCCACAAAAATCCCAAACTACCAAGTCATGTACCCGCTGGTACCTCTGAACTTACACTTTGATCACAAAATTTATGGATTGTCGAGTTATGTACCCGCTGGTACTCCTGAACTTACATCTCGGTCACTCTTTTAGGGAGAACGTTATGTATAAACATACCCCTGAACTTTCTTCCTAAAAGAGATCCTTTCTCATGATCCACTACCCGCACTCCCAGTGCACAAAAAGGGTAACGGATCCACAAATTCCCAAAACGGCCATGTCCTCATTACCTCTGAGTCGTTTTCACTTCCACCAAAAACAAATCGCCCCCTCGCATAGAACTTCCACGTTCTCCTACCTCTGAGTCGTTCTATGTACCCCCTCTTCATTGAGCCCACTCCTGCCATGTCCTCATTACCTCTGAGTGGGAAGGCTCCGTCGAAGAAACCTTCATGCTTGCCATGTCCCCATTACCTCTGAGTAAGTATGACGGTTCCCTTTCAACCTATTATCTGTACCCACAACCGGAGTACGAGAAGGATAATAGGTCCACAAATGTCCTCTGTTGACCACAAATGTCCTCTGTTGACCACAAACGTCTTCTGTTGACCACAAATGTCCTCTGTTGACCACAAATGTCTGCTGTTGACCACGAATATCTTCCGTGAAGTCTTCCCTGCCATGTCCTCATTACCTCTGAGCAGGAAGATTCCACGGTAAAACCCTCATGCTTGCCATGTCCTCATAACCTCTAAGCAAATATGTTGGTTTCCTTTCATCCTATTATCCGTATCCTGAACCAGGATACGCCAAGGATAATAGGTCCACAAATATCCCTTGCTAAGCTTCTTAGCATAAATCCACCATCTCACCTTGCCCCGGGAGCCCAGCTGCTATACGGCATTCTTTTTCCCAATACCGAGAGCACCCATGACCACTTTGTCATGGCTGTTCCGGATCTCCTGACCAAACTTGTTATCCGTACCTAAAACCAAGGTACGCCTAGGGTAACAGGTCCACAAATAATCCCCTAGCAAGTCCAGTTCCACAAACACCACAAGTACAAGAAAGAGAAGATGAGTTGAAACATGCTCATTTATTCAAAATTCAAAGTACTACATCATCTGGGATCACATCCCTTGACAAAAAGAAAAGAAAAACAGTGAAAGAAAACAGAAAACTGTTCACTGCTCCATGGTATTCTTTCGTCCGATACCAAGAACCTCCATATCCGCCTTACCGCGGAGTTGTCCTAGGTATCCCTATCAAACTTATTATCCGTACCTAAAACCAAGGTATGCCAAGGATAATAGGCCCACAAATGTCCTCTGCTGACCACAAATGCCGTACTAGGTCCCTTAGTACATCCACATCTTTCCTCATCATCACATGCTTTTGGAGCCCAGCTGTTCCATAGCATTCTTTCACCCAATGCATAGAACTTCCACGTTGATAGCACCTCTGAGTTGTTCTATGTATCCTCATTCGAGTTCGCTCCTACCATGTCTATATCACCTCTGAGTAGGAAAGCTCTACCATCAACCTTATATTTACCACGTCCATACCACCTCTGAGTAAATATGATGGTTTCCTCTCTCAACTTATTATCCGTACCTAAAACTAAGGTACGCCAAGGATGATAAGTCCACATAAAATCCCCAGCGGAAGTACCCAAACCTATCACGTCCATGCTAGCTCTGATTGGATTGCCACACCTAAACAAATCTACTTTCCATGCTTCTTATTCAAAGTGTTCCAAATTTGCAATTTGGAAACTTTGAAGGGGGTCCTGTAGAAGCATGGAAAATATTGCTTTTAGTCCCACATCGGAAAGGAGAAGAAGAAAGGGCTCACTCTATTCTATAAATAGAGCCCTCTTACCTCCTTTGAAAAGGGCACCAACTTCTCTCCCCTCCTTCCAAACTTGGACTCTTCCTATTACGCACCTTCGGGTGCTAAGTAGAAGAAGTCTAGGACAGCGCGGGCTCATCGGGCTCAGTCAGCTGTCCCAACCTCTGACCATCAAGAGCGTCCCGCTAAGCGGGCCTCTGATGGAAAGTTGTACAGAGCCGCCTGTGTCCAGCCCCCGGCGGCAAACGGGCAGAGTGGTTCTCAAGAGTCTCCCAACAAAGATCGAGGGCAAGTGTTTTTATTAGCCCCCACATCAGGGAGCAAACATGATACCTACACTCGTATGTTCGGGATACCCGGGCCCACAAAGCGAGTGCACGGGCAGATCGAGACATTCCTCATGCGACGCTCGGTCATGAGACATTCCTCATGCGGCTCGGTCATGAGACGTCCTTCATGCGGCTCGGTCATGAGACATTCTTCATGCGGCACAGAACCCAGGAAGCTTCATGCGGCTCAAAATCAGACGAGCTTCATGCGGCTCAAGAGTATCATGCGGCTCAAAAGTCACCAACATGGACATGCGGCTCAAACACATAGGCAACTCGAGTAAACTCCATGCGGCCCACCGAGAGAGGCCACATGGCCTTCAAAACAGCTGTGCCCAAAGTACTGGACGTATTTAATGCTCTGACGGCTGACAGACCTGACAGGTGACAGTCCTGACATAAAGTCGTCATAATGACTGACACGAAAAAGCACTATCGTCCTAGGAAATGAGGAAAATCTTCACATTTGTGGCGCTGTCCACCAAACTTCGAGGCAAATCTATGCGGCCAGACTAAACAAAGTCCATGCGGCCAGAACAGAGAGCCCCATGCGGCTCGGTCATGAAGACTCTCATGCGGCTCGGCCATGAAGACCCCCATGCGGCTCGGTCATGAATATATTCATGCGGCTCGGTCATGACAACCTTCATGCGGTTTAAAGTACGGAGACTCTTCATGCGGCTCGGTCATGAACTCTTTCATGCGGCTCGGTCATCAACCCTCATGCGGCCCAAACATCGACACTCCTCATGCGGCCCAAACATCGACACTCCTCATGCGGCTCAACATTGATGACAAGACACGTGTCCTAAAGTCAATCAAATCTTGGGCCAAATCCCAATAATCTGGGACACGTGGCAGAAGAATGAATCAAATTTATTCATTAAGATTCGCAGATGTCAGCAAATCATCAGGACGAAGATTTATTGCAATCAGCATTAATTGTTGATGGGATTTGGCATAATCCGTGTTAATGGCCCAGATCTTTCCCGAGTCAAGGCTGCGTACCGATCGTCCAAGGAGTAAGGCAGAGCGGCCGTCGCTTTCCCGAGCCTCTATCGTCACCCCCCAGAATCTAAAATAAATAATCGTACTTAGACTGCTGTACCTAGGTTTTCGTCCCTAGGCTTTTTTTGTACGAGCGAGTTTGTATTGTGAGTCTAAGTTCAGTCCTCCGATAATTGTTCTGTACTTTTACAATCAATGGCAAACACGATCTGATTCTTTTTTTTGTATATCTCTCTATATATTACAAGGGAATGGCACCTTGCTATTTATAATAGTGGGGGCATCATTAGGGTTTGGATGATTACCCATTCTCAAAGTGGCGGCGGCCTGATGCTTAATCAATCTGGACCATTCGCCTTGAACGTGAAAGATCTGGGCCATTAACACGAATTATGCCAAATCCCATCAACAATTAATGCTGATTGCAATAAATCTTCGTCCTGATGATTTGCTGACATCTGCGAATCTTAATGAATAAATTTGATTCATTCTTCTGCCACGTGTCCCAGATTATTGGGATTTGGCCCAAGATTTGATTAACTTTAGGACACGTGTCTCGTCGTCAATGTTGAGCCGCATAAGGAGTGTCGATGTTTGGGCCGCATGAGGAGTGTCGATGTTTGGGCCGCATAAGGATTGATGACCGAGCCGCATGAAAGAGTTTATGACCGAGCCGCATGAAGAGTCTCCGTACTTCGAACCGCATGAAGGTTGTCATGACTGAGCCGCATGAATATATTCATGACCGAGCCGCTTGGGGGTCTTCATGGCCGAGCCGCATGAGAGTCTTCATGACCGAGCCGCATGGGTCTCTCTGTTCTGGCCGCATGGACTTTGTTTAGTCTGGCCGCATAGATTTGCCTCGAAGTTTGGTGGACAGCGCCATATTTGTGAAGATTTTCCTCATTTCCTAGGACGATAGTGCTTTTTCGTGTCAGTCATTATGACGACTTTATGTCAGAACTGTCACCTGTCAGGTCTGTCAGCCGTCAGAGCATTAAATACGTCCAGTACTTTGGGCACAGCTATTTTGAAGGCCACGTGGCCTCTCTCTGTGGGCCGCATGGAGTTTACTCGAGTTGCCTATGTGTTTGAGCCGCATGTCCATGTTGGTGACTTTTGAGCCGCATGAAGCTCGTCTAATTTTGAGCCGCATAAAGCTTTCTGGGTTCTGTGCTGCATGAAGAATGTCTCATGACCGAGCCGCATAAAGGACGTCTCATGACCGAGCCGTATGAGGAATGTCTCATGACCGAGCGTCGCATGAGGAATGTCTCGATCTGCCCGTGCACTCGCTTTGTGGGCCCGGGTATCCCGAACACACGAGTGCGTAGGTATCATGTTTGCTCCTTGATGTGGGGGCTAATAAAAATACTTGCCCTCGATCTTTGTTGGGAGACTCTTGAGAACCACTCTGCTCGTTTGCCGTCGGGGGCTGGACACAGGCGGCTCTGTACAACTTTCCATCAGAGGCCCGTTTAGCGGGACGCTCTTGATGGTCAGAGGTTGGGACAGCTGACTGAGCCCGATGAGCCCGCGATGCCCTAGACTTCTTCTACTTAGCACCCGAAGGTGCGTAATAGGAAGAGTCCAAGTTTGGAAGGAGGGAAGAGAAGTTGGTGCCCTTTTCAAAGGAGGTAAGAGGGCTCTATTTATAGAATGGAGTGAGCCCTTTCTTCTTCTCCTTTCCGATGTGGGACTAAAAGCAATATTTTCCATGCTTCTACAGGACCCCCTTCAAAGTTTCCAAATTACAAATTTGGAACACTTTGAATAAGAAGCATGGAAAGTAGATTTGTTTAGGTGTGGCAATTCAATCAGAGGTAGCATGGACGTGATAGGTTTGGGTACTTCCGCTGGGGATTTTATGTGGACTTATCATCCTTGGCGTACCTTAGTTTTAGGTACGGATAATAAGTTGAGAGAGGAAACCATCATATTTACTCAGAGGTGGTATGGACGTAGTAAATATAAGGTTGATGGTAGAGCTTTCCTACTTAGAGGTGATATGGACATGGTAGGAGCGAACTCGAATGAGGATACATAGAACAACTCAGAGGTGCTATCAACGTGGAAGTTCTATGCATTGGGTGAAAGAATGCTATGGAACAGCTGGGCTCCAAAAGCATGTGATGATGAGAAAAGATGTGGATGTACTAAGGGACCTAGTACGGCATTTGTGGTCAGCAGAGGACATTTGTGGGCCTATTATCCTTGGCATACCTTGGTTTTAGGTACGAATAATAAGTTTGATAGGGATACCTAGGACAACTCCGCGGTAAGGCGGATATGGAGGTTCTTGGTATCGGACGAAAGAATACCATGGAGCAGTGAACAGTTTTCTGTTTTCTTTCACTGTTTTTCTTTTCTTTTTGTCAAGGGATGTGATCCCAGATGATGTAGTACTTTAAATTTTGAATAAATGAGCATGTTTCAACTCATCTTCTCTTTCTTGTACTTGTGGTGTTTGTGGAAGTGGACTTGCTAGGGGATTATTTATGGACCTGTTACCCTAGGCGTACCTTGGTTTTAGGTACGGATAACAAGTTTGGTCAGGATATCCGGAACAGCCATGGCAAAGTGGTCATGGGTGCTCTCGGTATTGGAAAAAAGAATGCCGTATAGCAGCTGGGCTCCCGGGGCATGGTGAGATGGTGGATTTATGCTAAGAAGCTTAGCAAGGGATATTTGTGGACCTATTATCCTTGGCGTATCCTGGTTCAGGATACGGATAATAGGATGAAAGGAAACCAACATATTTGCTTAGAGGTTATGAGGACATGGCAAGCATGAGGGTTTTACCGTAGAATCTTCCTGCTCAGAGGTAATGAGGACATGGCAGGAAAGACTTCACGGAAGATATTCGTGGTCAACAGCGGACATTTGTGGTCAACAGAGGACATTTGTGGTCAACAGAGGACGTTTGTGGTCAACAGAGGACATTTGTGGTCAACAGAGGACATTTGTGGACCTATTATCCTTGTCGTACTCCGGTTGTGGGTACAGATAATAGGTTGAAAGGGAACCGTCATACTTACTCAGAGGTAATGGGGACATGGCAAGCATGAAGGTTTCTTCGACGGAGCCTTCCCACTCAGAGGTAATGAGGACATGGCAGGAGTGGGCTCAATGAAGAAGGGATACATAGAACGACTCAGAGGTAGGAGAACGTGGAAGTTCTATGCGAGGGGGCGATTTATTTTTGGTGGAAGTGAAAACGACTCAGAGGTAATAAGGACATGGCCGTTTTGGGAATTTGTGGATCCGTTACCCTTTTTGTGTACTAGGAGTGCGGGTAGTGGATCATGAGAAATGATCTCTTTTAGGAAGAAAGTTCAGGGGTATGTTTATACATAACGTTCTTCCTAAAAGAGTGACCGAGATGTAAGTTCAGGAGTACCAGCGGGTACATAACTCGACAATCCATAAATTTTATGATCAAAGTGTAAGTTCAGAGGTACCAGCGGGTACATGACTTGGTAGTTTGGGATTTTTGTGGAAGGAGGAGGTGAGTTCAGCGGTACGAGAGGGTACATGACTCGAAAATCTGGAATATTGTGGATATGAGTTCAGCGGTACCAGCAGGTACATGACTCGGTGATCTGGAGAGAATGTGGATGTGAGTTCAGTGGTACCAGCGGGTACATGACTAGATAATCTGGAGTGGATGTGAGTTCAGCGGTACCGGGGGGGTACATAACTCACCAATCTAGGAAATTTGGAGGCGGAATGTGAGTTCAGCAGTACCGGAGGGTACATAACTCAATCATCAGGGTTTTTTTTTATGTCGTTTCGGACGTAATACTTCTTCAGGAAGTTGTCGTTGATGGGCAACATGAGCAAGTCTCAGTGTGAGCAGCCACATACTTGGCCAGCTCCAATTCTTCTTCAGCTACCCCCTGTGTAAATGCAGACTGAGAGGATGATTTGGGCAACTTGATCATCAGGGGTTCTGTTGGTGGAGCCGAGCGGGGAATTGTTGGCAAACTAGCGACCCCCAGTTTGGTAGTTGATGTTGTGCGGGGAGTTGTTGGCTCGCTAGAAGCCCCAGACTTTATACCGGGGTGACGACCCTTCTTGGGAAGGCGTATCGTCATCGACTTGTCGGAGGGATTGAGCTTCTCCGTTTGGGGTTGACCGACTCTCGGCAGTCTGATGGTAAGTGGCCCTGTCGTGGGTCTCGGTACCTGGCCAGACCTTGGCAGCCGGATTCTCAACTGCTCTTTCTGTGCCGAGAGGCTGATCGCGTCCTTACGCAGCGTGGCCGTAAGGGGTACGGAATTGCCTGGTTTGCGAGCCTGGAGGTGGATTGTCAGAGGTTCTTCTGATCCCGTGGTTGCTTCAACATCAGTTTGTTTATTTCCTCCTTCAAGGTGCCTCTTCGACTTTTCGTATAGGCAGGAGTCCGAGTAATAAGATTCGACCCCTTTGAAGGGATCGATGTCAGCAAATTCTGTCCTCACGAAGCCGTGCTTGTCGACATATTTGAAGCATTGGTGTAGCGTGGAAGGCACGATCATGTAATCGTGTATCCAAGGCACCCCAAAAGGATGTTGTATGAAGTGTCGGCATCTATGACGTAGCAAGTAACTTCTGATTGGAGATCGCCAATCTGACATTTCAGACGGATCTTCCCGATTGGGTAGCACCTGCCCGAATTGAACCCGCTGATGGCGGTGTTTGTAGGGGTCAGGCGATGCATCGGGATGCGAAGATGATGCAGTAGTCCTTTTGGAATGATGCTTATGGAAGACCCAGGGTCAATGTGCATCCGGTCCACCTTTATGTCGCCGATGTAGCCTGTGTAGTATAATGGGCGATCGTGTAGAATAGTCTTGATGAGCATGTCTTGTGGAGTGAAGACGATGTTGGGCATTGCTCCCGTACAGGCACTGTCTTGGAGGTCTGCGGGCTGATTTTCTCCCGTGAGGTTGACCTGAGCCAGGTACGCGTCGGCATTTTGAAGTGCATCGCTCAAAGCTGTGCGGACATCCTTCGAGAGCCTCAGGAGTTCATATAAGGACAATTTGGCCGGTGTATTGGCCAATTGTGCCAAGATGTCGAAGTTGTAGGGCCTCTCCAGCCCCTGAGATGTTTTCTTTCGGAGGGATTTGTCGAAGCGAGTCTCCTTCGGCCTAGGCTTGTCGGTCGTCGAAGGCTGAGCCGGTCCTGGAGCATCCGTGGTAATGGGCGGATGATCATCAGTCGAGTTTTCAACCACAGGTTGAGATTGTGCTCCGAATCGAGTAACAACGGCCGTGACTTCCTCTTCATCTGCTGAGGTGGTACGGCAGGATCTGACTTTTCCACTTTTCTTTTTAGAAGATGGAGTGGACTGAGTTACCTCGTGGACTAGGTCCGAATGGACCCACATGATTTCCTCTCGTGATGTGGTGAGGGGTACTAGACCAGCAGCTTGAGCAGGCGGGAGATTAGCTTTCTCCATCATTGCCAGAGGGATGGGTATAACCCCGTCCTGGGTCTTTGTTGGAGGGAAGCTGCCGAATTGTACGGACACCATGTTGGCTGCCACGGTTACCTCCTCGAAATCGATGGCCAGAGCGTTCGAATCGATGAGGTTTTGGATATATCGTTTCAGTTGGTAGCAGTCGTGCGTAGCATGGTGGACGTAGCGGTGGTAATGGCAGAACTTTGGGTTCTCCAGATCAGCCGGCCGAGGCTCCCGTCTTGGTGGAGGAAGCTGAATCCTATCTCCTTGTATGAGCATGTCCAAGATAGGCTTGACGTGACCGTCTTCAAAAGAGTAAGTGATTTGAGGCCATTGTTTGTCCGCAGGTTGCGACTCAGGCTTCTGGGCTATATCGGCCACCATAGCCTGCTTGCCTCTGTTGTCCCGGTTGTTGGAGGGGCTACCCCCATTGTCGTTGGTGGTGCTGGGACGCTTGCTCTTGTTCTCTCCCTCTGAGATATGTAATTCCAGTTGGCGAGCCTTCCTTAATCGTTCTTCGGCACTTGTAGCACTAATGATAAAAGCCTTCCAGTCCTTGAATTGACTCTCGTCCATCCAGAGACAGATTGTTGGGAGTAGTCTTTTTTGGCAAATTTCGACCAAGGAGGAGTCCGGGTTGCCAGATGGTAACTTCATTACGGTTTGACGAAACCGCTCAATGTAATTCCTCGTCAGCTCTTTTTCTTCTTGAATGACGTCCATGAGGGTAGACATCGTGACGTCCTGCCCTACCTCATAGAACCTCTCCAAGAACAGGCGTTTGAAGCCAGCGAAGGATTGGATGCAATTGTCCGGCAGGTTGCGCTACCAATCGAAGGCGACTCCTTCCAATGCCCCAATGAATAACCGTGTCAGGATAGCGTCATCATGGGGCAGATGGTCGGTAGTGACTTCGAAGTAAGTGATGTACCGACTTGCTGAGGTCTTGCCATCATAGGGGTTGATATTGAACGGCTTATATCTTGGTGGGAATGGAACATCCCTCCATTCTGCAGGATATGGTTACCGTATTCTGAAGTCTTGAGAGTTTTCTCTGACGTGGAACATGGCTCGGAGCTCTTGAACTTCTCTCCTTACCTCTCGGGTCTCATCTGTCGTAGTCGGAGCCATTACTTCGGGAGGATTATTGCCCGGGTTCGGTGCCGCCGAATTTGAATCTACGTTGATTGGGGGACCTGTGCTTGTCTGGCCAGGTGTCACCCCCTGCAGAATAGGAAGCGCCACTTTGATCTCGTCTACAGATTTGACCAAGGCGTGCAATATGGCCTCCAAAGTGTCCATGCGCTGGCGATCGCCGGAACCGCCTTGATTGCTGTCTGTCATGAACACCGTCTTCACATGAGGAGTGACGGAAGGAGTGGTGGAGGATGTACCCTCCGAGTCGTAACCGTGCATCGAGAAATCATCAGGATATGTGGGGATGTCTTCTTCAGGTTCAGACTCGGAAGGAACACTACCCCCGGCTTCGGAGCTTGCTTCGTCTAGGATGTCCTTGGGGACGTCAGTATCTGTTGTATCCGTCGGAGGATTTACTTCCTCCAGTCCGTATTCCTGGAATGTCGGATTATCGTGGATGTTTGGAGGAGTGCTACCCCCAGTTCCGACGACCCCCAATGTTGCAGACGACGAACTTCCTACTGCAGCAATTTTTGTCTTCGAACGGGTGTGTTGAAATACTCCAGTGGAGGATAACCCTTTAGATGACGGTTTCTTAGCTGCAGTAGTTGACACCTTTGGGCTGGAGATGCTCATTTTCTTCTCTCTTCCCTTGGCGAGAACTTTCTGTGCGGACTTGCAGGAGACAACAGGAGGTGCCTCATCTTCTGAGCTCGGGTGATGTAGTCTTTGGAAGATGGATGGCCGGTCTTCCTTCACCGCCGCGTTGCTGCAACAGCAGTTGACGATGATCTGGGTGCATTGATGTCCGTGTGAGGGCTCTTTACACCCCGAAGCTCCTTCTCTTTCCTTGCATTTGTGGAGGATAACCTCACGCAGGTCAGAGGAACCACATTGTCTGTTTGCCGCCGGGGGCTGGACTTGAGTAGTTTTATACAACTTCCCATCAGAGGCCCGCGTGATAATCAGCGGGACGCCCCGATAGTCAGAGGTTGGGGCAGTCGTCTGTACTTGATGAGCCCGCGCTGCCCTAGACTTCCTCCTTTTAGCACTTGTGGGTGCGTAATAGGAGGAGTCTAAGTCGAATACCACAGAGTCTGGATTATCATCCAGAGAATGATCAGAGTCAGGACCGCATGAGAGCCGGTCGAAGACTGATCGAGAGAAGCGTGGGACGGATGCTATGCGGCTAGCATTGGGTACCGTACAGGCTGTCTGCATGCGGCTGTCTTTTGTTGTAGGATGAGTGTTTATGCAGTTAGGAGTCACGACCGTGCAGGCTGACCGCATGCGGTTGGCATCTGTAGCCGCATGGGTTTTCTGCAAGCGATTGACTTTAATAGCCGCATGAGTCTCATCCGTGTGGTTGGCAACTGTAGCCGCATAAGTTATGCGGCTGACAGATGTGGCCACATGAGTTTTCTTTATGCGGTCGGCGGTTGTAGCCGCATGGGCTTTCTTCCTGCGGCTAATACTCTTCTGCGGCTCGGATCGCGTAGAGTTCCTCTTTGCCCCTGCAAGTCCAGCATCATAGTATTTTCTTCTGCCGGACTTGGGGACAGCAGAGTTGTCTACGGTCTGAAGTGGGGCCGCAGGGGAGTCTTTCTCGCCATCTTGAGCAATAGAGAGCACCCCATCAAGGGCTTGCGGAGGAGCAAATTATTTTGGCCTCCACTCTTTGCGAGCCTTCATGGTGCGGGTGCGCTTCTGGACCGGGCCAGTGCTACCTTCAGAGAGCATCTCTTCGAACGCCTGTTGGTCGAAGCGTACGACCATCTTCTGTTGTGTAGAGCCAAGTTTGGCTGCGTCCGATTGCGTCACCAACACCTCAGCCGTGGAGAAGTTAGTCCCCAGCAGAGTCGCCATCGTGTTTGCCATTGATTGTAAAAGTATAGAACAATTATCGGAGGACTGAACTTAGACTCACAATACAAACTCGCTCGTACAAAGAAAGCCTAGGGACGAAAACCTAGGTACAGCAATCTAAGTACGATTGTTTATTTTAAATTCTGGGGGGTGACGATAGAGGCTCGGAAAAGTGACGGCCGCTCTACCTTACTCCTTGGACGATCGGTACGCAGCCTTGACTCGGGGAAGATCTGCTTAGTCGTTGATGAAGAAATTCCTTCTTGCTCTCTCTCTGATTGCTCTCCTGGCTTCTCTCTCTCTGTGTATATTCTCTCTCTGACTATGGGGGAAGTCTCTCTGTGCATACGTATTCCTCTCTGATTCTTTTTTTTGTATATCTCTCTATTTATTATAAGGGAATGGCAGCTTACTATTTATAATAGTGGGGGCATCATTAGGGTTTGGATGATTACCCATTCTCAAAGTGGCGGCGGTCTGATGCTTAATCAATCTGGACCATTCGCCTTGAACGTGAAAGATCTGGGCCATTAACACGGATTATGCCAAATCCCATCAACAATTAATGCTGATTGCAATAAATCTTCGTCCTGATGATTTGCTGACATCTGCGAATCTTAATGAATAAATTTGATTCATTCTTCTGCCACGTGTCCCAGATTATTGGGATTTGGCCCAAGATTTGATTGACTTTAGGACACGTGTCTCGTCGTCAATGTTGAGCCGCATGAGGAGTGTCGATGTTTGGGCCGCATGAGGAGTGTCGATGTTTGGGCCGTATGAGGGTTGATGACCGAGCCGCATGAAAGAGTTCATGACCGAGCCACATGAAGAGTCTCCGTACTTCGAACCGCATGAAGGTTGTCATGACCGAGCCGCATGAATATATTCATGATCGAGCCGCATGGGGGTCTTCATGGCCGAGCCGCATGAGAGTCTTCATGACCGAGCCGCATGGGTCTCTCTGTTCTGGCCGTATGGACTTTGTTTAGTCTGGCCGCATAGATTTGCCTCGAAGTTTGGTGGACAGCGCCACATTTGTGAAGATTTTCCTCATTTCCTAGGACGATAGTGCTTTTTCGTGTCAGTCATTATGACGACTTTATGTCAGGACTGTCACCTGTCAGGTCTGTCAGCCGTCAGAGCATTAAATGCGTCCAGTACTTTGGGCACAGCTGTTTTGAAGGCCACGTGGCCTCTCTCTGTGGGCCGCATGGAGTTTACTCGAGTTGCCTATGTGTTTGAGCCGCATGTCCATGTTGGTGACTTTTGAGCCGCATGATACTCTTGAGCCGCATGAAGCTCGTCTGATTTTGAGCCGCATGAAGCTTCCTGGGTTCTGTGCCGCATGAAGAATGTCTCATGACCGAGCCGCATGAAGGACGTCTCATGACCGAGCCGCATGAGGAATGTCTCATGACCGAGCGTCGCATGAGGAATGTCTCGATCTGCCCGTGCACTCGCTTTGTGGGCCCGGGTATCCCGAACACACGAGTGCGTAGGTATCATGTTTGCTCCCTGATGTGGGGGCTAATAAAAACACTTGCCCTCGATCTTTGTTGGGAGACTCTTGAGAACCACTCTGCCCGTTTGCCGCCGGGGGCTGGACACAGGCGGCTCTGTACAACTTTCCATCAGAGGTCCGCTTAGCGGGACGCTCTTGATGGTCAGAGGTTGGGACAGCTGACTGAGCCCGATGAGCCCGCGCTGCCCTAGACTTCTTCTACTTAGCACCCGAAGGTGCGTAATAGGAAGAGTCCAAGTTTGGAAGGAGGGAAGAGAAGTTGGTGCCCTTTTCAAAGGAGGTAAGAGGGCTCTATTTATAGAATGGAGTGAGCCCTTTCTTCTTCTCCTTTCCGATGTGGGACTAAAAGCAATATTTTCCATGCTTCTACAATAACGACCTAGACCAAAGGCAACAGGTAACTGGAAAATCCTCCCCACCCATGTTCTAATGATCAATCTAGTTATATAATCCTTACCATTTTCTTGGATTCTGGGTGTGGCATTCCGCAGAATCCATCCTAGACATGAACATGCAAGACTGGAAAAAAGCGAGAATGTGCACCATAACAAGCCACAACAAGAAAACATCATAAACTGGAAGCTAGGAGTGCGCTACGACTAGCCACTATACGGAGTGCGCCATGACAGGCCACTATCATGTAAGCAAGGAAAGACATGTACAAGAGTGCACCACGACGGGTCACTATCTATTAAGCAAAGAAGACATGTAAGAAGAGTGGGCCACGGCGGGACACTATCATGTAAGCAAGGAAGACATGTAACAATTATCATAGCTTGTAAGAAAGAATCTATCAAAAGACATATCATGGCATGTGGAAAACAATAATTTAAGCTAAGTACATTTCATAGAAAATAATTGAACATGTGCTAGTGTCAAGTGTATATAGGGTGTACAATCATTCTTTAACTATGCAAGATCATCTAATCATGTTAAGAAATCATTACAATCGAAGAAAATATCAAAAACGGACAAAAACGGGCAGAAACGGGCAAAAACAGACTAAAACAGCATAAAACGGCATACCGACGGTATACTGCGACATACCGGCGGTATACCGGCCTAAAGATAGAAGGTTTCTGGTGCAAAAAAACGGCATACCGGCGGTATACTGCGGTATACCAGCAGTATACTGCGGTATACCGGTTTTTCAAACAGCAACAAAATTCAGAATTTTGCCAAAACCTGTTTCGGCCATAAAAACTTCATTCTAAATCGAAATTCGGATTTTCAAAAGTCAAAATTGAATAGAATTGAATTTCCTACAACATGGAAGAATTAGTTTTCACAAATCAAAACATTTGATAAATTAATACCTCAAAATACTCCTAAACAGAGGTTCTCGGGACACCGAAACGGATTCCGATTGCCACCAAACTCAAAATCCATGATATACAAACTATGTGAGGGCCTCATATATGTATATGTGACCAAGATCCATGATGGTACTGCTAGTATCACTCTTGATACCAAGTTTTCTACTAAGTCCATATTGGGTTTTAACAAAAAATTAAAATCTTGCTTAAACAAATTTTAGAAACATGCATATAGACGAGAATCATAAGGAAAATATATTTAACAAAATGAGTTTAAGGCAATTCTAAGCATTTACTACCAAGGGAAAATAAAATGACAACAAAAACATTTTTGTTCAAGATTTGGCAAGATGTACTTGCCTAGGTTAAGCTCCAAGCCTAATCTTCTATTCCTCCTCCTAGGAGGGTTAGACACCACACCCAAGGCCTCAAGGCCAAGCTCTTGGCAAGCTCCAAGGGGGAGAGAAGGGAAGAAGAAATGAAGAAAGAGTGAAGAGAATGAAAAGAAAGAGGAGAGAGAAAGTAAAATGGTACATATAGAAGGGGGAATTAATCTTAGCCGTCGGATGGTGATCCATGTGAATATCTAAGTCAATCATAGCCATTCAAACAAAACTAATTATCCATTGGGTAATAGGGTGCATCTACACTATTCACGAAAATATCTAAATACTATTCATCAAAATATCCAATAGACTATTCATGAAAATATCGAAAACACTATTCATGAAAATATCTGAAATCGAAAATATCTAAAATGTGGAAAATCTGTCTGGACGGTATGCCGTCGGTATACTCTGGTATACTGGCGGTATGCCGGCCAAGGAAAAATCTGTAAGTTAGAAATTTTTTAAAGCATTACAAAAATCAAGAAAATTACGAAATATACTACAAAATACGTATCCGTATATAAATACCGATACTGTGAGACGTGTCTCACAACTCTCCACAACTTAAAAAATAAATTCCGTCCTCGAAATTTCCTAAATCTAGTCAAGCATGAAAACCAAACCAAAGAGCTGAAAAATCATGGCAATCAAAACAAAGCATGTCATGTTGGTAAGATAAAGACAACAGTAATATAAGTAAATGCGTAAGCAGTAACACAACTATAATCAAGAAGGGATGGAGGCATATGAATAAATATGTCTTCTGAGTCAGTTGAGTAGGAGCAGGCCTACGCTGACTCCACAACTTAGATAAAAGTCAATTCTCAAAATAAGTCGGTACCAATGACTTAATCCAAGACATGACTCTACCTAGGACGTATCTTCGTAGTCGATACCAATGAAGTTATCACATGCCTCGACTACAAAGACAGAAGAGTAGGACGAGAAACTCGCCAAATATGCGTAACCCAAGAGATAAATAAGAGTGGAACCAGAATAGGACAATACCTACAACATGACCGCCCTCAGTCAAAACCTGCTCTAACATACCAAACTCTGCCTGCCCACGTCTCAGAACTGCTGCTCTAACCTGCTGGTGCAGAACCGGTACATGAGCCATATACTGCTGGACTGCCGGGGTAGCCGGTGAAGCTAGACTCTGGCAGGACTGACCCTGCTAGCTGATCAGGCTGAACTGACACATCTGCCCTCGGGTCAACTCTGAACTATGCCCCTGAATGCTAAGACTGATCCTCCATAACTGGCCTAACAGAAGATTGCTGACTGCCATCGACAAAATCCAAACAAGATGATTGGAAGGATTAAGAACAGTGCCCTTGAAAGTTAAAGGACACAAGGATTAAATCGAGAGAACAGAAAGGATCAACGATCAAGGCAGATATCAGGTTAAAGGATCAGAGATATAGAATAACACGAAGGATATCAATAAAGGAGAATTGTGACTGAGATATCTAAACATCAGTAACCCCCACATATCAGATAAATCAGACCTGTATGGGCCACCACTAAAACCTATGTCACGCCCCAGAACCAGAATACTGGCAAGTAGGGACGGACCAGGCCAGCTACGTATACCAAAGTACTCCAGTACTCCGAAATAATGTATAAGCTGTATAGATGGGGGTTACTACTATAGGCCAATAGTCGATAGTAGGTCAAGCAATCCTAGGTATCTCAATCACAGGCAGTAAACAATATACAAGAAGTAAGATCAACTGGAATATAAAATAGTAAAGCGTCCTAAACTATCATATATCAATGATCATAAAGCTAGTAATACAGAGTGAAGACTAGCAAGAGTAATAGTCATACATGATAAGCTCTAGCTATAGTCTAGAATATGCAAATCATGTTCTGGCCCGTAGGCTAAATGTCAAGTCCAAAATACGAGCTAAACACGTGCTCGGAGGCTAAACGCCACAAAAGAATAATGTACATAACTAGTGGAAGAATGAAATAGAAAACCCACTAAGGTACTCTGGTGCTCCGGGTAATCACCAACGAGTGGAAGGTACGAAAGATCCTCCGGGCTCCTCTATCAGATCTGGTCAATACAAAACCAGTGGGGTCAAACCCCCAATAGCAAGTACCACAAAGGAAGCCAAACTATGAACTAAAACCAGCATTTAAATCATAGCAATGGATGGAG
This sequence comes from Iris pallida, assembly GCA_029216955.1. Taxonomy (NCBI): domain Eukaryota; kingdom Viridiplantae; phylum Streptophyta; class Magnoliopsida; order Asparagales; family Iridaceae; genus Iris; species Iris pallida. The sequence continues at coordinate 16,312,138 of JANAVB010040818.1, forward strand.
ACAGAAATAAGTAAAAGCAAATCGAGACTCGTGCGCTACCAATGCACTTATCCTGAGAATATGAAAGATAATAAGTAAAGCAACATGTAGCATAAAGTAAAGGACATGTGACGTAATGTAAACTGTGTACATGTAAGGAAAAGGAAGCATGTGAACATGAAAGATAAACTAGACATGTGAGCATGGTGAGTAGACGGAGCATGTGAGCATGTTATGTAACCGGAGCATGTGAGCATGTTAAGTAACTAGAGCACGTGAGCATGTTATGTAACTGGAGCATGTGAGCATGTTAAGTAACTAGAGCATGTGAGCATGCTATGTAACTAGAGCATGTGAGATAACTGGAACATGTGAGCATGTAGGGTAACTGAGACATGTGAACATGTTAAGATACTATATAGAACGACAAATGATAAGATGACTTAGGAACTATTCTGAAATCCAAGTTACAACCCGTAAACCAAACAAGGATCGGGGTTGTAACCCTTCTCCTGAAAAGAACTTTAGTATCTAATCATTTACCGGCAAAAGTAAAGCACAAACAAAGATGTACTAAAAATAAACAAATCCGGACACTGCCTAGACAAACTAGACTAGACTGGACTCCATACAATAGTCACGGCCAAGCAATGAGTACGGCTTTATACATTAGCTAACTAGGGTTGTCACAATCCTAATTACTAACAAATGCAAGTTTGAGAATTCCAAGTCCGGTTACCTGCCTGCTGCCACCTATTGGTCATGCCGGAAAGTGATTACATGTGTATCCTTGTGCTCCCACGCGACGGTGAAGCTGGGAGAGTGCTCATCTCGACGGATAGCTCCAAACCCTTAATTAATGTTATAACGACCTAGACCAAAGGCAACAGCTAACTGGGAAATCCTTCCCACCCATGTTCTAATGATCAATCTAGTTATATAATCCTTACCATTTTCTTGGATTCTGGGTGTGGCATTCCGCAGAATCCATCCTAGACATGAGCATGCAAGACTGGACAAAAGCGAGAATGTGCACCATAACAAGCCACAACAAGAAAACATCATAAACTGGAAGCTAGGAGTGCGCTACAACGAGCCACTATAGAGAGTGCGCCATGACAGGCCACTATCATGTAAGCAAGGAAAGACATGTACAAGAGTGCACCACGACGGGTCACTATCTAATAAGAAAAGAAGACATGTAAGAAGAGTGCGCCACGGCGGGCCACTATCATGTAAGCAAGGAAGACATGTAACAATTATCATAGCTTGTAAGAAAGAATCTATCAAAAGACAAATCATGGTATGTGGGAAACAATAATTTAAGCTAAGTACATTTCATAGAAAATAATTGAATATGTGCTAGTGTCAAGTGTATATAGGGTGTACAATCATTCTTTAACTATGCAAGATCATCTAATCATGTTAAGAAATCATTACAATCGAAGAAAATATCAAAAACGGACAAAAACGGACGAAAACGGGCAAAAACAGACTAAAACAGCATAAAATGCCATACCAGCGGTATACTGCGGCATACCGACGGTATATCGGCCTAAAGACAGAAGGTTTCTGGTGCAAAAAATGGCATACCGGCGGTATACTGCGGTATACCGGCGGTATACCATTTTTTCAAACAGCAACAAAATTCAGAATTTTGCCAAAACTTGTTTCGGCCATAAAAACTTCATTTTAAATCGAAATTTGGATTTTCAAAAGTCAAAATTGAATAGAATTGAATTTCCTACAACATAGAAATATTAGTTTTCACAAAGAAAAACATTTGATAGATCAATACCTCAAAATACTCCTAAATAGAGGTTCTTGGGACACCGAAACGGGTTCCGATTGCCACCAAACTCAAAAATCCATGATATACAAACTATGTGAGGGCCTCATATATGTATATGTGACCAAGATCCATGATGGTACTGCTAGTATCACTCTTGATACCAAGTTTTCTACTAAGTCCATATTGGGTTTTAACAGAATATCAAAATCTTGCTTAAACAAATTTTAGAAACATGCATATAGACGAGAATCATAAGGAAAACATATTTAACAAAATGAGTTTAAGGCAATTCTAAGCATTTACTACCAAGGGAAAATAAAATGACAACAAAAATATTTTTGTTCAAGATTTGGCAAGATGTACTTGCCTAGGTTAAGCTCTAAGCCTAATCTTCTACTCCTCCTCCTAGGGGGGTTAGACACCACACCCAAGGCCTCAAGGCCAAGCTCTTGGCAAGCTCCAAGGGGGAGAGAAGGGAAGAAGAAATGAAGAGAGAGTGAAGAAAATGAAAAGAGAGAGGAGAGAGAAAGTGAAATGGTATATATAGAAGGGGGAATTAATCTTAGCCGTCGGATGGTGATCCATGTGAATATCTAAGTCAATCCTAGCCATTCAAACAAAACCAATTATCCATTGGGTAATAGGGTGCATCTACACTATTCACGAAAATATCTAAATACTATTCATCAAAATATCCAAAACACTATTCACGAAAATATCGAAAATACTATTCATAAAAATATCTGAAATCGAAAATATCTAAAATGTGGAAAATCTGTCTGGACGGTATGCCGTCGGTATACTCCGGTATACTGGCGGTATGCCGGCCAAGGAAAAATCTATAAGTTAGAATTTTTTTTAAAGCATTACGAAAATCAAGAAAATTACGAAATATACTACAAAATACGTATCCGTATCTAAATACCGATACTGTGAGATGAGTCTCACAGGTTGCACATGGATATACTATGGAGTTGCACATGAATACCTACTGGGATAATGATCACATAACCAACTACCCTCTCCCTGCCCCCAATCAATACACAAGGATCAAGAAATGATATGTTATTGCAAATGAATAACAACTACTTTTATACATGGAGCTTATATGGTCATGAGTGTACATGAATAACATATGAGTGTACATGGATAAATATGAATACATGGAGTATATGATGAATACGATAAAGTACATGAACATGATATACTCGATGTATCCGAGGGGATAACATCGCATGAAAAGATCCATAGGATACTAATCCGTGTGAACATCGTGTCAGCATCAAGTATACTAGTCTACAACAAGAGAATATATCCAAACAAGTATGAAAAGATCAGAAAATATACTCGCCTGGCAAACCGAACTGCTGATGATGAAGTGTAGCTAAATCGGGGCAATATAAACCTATTTAAAGTATACACATGTCACAACCAAGTCTACAATATTAAAAGAAATAGCTACAATGCAAGACTTCATGCTTCTAGGTCCCTTTTGGTCAAAATCAACCCTTGGTCAACTCTGGTCAAACCTCGTCAACGCTGGTCAAACCTGGTTAAACATTAGTCATCCATTTACTAATTTTTAGGTTATACACAAGTTTCTAGGTCATTCTAAGTTCGTTTGAGTTGAAATAGATCAAGTTTGACCCAAAGTTGACTTTTGTCAACTTGGTCAACTTGTCGGTCAATTCGACTAAACATAGGTCTTTGGGTCGATCCTAATCTGTCTCAATACTCCAATGGTCACAAACACTAACCTACAATCTCATAAAAATATATTCTATCAACCACTAGCATATATATATATATATATATATATATATATATATATATATATATATATACTTCCCTCTAAGCACATACATATATACATAACCCATATATGAATGAATGGTGGTGCGAAGAATACGGACTATTATCAACTACAGAATTTTAGAAATAAATCAATCCAAGATCATCTACCCAAAATTATGTCGCACAAGTATTTATATAAAAACATACAATGTATAAACTATATATATTGGTATATTCAATATGAATATATATAGGTTCGCTAGTACCGGAAATGGATCGATCTATCGATCCGAAGAGATTCAAAAATCTGGACCCTCGCTCTAAAACAGCGCTTATATATATATATATATATATATATATATATATATATATATATATATATATATATATATATATATATATATATATATATATATATATAGGCCAACAAGTTGAAAACTCATATACGCTTGAAAAGAGCAAATAATTAAGTAAAAATTTCCGCGGATCACTTTCCGCAAGTTCTAAATATCATTTATGAACTAAAAAAATCAGAAAACATAGATTAAAAGTCAAAGGATCGAAAAATCACATTTCTATTCAAAACTTTGAACTCGAAAAACCCAAATTTCGACAAAATGACTCAAAACGCAAAATACCCCAAATCAACCCGCAAAACTCGGCATACACATTGGTGTCAACCTACATGATGCGTTCGGGTACTCACGGGTCCGAAATCGTGTCCGTGTTGTGTCCATAGAAAGCATATCGGAAAAACCCGATACCGCGTGACAACGTGCACGTATGCGTGCGTTCTCGCTCGATTGAGCGTCACACACACAACGAGAAGCCCCGTGTTCGTGCAAGTAGCTAGGGTGGGTCTCGGGGTAGGTCAAGGACATGACAACATGGTGACACATCGCCCTGAGGGGACGCACGCAGCCTCGGACCACGTGCGGCCTGCTACGCGCGTGCGCGCCATCGCGTGCCCTCGTGCGCGTGACTGGGTCCTCGTAGCTCGCTCGTCGGGCCACTCCACAACTCGGGGTTGATCCTTCGGGTAGTCCAGGTATAGGTCTACGCATCCAAGGTCCTGGAACGGGTCCTCGTCGCGTCGAGAGCGCGTACGAAGTCCGTTTCAGCGACAAATTTTAGCCCGGCGCACTGTGCGACTAAACGATGCACGTCGGATTTCTCCGCGCTCTCTCAACGAAAAGCCGTAAAATTATTGGAGCATGGGGGCAGAGGTTGCCCCCATGTGCTCAAGAAATTTTAGGTGAAAATATTATCTGTGTATCGAGATACAATACGCTGACGTCAGGGCAAGCACGACCTCGTGCACGGGATCTGTGTACGTGCGTCCGATGCCCGAAATGCCGCTAATAGTCATCGATTTCCAATCCGTCTTCACAAGAATTTATTAAAATAATATTATCTAAACGCTCGTGAAGACAGAATCAAAAAACAGCAAGTTTTGTTTCTTAGCGTCATTTCGCCGAACACGTGTCTTGACGGGCCGACACATGTCCGATACCGCTACCAAACAAACTCGAAATGTAACCAAACTTTATGGGCAAGTCTAGGGCACCTATATGGATGCAAAAATGAAAGAAAATTTAAAATAACTATGGTAGAAAAGGGTTTACCTATTGAGTGTCGAAAACTCAATAAACGGAGTCCCTCGATCGTCGTGTCGATCGATTCCCCTCAAGCAATTGCCTCCTCCTCCTCGTTAGTAATACTCTAGAGTAGAACCTCCTCTTCTAGACGAGTGCAACAGAGTTCGTTTGGGGAGAAACGGACTCCGGATGAAGAAACTAAAATTTTTGGAGGAGGAGATCTATTAGGGTTTCACTTGTGGAGGATATGCTTCACAAATAAATAAGAGAGAGGGGGGTACTGCTATGGGAAGCTAGGTGGGGGGTTTCTAGGGTTAGGGTTTCTGTTGGGTCAACTCTCTCTCAAGTAAAAGTAAGGCCCAAGTCAAAAGGCTCAAAAAGGCTACATGTAAAAAGGCTTAAAATCATCCAAAAGCCTTCTAAATTGAACCCAAGCCCTAAATAAATTCTAATAGGTGAAAAATAAATTCTAAGACATGGTTAGGCTTCTATATAGAGTCCACTAAGTTTAAACCAGTTGCTAGCACAACATAAGTCAAAATATCTAGAAAATTCACACAATGGCCAAAATAGCTAAAATGACTAAAATACCCTTTCTATGAAAAAGTGGATGCTACAAGTCTACCCCCTTAAAATAATTTCGTCCTCAAAATTAAAGACAAACTGCATGATTAAGAAAGACAGAAACATACCTCAAGACTGGAAAAGATAGGGGAGAGTGCATCTCATCCTCTCTCTCCCAAGTGGACTCTCCTGGAGAGTAATGCCTCCAAGCTACACGAACTAAGGGTATCGACTGGTTCCGCAACACCTTCTTCCGTCAATCCAGAATCTCCACAGGCTGCTCTGGATAACTGAGAGTAGGGCCCACCTCAATCTCAGAATGGCCCAGTACATGGCTAGGATCTGCCACATACCGTCTCAACTACGATACGTGAAATACATTGTGGACTCCCGCTAAGGAAGGGGGCAAGTCCAGTCTGTATGACATGTCACCGACCCTTCCGCTGATATAGAAAGGTCCGACATAGCGTGGGCTAAGCTTCCCTCCTCTACCGAAATGAATAGTGCCTCGAGTCGGTGAAATCCTCCAACCTAGCACAAGTATGGTCTCAATTTAACTAAAAACAATCACATGATCAACAAAATCACAAACAACAAAATTCTAATCCTAAGTCTAAGCTATACCTCAAACTTCAAAGGTCTTCGGTGGCTGTCGGCCCAATGCCGCTGTCTGTCCTGCGCCACGCGAAGTCGATCTCTGATGAGCTTTACCTTCTCGGCTACGTCAACAACTATCTCAGGTCCCAATAAAGCTCGCTTTCCAATGTCATCCCAAGACAAGGGAGTATGACATCTACGCCCCTATAATAGCTCGAATGGTGACATACCAATGCTGGCCTGGTAACTGTTATTGTGTACACTCTACTAGGTACAAGTGGTCCTTTCAAGAGCCTCCAAAATCCAGAACGCAAGTCTGCAGCATGTCCTCGAGAGTCTGAATAGTCCTCTCTGACTATCCGTCCGTCTAAGGGTGGTATGCAGTACTGAATTTGAGCTGAATGCCCAAACTAGTCTGCAGACTGCCAGAAATGGGAAGTAAAGCGACTCCCAATCCGAGACAATGCTCACCGAAACTCCGTGTATCCTGACAATCTGCCACATATACATCTTCGCTAGATTCTAAGTAGACGTCCCCACTTTAAATGGCAAAAAGTGGGCCGATTTGGTCAACCTGTCTACGATGACCCAAATCGCATCTTTCCCTCCTGGTGAACGCGGCAATTCAGAAACAAAATCCATCATGATGTGCTCCCACTTCCACTCCGGAATGGACAATGGCTGCAACAGTCCTCCTGGCCTCTACCTCTCTGTCTTAACCTGCTGACAGACTAGATACCTGGCTACGAAGCGTGCTACTTTTCGCTTCATCCCATACCACTATACATGCTCTTTCAAATCTCTATACATCTTGTTGGCGCCTGGATGCATAGTATACTGAGAGCGATGGGACTCCTGTATGACCTGCTCCCGAAGCTCTCCGCTAGGTATACACATAGTCTGGAACCGTGCCTCAATGTGCCGTCCTCTGCAATAACAAACTCTTTATCCACCAATCCTACTCGAACCTGCTCTCGGATACACTGCAAAGTAACATCGTCGAAGTGAGCTGACTTGATCCTCTCCATCAAGTCTGACTGAATCTGAAGGCCCCATATCTGCATCTAAACTCCTGGCACGATCACCTCGATCCCCAAGCTCTCCAAATTTTCCAATAAGTGACGATCCATCGTCAAGCACATAGCTACCGGATACCTACTCAAGGCATCGACAACCACGTTGGCTTTTCCTGGATGGTACTGTAATGAAATATTGAAGTCCTTCATCAACTCCAACCATCTGTGCTGCCTCATATTGAGCTCTTTCTGTGTAAACACGTACTTCAAGCTCTTATAGTCTGTGAAGATCTCCACACGCTCTCCGTATAGATAATACTTCCACAGCTTTAGAGCAAAGATAACTGCCGCCAACTCCAAATCATGGGTAGGGTAGTTCTTCTCATACGGACGTAACTGCCTGGATGCATAGGCAATCACCTTTCCATGCTGCTGCAAGATACAACCCAAACCTTTCCCTGAGGCGTCACTATAAATAGTGAACCCGCCTGATCCTGATGGCAATGTCAAAATCGGAGCTATCATCAGTTGCTTTTTCAGCTCATCAAAAGCAACCTGACAGTCCTCTGACCAAACAAACTCTGCGTCCTTCCGGGTCAGCCTAGTCAATGGCTCTGCAATCCGAGAAAAATCCTGAACAAACTTCCTGTAGTATCCTGCCAATCCCAGAAAGCTCCTGATCTCTGCGAATGAACTCGGTGCTGTCCACGCCTCGACTGCTCTAATTTTCTTCAGGTCGACAGAGATCCCATCTCCGGTCACAACATGACCTAGGAAATCAACTCGATCTAAGAAGAACTCATACTTCGAGAGCTTGTCGTAAAGCTGCTCCATCCTGAGAGTCTCCAGAACTACTCTCAAATGCTCCTCATGCTCCTCTGGGGTCTTCGAATACACCAAGATGTTATCGATGAACACTACCACGAACTTGTCCAAGTACTGGTGGAACACCTTGTTCATCAAGTTCATGAACACCATCAGGGCGTTAGTTAATCCAAACAAAATTACCATGAACTCAAACTGGCCATACCGAGTCCTGAAAGCTGTCTTCGGAATATCCTCCTTCTTTACCTTCACCTGATGATAACCTGACCTCAGATCAATTTTAGATAATACCTTTGCTCCGCTCAACAGATCGAACAGGTCATCGATCCTCGGCAGCGGGTACTTGTTTTTGATCGTGAGGCTGTTGAGTGCCCTGTAGTCGATACACATCCGTACCGACCTATCCTTCTTCGGTACAAAGAGTACTGGTGCACCCCATGGTGAAGAACTCGATCGGATGAAGCCCTTTTCCTGCAACTCGTCCACCTGCTTCTTCAACTCTACGAGCTCACTGTTGTTCACTCTATAGAAATGCTGAGATATCGGCTCTACGATGGATACCAAGTCTATAGAGAAATCCATATCTCTGTCCGGAGGCAACCCTGGCAACTCCTCCGAAAACATATCGATAAACTCAGCTATCAGTGGATGTGGCACGCTCTGTTCCTCTGCTGAAACTCCGCTGCTCTGCTCTGACTCCTACCTGGTGAACTTGAACTCTGGCTCTCCTGACATGCTGAAAAGAACTCTACCCCCACGATAATCTATACTGGCATGGTGCCTGCTCAACCAATCCATACCGAGTACAATATCGTAGTTCGGTAATGGCATTACGAGCAGACTCACATCCAATTCTCGGCCTCCCAAAACTACTTTCTGATCCTTGTAAACATCATGGACGAGGATAATACCACCCCCAATCGTAATCTTGCAAGTCCTAGGCAATGGTTCAGAAGAAAGTTGGTGTCTAATGGCAAATGATACATACACAAAGCTATGGAAAGCACCCGAATCAAATAATGCGAATACGGGAAAAGAGTCGATAAGAACAGAACCTGCTATCAGATCGCCTACTGCCTTGGTATCCTTCGCTGCCATGGCGAAAGCTCGCCCCTGCTGGCCTCCTCTAGTCTGCTACTGGTACAGGACGAACTTCTGCCGCTGAGTCAGCAATGGTCCCCTCTGCTGCTCCACTGGAGCCTTGGTTCCTGCTCCCTGTCCTTTACGCCCGAAAGCCTCAGGACACTCCCTCAACTGATGCTCCGATGAACCGCAGAGTTGGCACTTGCCTAGCCTTTTCCTGCACTCAATCCACCTGTGCCTTAGCTTTTTACAGAAGTCACAAATGGTGGCCTGCTGCTGTCTCGGTGCCTGCTGACCCTGTCTTTGCTTTGCCTGCTAAAACGTCCTATGCTGCTACTGGAAAGGCCTCTGCTGATGCTGTTACTGAAAATGGAGCTTCTTGGCCGGTCCTCCACTCCCACCGGCTGCATGTGAATCACGACCTCGCTTCTGTTTTAGCTCCAGATCATCCTCTGCTGCCATAGCTCCCATCAAAATCTCCTCGAATGTAGCATTCTTTTTGCTCTTGGTTAGGGACTTGACTTCCTTAACCAAGCCCTTTCTGAACCTCCTAGCCTTCGCTGTCTCGCTAAGGCCCTCCACAAATCTACCCAGACGGCAGAACTCTTCGGCGTACTCCTCTATTGTCTGGTTCTCCTGAACCAGGTTCTCAAACTGCGTCTCCAATGCGCCAAGTGCAGTATCGTTGGAAAACTTCTCCTTGAAAAGCTTCTTAAAAACCTTCCAAGTTTGCCCCGTAGTACCAACCCTGGGGTCGGTCTGGTACCAAGTGCGGGTAAGGTCCGGCATCTGACTTCCCATGGCTTCCTCCTGGAGTCTAACCGGTATCTTTGCGAGATGGAAGATCTCCTCTGCATGCTCGATCCAGTCGTCGGCATATAGGATACCCTCAGTACCCTTGAAGTCTCATGGCATCATCTTCTGGGAATCCTGAATACCTGTAGTCCTCGGCTGGTATAGCTAGATCTGCCCTTCTTAGGGTTGGGCAGCCACCATCGCTAACTGATCGGCATTATCAATGCCCTGCCTCATATCCTCTGCCTGGCGTCGCTTCGTCTCCATCATCTCCTGCATGAAAGCAAAGAACTGTGCCACATCAACTATCCCCTGGGGCGGTGGTGGTAGCATCCCCTGAACTCCTCGGGTAGTCCTCGAAACCAGTGGAGGAGCACCCCCAAAAGTTGTAGATGGACCCACCTGAGCTGGAACAAGAGGCACTATGATCCCTGGGTCCTACTTAGTCAGACGAGAAGTGGTAGACCTCTCAGTGGTATCCCTAAGACCAGAGCACTGCGATCGTGTCTCTACCATCCTGAAGACAGATCAATCAAGGAATCAATTACTGAAAAAGAAGCAAAATCATCAAAGGAGGACAGTTGTTTTCAAAAGAAGACAATTAATAGCAAGAATTTGATAAGAGTTTTCCTAATATGATTGAGTACCTTAACTTATATCTTATATCCTACTGCAGGTTGTAATGATACTCTAATTCGAGTACCACTACGAAATCAAACTAGTTGTGATTGGACCTGCATGGGCCACCACTAAAAACGTGTCACAACCCGCACCCAGTGAAAGGGCACGAAAAGTAAAGTACGTCCAGCCTACATCGCAGTGTCGACGGTAGAACGCTGTCTTGGGTCACAATATCTAACACAGTCTAGAATATGCTCCGAAAGGAGAATAAATAATAAATAACTCAATCACAACAACTTAGATGGAATAGAAGAATAAATCTCAAGAGAGTCACAGATATAATAAAAGTCTTGGTGTAAACCACCAGAACAAAATCTCAAAGTACAACTTATAATGTCTCAAATAAATAGACAATAAGATACTAAAGTCTCAGCTAGACTATGGACAAGTCCTCAACGACTGCTGGATCCTCCTAAGGGTCCACGTCACCAGTGTCACCTAAGCCAGTGCTATAATTAGTAGGACAGAACTCCTCATCATCACCTGTAAAATTTTCAACATACCCAATCAGGACAAAACGAGCACATATCTTTCACAACAGATCATATCAGGATTGGACATATAAAGCAAGATATAGAAAATTATACATAAAATGCTGTAAAGAAAATCAACAAGAGAGAGAATATCAAGACTAGATATAAATGTGATAAATGAAGAAATGTAACTATCTACGTGATTTAGAGCATAAATTGGTTATGTAAACAGGTCGATTGCACATGGATAAACTATAGAGTTGTACATGAATACCTACTGGGGATAATGATCACATAACCAACTACACTCTTCCTGCCCCCAATAAATACACAACGATCAAGACATGATATGTTATTGCACATGAATAACAACTACTTTTATACATGGAGCTCACATGGTCTTGAGTGTACATGGATAAATATGAATACATGGAGTACATGATGAACACGATAAAGTACATGAACATGATATACTCGATGTATCTGAGGGGATAACATCGCATGAAAATATCCATAGGGTACTAATCCGTGTGAACATCGTGTCAGCATCAAGTGTACTAGTCTATAACAAGAGAACATATCCAAACAAGTATGAAAAGATCAAAGAATGTACTCGTCTGGCAAACCGAACCGCTGATGATGAAGTGTAGCTAAACCGGGGCAATATAAACCTATTTAAAGTATACACATGTCACAACCAAGTCTATAATATCAAAAGAAATAGCTACAATGCAAGACTTCATGCTTTTAGGTCTCTTTTTGTCAAAATCAACCCTTGGTCAACTCTGCAAACCTGGTCAACACTGGTCAAACCTGGTCAAACATTGGTTAACTATTGCATATATATATATATAGACTTCCCTTAAATATATATATATATATATATATATATATATATATATATATATATATATATATAGACTTCCCTTTAAGAACATACATATATACATAACCCATATATGAATGAATGGTGGTGCGAAGAATACGGACTGTTATCAACTCCAGAATTCTGGAAATAAATCAGTCCAAGATCATCTACCCGAAATTATGTCACACAAGTATTTATATAAAAACATACAATGTATGAACTATATATATATTGGTATATTCAATATACATATATAGGTTCGCTAGTACCAGAAATGGATCGATCTCTCGATCCGAAGAGATTCAAAAATCTAGAAAAACTGGACCCTCGCTCCAAAACAGCGCTTATATATATACATAACCATATTCATGAAAATACATATATATATATATATATATATATATATATATATATATATATATATATATATATATATATATATATATATATATATATATATATATATATATAAAATAAATAAAAATAATATATATATATATATATATATATATATATATATATATATATATACATACTTATATATATATATATATATATATATATATATATATATATATATATATATATATATATATATATATATATATATATAAAATAAAAAAAAATAAAAATATATATATATATATATATATATATATATATATATATATATATATATATATATATATATACATACTTATATTTATATATATATATATATATATATATATATATAGGCCTATAAATAGAAAACTCATATATTCTTGAAAAGAGCAAATAATTAAGTAAAAATTTCCACGGATCACTTCCCGTAAGTTCTAAATATCATTTATGAACTAACAAATCAGAAAATACAGATCAAACGTTAAAGGATCGAAAAATCACATTTCTATTCAAAACTTTGAACTCGAAAAATCCAATTTCGACAAAACGACTCAAAACGCAAAATACACCAAATCAACCCGCAAAACTCTACATACACGTTGGTCTCAACCTACGTGATGCGCTCTGGTACTCATGGGTCTGAAATCGTGTCCGTGTTGTGTCCACAGAACGCGTATCGGAAAAAACCCGATACCGCATGACAACGTGCACATATGCGTGCGTTCTCGCTCGATTGAGCGCCGCACACACAATAAGAAGCCCCGTGCTCGTGCATGTAGCTAGGGTGGGTCCCGGGGTAGGTCTAGGACACGACAACATGATGACAAGTTGCTCCGAGGCGACTCACACAGCCCCGTACCATGCGCGGCATGATACACGTGCGCGCCCGTGCGTGCCCTCGTGCGCACGGTTGAGTCCTCTTGGCGCGCTCGTCGGGCCACGCCACGACTCATGGTTGATCCCTCGGGTAGTCCAGGTATAGGTCTATGCATCCAAGGTCCTGGAACGGGTCCTCGTCGCGTCGAGAGCGCGTACGAAGTCCGTTTCAGCGACAAATTTCAGCCCTGCGCACTGTACGGCTGAACGATGGACGTCGGATTTCTCCGCGCTCGCTCAACGAGAAGCCGTGAAACTTTCGGACATGAGGCAGAGGTTACCCCCACGTGCTCAAGATATTTTTGGCAAAAATATTGTCTGTGCATCGAAATACAACACATTGACGGCAGAGCAAGCACGGGATCAGTGCACGTACGTCCGATACCCGAAACGCTGCTGAAAGGTCATCGATTTCCGATCCATCTTGACGAGAATTTCTTAAAGTAATATTATCTAAACACTCGTGAAGACAGAATCGAAAAATAGCAAGTTTTGTTTCTTAGCAGTATTTCGTCGAACACGTGTCTTGACGGGCCGACACATGTCCGATACCGCTACCAAACGAACTCGAAACGTAACCAAACTTTATAGAAAAGTCTAGGTCACCTATATGGATGCAAAAATGAAAGAAAATTCAGAATAACTATAGTAGAAAAGGGTTTACCTATTGAGTGTCAAAAACTTAATAAACGGAGTCCCTCGGTCATCGTGTCGGTCGATTCCCCCCAAGCAATTGCCTCTGCCTCCTTGTTAGTACTACTCCAGCAGATCCTCCTCTTCTAGATGAGTGCAACAAAGTTCATTTGGGGAGAAACGGACTCCGGATGAAGAAACTAGAATTTTTGGAGGAGGAGATCTATTAGGGTTTCACTTGTGGAGGCTATGCTTCACAAATGAAAAAGAGAGAGGGGTTACTGCTATGGGCGGACAGGTGGGTGGTTTCTAGGGTTAGGGTTTCACTTGGGCTAACTCTCTCTCAAGTAAAAATAAGCCCCAAGTCAAAAGGCTCAAAAAGGCTACATGCAAAAAAGCTTAAAATCATCCAAAAGCCTTCTAAATTGAACCCAAGTCCTAAATAAATTCTAATAGGTGAAACATAAATTCTAAGACATGGTTTGGCTCCTATACAGAGTCCACTAAGGTTAAACTATTTTCTAGCACAACACAAGTCAAAATACTAGAAAAATCACACAATGGCCAAAATGGCTAAGATGACTAAAATACCCTTTCTATGAAAAAGTGGATGCTACATCGAACGCTTCAGGCGGCTAGCACTGAAGATGCCCTTCGGCATACCAGACTCAGAACTTATGGATACTTTTTGACATAACTTCCTTCCTATGGTGCAGTTTTGTCTGGGTATACATAAGTATGATACATGGCCCGCTTTTATTGGGGCCGCTGATGCTGCTGAAAACGACGTTCCTAACCTGAAACTACTGGGGTTGAAAACACCCAAATCCGAAGACAAGGATAAGCATCCTCAAACTATCCCTGTCCGTGGGGGTAAAGGGAAAGAAGTCCTGAAGGTCGACACATCGAAAGGAGCTTCCAATTCTCAGGGCGCCTCCGACAAGCCTAAGGAGACCTTCTCCTTTGATGAAGACGATTTCATTACCATCTTTCATACAATGACAAAGGGTAATAAACTGACATTGCCTCCACCACGACGTCCTGCAGAGGCTAACCAACTCAACGATCCCAAGTACTGTCTAAATCATCAGTACGCGCATCATTCCACCAAAGGCTGCATCATCTTAAAAAAGAAGATACAACAGCTTATCGACAGCCAAGTGATCAATCTTGAAGTTGAACACAAGGTCGTATCTTCTAACATGATCTCTCTTCAGTTTGGTGACTTTCCTCCTACAGAAGTTCCAGACGGTGTGGTCCCGATTCCTAAGGCAATAATGGAAGTCGTCAACCTACCGCCAGCCCGCAACTCAACCTTAGTACCACTCACAACATAACATGGTGAGATCATGTGGGTCCATCCGGACTTGTGCAAGAAGTGACGCAGGGGGTGGTACCTCCTAAAGAAAAAAGGGGCAAGAAATACAAGTCATGCCATATGGTATCCTCTATTATCTACGAGGTTCTATCTGGCGAGACACGATCGGGGAAGACTTATCTTCGTACATACGACCCCGCACAAGAAGAAGCAATACCTCCTCAACCTCCTACTGCCCCTACAAGCTCAGAAGTCGGCCCGTCTAAGCCTTCAACCTCGGACAAAGCCAAGCAGAAGGAGACACGGTTTGACAAGTCTCTGAAGGCGCCAACTCCCGAAGGCATGGATCGACCCTACAACTTTGACATATTGGCACAGCTAGCCAATACACCTGCCAGGTTGTCTCTGTTCGATCTGTTGCGACTCTCCAAAGAATCGCGGAAGGCCTTAAGTGAGGAATTACTACATGCTGACTCTTACCTCGCCGAAGTTAAAGCCCCCGCTGAAGACCCTGTCTCTTGTCCTTACTGCCACGGTACTATGGAAGTGGTACCCAACATCACCTTTTCACAGGAGGACATGTTACTAAAAAACAATCGTCATGATAGACCCCTGTACTATACAGGGTATATCGGGGCGATCAAGGTGGACCGCATGCACATCGATCCAGGATCCTCCCTCAGCATCATTCCTAGAAGTTTGCTTCAAATTCTGGGGATCCCTCTGCACAAGCTATCTGCAACCAACACAACTATCATGGCTTTCAATGCTTGTCGAAGCCACCTGCTGGGCAAGATCCGTCTCAAGTACCAGATCGGTGATCTCCGAACGAAGGTTTCCTGCTATTTGATCGATGCCAATGTATCCTACAACGTCTTTTTGGGAAGTCCATGGATACACGAGAACATGATCATTCCTTCTATACTTCATCAGTGCTTCAAGTACGTCAACAGTGACGGTGTCGTGAAGACAGAGTTTGCCGATGTCGATCCTTTTATGGGCATCGAAGCTTACTATGGAGATTCGATACTTTACCAATCTCAGCTCCCAAGGATGACGGCAACGAAGCTGACAATGAAGCTGAAGCAAGTTCATCCTCCAATGATGGTCCCCTGATCATTCGAGTCAAAGAACGTACTACTCCAAAAAGTACTCCGGAGCCTCTCACAATCTAGGTAAAAAAGAAAAACCCTGACAAGGTCAAACCATTGACCATCACTCTCAGCAAAACATCCCGAGAGGAACCTACTGATGCCCGTCCTCCCAATCCTGAAGAACTGCCCTATGTAGTGAACACGGCTAAGACTGTGGCTCCTCTTCTAGATGATGATCCTCTCAATGAGTATATCAATACTCATAATAATGTACCTTCAGCGGATGATGTTGTCCCAGAAGAAGAACTTGCATATTTTCTTAGTAAAGGTTTATCTTTGAATTACTCCGATGTCTATCAATCTGTAAACCACTACATAGATACAATATATGCTCTGGAGCACGGCATAGGACCACACCTCTGCATGCTAGTCATGATGCCTCACCTACGGGAAAAAGTTTACCCAGAAGATATCCACTACTTTATCGTTCCAGCCAGAAAGAAGAATGCAGAACTAATCATCTTCGGTCGTATAATTGGCGAGAGAAAGTTCGTTCCAAACTCTACTTCTCCCAAGCACAACACAAAAGCTGACTATGACTCTGAAAAAATACAACTTTTCTGATATAGTTGGTAGGCCAAGAATATCATCTAAAACATGGGATATGGCATCAAAAGCGACCAGGGGCTAAATTATGGTCGGAGACGACGATTGCCAATACGATACTTTCCTCCTCACAACAAACCTGAGAACTACTATCAACGAAATGGTGTTGGTTTGGGCTATGTTACTCCTCCAACAACTCCCGAAAGATCAGATGATGAAGCAGATCGTTGTTCTCATTCTTATGACTCCTCCCTCTGGGACTCAGTCTCGAGCATTAGCGACATGTTCAAGGCAACTCTGTCCGTCAATATGGTTTTCGTTGACCAAATCGCAGACGATGTCCAATCGATCGAGCTTGAACAATAGGCTCAAAAGATGGATATTAGGTAGGATCTGCGCTTCGAACAACGTGAACCACCTATCGAAGACGAAGTCATCCAAGTCAATTTAGGAGATGAATCATCTTTTAAACCAATCTTCATCAGCAAAATTCTATCTGACGAAGAACGCCAATCTTTTATACAACTTATAAGAGAATACATCGACGTTTTTGTATGGAGCTATAAAGACATGCCAGGCCTGGATCCTAAAGTCGCCATGCACCGCCTGAATATTTCGTCTAAAGCTAAGCCAGTGAAGCAGTAACAACGATGATTCTGGCCAAATGTCATGGAGGCTATCAAAAATGAAGTCAAGAAGCTCATTGCCAATAGATTCATTCGCGAAGAACAACACCCTGACTGGGTTGCCAACATCATTCCAGTCATGAAAAAGAATAATAAAGTTCGAGTCTGTATCGATTATCATGATTTGAACTCTGCATGCCCGAAGGACGAGTTCCCTCTACCGATCACCGACGTAATAATTGACAATACTTGCGGCTTCGAGCGGATGTCCTTCATGGATGGGTTCTCAGGCTACAACCAGATCAAGATGTTCCCCGACGATGAGAAGCACACATCTTTTCGAACACCATTGAGGGTATACTGCTATACGGTGATGCCCTTCGGATTAAAAAATGTAGGGGCGACATACCAGCGAGCTATGAACACATTTTTTTGCGATCATTTGCGCAAAACAGTAGAGTGCTACGTAGACGATATCGCAGTTAAAAGTCATCTCAAGGGCAACCACCTCCAAGACTTGAGAACGGTATTCGATCTAATGCGTGCACACTAACTCAAGATGAATCCAACCAAGTCTTTTCTGGGAGTCTCCAACGGCAAGTTCCTTGGTTTCGTCATCATTTCAAAGGGTATACATCTGGACCCGGAGAAAGTGAAGGCTATCCTCGATATGCATCCTCCAAGAAACCTCAAAGAGCTACGCGGACTACAAGAAAGGCTAGCCTACATCATACGATTTATTTTGAACCTCTATGGAAGGTGTCAACCATTCACTCAGCTCATGAAGAAAGGCGTATCTTTCGTCCGGACTAAACAGTGTCAATGTGCGTTCGACGACATCAAGGTGTATCTCACAAGCCCTCCAGTATTGGTAGCTCCAATAATGGGAAAGCCTTTCTTACTCTATGTCCGTGCTATGGACCATTCTCTTGGCGCCCTCCTAGCTCAGAAGAATGAATGCGACCATGAACAGGCAAGCTACTACCTCAGCCGCACAATGGTGGGTGCCGAGCACAGATACACACCTATGGAGAAGGAATGCCTTGAACTAGTATTTGCCATCCAGAAGACACGCCACTACGGGCAATGCTATTGACTCTGTATGATATGCTCTTCGTTTCTCAGAAGGTAGTAAAAGGCCAAGCATTAGCGGATTTCCTGGCAGCTCATCCGGTGCCAGAATCTTCCAAACTCTACAATGAAATCCTCGATGAAGTAGTAGAGTCGAATACTGTAACTGAAGAAATTCCCATTTGGCGAATGTTCTTTGACGGTGCATCAAGAACAGGACCCAAAGAAAATATTATGGCTGGAGTAGGTGTCGTGCTCGTGTCACCTGATCATCTGGTTATACATCGTGCATATTCTCTTGTGAAACCATGCACCAACAACGTGGCCGAATATAATGCCCTATTAATCGGCCTGCAACTGGAAAAACAACTGGGAGTTGACTATCTAGAAGCGTACGGTGATTCCAAGCTAAATAGTTAGTCAAGTCCGAGGGGATTATGAAGTTCGTCATGAAGATCTCATCCCCTATCACAGAGCAACAATCGAGTTGGCATCTACTTTCTATGGATTCTTTATCGAGCACATACCTCGACTACAGAATATAGAAGCAGATGCTTTAGCCGGTCTTGCTGCTTCCTTGACCGTACCTACCAATACTCAGCAGTCGATCACAGTGTCTGGTCGAGAACTATTCTGTGTGAAAGATGCCTTGCATATTCATCACAGTTACACAACGGAAACAAACGTCGATATTAAACACTGGAGATTCTCTTTCATAGACTATGCTGTCTATGGAATCCTCCCCGAGGATCCGAAGGAAGCAGTGTTTATCCAAAGGCGATCCCTCAGATATTACTACGATACAGCTACCAAGATGTTGTACCGACGCTCTTACGATGAGCTACTATTATGATGTTTATCAGACACAGAAGCCAAATATGCACTCCGGAAGGCTCACGATGGAGTTTGTGGTGCACATCAACCAGGCCACAAATTACAAGATTGTCTCAAAAGAATAGGTTATTACTGGCCCACAATGATAGCAGATGCTGTTGAATATACAAAAAAGTATAGAGCTTGTCAGTTCCATACCGATTTCATTCATCAACCTTCAGAGTTTCTACACCTGACGGCATCATCTTGGTCGTTTAAAGCCTGGGGCATGGATGTCATAGGACCAATTAGCCCACCATCCTCCAAAGGACTTTGGTTCACCCTAGCCATAATCGATTACTTCTCTAAATGGGTGAAAGCTATACCACTCACCGAAGTGAAGACATCGAACGTGATCAGTTTTATTAAATATCATGTCATCTACCGCTTCGTCCTACCTCACAGGATCATCCATGATAATGGTCCACAGTTCACAAGGCATGCATTATATCGGTTCTGTGATAAGAATCGAATCTAGAACGTATCCACTACTGCCTACAATCCAGCGGCTAACGGGCTAGCAGATACCTTCAATAAAACCATCATAAAACTTCTCAAGAAGTTTGTGTCTTCAAACAAGGGTGATTGGAATGAGAAGCTCGGTGAATGTCTATGGGCCCATCGTACAACGGTTCGGACTCCAACAAGCAGTACGCCATTCTCTTGGGTTTATGGGAGCAAAGCAGTTCTTCCCCTAGAAATCTGGATTCCTTCTCTTCGAGTAGCCTTATCCAACGAGTTGACTACCGAAGAAAGCTACCGTCTGCGATTCCAGGAGCTCGAAGTGCTAAAGAAAAAATGCTTGTTAGTTCACCAGCACATCGAGCTATACCAAGCACGCCTTTCCAGAGCCTTCAATAAAGAATAAAGGAAAGAATCTTCAAAGTCGGCGACCTAGTCTTAGCAGCGAGAAGACCAATGGTCATGGCGCACAAAATAAAACAAAAATTCTAGCCTAAATGGGAAGGTCCTTTCATTATAGAATCAGTGTATTCTAATGGTGCGTGCCGACTAACCAAGCCTGATGGTGACTTGCTCATGATGCCTGTCAACGACAAGTTCCTGAAGAATTACTATGTGTAACCTTTTTACGTAATGTTCACATATGTTCAGTCATGTAAATGTACAGTGTGATGTTTATATGATTCGAAAAATTATCTAACTATTATACGTATTTCAAGAGTCTTGAATACGCCCTAGATAATAGGTCCTCTAAAAATTTCTCCAGTGGAATCATTCTCGTTTTTTGACTCTGTCCAAACTCGATTTGACGAAAATAAGTCACGTCCCTATTACCTCTGAATTGTTTTCCAATAATTATTTCTCCAGTAAAATGATTATGTTTTGCCATGTCCATATAACCTCTGAAGCAAAGCATTCATCAAGGATAATCACGTCCATATTACCTCTGAATTATCCACTCCCACCTAACGTTATATATCTTTCCACGTCCATATTACCTCTGGTCAGATATAGAACATCCTCTGCTTTTACGTCCATATTACATCTACTAGCAGCTTCGTTCAACTTATTATCTATATTCGAATAACTTGCATATAAAACGGATAATAGGTCCACATCAAAAGTCCCCCAGCGGGATACCCTTTACACAAATGCTGTATTAGGCCCTCTAATACAAGCACCACAGATACCACAAGCAAAGAATGAAGTGAATGTATTCTGTTTATTCAGAATCAGTTACATTCACAGGACTATATCTCATGAGCAAACCAAAAAGTTCTTCGTCTCTTCATCTGGATGAGAAGTAAAGGATTATATTAATGTCCAAAAGAAGCGAAACATAAACTACAGCTAAAGATAGACAGAAATACTAAGACAAAAAAATGGACATTTATGGGAACCCACGAATCCTAGTTGTGGTGAGACATATACCATTCCCTCAACCATTTCGCATATGAAGGATCTATTTGACCAAGGTCCTCGGCCGGGACAGGAAGGTCAGAACTTCCAGTGCTACTACCCTCAGACTTGTGCTCCTCCTTTACAACAGCTTCAACCTTGGGAGTAATTCCCTCCCCGATGGGTGTCAGCTCTTCTTTTTCCTCAATTTTTGGTATCACCTCCTCCTTAACGAACGGTGACTCTTGTTTGATGAAAGGAGGCAGCATCTCCTCCTTCACAACGGTCTCAGCCTTCGGCATGGATGCTGCAAGAGTCAAGGACAAGAGAGAAAGTCAGACTCAGAAATCCGTAAAAAAAGCTAAGTGCTGAAAGACTCTTATGTGCCCAAAGGGCTATGCGCCCAAAGGACTATGCGCCTAAAGGGATATACGCCCAAAACAAACAAGTGGGCGCATAACACACGAATAGTACGTAGGCGCATAACATGCCACGACATGTGGGCGCATAACACGGCATGTGGGCATATGACTTATGCGGGCACATAATGATGCTCACAAAAGTATATTATTTTAGGCGCATTCGCCCAAGCAGAAGAAAAGTCTGAGTGTCGTAAATTAATGCTCGAGACTATTTTTGAAGCATGCCCTCACCCAGAATCGGGTCCTGGACTGCCGAAGATGCTGCCACAGGAGGAGAGCCACTCGGCGCAGCCCCTTTGTCCTTCGCGGATCTCTTGGCGACCTTGGGAGACATGGTTCTCAAAGAAAAATGATGAAGAGTTTCTGAAAAATTTAAGAGAGGAGAATAATGAGCTCTTTCTCTCCTTTAGGGCCTATTTATAGGCACAGGATACTTCCTATGCGCCCACTATCCTTATGTGCCTATGTTCCCATTGTGCAGTATGTGCCTACAATGGCCTATGCGCCCACGTGAAGATCCAACCTCTTGCACACTATGCGACTGCCACTTGCTGACGTGGATGATGTATGAAGGATGGACCTCTTCACATTCAACCCCGATAAATCTGTCAGTTCAGACTTCGAAAAAGATCTCAACAGTCGTATCTCTCTGACAGGCTGGCCAAACACTATGTGCCTAAAGAGAGAGCCGTGCTATGCGTCCATTGCATCACGAGAAGACAGTCCATGCTTCTTTCAAAGTATTTCGAACTTGTTCAAGTATCGAAAACTTTGAAGGGGATCTTGTAGATGCATGAAAATTTTAGCAAATAAAGCCGTATGCGCCTAAGCCAAAGGAAGACATATGCGCCCAAGTGAAGCTTCTATGTGCTCGAGTCACCCTGTGAAGCTCCTATACGCCCATCATCCTGTGAAGCTCTATGCACCCAAGCCTGTAAAGTTCCTATACGCCCAAGCCACCCTCTGTATAGGAGGGCGCATAGCCTAAAACAGGGCTATGCGCCCAAGCCTGACTCGGTCAAAGCAATGATCAAAACGTGCACCAAAGTGCACGGCCACATCAGCCTCCACGAGCAGTCGTGCACCGAAGCATGCGGCCATGTCAACACCATGAACAATCTATGATCTCATAGCCTGCATGCGCCTACACCCTATGTGCCCAACGCAGGGCTATGTACCCACATAAAAACTAGTGTGTTTTCCTCATATGGGCGCATAACATCATTTCAGCTCAAGAATGACTATAAAAGGTGGCCTCATCCCTCTTCAAAACACAGAACGGAGAGCATTTCCAATAGCCAAATTGGTGCACTTCTTGCCAGTGAGCCGAGAGTTAGCAATTTTCTTAGGTTTTCTCCCACTTTTGTAATCGAAGTGTCAATGGAGTAAAGGAGCAACTGTCGCTCGATCTCCATCGTCACATTTCCCAGAATTATTTTTTTATACTCGGGAATCCTCAGCGCATGATCTCTCAGGCGTACTCGATTTGTGGTGCCTTGCGCCAATAAGGAAAAGACAGCATTTTTTCTTCTTTTTGTGTGTGTCCACAGTATAGAATAACTGAGTAGTGATAAGTATATGTATTTTATACTGTTTATTATTATTACTAATATTATCTATCTCAAATAATTATGTGATGAACATTTCTTTGAATAAATATTTACAAATGATCTTGGAACCTATTTAATTTCAAAATCCAATTTGGAGAAATCTAGAATATTATTATACTATTTCCTAATTAAATGGTATTTTCCAAAAATAAGGTTTTAAGCCTAAAAATATTTTTATTCTATTTCTAAAGATTTTACAAATAAATTTACTTTACAAATTTGTTCAAATTGTTAATCCTGTATTTTCTTTGAATATCATCTCGATCTAATCGTTCGTGTCCTATTTCGTGACCATTATAATATTTTGAATATTATTATACGACGATTGGGATTTTTGGATGACGGATACTTTTCTCTGGGACATTTGGACTTTGGGGATACTCTTGGATATTTTGATATTCGACGACTATGTCTATGGATGATACAATCTTGAGAAATTATTATCTGGGACTTTAGACTTTGATACTTTTCGTTTCGACACATTCATGTCATTTATGTCGACAACAACTACCCAAGGCAAGTACTTACAATGATTGCTTTCATTTTATGATAGTTACTGTATTTTATGATCTAGATGTGCATGCCATGATTATTGTCATGATTTCATACGAGATTAGTGTTATGGATTCTATTTCATGTTTATCGTGTTTCTATGTTTACCGTGATTATATTTCGTGTTGTACATTGAATACATGATTACTAGTTGGACACAAAATACTTTAGTATATATGTGATCAAAATACCGTGCTCCGTGTTCCGTGCCTGATATCTAATCATACCTTACACGTATGATTGAGCCGGACCGTGCCTGATAGCTAATCATACATTACACATATGATTGAGCCTGACCAAGTTGATCCCTCAGCCGATCATATATAGAACATGGTATTTCAAACACACGTAGTGTAGATATGACTTTTGCATTTTATATTGATTTTGCCACATGCCATGATATCTCCTGTCAAGATTCTCATGTTTTACCTGTTTATCTTACTATCTTACCATGACAATAGTTTGACATATATTTCTCTGTATTTTTTTAATCTATTTCATGTTATATAGATTTCTATCATGTTATGAATAATATTTCAAACTATGTACTTGCTCCAATCCTGACTGGATAATCACATTTTAGGCATGACTTAGAGGACTGGTGTCTCGCTCACTTTGGCACACCTGAGATTGATCACAGTATAACTGAGGATACAGGAGATACAATTGTGGACTTACACTGGCGATTCTTTGTCTTAGATTAGCATTACTTTCTGTCGATTAGATTTCTGTTGTCAGATCTTTGTTGAGATGTCCTCTTTCCTAAGGATTACTGTACTTGACATTCTGTGTTGAACTCTGTGGACATGTCGTTTCTATTTTATTTATATTTTTTAGCTTTTGTGATTGAGTTAGAATCTGGATATCATGATCTAGATTATGTAGTTTTTGGATATACTTGAGGATTAGATAGCTTACTACCACCGACTTTGCGGCGTAGGCTGGACGTGCTTCCAAGTACTCTTGCCCAAATTTTTGAGTCCGAGTCGTGATAGTGGTGGTGATGAGGCTAGTGGTGGTGTTGGAAGGCTAGGCAGCCACGGTAGAGGCGGTGCTAGTTTGATGGGGTTGGCTGGGCTCGTCGGCCAAGGACGATGGCATGGGTGGATGCTCTAGGTCTGGGTCGATTGGCCGAGGCAGGGTCGGGCTAGTGGTGGAGCTAGGGGTGATGACAGTGGGGTGGTGAAGCTGGTGGCGGTTGTGCTATGCGAAGATCGGTTGGAGGAGGTGGCTATCACGACCCGCACCTAATTTTCGGATGCGAGTGCATGTCCAAGTACAACCTACGCCGTAGTATCGACGGTAGAATGCTGTCTATCCCATAATAAACAAGTGCTCATAAAATAATAATCTTTATTTGCTAATTCATAATACTAAATCAATTTATAATATTCCAAGATTACAAAATACAATGTCTTACAAAATCTAATACAACAAATATAAACTTGATGATCAAATCTATCTAACTAGTCCTTTAGAGTCGACCTCGGCATATATTCATATCTTTCCCAATGATCCAATACATAGCAAGCGACTAATCTGGAAAATAGTTTCCAGTCAGGAATGAAAAAAGTACATACATGACAAACTATTCAAGATATAATAGAAACTATAAAATAGAAATATCATATGATATACATGGTGACATGGTATGACCAATTTAGAGAAAACAGGTAAAGAAGACAATCATGGTAGACACCTAGAAAGAAACATGTAAGCAATACTATCATGGCATGTCAAGTAGAATTATCACGCCCCAGTCCCAAAATATGTAGGACTAGATACGTAGACATGCCAACCGTATAATAAATATATGTAAGTTATAAAATGCAGTAAAACCATGACAACTAATTTCATCCACAAATAAAGATAAATCTTTTATTGAATCAAGTATGAATTTGTCATTTGTACATGATGTTGGGCGGAGACAAATCCACTACCAACCAGTAAGAGAAGAAATACATAAACAAAGAAATGATTTGGCAAGAGTGGCATGGATGATCCAAGAGAAAACATCTTAGAAGGAATAGAGAAGATCACGGCCTTGGCTAGAACACCTGCAAAAAGATAAGAATACACATATGGAGATATCACAAAGTCCTCAGAGGGACATAACACGATACATAATATCATGCTACATGAACTGTCATGGTAGACAAATAAATATGCAAAAAGACTATCCTAGATAACAAACATGTAAAAGGGTATCCTAACCGTCTATAGTGTAATTAGATGACAACTTTAATACGCATGGGTGGGATTTAGGCTAAATATACATATATTGTCATCCAGTCATCTATATTCGGTCGTAATGTCACTCCCGTTTCCCATTATATGTATTTTCAGTATACGTGTACGGATTTCTGACGTTGGTCAGGTGACCCGTATTTGGACTATCTTGTTTAGCCTAGTCTTGGTTTAATCTTGGCTTGACTTGGTTTATTTTGGTTCATGTTGGCTTGGTTTGGTTTGACTTGATTCATTATAATGAACTTCCTATTTAAACCAACTCCTCTCTCTCTCTCTCTTCCTTCTCATTTATTTATTTTCTTCTTCTTCTTCTTCTTCCTTATTACTCCTCTCCAGCCACCAAGAACCCTTAGACAAGTGTAATCTTGCTTCATGAAGGATCTTCCATTTTATTGTTACATTCTCTTCTCTACTAGATTCTAAGCCACTTTAGAGCTTGACACTTTTGGTTTTAATGGATGGATTTGTGTAGATTTAAGTTTATGTTATTTTTGGTTTTTCTTGGTTTGATCTCTCAAACCATGTTATTTTCGAATTTTAATGGTTCTATGTTGTAGAGAATTTGATTCTACCTTATTTAGATCCTTGGAAGTCTTGATTTTGACTTACTTTGAAGGATTTATGGAGCCTTGAAGTTTTGGTTCCCCATGGGTTCTTTCTTGCTATTTGGAGAAGAAAAACAGTGCCCGGCGCTATGCTGGTCTAGGTGCCCAAGTTTGGCCTTGGCGCTTCCCTTGGCCCAGGCGGCCTGCACAATCCGGTGCCCTTTGACCCTTGCGCTCATGGTGCTTAAGCGCCAATGTGATACGCCCAGTCTGGCCCAGGTGCCCTACGCGCTCTGGCGGCCTTTGACCCTTGCACTCATGGTGCTCAGGCGTCAATGTGATGCACCCAGTCTGGCCCAGGCGCCCTGCACACTCTGGCGCCCCCTGACCCTTGCGCTCACGGATGCTTAGGCGCCCAGTGTGATGCGCCCCTCCCCTCTGGTCATCAAAGCCCAGGCTTTCATGTTGGCCCTGGCGCCCGTGATGATCCAGCGCCCCCTGGCCATGCGCCCAGTCTGACCATGCACCTAGACTTGGCCATGCGCCATTCTGACCCTGGCGCCCAAGCTTACTTAGGCGCTATTCTGGCCATGGTGTCCATTCATGCCTCGGTGCCATCTTGGCCCTGGCGCCCATTGGTATCCAGTGGCCCATCCATGCTTAGGTGCCCCGTGTGATGCGCCTACCTCCCTGTACCTTCCTTGTTCTAGCAACTGTTTATGTGTTTTGTTATATGCATGTGATAACTTGATAACTCATAGCATGAGCACGACATGATAACATGAACACGATATGATAATGGGACTGATAGTGGCCCGTCGAGGCGCACTCTTGACAAGCAACCTTGACATGACAATTCTTAATAGTGGCCCGTTGAAGCGCATTCTTGACAAGCAACCTTGACATTACATTTCTTGATGGTGGCCCGTTGTGGCGCACTCTTGACAAGTGAACCTAACATGACATGATAATCTTGAATGTTGTTGCGACAACTATCTCAACTTGCTAAGTAACTCTTATCTTGACACTATGGATTGTTGTGCCTGTAAAAGCTACATGTCTCGTCTTGCATCATGCCTATGACATGGATTCCTGGTTACTACGGTCAGGGATTCATACTGAATCAGACTAGGGTAATGACTAGAATGATCAAGTAGCTCATAAAGAGATTTCCCAACTACAGGTAATGTAACGCCCCAGTCCCAAAATACGTAGGACTAGGTACATAGACATGCCAGCTGTATACATACGAATTATACTCCAATATATGGAAACCTTGTATGAATGCATAAGCTGTAAAATGCAGTAAACCAAGAGTAATCTAATCTCATCCACAAAATATCAGAATAAAAGATGTCATATAATGATAATAAATTATCATTTGGTACATGTAGTTGGACGGAGACAAATTCACTACCAACTATGAAAAGAAATACATAACAAAAGAAAGATTTTGGCGAGCGAAACGAAGACGATCCAAATGCAATCATCCTCGAAGAAATAGCGATGAGCATGGCTAGAGCTAGAGCACCTGCGAAAGACAATAGCACACACCTGGAGAGATAACTAGGTCCTCAGAGGGATGTAACAAGACACACAATATTATGCCATATAAACTGAATAAATATTGCTCAAATAAATAAGTCAATTAAATTATAACATGGTCCAATAAACACCTATTGAACTAGCGTACCATCCCCCCAACCAAACAAGGACGGAAGATGGTAAACTAATTCACGGTGACGTTTCTTTCCATGCTATGAATCCAATATGGTATCCGAACCCCAATAAGGTTCAATACCTTCTCATCGAAGTAGTAAGTCACACCTACAACCAAACAAGGACAAGATGTGATGAACTAATCCGCGACAAGTTATTGTTCCAAGCCACGGTCAGATACAAGTACCCAAACCAAAACTACTCCTACCTAACGAATAAGGGCACCTAACCAAATCTAAGTGGATGCAGTTTTGAGAACAGTTCATGGTCGCATGACTACCGGGTCAAGTCAAGAAAATACCAATGCAGTACCTCAGTAGCGAGTTACAACACCATATACTATTCCTCAGTATCGAGAGAGTCTATAGCATATAGTCTACCTATCGTTCCTCAGTAGCGAGCGAGTCTACGATAGATAGGGTGGTAGTCAACTTCCAATCATGTTCTCCCCGTCCAATGCCTTCTCATAACTGCTAAGTCTTCTAGCATGCAATTCTAATAGTAGTTATTTCCTAACGCACGACTTATACGTACTGGTGGCCAGCCATTCACGTATGTCCAAGTCCTATATGTGACTCATAACAACGTGGTATAAATGTGTCAAGGCCTATGTATGCAACACACAAGGTGGTCCCTTAAATCTAGGTTTAATGTATAAGAAAAATAATACATAGCAGGCGAATATAAATGAACAGTAAGTTCTAACAGGTTATGCAATGTATCACAGTTTATTTTGCATAGAGAAAATAATGAATAATGCATGAAATATGAGCTAAAATAATTAAACAGCAAATGACAAGGTGTCTTGCCTGAGGGTGGTGCGAGATGTAGCAAAATCCAACAGTCAGAATCGTCAACACGAAAGTCAAAATCCACAAGGAGCTCCGGATGCTGAAACAAACATCACGAACGAGTTTGGAATAAAAGATATGCCTAGGAAACGCCTGTCCAAAAGTCAAATTCTGGAACAGGGGCAAAATCATAATTTCGGGTCAAAACGATGTCCGCCGTTGGACCCGTTTTGCACCGAAATGCGCACCAGAACCTACGGTCTCTAAAGTCGTCAAAATACATGTCTATAAATTTGTTTTTTTTTTTGAGACGAACTCAACGGTATGTCCAATTTTGGATTCCGAGGAACCGTGCACAAAATTGCCCGTTGAGTGGGATTGTAGGCCCGCCAAAATGGCGTCCCTGTCAACGATCTCAGAATCGGACCAAACTTGGCATACAGGACCAAAAAAATATTTCGAGTCCAATGGCGCAAGTTTCGTCGCGATTTGATGAGTGTGCACAAAGTAATTGGGAAATATCGAAAAGGTCCGATACGGAAAAATTTGACGGATACGGATTAAATTCGTCGCGTACACGCAACCAACTTGAATTCCGTCAAAGTGCGCACGTCTGCAAAGTCGATATGGCCCCTTAGGTACTCTCGTTTTATGACGGGGTCGCCCGGTTTGTCGGGACGTACCTCGTACCGGGGTTTTTAAGTTTTTAAAAACTGATTTTTCGTGATTTTTAATCTAATTAAACCTGGAATGTTGGAGGGTCATGTGGGCTTTCTAAAGGAATTTATGGATCTAAAAACAGACAAAAATTGGAAGAGAAATTGATCGATAAAGTGGGATACCTTAAAGTGGTAAACTGTTGTTGTTGTCGTCGTGACGATCGGGAGGCGGGGATGCTGTCGCTCCGGCGAGGCTGGCACGCACGCCGAGGAGAGGAAGGAGGATGGAGGAGAGAGGAAGGATTCAGATTAGGGTTTTGGGTTTATTTTTGAGCCAAATGTATATATATATATATATATATATATATATATATATATATATATATATATATATATATATATATATATATATATATGTGTGTGTGTGTGTGCAAAGGTTAAGGGGAGTTTCGGCCTATATTAGAGGTGTTGCTACTTGTTGCTTTGTAAAGGGAGGGGCGCATGCTGCTGCTTTGTGGGAACAAGAAAAATAGTGGGCAGCCACTTTGTTATTAATATTATTATTTATCTTTTTCTTTTTCTTTTGCTTTTCTTATCTTATTCTAAAACTTCAATATATATATATATATATATATATATATATATATATATATATATATATATATATATATATCCATAAAAACATCAAAAATCTATTTAAAAATCCAAATACCATTTAAAAGTCAACTATCCAATTATTTAATATATTTGAGCATATCTACATATATATATAAATTCAATCCTTAATAAATCAACTCAAATAATAATGATATTTAAATAGGAAAACATGTTTATTAAATCTCCACAAAATAACTTAAATTATAATAAAATAATAATAATCGTCCCAATGGTTGAACTTATACCGTACACCCTCATCCGGGTCCAGAAATTATAAAATTTTGTAAAATATTATTTTATTAATAAAATATAGATTTTGTACCAAAAGTCAATAAATATTCAACAAGTTCTAAAATAATTTTAAAAAATATTTGTACATACACAAAATATTCCTACATGGCTACCTTGGTCACTCCACCTGCTCACATGGGCTTAAATTTGGTTCGGGCCCGGTTCAGACTGAATTGGACAAACCGGGTCATCTAAAAATCAATATATAAATTAATATCTAAATAAAATATTTTAAATGCGTTATTTCACAACTCAGCCTGGTTTTCCTAGTTCGGACTGAACTATGGCTAGGCCTCCCACGACATGGCTAATATACTGGTCAAAGAACACTGCGACATCTTTCGTGCCAAAATTAATGGTCGCCTTGTGCTCAAAACACAACAATGGCGAATGTCATTTTTAATAATTAAAAAAACCTTAAATTGTATAAATTAAATTTGAAGTCTAATAAAATAATAAAGAAATAATTTAAAAAAAAAGGGTTTTACATCCTACCCACTTACAAGAATTTCGTCCTCGAAATTTAGGAACAATAGGGTAGATGGGGTTGAGGGGTAGAAGGAGTAGTTTAATGCGAGGATATAGCCGCATGACTAAAGTGATACCTTGGGTCCATTTCTCAAGTACAGTGCATTGTCTCTCTAAAATTAGTAAAAGACAAGAACAATAAAGGGTTCAAGACGATGCTATTGAGTACCATACGTGGTTCATAGACGACGAAAATAATTCAAAAGAGAATTGCCAAGACTGTCGTGGATGAGACTCTAAGGCAAGTTTAACTATGTCTCCATTCACGTAGAATAATATACGAAGGCGAACCAAAGTACAATAGGTTGATCAGACCATCATGTACTGGTTCTGATTAGACAATATGTTAGTGGGTGCACCCAATAAAATATGTCATGATCAAGCTTGGTAAAAAAATAAGCTTGCAAAACTGAGGCTAGTTAGCAGCATAAGACAGTCAAAATACAAGTAAGGGAGAATGATAAAGGAAATTAAATAGTCCAAGATCTTTTAAAAATCTAAGTTCTGCCCGAAGTTTGGGCCTGCGCAGTTGGCTTGGTTGACTAGCTAAGTTAGGGTCCTCTGAATTTTGTAGTCTGAGTAAACTTATCAACATGGGTCACGAGGACAAAGGCTTTGTTGGGCCGTGAGGTATTCTACCCAACTTATAAGAGTTAAGCTAGTAGTGTGATGAGACAATGGGTCAAGAAATCAAGATAAAGCACAAATTTAAGCATTTAAGGAATTAAGTAGAATCACATATCAGGTCGAAAGAATTTGAGTCGAGGTTGAATCCCTATCGCTGGTCGAGAAATATATCTATCATGGTAAAGATTATAGTTTAGCCATTTTGATCAGAAGGTCATATCATGAAAATAGTGTACAAGGATACGTGTTTTAGTGGGACATGATATATCTACATGAAGGTGGACTTGTCTAGGTCTTATATATAAAATTATTGGAAGGAAAAGTCTCGTGTTGTACTCCAAATATCCAAGTCACGGTAAGGGACGCCAAAAGATCAAAAATAGAAAGCGGGAGTTCACAAGGTGATAATTAGTGCACAAAATAAAGAAGATCAAGTTAAAGCATGAAATGAAATTAATTAAAGAATCCATTAAAAAAAATTTAGGAACACAGTTTCGAAGAGAAGATAGTCTCCTAGATGACTACAGTTAAGGAACCATTAAATCATTATTCAAATTACAAGTGGGTTAGAAGGTTGCAATTAAAAGATCTAGAATTGAATGAAGGTCGAGTAAGCCGAGGTGGAAATACAGTCACATAGCTGGGTAGATGACTAACAACACTTATGTATATACTACTATCATGGTCATGGGTGACATGGCAATTAGTGTGGAATACTCAGTAGGGTTATCTTGGGGCCTACCTTAAAATTTTAACTCAAGTTTCCTCCAAAGGTTTCTTAATAAAATTTTCAAAATAACCACCCAAAATTTGTATTCACTGCAAGTCGTTCAATTTAATCATGACCAAATTTAAATCACTTTCATAAATCTCAAAGCAAACTTTATCACGTTACTACTAACCTTTTCCAAAATTAACGTTTAAATTCAACTATTTAACTCAAGAGTTCATAATTTACGAATCTATGAATATTTTACAATCAATCAAAAATTTAACACTCTAGAATTTTCAAATTAACTCATAATAAAAATCTTAGCATATTAAAAGCAATCTCAAAAATTTAGCTCAATGCTCTCATCAATTTTAACTTCAATTCATGCTAAGTTATTCCAACAAAATCACAACTTTTAAATGGTAACTTCCTTTAATCAATCAAAATAACTTTCCATCACATCCTTCGAAATTCTTCCAAAAATTTTAATATTAGCAATTCCACATTAAACTAAATTTTCAAATAATCTTATCAGTCAAAATCTTTTTTTTATACCAAAAATCTAAATAGATTTGTAAATCCTCAATCATAGGACACCATTTAAAAATAAAAAAATCTTCGAAAATTGTTTTCATAGCTTTCAAATAATTTAAACCAAAATTTACCATCATTACTTCCACTTAAAATTCAAAATTTACTAAATACGAAAATCGCAAGTTGTACGATGTAATTTAAATAATTTCTACAACTACATTTGAAATCTAAGATCATTTTCAAACCAAATCTATAACTCTTCAAAGGTGTTCAACTATAATCCCATAAATCATAAATATCATAACTCAAAATTCCAATCAATTTCTTAAACCAAGTATGAAATTCTATAAATCCTCTGGTGTTTACTATTTAGAAATCTCCAGGTTAAAGCTTTCCGTGGTAATATCCTACTTTACCAATTACTAATCATTAAATCACACTAAAAAGCCTTTTTTAACTCAATTAGAGTCTTGAATGTATTCCAATTGCCAATATAACCATTCTTGCCATGTATTTGACCTATGAGCATATACTAGTGTAGTCATCTTCCTAGTTGACACTAGGCACAAAAATAAGAATCAACGGTAGAAAGGAACCAAGCAAGATGCAATTCAAGGAAGTCGAACGAGAGTTCAAAATTTGAAGCGAAGGGAATAGGTCAAGCTGTATGGATGAGATTTCTAGATTCTAATCTTATCTTGCAGGCTCACATCGGTACAATTACGTAACCGAAGTGACAAAGTCGACCTGCATGGGCCACCACAAAAATATGTAACGCCCCAGTCCCAAAATACGTAGGACTAGGTACATAGACATGCCAGCTGTATACATACGAAGTATACTCCAATATATGAAAACCTCGTATGAATACATAAGATGTAAAATGCAGTAAACCAAGAGTAATCTAATCTCATCCATAAAATATCAGAATAAAAGATGTCATATAATGATAATAAATTATCATTTAGTACATGTAGTTGGGCGGAGACAAATCCACTACCAACTATAAAAAGAAATACATAACAAAAGAAAGATTTTGGCGAGCAAAGCGAAGACGATCCAAATGCAATCATCCTCGAAGAAATAGCGATGAGCACGGCTAGAGCTAGAGCACCTGCGAAAGACAATAGCACACACCTGGAGAGATAACCAGGTCCTCAGAGGGACGTAACAAGACACATAATATTATGCCATATAAACTGAATAAATTTTGCTCAAATAAATAAGTCAATTGAATTATAACATGGTCCAATACACACCTATTGAACTAGCATACCATCCCCCCAACCAAATAAGGACGGGAGATGGTAAAATAATTCACGGTGATGTATCTTTCCATGCTATGAATCCAATATGGTATCCGAACCCCAACAAGGTTCAATACCTTCTCATCGAAGTAGTAAGTCACACCTACAACCAAATAAGGACAAGATGTGATGAACTAATCCGCGACAAGTTATTGTTCCAAGCCACGGTCAGATACAAGTACCCAAACCAAAAGTACTCGTACCTAACGGATAAGGGCACCTAACCAAATCTAAGTGGATGCAGTTTTGAAAATAGTTCATGGTCGCATGACTACCGGGTCAAGTCAAGAAAATACCAATGCATTACCTCAGTAGCGAGTCACAACACTATATACTATTCCTCAGTATCGAGCGAGTCTATAGCATATAGTCTACCTATCGTTCCTCAGTAGCGAGCGAGTCTACGATCGATAGGGTGGTAGTCAACTTCCAATCATGTTCTCCCCGCTCAATGCCAACTCATAACTGCTAAGTCTTCTAGCATGCAATTCTAATATCAGTTATTTCCTAACGCACGGCTTATACGTAATGGTGGCCAGCCAATCACGCATGTCCGAGTCCTATATGTAACTCACAACAACGTAGTATAAATGTGTCAAGGCCTATGTATGCAACACACAAGGTGGTCCCTTAAATCTAGGTTTAATGTGTATGAAAAATAATACATAGCAGGAGAATATAAATGAACAATAAGTTCTAACAGGTTATGCCATGTATCACAGTTTATTTTGCATAAAAAATAATGAATAATGCATGAAATATGAGCTAAAATAATTAAACAGCAAATGGCAAGGTGTCTTGCCTGAGGGTGGTGCGAGATATAGCAAAATCCAACAGTTAGAATCGTTAACACGAAAGTCAAAATCCACAAGGATCTCCGGATGCTGAAATAAACATCACAAACGAGTTTGGAATAAAAGATATGCCTAGGAAACACCTGTCCAAAAGTCAAATTCTGGAACAGGGGAAAAATCATAATTTCGGGTTAAAACGATGTCCGCCGTTGGACCCGCTTTGCACCGAAATGCGCGCCAGAACCTACAGTCTCTAAAGTCGTCAAACTACATGTCTATGAATTTTTTTTTGAGACAAACTCAACGGTATGTCCAATTTTGGATTCCAAGGAGCCGTGCACAAAATTGCCCGTTGAGTGAGATTGTGGGCCCGCCAAAATGGCATCCCAGTCAACGGTCTCAGAATCGGACCAAACTTGGCATACAGGATCAGAAAAATATTTTGAGTCCAATGGCGCAAGTTTCATCGCGATTTGATGAGTGTGCACAAAGTAATTGGGAAATATCGAAAAGGTCCGATACGGAAAAATTTGACGGATACGGATCAAATTCGTCGCGTACACGCAACCAACTTGAATTCCGTCAAAGCGCGCACGTCCTTAAAGTCGATACGGACCCTTCGGTACTCTCGTTTTATGATAGGGTCGCCCGGTTTGTCGGGACGTACCTCGTACCGGAGTTTTTAAGTTTTTAAAAACTAATTTTTCGTGATTTTTAATCTAATTAAACCTGGAATTTATTACAGAATAAATAATACTATTTGAAGGGAATGCTGGAGGGTCATGTGGGCTTTCTAAAGGAATTTATGGATCTAAAAACGGACAAGAATTGGAAAAGAAATTGATCGAAAAAGTGGGATACCTTAAAGTGGAAAACTGTTGTTGTTGTCGTCATGACGATCGGGAGGCGGGGATGTTGTCGCTCCGGCGAGGCTGGCACACACGCCGAGGAGAGAAAGGAGGATGGAGGAGAGAGGAAGGATTCGGATTAGGGTTTTGGGTTTATTTTTGAGCCAAATGTATATATATATATATATATATATATATATATATATATATATATATATATATATATATATATATGCATATATATGTAAAGGTTAAGGGGGTTTCGGCCTATATTAGAGGTGCTGCTACTTGTTGCTTTGTAAAGGGAGGGGCGCATGCTGCTGCTTTGTGGGAACAAGAAAAATAGTGGGCGGCCACTTTGTTATTAATATTATTATTTATCTTTTTCTTTTGCTTTTCTTATCTTATTCTAAAACTTCAATATATATATATATATATATATATATATATATATATATATATATATATATATATATATATATATATATATATATATATCCATAAATACATCAAAAATCTATTTAAAATCCAAATACCATTTAAAAGTCAACTATCCAATTATTTAATATATTTGAGCATATCTACATATATATATAAATTCAATCCTTAATAAATCAACTCAAATAATAATGATATTTAAATAGGAAAATATGTTTATTAAATCTCCACAAAATAACTTAAATTATAATAAACTAATAATAATTGTCCCAATGGTTGAACTTATACCATACACCCTCATCCGGGTCCAGAAATTGTAAAATTTTATAAAATATTATTTTATTAATAAAATATAGATTTTGTACCAAAAGTCAATAAATATTCAGCAAGTTCTAAAATAATTTTAAAAAAATATTTGTACATACACAAAATATTCCTACATGGCCACCTTGGTCACCCCACCTGCTCATATGGGCTTAAATTTGGTTCGGGCCCGGTTCGGACTGAATTGGACAAACCGGATCATCTAAAAATCAATATATAAATTAATATCTAAATAAAATATTTTAAATGCATTATTTCACAACTCGGCCTGGTTTTCCTAGTTCGGACTGAACTATGGCTAGGCTTCCCACGACATGGCTAATATACTGGTCAAAGCACACTGCGACATCTTTCGTGCCAAAATTCATGGTCGTCTTGTGCTCAAAACACAACAATGACGAATGTCATTTTTAATTATTAATAAAAACCATAAATTGTATAAATTAAATTTGAAGTCTAATAAAATAATAAAGAAATAATTTAAAAAAATAGGGGTTTTACAGGCAATCCTATTATCTGGGCAATTTAATTGGACTTGTAGCCTACCGACAAGTAGGGTACATTTCCAGCACACTGTCATGTGTTGCATCCCCAAGTCACCTAATACAACTCTCTCAACTTACATCTGGATAACATGGATAAGTCTACAGGGCTTGTGGCTACTGGAACATCTCATTGCATCTTGTTAGTAACTAGGCCTGTGATAACCCAAGTTAGTTAAAATATCAAGCCGTACTCATTGCTTGGCCATGATTGTTGGATGGAGTCCAGTCCAGTCTAGCTTCGCCTAGAACCAGTATATGTTTACTTTAGTGCATTATTATTCATGCTTTACTCTTAGCGATAAATGATTAGAGACTAAGTTCTGTTCCGGTGAAGGGTTACAACCCCGATCCTTTATTGCCCTATTTCTAATTCTTGCTCTTCTTGTTATTATTTATGTCTTTATGTGCTAATATACTGGTTTTAGTTCTTAAGTAAAGCCTCCCTTGTGGCACTTGCTCTTTTGGGTTCTGACCCAGCTGGTTTTGTATGGCCATATTTCGGAAGTAGCACCTGAGGATCTACCAATCTTCCAGCCAGATGGTGAACACCAGGCATAACCCTGGCAACGAGTGGGTTTCTTCTTTTGCTCTTCCGCTCTATTATAAAGTAAGCTTATGAGGCGTTTAGCCGCCGAGTGTCACGTCCCGATTTCGTAGAATCGATAGTCGTCCCCCGGGCGTGATGCCGTGCGAACCTATGTTGCAATCGCATAAGTCATAGTCATAAGATTATCATAAACACAACATCAAAATAGAGTACGCAGAGAAGTTGACTGACACATTTGAAATAGAAGGAACTTTTCTTTTTATTGATAATAAACATTATTTACATTGACTCTATTACAATCATTGCCGCGCGGGCTACAATATGACTCAATTACAAAACGAATGCTGATGAGATAGTCGTTCCATACATTACATCCCCCTTTACAAACAAAACATTCCTAAGGACCGGAAATCGTGGGGAGTCGAGACGCCATTTCTTCTTGGACTGAATGTGGAGTCTTCAAAAGGATTCAAAACAAGCCTTCAACACACGAACGAGGCTTCAATGTACTTGCGTTATCTTGAGCTTAAGTGGCACGCCCTTCTTGGTTTGGGGTACCTGTGTGGAGTGCAAGGATCATTACATTATACTTTGTATTGGTGCATGGCAAATTAAGTTCCGTGCTCTCATTTGGTTAAAGAGTTTATATGATTTAGTTGGTAAATCTTTCTAACCATCCTAATAAATTTTAGACAAGCATAATGTAAACTACGCTAGAACTTACCCATGATGGACCATGCCGCGCTTTAAGAGACTTACCATGTTTTTCCCTGTCATTTGTTATCGTTTTTATACCAAATGCAATACTACGTATGATTGGTCACTGGCTCCCAGAGCCATCTTGGACTCCTTTAGCTTTTGTTAGTCGGGGCCCTTTCAGCGTGAGTAACGAGCCCCGCTGCAAGTCCCCGCCTAACTCGTGCCTAGCAGAGCTATATACTTGTTTCCATTCTTGGCCACAACGGTCCCATGGCCCCGTGTTGCCGTACGGGAAAACGCTCACCTTGTCGACAAGTATCCATGACCATACAAAGACAGATTTTTAGTTATTAAGATATAGCCTACATTTTCTTTAAAAACTTGATCATTTTATCGTATTCGTGCCCTTGTATTTATCCTTTCATTCGCAACAAACATTATCGATTGACCTAAGAAGGGATCGAGAAGAGAAGGGTCAACCACTCATGAGTTTGCTTGAGGCGAAAGAACTTGTTGGTCGCGCTAGACGTCGCCTACGCGATTACC
The DNA here is from genome assembly GCA_029216955.1 of Iris pallida. Taxonomy (NCBI): domain Eukaryota; kingdom Viridiplantae; phylum Streptophyta; class Magnoliopsida; order Asparagales; family Iridaceae; genus Iris; species Iris pallida. The sequence continues at coordinate 16,351,489 of JANAVB010040818.1, forward strand.
TGAAATCGCACAAGCAACCGATTAGAACACTGTATTATTCAAAAAGTTTGATAAGAAATGCGAGTTCGAAATGTAAGCCATGAAAACTATCGAAAACATTCACGAAAACGCATTCAGAAAACCAAAGCCGAAACTAACGCAAGCGGCGTAAAAAATAGAACAATGAGAGGTCTCTCCTGACTCAGCTGCAGAGTCAATCCTTGAGGCGCAACCCGCTGAATATGGGACTTGGTTCTGAAGAAGCCATTCCATAACGAAGAATGGATCTTAATTCAACCATTCATGTTCGATCGATTCGATCGATCTCGACCTATCGATTCCGATCGAATTGATGGCGACAGTGTTCCTTTCTCGTGCGCCTCGTAGACGGAGAACGGGGCACGATGTAGGGATGGGGCACTACACCATAACCAACTAAGAAAAAGTTTCGTCTTCGAAACTTAAGAATAGAACCTACCTCTACGAGAACAATAAAGGAAATTTCTCCTTCATTTCTGATTCAAGCTCCCAAGTCGACTTCTTGACCGAGTGGTTTCTCTAAAGAACGTAGATGAGTGGAATAGTACGATTGCAGAGAAGTTTATCTTTGCGCTCCAAGATTTGCCCAGGCTCTTCGACATATGACAAGTCCGCCTTCAGATCCAGCTAACCCAACTCCACCACATGGCTCGGATCGTGCAAATACTTCCGCAACTATGAGATGTAGAAGTCGTTGTGTACATCCAACAACACAGGTGGCAAAGCAATTTGGTTAGCTACTGGGGTGACACATTTCAATATCTCGAATGAACCAACAAATCTTAGGCTCAACTTCCCTTTCGCGTCGAATCTGGTAACTCCGCGCATGGGCATTACTTTCAAGAATACATGGTCGCCTTCCGAGAACTCGAGGGGGCGTCGATGCGTGTCGGCATAGCTCTTTTGCCAACTTTGTGCTATCTTTAATCTCTCCCGTATTAACTTGACCTTCTGTACAGTCTGCTCCACCAGTTTCGGACCGAGTATCTGCCGCTTCCCTACTTCATCCCAACAAATGGGCGATCTGTACTTTCGGCCGTACAAGGCTTCATAGGCACCATTTGGATGCTGGACTGATAGCTATTGTTATATGCAAATTCAGCCGACGGCAGGTGAACGTCCCAGCTTGACTTTAAGTCGATCGCACAGAGTCGTAACATGTTTTTGATAATTTGGTTCACCCGCTCTGTTTGGCTATCAGTCTGATGATGATAAGCTGAGATAAACTTCAACTTGGTCCCCAGCGCTAAGTAAAGGCTACTCCAGAAGCTTGACACGAACCTCCATCCCGATCTGAGATGATTGATACTGGAACTTCGTGCAGCTAAACTATTTCGTCAAGATATATCTGAGCAAGGCGATCGACGATCCAAGTAACTTTAATAGAAATAAAGTGCGCTGACTTGGTTAATCGATCGATAATGACCCAGACGGCATTGTTCCCCTGTGGTATCTTCGGCAGTCCAACAATGAAGTTCATAGTGACGTGATCCTTCCACTCTGGAATGGCAAGGTTCTGCATCTCCCCGCCCGATCGCTGGTGCTCAGCTTTAACTTGCTGACAGGCCATACACTGCGACACGAAGTGTGCTAAGTCGCTCTTTATGCCGTGCCACTAATAGACAATGCCAAGGTTCTTATACATCTTGGTGCTACCAGGATGCAAGGAATATTTTGCATAATGCACCTCCGACATTATCTCTTTTCTAAGTTCTGCATTATCCGAAAGGCATAGCCGACCCTTTACTCGTAACACACTCGACTCGTCCTCTGTAAAGTTAGACGCCTTTCCTGTTGATATCAGCTTCCGCATTTTCTCCAGGTAGGGATCGTCCATCTGAGCAACTTGATTTTCTCCAATAAGCTCGGTTCCAGCCGCAGTTGCGTCAGTTTCACGTCTCTAAATCAAACTCGGAGTTCAATGCCCAATTCTTCTAAATCATGCAGCAGATGACTGTTGATGGATAGAGAAGGGGCTACTTCCGATTCAGTGCATCCGCCATAATATTTCCCTTAACGGGCGTATAGTCGATCCATAAGTCGTAATCTTTAATCAGTTTCAGCCATCACCTCTGCCATAAATTCAGTTCTTTCTGGATGAAGATATACTTGAGGCTCTTGTGGTCCATATAAATCCTGCACGCGATAGTAACGCCACAGCTTCAATGCAAACACAATTGTCGCTAGTTCTAGGTCGTGCGTAGGGTAGTTCTTCTCTTGTGGCTTTAGCTGTCAGAAAGCAAAAGATATCACCTTATTCTGCTGCATGAGCACCCCAAGCCCAGGCCAGAAGCATCGCTGAAGATTTGAAATCCCTCGGCCCTTCAGAAAGAGTGAGTATCGGGGCCAAAACGAGCCGGTGTTTTAGCTCATAGTGCGAAGCTTCACAGTCGTCTGACCACACGCACGCGACTCCCTTTTGGGTGAGGCGAGTCAAGGGTGATGCGATCTTTGCAAAGTCCTTCACGAAGCGTCTGTAGTATCCTGCCAAACCTAGGAAGCTTAAAATTTTACTGACAGATGTAGGCCGTTTTCAATCAACAACTGCCTCAACTTTCTTCGGATTGACTGAAATGCCTTCAGCAGAGATGATGTGCCCAAGAAAATATACGTTGTTCAGCCAGAACTCACACTTGCTCCTCTTCGCAAACAACTGATTCTCTCGGAGGGTCTGGAGTACGGTCAGCAAATGTTCTGCGTGTTGCACTCGATCCTTCGAGTAGACAAGGATATCATCTATGAAGACTACTACAAATTTATCGAGGAATGGACGGAACACCCGATTCATTAGATCTATGAAGGCGGCATGAGCATTCATCAGGCCAAATGGCATCACCAAGAACTCATAGTGGCCGTAATGAGTGCGGAAGGCAAACTTTGACACGTCCTCTGGCTTGACCTTGAGCTGGTGATAACCCGATCGAAGATCAATCTTCGAAAATACCGTGGCACCTTGGAGCTGATCAAACAAATCATCGATACGGGGCAGGAGTATTTGTTCCTGATGGTGGCCTTATTCAATTCACTCTAGTCGATGCAGAGCCGTATCGATCCATCCTTCTTTTTGACAAATAGCACAAGCGCACCGCATGCCGAGACACTTGGACAGATAAACCCTTTGTCGAGTAATTCATGTAGTTGTGCCTTCAGTTCTTTCAATTCTGCAGGGGCCATTCTGTACGGAGCTTTCGAGATCGGTCGGGTGTCGAGGAATGTATCGATGTTGAATTCGATTTCTCGATCGGGGGGCATTCCGGGTAGCTCGTCTTGGAACACGTCGAGGAATTCTGCCACAACGTCGACCTGATCTACGTTTGCACCATCCAGTTGCATGTCTCGAACGGACGCCAAGTAGCCTTCACATCCTGAATGCAGCATCCTTCGAGCAGAAATTGTCGAGATTACCATGCACGTCGACGATGCTTCACCACACAAGTAGCAGAATTCGGGCACCCCAGGTAATCAGAAGGTGACCTTCTTTCTTGTGTAGTCAATATTGGCGTTACAAGGACCGAGCCAATCCATTTTCAGTATGATGTCGAAGTCCTTCATCTCTAGAACTATCACATCAAGATCGATCTTTTGACCCCTAATACAAATGATTCCACCCCCGCAGGCTAAGTTCGTGAGTAGTGGCGTGCTTGACGGTACACATATGCTAAGGTCGAGGTCTAACGATATCATACAAAATTTGTGCTCGACGGTAAAGTCCGCCGATATGAAACTATGTGAAGCACCTGAATCAAATAGTATACGAGCATGAACATTATTAAAATTTAGTATACCTGTCACTACCGTGTCCGAGGTGAACGCTTCGTCCCGCGTCATGGCATATATGCGCCCTTGAACTTTAGGACATTGATCTAGGTTGGATTGGGTGGGCTGAGGAGGTCGGGGCGCCTGTCCTCGATTCTCTTGACAGTTTTGTTGTGGTGGGACATTGCAATTCAGTCGAGAATTTAGGCAGTTTCGAGCGAAGTGACCCATCTTTCCGCAAGCGAAGCAATCTACCTTCGGGACAAAGCAGTGGCTGGTATGGTGTCCAATTTGACTACAATTTGTGCATTGAGGTATCATTTTTTGACCCTTTTAGCCGCCGTTATTTGGACGCTTTGATGCGTAGTTGTTTCCTCCCGAATAGCTAGGACATTTATGGTTGGAATGATTGACAACATCGACAAAGACGGGAGGGTACTGGCTATCAAGGTGGAGAGCATGATTCAGAGCACCGCGAATGGTTTTGTACTCCGGGATTGCCACATAAGCAGAAATAGAGGGCCACAAACCCACTCGAACCGTCGCACACCACACTCCTCTGTGTGGAGAAACGCACCAGCAAATTTGGACAATCTGTTGAACTCCGTTGCGTATAGTTGTGCTGCCCGGTTCCCTTGCTTCAACTGCATGAACAAATTTTCCTTCGCTTGACGAATGGCTGACGGTAGGTACTCGACTTCGAAAGCTTTATGGAACGTGGCCCAAGAGATCGGCGCTGTGTTGTTGTCGCATCGGATGGCTCATTTGTGCATGGCCCACCAATCGTGCGCATTTAACCATAGTTGAAGTTATGCGCAGGCGACTTGCTTTGATTCTTCAATACCGATGAGCTCGAAGTGATCTTCTAGCTCTTCCAACCAGTCGATGGCAATAGAAGGGCCTTTGGTGCCGCTGAAGGAAGTGCGGCACACTTTCTTGAATTTTGACACTTCAAAGTTATATCTTTTCTGTGCCGCAGGTTGACGCTCGGGCTCCTCTGGATCAACTTCGATTGGTCGGACCGTCAGCTCGGTGACAGTAGGCACAATCGCAGAGTTTTCATTTGCCACAATCGTCGGGACGATCTATTGCAGAGTATCAAACTGCTTTTGTTGTAGCTTAGTCTGTGCATCGAAGCGAGCTTCGAATTGGGCCTATCCCGCCTCCATCTGCTGAAGTCGATTTTCGGACTGTTTTTGCTGTGCCTCCTTCATATGCAACATTCTCTCGATAGCATTGTTGGAAGGTCCAGCCCGCGAGCTGCTCGAACCGCTCGAAGCACTTTGTTCTTGCTCGGCCGTGGTTTCTCCTACGGGTTCTGTCACTTTTGCAATGTGCAGACACACACATCAGTCTCAAAATATTACGGACTCATTGTATGGAACAACTTATCTCATCGATGCGAGGTCAAAGGTTTGAGACTTTAGACGGAAGGCCAAAGGATGTAAAGCCATGCTCTGATACCATTATGTCACGCCCCGATTCCGTAGAATTGATAGTCGTCCCACAGGCATGATGCCGTACGAACCTAAGTTGCGATCGCACAAGGCATAGTCATAAGGTTATCTGAAGCACAACATCAAAATAGAGTACGTAGAGAAGTTGACTGACACATTTGAAATAGAAGAAACTTTTCCTTTTATTGATAATAAATATCATTTACATTGACTCCATTACAATCATTGCCACGCGGGCTACAATATGACTCAATTATAAAATAAACGCTGATAAGATAGTCATTCCATACATTATATCCCCCTTTACAAACAAAACATTCCTAAGGACCTGGAATCGTGGGGAGTCGAGATGCCATTTCTTCTTGGACTGAATATGGAGTCTTCAAAAGGATTCAAAACAAGCCTTCAACACACGGACAAGGCTTCAATGTACTTGTATCACCTTGAGCTTAAGTGGCACGCGGTCCTGTGGCCCTGGGTGGCCGTGCAGGGAAACGCTCACCTTATCGACAAGTGTCCATGACCGTGCAAAGACAAATTTTTAGTTATTAAGATATAGCGTACATTTTCTTTGAAAACTTTATCATTTTATCGTGTTCGTGCCTTTGCATTTATCCTTTCATTCACAACAAACATTATCGATTGACCTAAGAAGGAATCGAGAAGAGAAGGGTCAGGCACTCACCTTGAGTTTGCTTGAGGCTAAAGAACTTGTTGGTCGCGCTAGACATCGCCTACGAGATTACCTAAAATCGCATAAGCAACCGATTAGAACACTGTATTATTCAAGAAGTTCGATAGAAAATGCGAGTTAGAAATGTAAGCCATGAAAACCATCGAAAATATTCACGAAAATACATTCAGAAAACCAAAGCCAAAACCGACACAAGTAGCGTAAAAAACAGAGCAATGGGAGGTCTCTCCCGACTCAGCCGCAGAGTCAATCCTTGAGGCGCAACCCACTGAATATGGGACTTGGTTCTGAAGAAGCCATTCCATAACAGGGAATATATCTTAATTCAACCATTCCCGTTCGACCAATTCGATCGATCCCGACATATCGGTTCTGACCGAATCGATGGAGATATTGTTCCTTTCTCGCGCACCCCGTGGACGGAGAACGGAGCATGATACAGGGATGAGGCACTACACCGAGCATGTGTTAGCTCGTGTTGAAACTTATTTCTCTCTGCCTATGGGCTGTAACATGATTGACAAATCCTAGGGTTGATCATGTATGACTTAAACTCTTGCTAGTCTTCATATTTTGTATGAATAGCTTCATGATCATATGAATATATAATGTTTGGGATGCCTTAATTTGTACGTCCGATGATATAATATCTTATAAAATTTACTTGCTTGCTTGAGATTGAGACACTAGGCCTGTTCTTGACCATAAGGGACTGTTGGCTTGTAGATAAACCCTCGTGCATCTAGACAGCCGTGACCGTATTGCGATGTGGGTTAATATACATAGCTGGCTATATCTGTCCCCCGTTCTTCAGTATTCTGGTTCTGGGGCGTGACACATAAGGTCAGAGGGTATCTGCAAATTTTATCTCGCCTATAGTTTCATCCGGAGACTATGGTTACCTGTTTGGCTTCCCATACGCACTAGTGATTGTCCTCCCCCAAGATTCCCCTATTGACCAAGTCATGTCCATAACATGTCCAATTTTGTAACTGCTTGAGTCTCTATATCCTAATCATAGCATTTACGATTATCTATCCGTCACACGACTTCTTACATATTAATGGCCAGTCAATATGCAAGCCATGGCCATAGCAAAATATCTCAAATCGTGTAATGTGAGTTTCATGGCTAAGGAAGATATAAGGATATTCCACAATAACAAGGTAGTCCGCTAAAACTAAGCCAACACGCATATAATAAAAAAAAATAATGGAAAACGACTAATAGAGTCGCTTGCACCCAAGTATGAGTTGGACGCGCAGTTTATAACATATAAAACTAGCAAATATGAAACAAAATAAATAAATGCTAAAAATAAATATAATAAGCAATAAATATAATAAGGTATCTTGCCTGTGGTTGTTAGGTGTTTTGACGACGTCCAGCACATAAAATCGACCAGTCACGAGAAGCTACAAGGATGGAACTTCCACAAACGTCCCCGAATGCTGAAACAAACATCACCAACATTTTTGGCATAAAAGAAATATCAAATTTTGACTACCCCTAAGTCCAATTCTGGATACAGGGGCAAAATCGTAATTTTGGGTCAAAACGATGTCCGTTGTTGGACCCGTTTTATACCGAAAAGCGTGTCAAAACCTATAGTCTCTAAAGTCAACAAGTTATATGTCTATGTGTCTGATTTTTCGATATAAACTCAATGATATGTCCAATTTTGAATTTTGATGAGCCATACACAAAATCGTCCGTTGAATCAGATCGAAGGGCCGGCGATCCGGTCAACTATCTCATAATCGGACCAAACATGGCTCACAGGACCAAAAAAATGAAACGAGTCCATTGGCACAATTTTCGTCTCTAGATGACGAACGCACACAAAGTAATTGGAATTTTTTAAAAAAGGTTAATACAATATTTTTTTACGGATACGGGTCAAATTCGTCGTGCACTGCAACAAATTCGAATTCTGTCAAATCCTAAATGTCCGTAAAGTCTGTACGCACATTTCGATGCCCTCAGTTTGTGACAAAGTCGTCCGGTTTGTCGAAACGGACCCCATATCGAGAATTTTGAAGTTTTAAAAACTATTTTTTCCTATATTGGAACTGGAATTAAATAGAAACTACATAACTATAATTATAATTGTTTGAAAGATTTTAAACTTGGTTAGGTTGTCTAAAACTTCTATTCAGGTGGTGTTCTAAAATTATTTTTATCTGAACCAAATTTGGTATCCAAAGTTGGGGGTTTGGGGCTGTTTCTATATACAATAATTTTTGATTTGGAACTCGATTTCTTCGCGTATATTGCGAATTAAACCAAACTATTTGAAGGGTAACGGAGATGGTTAGGTTGTCTATACATCTGAGAAAACGACTTGCAAAACGGTAGAGCGAGGATGGAGAAAGGAGACGGAGAAGAGGGGTTTACCTGCTGATCGCTGCGATTGTTGCCCTCTGTCCCACACGCGCGACTGTGTTGGCCATCGACCGGCGGCCATACGACGGTGGAGTACGACAGGAAGGTGGTCAGGAGGGTTTGCCAAGGATGGTAGAAGTTTATAGTATTGGAGTTTTTGATCTCGACCGACTCTCTGCGGTTTGGGATTGAGAAATAAAAAAAGGGATGGCATATATATAACTGCTGTTTGAATCCAATTTGATTCAAATTCCCCAAAGATTTGAACCATGTATAGGGCTATATTAGGTGAAATCTGGAAGAGATTTGGATTTTGGAGAATTTAAACCAGAGTAGGATTTATAGAAAATTTTGACAAAAAAATCCAAGGGAATCTCTTTCCCTGAGTCGGGCTCAGCTGAAAGTAGGGGAATGTGAACATCGCAAAGCACTGTTCACACACTTTGTTTGTTTGTTTTAAAAAAAACTATATATATTAATATATACGTGTATATCTATACATATACACATATCTATACAAAAAAAAAATGTATATCTATACATATATATATACTAGTATGCCAAAACTATTAGAACAATTTAAATAAAATATTATAATTAATAACAATATATATTACATAGAAAGAAACATTATTGTACATATATTTATTTATAAAAAAATCTCTATGTACCAATACACACATATTTAGTATTTATAAAATCTATAAAATTATATATTTTTCCTCTAGAATATATATAACAAATATAATTACTTTAAAATAATTTAAAATATACATTCCATATAAAAATAAAATTAATTTTTTACTCGTATTCTTCTATTTAGTAATATATATATATATATATATATATATATATATATATATATATATATATATATATATATATATATATATATATATATATATATATATATTTTACTCGTATTCTTCTATTTAGTAATATATATATATATATATATATTTTATATATATATATATATATATATATATATATATATATATATATATATATATATATATATATATATATATATATATAAAATATATATATAACTAATATATTCATAATTTTATATATATAAGAACATTTCTAAAAATAATATATTCAATATATATTCAATATACAAATAAAATCCTATATAAATAAATAACACATACTGAATATGTGAAAATATATACCCAAGTATGTATATTTAAGAAAAATATATATTTAAGACATATATTTAATTTCTAACAAAATGACTCTATATAAACTTAATATACATTCACTGTGCAAATATATATTCATATATATAACTAATCGTTTTTAATACAAATAAGAAATGGAAAAAAATAAAATAATAATAAATAAATAAAATATTCAACAAAAGTTAGGGGGTTTATAGATGATATGCTAATCATGGCACACTGCTGCACTAGCCATGCCATACTTTCTAGTCATTCTACATAGCAAAACTTAGCCATGACTAAGACTATTTTATATAAAAATAACATTTTTAAAATTCGAAAAAAACTTAATTATTATTTAAACAAAATTTAAAAAAATTGAAAATTTTGGGAGTTTACATCCTACCCAACTTATAAGAATTTTATCCTCGAAATTAAGAAATAACTAGGATAAGTAGGGCTGAGAAGGTAAAATGATTTCTTGCTAAGAAAATACGATCAAAGCATCGGAGAAGGAAACAACGTACAACGAAATAGGCAATTTAGAAGATCGTAATTTAGATAACTTAGGAAAATAAAGTCACGGGTATGGTTTGGGTAATGAATTAGAGTTGCTAGTCAACGAACAAAATTTAAGAATGTTAAGGATTAAGTAAATCAAGATAAAAATAATTTAGAGACTCATGAGACATAATTCCTAAAGAGAAGGTCGTCTAGGTTGGGGTACGATCAAGGAAATGATTCTAATTATACTCAAGTTTCCAATGATTAGAAGGTCATGATAATAGATCTAGAGTTGAAAAAAAGGACGAGTTACTCAAGATAAGGTCGTAGTCACTTGGCTTGACCGATGGCTAGCTACACTTTTGTATATACAACTATCTTGGTCATAGGGGAATACTTCGTGTCTACGAGCGTTTGTTTTTCCGAAATATGTGAGAAAAACAATAAAGAGTTCAACGGAGATGTGTTTGAATGTTAATACGGGGTCCAAAGGCGATTGAATAGTTCAAAGAGAGTTGTCAACGCAGCTGCAGATAAGATCCTAGAGGGCAAATTAACTATATTCCAATCCACAGAGAATAATTATATGAAGAGCGAACCAAGTACACTAGGTTGATCAGACCACAATACACTGGTTCTGATTAGACAATATGTTAGTGGGGGCCCCCAATAAAATATATGTCCTCGAATAAGCCCGATAAAAGAGTAATCTTACAAAATTAGGCTATTTTAGCAGCACTAGTCAAGATAGTTCAAAATTATAAATACGTAAAATTTATGATGAAAGAAAGTAGTCCAAGTTCCTTAAACTCTAAGTCTTGTTCGGTGTTCGTGCCTATGAATTTGTCCTACTGTCACCTTGTCTAAGGCCTTGGTCGACTAGAGGGATATGGACCTCTAAAACTCCATAGACTAGGTAATTTACCAGTGTTATTCAACTATATTTCCTTAATGGTCATAAGGACCATGGGATGCTAGGTTGTGAGGCATTCTACCAAACTTACAAGAGTTAAACTAGTAGTGTGATGGGACAATGGAACATGTCTTGCCTAGTATGATGGACAATGGAACATGTCTTATATAGTATAAGTCACCTTTCTAACCTTTATCAAGCACGAAGTAAAGATAAGAATTACGATAGAAGGGATCAAGCAAGATACAAATTAAGGAGTCAAGTGAGAGTTTGAAAATGGAATCGAAAAAGGAGGTCAAGTATTTGGATGAGATTCTGGACTCTAATCCTATACGCAGGCTTGCTTGGTACGGTAAAGTAACAAAACAATTTATTGTAGACCTTCATGGGCTACCACAAAAACATGTCACGTCCCAGTCCCAAAATACGTTGGACTAGGTACGTAGACATGCCAGCCGTATAATAAATATACATAAGCTGTAAAATACAGTAAAAACCATGACAACTAATCTCATCCACAAAATAAAGATAAAGCTTTTATAGAATCAAGTAAGAATTTGTCATTTGTACATAATGTTGGGCGAAGACAAATCCACTACCAACTAGTAAGAGAAGAAATACATAAACAAAGAAATGATTTGATAATAGTGGCATGGACGATCCAACAGCAATTATTTTCGAAGTAATAGAGAAGATCACGACCTTGGCTAGAACACCTACAAAAACACAAGAACACACACCTATATAGATCACTAGGTCTTAAGATGGACGTAACATGATACATAATATCATGCTACATGAACTGTCATGGTAGATAAATAAAGATGCAAAAAGACTATCATAGACAATAAATATGCAAAAGGGTATCCTAATCATCTATCGTCCAATTAGAGGACAACTTTAATATGCATGGGTGGGATTTAGGCTAAGTGTACATATACTGTCATCCAGTCATCTGTATCCGGTCGTAACGTCAAAGGGTATCTGCTAATTTTATCTCGTCTATAGTTCCATCCGGAGACTATGGTTACTTGTTTGGCTTCCCATACGCACTAGTGATTATCCTCCCCCAACATTCCCTTACTGACCAAGTCATGTCTATAACCTATCCAGTTTTGTAATTGCTTGAGTCTCTATATCCTAATCATAGCAGTTACGATTATCTATCCATCACACGACTTCTTACATATTAATGACCAGTCAATATGCAAGTCGTGTCCATAGAAAAATGTCTTAAACCGCGTAATATGAGTGTCCCGGCCAAGGAGGATATAAGGATATCGTACAATAATATGGTAGTCCACTAAAACTAAGCCAACATGACGACTAATAGAGTCGCTTGCACCCAAGTATGACTTGGACGCGCAGTTTATAACATATGAAACTAACAAATATGAAACAAAATTAAAAAACACTGAAAATCAATATAATGAGCAGTAAATATAGAAAGGTATCTTGCCTGGTGGTGGTTAGGTGTTTTGACAACGTCCAGCAGATAAAATCGACCAGTCAGGAGAAGCTACAAGAATGGAACTTCCGCAAACATCCTCTGATGCTAAAACAAACATCACCAACATTTTTGGCATAAAGAAATGTCTAAGATTGACTACTCATAAGTCTAATTCTGGACACATGGGCAAAATCATAATTTTGGGTCAAAACGATGTCCGCCACCGGACCTGTTTTTCACCAAAAAGCATGCCAAAATCAATGTTTTCTAAATTCATCAAATTATATATATATGGGTCTAATGTTTCGATATGAACTCAACAGTATGTCCAATTTTGAATTCCGATGAGCCGTGCACAAAATTGCTCATTGAATCAGATCGTAGGTCCTATAAAACGGTGATCCAGTCAACTGTCTCAGAATCAGACCAAACTTGGCTCACATAACCAAAAAAATGACACGAGTCTAGTGGCGCAAGTTTCGTCTCGAGATGACAAACGTGCACAAAGTAATTGGAATTTTTCGAAAAAGACCGATATGGTATTCTTTAACAGATACGGGTCGAATTCGTCGCGCACACACAACTAATTCAAATTTCGTTAAATCCCAAACGTCTATAAAGTCCATACGCACCTTTTGATGCTCTCGATTTATGACGAAGTCGTTTGGTTTGTCAGAATGGGCCCCGTATCTGGAATTTTTTGGTTTTGAAAACTGTTTTTTCCCATATTGAACTGGAATTAAACAGAAACTACATGACTATAAATAAAACTATTTGAAAGGGTTTAAACTTGGCTAGGTCATTTACAACTTCTATTCAGGTGGTGTTCTATAATTCTTTTTATATGAACCAAAATCGGCATCCAAAGTTGGGGGATTGGGGTTGTTTCTATATACAACAAATCGAGTTTTTTTTTCCGATTTGGAAATCGATTTTCTTCGCATATATTGCGAATTAAACCAAACTATTTGAAAAGTAACGGAGATGGTTAGGTTGTCTATGCACCTGAGATAATGACTCACGAAACGGTAGAGCGAGGATGAAGAAAAGAGACAGAGAAGATGGGGATTACCTGCTGACTGCTGCGACTGTTTCCCTCATTCCCGCGCGCGTGGCTGTGTTGGCCGTCGACCGGTGGCCGTGTGACGGTGGAGTACGACGGGAAGGTGGTTAAGAGGGTTCGCCAAGGATGGTAGAAGTTTATAGTATTTGAGTTTTTGATGTCGACCGACTCTCTGCGGTTTGGGATTGAAAAATTAAAAAAAAGGATAGCATGTATATACCTGCTGTTCGAATCCAATTTGATTCAAATTCCCCAAAGATTTGAACCATGTATAGGAATATATTAGGTGAAATCTAGAAGAGATTTGGATTTTTGGATAATTTAAACCAAAGTAGGATTTATACAAAGATTTGATAAAAAAATCCAAGGGAATCTCTTTCCCTGAGTCGGGCTCAGCTGAAAGTAGGGGAATGGCACTGTTCACACACTTGGGTTGTTTGTTTATAAAAAACTATATATATTTATATATACACGTATATCTATACACACACACACAAATATATATATATATATATATATATATATATATATATATATATATCTATTAGGAACGAAAATTTTATTAAAGCAAACAGCTCACAAGGAACAGAACACAGGGCCCACGGGCTGGGCGAGCACCAAAGGGGCTCCAAAAAGAAAAATACAAAATTCAAAAAATGAAATTTAAAAAACACGCAGCCCAAGGTGTGCTCACGCCGCCCGATGGGGTCTCGGGACTCCCAGACGCGAAGCCTGAGGAGGGGGGAGGGGAGGGGTGGGGTCGGCCGCTGGGGAGCCGGAGGGGAGGGGCACAACCCAGAGGGGGGAAGCCACGGCGATGAGAGGGGGCTCGACCCCGGGGGGGGGGAGCCACAGCGAGGGGAGGGGGGAGCCGCCTAAGGAGAGAGTATGGGGGGAGCCGCAGCGGAGTCTACGGAAAAAGAGGGGGGGGGAGGAGCCACGACGGGGGGGAGGAGCCACGGCGAGGGGCTCGATGGGGAGCCGCCAGGGAGGAGATGGGAGGGGAGAGGGGGGGGGGGCTCGACCACGGCGGGGGCTCGACCCCGGGAGGGAGCCCCGGCGAGGGGAGGGGGAGCCGCCTAAGAGGATAGGGGAGGAGATAGGGGGGTCTCGACCACGGCGGGGGCTCGACCCCAGGGGGGAGCCACGACGAGCGGAGAGGGAGCCGCCTGGGAGGATGCGGGAAGCCGCGACGGGGGCTCGACCCGAGGGGACACCCAGAAGGTGGAGGAGGAGGAGCCGCCGCGGGGGAGCTGGAGGGGAGGGGCTCGACCCCGGGGGGACGGCGGAGGGGGGGCGCCTGGGACCGTCAGGAAGAGCCGAGGAGGGGAGGAGAGGGGGGATCGGACCCGAGGGAGCAGGAGGAAGGGGCTCGACCCCGAGGAGGGGAAGAGGGGGGGATCGACCAGGACGGGGGCTCGACCCCGAGGGGGGAGCCACGGCGAGGGGAGGGGGAGCCGCCTGGGAGGGGAGAGGGGGGGGTACACAGATATATATATATATATATATATATATATATATATATATATATATATATATATATATAAAATATATATATATATATATATATATATATCCTAGTATGCCAAAATATTAAAACAATTTAAATAAAATATTATAATTAATAACAATATATATTACATAGAAAGAAACATTTTTTACATATATTTATTTATAAAAAAATCTCTATGTGCTAACACACACATATTTAGTATTTAGTATTTACTAATACACACATATTTTGTATTTATAAAATCTATATAATTATATATTTTTTTCTCTACAATATACATAATAGATATAATTACTTTAAAATATATATTCCATATAAAAATAAAAATAACTTTCTTTACACACGTATTCTTCTATTTAGTAAAAGAATTTTATTTATATATATTCATAATTTTACAAAAATCTAAGAACATTTCTAAAAATAATATAACAAATATATATTCAATATACAAATAAAATCCTATATAAATAAACACACATGCTGAATATGTAAAAATATATACCCAAGTATGTATATTTAAGCAAAATATATATTTAAGACATATATTTAATTACTAACAAAAAGACTCTATATAAACTTAATATACATACACTGTGCAAATATATATTCTTATATATAACTAATCTTTTTTTAAAATACAAATAGGAAATGAAAAAAAAATAAAATAATAATAAATACATAAAATATTCAACAAAAGTTAGGGGGTTTGTAGCTGATATGATAATCATGGCACACGACTGCACTAGTCATGCCATACTTTTAGTCAATATAACATAATTTGCCATGATAAGACTATTTTTATAACATATAATTTTTTAAAAATTCAAAAAAAAATCGTAAATATTATTTAAACAAATCTAAATAAAATTGAAAATTTGGGGGTTT